>OV702289.1:18595477-19220477 GCA_916181665.1 Avena sativa
ACAAAAATGGATAGATAGGGATGGAGTGATGGCTCTATGCCACTCTCATAGACTCATTTTAACACCCTTGATGTTTACCAAGCCCTTGCTTTTTCATTATAGGATCTCATAGTTAGGGTGCTTCTGTGGCCTTCCATGTTCGTCGAAGCTACCGCCTCTGCCACAACGACATTCTGTTTCCAACTAAACCAACATCTTCCCCCATTTTGGCTCGTCTCTGCCAGGAAAGGAGGTAAGGGTGGAATTTGTTTTTTTAAGAGTATTATTGGGTTTGAAAGCTTGTGGTGTGATATTCATGTATGTGATACAAAAATATGGAAGATGGATTTTGTTCAGTTAAAATCTCCAAGTATTTGATGCCCTTGATTTTATACAAAAATAGTTTATAGTTATGGGTTAAAACTTAAAAACTATTGCGAAAGAAACAAAATCATATTTTTTTCAATGGATTTTCCAAAATGAACAGATTTCCGAAAGCTCAAAAATCTGGAACAGCTACTAGAAACCACCAATTAGCCGCCTAGAAAGATTTTTTTAAATGGGCGCTTTATTACTTATAGCAAGTTTACACCCGGCTTCTGCATAACTAGGATGCACACAACCGCTCAACCACACAACTACAGATAAAAGTAAAAGTGCTAGAATTAAAAAATGGTAGAAATAACGTTGCCCTCTAAACTCGCTAAGGTTGATCTATTCGGAGATCACGCTACCATCCATGTCGAGAGAAAATATCCCTCGCCGTGTCCTTCAATCGCGTACGTCTCTCCGTAAATAAGTCGTGGAACTCCATATGTTAGAAAGTAGTCCATGATCGGAGGATAGCTATGGATCGATAGATAACCTGCATGAGAAAAGACACAATGTTATTAAAAATGTTGTCATTTCTACATAGCCAAAGCGACCAAATAATGGCAAAAGCGCTTCCATCCTAAATAAAGTCCCATATTTATCCTTAATCCCATTCAGCCAGTTGCCAAATAATGCCTTATTGTCTCCTCATGGTGACAAAAAACGCGCTGTGTACTTCCATGCCAATTTCTCCTAACAAGATTATCTTTCGTAAGAATGACCCCTTTCCGTAGATACTAAAGCGAATATCTTCGTTTTAAGGGGTATTTTCATCTTCCAAATTTTATGATTATCATCGACTGGAATATCAGGTTGGATCAAAACTTAATACATAGAATCAACAGTAGTAGTTTCCATGTGAATTCATCCACTCCGTCAGACAGTTGCATCATGGATAATCTCAATAAGAAATTATTCCAAGACACCGGTCTAGGGCCTAAGAGAGTTCTCTTAAAAGACACATTAGGAGGATTGGATTCTATCACTATGAATAGTGTATCCCTTTATGCCTAACAATGGAATATAGAGCTGGATATTGTTCATGTAGAGAAGTTTGGCCAAGCCATTTATCTTCACAGAATCTAATCTGAGATTCATCCTTAATATTAAAAGCACCAAAATGGAAGGAATGTTTTTTGGACGCTATTAAACCAGACAAAAAATGTGAATCATCGGGTTTCCAAACCACCTGAGACACAACTTTGGAACCAACATACTTCCTCCATATAATGGTTTGTCAGGCACCCTCTTCTGTAAGCAATTTGAATAGCCGTTTTCCCAAAAGCACGGTGTTTTGACTTGCAAATTATGTATGCCCAGTCCACCATATTCTTTTGGTCGGCAAACCACATTTAATTTGGCTAGTCGATATTTCTTTTTCTCACTATCCTCTTGCTAAAAAAATCTTGAGCGGAAATAATTTACTTTTGTCAAGACACCTTTTGGTAACTAGAAAAACGAGATCATATACAGTACCATGTTGGTAAGTACTAAATTTATAAGTATTGAATTTATGAGTACTCAATTTACCTTTTCAACTATTAAGACGTTTCTGAAGTTTTTCCTCAACGAGATTCCATTCAGCTATCGTACGGTGTCGATAGTGAATCGGTATACCCAGATAGTTAATTGGAAATTACCCCTTACCACAGCCGAAAGGATCGGCATATAGGTGAGCCTCGTCTTGAGCCTTGCCAAAACAATATAAGTCACTCTTATGAAAGTTAATTTTTAATCCAGAGAGTTGCTCAAATACTGACAAAATTAATTTCAGATTCTTAGCTTTCTCCAAATCATGTTCCATAAATAGAATTGTATCATCAGCGTATTGAAGGATAGAAAGACCACCATCAACGATATGTAGAACTAAACCTTCAATTTGGCCATCAGTCTTGGCTCTTTTAATAAGGATAGCCAACATATCAGCCACTATATTAAATAGTATATGCGATAGAGGACCCCCTTGCCTCAGCCTTTTTTTTTGTCTGGAAATATTTCCTAGTGTCATCGTTGACGTTTATGGCAACACTTCCACCAGACACAAAATACTGTATGAGAGCACGCCACTCCTCAGAAAAACCTTTTATACGGAGTGTTTGCTGTTGAAAAGATCAATTAACTTTATCACAAGTCTTCTCAAAGTCAATCATAAACAACACTCCATTTAATTTTTTTTGTGTGTAGTTCATGAATTATTTCATGCAAGATTACTACATCATCTAAGATGTTTATACCTTGCATGAAAGTAGTTTGAGAAGGGCGAACTACATGATCAGCAACTGAATTTTGTCTAATTATAGCAACTTTTGTAAAAAAATTAAAATTAACGTTAAGAAGCAGATTGGGCGATACTGTTGTATCCTTTCCGCATTAATAAACTTAGGTAATAAAATTATGTTGCCAAAATTAAGTCTAAAAAGATCAAGCTGACCTATCTTTAAAAACTCAAATAAATGCATCGGGTCTATCTTGATGACTTCCCAGAAATTTTGATAAAATTCTACTGGAAAGCCATCAGGACCTGTCGCTTTGTTATGTTCCATTTGAAATGCAGTTTTTTTACCTCGTCCTCTGTATAAGGAGTGGTTAGAAAGCTATTTTCCTCAACCTAAACCTAAGGAATATCGTCGGTCTATGACTCATCCAACGAAAAAGAATTTTCTGGTTGTTCCCCAAACAAAGATTTATAATAACTCGTAATATAAGATTTAAGTTGCCCCTGACCCTCAATTGTACCTTTATCCTGATTAGTAAGTGAATAAGTTTCTTCTTGTGATTGTCATTAGCAACAATATGGAAGTATCTTGTATTCGCAACACCTTCAAGGATGAATTTAGCTTTAGTGTGTTGGTACCATTTGAGTTCTTTCTCACGAAAAAGTCTGGCAATCTCCTCATTTGATTGTTTTTTCAACTCAACCTCGTATGCAGTCAATAACCTGACTTCCGCTGAAGCTTCTAACTCATTAGTAATAGCTGAAAGGCGTATTTTATCTTTTTAATGATACCAATAGTATGTCTGGCCCAACCACGAAGGAATTTGCGTAAGACACGCATTTTGTTATTCCTTCGTTGTATAGGTGTTTGACCACTAACCGGTTTCTTCCAAATAGCTTTTACTAAATCATGGAAACCATCTCGATTGATCCATCCTGGTTCAAATTTGAAACTATTTTTGGATTTTCGTGGTGGTATTCTAACAGATAACAGTAATGGAGCATGATCTGACAAAGCCTTAATACGCTCTAGAGTACAGACAGTTACCATAGGAAATTTATCTTCCCATTCGGTATCCATAAGCACTCTATCCAATTTTTTGTATGTAGGCTCCGAAATACTATTGGCCTAGGTGAACCGTCTTCCTACCATAGTAACCCCTCTCAAGTCCAGACTGTCAATGACATCATTAAACATGAAAGGCCAATGTTTGTTAAAACTGCCCCAATTTTCTCATGAGGAAATATTTGCAAGTTAAAATCCCCACCTATAAGAATATGGTACGGATTATCTTTAACCAGATCAACCAACTCAAGCAAAAAGTCAACTTTATAAATATAATGGACAACCCTGTAGACAGCGACTGCAGACCATGTGAAATTATCGGCCTTGTTACGGATATGGAGTTTGATTAAAAAAATCTCCAACAAACTGGCTAACACTTCCATAGTCTCATCTCTGATGCCCAACAGGACACCCCAAAGGCGATTAAGTTGAGTTTGTGAGAAATCACGTCTACTCGTCTCAGTAATACCCCAAAAATCCAATTTACGACCTCTCACACAATCGGCAAAAAATAAATGCTTAGCCAAGTCACGAAGACCTCTACTATTTGAAAACATGTCATTTATTGAGAAATAATAGGAGATTTAGATATCCCAGGCCTCTTCCGGGACTTTTGGTTCTTTGATTTACAACCGAAAGCTTTAAGCTCAAACAATGAACCCAGCCCAGGCTTATCAAAACCCACATCAAAGCCGCCTAGAAAAATATATTCTGAATTATTTCCATAAGTAAATGTTGTAACGGCAGAGATTTATATTCAATAGTATATCCGTAGGAAAGCGTGTCCAATAATACAGAAAATAACATACACACGAATTACATATGAAATTGCTATGCAAAGGGTGACATAGTTGATTTCTTCCATTGGAATGACCAATCGTGCGCAGACCGGCGGTCATGCCTCAACATGCTCATCTTTAGCTACTCCACAGAAAGCTTTGAGCGCGTCTTTGGATCTGCGCCCTTCCTCGGAGAACTGGAACCTGACATACTCGTAAGGATCGCAGGGATGGTACATCAGAGGGTGGTCTTCGTCGACGAGCTCGCCCATCGCCCGCACCGTGCTACCTTGGATGGGCATGCAGCCTACCAGCGCGGAGAAGCGGTCGCGGTTGCTCGGCGTCTTCACACGGTGGAGGCAGGCCCGCACCCGCCCGTTGGTCACCACCTGCAGGAGGCCGCCGGCGAGAATGGCACAGGTGTCCGGTTCAGGAGGCACGGCGTACCAGCTGCCGTCGTTTAGCTGCACCTCCAGGCCCTCCACTTGGTTCTGCACGACCATGCTGGTCATGACGTAGTCACGGTGCTCCGGCATGGACACTCTGGTCGCGTCGTCTTCCGGGGAGGTTCCGTAGCGCGCCATCCGGAGGGTATAGCGAAGCTGGTCATGGTGCGAGTCGAGGGTGCGCTTGCTCCGGACGCCCAGGCCTTCCAGCACCATCCTCGTCACCGTCTGCTCCAGCTTAATAGCCTCTGTGGCAAATCCGGCGGATGTTTCGCTGGACAAGCGACGAACGTTTTGGGATCCATGTCAAAGCATAAACGGAGGTAGCGATGAAGAAGCATAAGCTAGTGTATTTTACCAGAAGGTGGGGTTACCCTGTGGCCAGAAGAGACCGGCGAAGTCGCTGATGGAGCCGGCGTCGGGGACGTTCTTGATGCTCATGCTCTCGTAGCCGGCCAGTCCCGGCAACTGCCCGATGTACCCACCGTACCGCACGTCGTTGTAGACGTTGCGCCCCTTGGTCTCCACCGGGAACGCGAAGAGCTCCGGCATGGCGCGCCCGAACAGCGCCTGCCGGATGTCCATGTCCAGCCCGCCGTGTTGGACCACGACGCAGCCGTAGGCTACCATGGACGCGGTGACCGCATCCCGAGCTTCGTCCCATCCTGGCCCGCCAGGCTCCAGCCCGCGGAGGTCGACCTTTTTTATCTCTGTTAGGAATAGACAAGTTATATTTCTATGGGGGCCAAATGCCACAATATATAGTACATATACAGGGCAAATATGCAGGAAGCCCCTAACATATGGGGAAATACAATCTACAGATATATACATCTAACATCCCCCCTCAAACTCATGGTGGATCCACAACACTGAGTTTGGAGAGTAAGAAAGCATGCTGCGCTCTGGTCTGTGCCTTCGTGAAGAAATCCGCCAACTGTAAATCTGAAGGCACATACTGAAGCGCAACAACCTGAGCCTGCACCTGAGCACGTGTATAGAAAGCATCAACACCAATATGCTTGGTAAGCTCATGCTTAACCGGATCACGTGCAACACTAATAACACCTGTACTGTCAGACAAAACCAGACTGGGTGTGGTAATGAAGACCCCAAAATCCGCAAGTAACCACCGTAACCAGGTCACCTCAGCAGTCAACAAGGCCATAGCACGCAACTCAGCCTCAACACTCGAACGGGAAACCGCTGTCTGTTTCTTCGTCTTCCAAGCAATGAGTAAACCACCAAGAAACACACAGTAAGCAGAAAGTGAACGACGATCCGAAGGATCACTTGTCCACGTAGCGTCCGAATAGCACTGGAGCTGGAGGGAGCTGGAACGAGGAAAGAAAAGGCAACGAGTGATCGTATCACGAAGATAACGAAGAACACGGAGAAGATGACTATAGTGAACAGTGGTGGGAGCAGAAACAAACTGACTCAGAATATGAACAGGATAAGAGATGTCAGGACGAGTGACAGCAAGATAAACAAGACTCCCAACAAGATGACGATAACGCGTCGGATCAGAAAGAGGATCACCATCAGTGAGTTGAAGCTTAACATTAAGCTCCATAGGGGTCTCAACAGTGCGCTCATCCCCAAGAGCAGCACGGGCAAGAAGATCCTGAATATACCTTTCCTGAGAGATGTAAAAGCCATCAGAAGTGGAGGAAACCTCAATCCCAAGAAAGTATCGAAGAGGACCAAGATCAGTCATAAGAAACTGATCACGAAGACGAGCCTTAACAAAGGCGATATACTCAGGATCATCACCAGTAATGATCATATCATCAACATAGAGAAGAAAAAGAGTGCGTCCACGAGGAGAAGTGTGAACAAACAGCGCTGGATCATGAGCACTAGGGGAGAAACCAGAAGCAGTCACTACAGAAGCAAAGCGCTCAAACCAAGCACGAGGGGCCTGTTTGAGGCCATAAAGAGAACGTCGAAGACGACAAACCATCCCCGCAGGAACAGAATACCCAGGAGGAGGCTGCATATAAACCTCCTCACTCAACTCACCATTGAGAAAGGCATTCTGAACATCAAGTTGGGACACAGACCAGTGACGAACAGAAGCAACAGCAAGAAGAGTACGCACAGTGGTCATATGAGCCACAGGAGCAAAGGTCTCATCATAGTCACGACCATGCTCCTGCTGAAAACCACGAGCCACAAGACGCGCTTTATAGCGCTCAAGAGATCCATCAGACCTAGTCTTAATCTTATAGACCCACTTACACGTGATAGGACTAACACCGGGAGGGGGAGAAACAAGATCCCAGGTGCCAGTGCGCTCAAGCGCGGCGATCTCCTCAGCCATGGCCAGCTGCCATTCAGGATGATGCTCAGCATCCCGATAAGAAGTCGGCTCGGAGGCAACAGAAAGACCATACTGACTAGTAGAGTAACGGTCGGGGGCACGACGCTGACGAACAGGACGAGTAGAGGGAAGATCATCAGAAGAAGACGACGCAGGAGACGACGATGAAGAATAGGGAATAGTAGAGGAAGACTACGGAGAGCGAGGAGAACTAGGAGAACTAGATGGAGCAGAGGAGGACGGCGTCGAAGAAGAGACATCAGGGGGAGGAGATCCTGAAGAAGACACAATAGGTGTAGAAGGAGGTGTGTCGGGAAAGAGAAGAAACGAGATATCTTCCACCGGGTAAGTGCCAGCGGTGGGACGAGGATAGAAAGGACGCGTCTCATCAAAAGTAACATCACGAGAGATACGCATCCGACGACCAACAGGGTCCCAACAGCGATAGCCCTTATGCTCATCACTGTATCCAAGGAAGACACACTCAACAGACCGAGCAGTCAGTTTGGTGCGTTCGCGAGGAGCAAGGAGAACATAGCAAACACAACCAAACAAGCGAAGCATTGAGTAGTCTGGAGACTGTCTAGATAGGCGCTCAAGAGGGATACCACCCTGCAAGGCAGCAGAAGGCTGAATATTGATGAGATAAGCTGACGTAGCGACAGCCTCAACCCAGAAATGCGGCGGGAGAGAAGAAGCAATCATCAAAGCGCGAGTGGTCTCAAGAAGATGGCGATGCTTACGCTCAGCAACGCCATTCTGGGCATGTGCGCCAGGACAGGAGAACTGAGCAAGGGTGCCTTGCTCAGCAAGAACACCTCGCAACATCTGGGAGATATACTCACCAGCAGAATCAGCACGAAATACACGAATGGGGGTAGAATACTGAGTACGGACCATGGCCACAAAACACTGATATATGGAGAGCACTTCACTACGAGAGCGCATAAAATACAACCAAGTGTATCGAGAAAAATCATCGATAAATAAAATATAGTAGCGATGACCCCCTTTCGAAGCGAAAGGAGCCGGACCCCAAACATCAGAATGAACTAAATCAAAAGGTCGCTGAGATACAGACGCGCTAGTAGGATAGGGAAGCTGAATCTGTTTACCCAACCTACAGCCCTGACAATGTAAAGACCCATCTCCTGAGACAGACCCCAGAAGACCACGATGAACTAATGACGACAGGCGAGAGTCACAAAGGTGACCAAGACGATGATGCCACTGCTGAAATGAGCTGGTAGCAGAGGCGACGACCGGAGAAGAACTGGCAGATGAAGTGGCAGCGGAAGGAACACGAAGCCAGTCTAACTCCCAAAGTCCTGAAGAGTCACGGCTGCGAGGGCCAGCTCCAACCAGGGCCTGTGTGCGACGGTCCTGGACAACACAAGAATCAGCATCAAGAATGACGCGACAGCCAGAGTCAGTCAGCTGGCTAGCAGAGAACAGATTCATCTTAAGAAGAGGGACATGAGAAATATCAGGAACAGAAAAAGAAGAAGTAGAAAGGGTGCCCCGACTAGAAACGGGAAGAGAGGTACCATCAGCCGTAAAAACACAGACAGGAGAAGGGAGAGAACAAAGAGCAGACAGAAAAGAAGACTCAGATGTCATATGAAAAGAAGCTCCAGAATCCAGATACCACAGGGACGTACCTGACTGTGTAGAATGTGGTGGTCGCGCAGTGCCTAAAGAATCAGTCACAGAACCAGCAGTGCCCGTCGAAGAAGAGCCTGTAGCAGCAAGCAAACCGCGAAGACTCCTGATAATGTCCTTATCAGAGAGAGCAACTGCTGAAGACCCGGAAGGAGCCGGCTGCCCACGAGCCTGGTGCTGCTGACGTAGACTGGGGTCCCGTGTATAACAGGTGGCCCAAGTGTGGCCATCCCTGTTGCACTAAGAGCAGTGATGAAGAGAACCACGACGACCCTGACCACGAGCCTGCTGGTGCTGACTCTGACCCTGAGGCTGCTGAAGCTGACCCTGACCCTGACCTGGAGGAGTGGGTAGTATCGGCAGCGGCGACACAGGGGACCGCGGCTGAGTCGAGGGAGCAGACGGCAAAGGAGCACCACGAGTAGCAAGCACAGATGGAACCGCAAGAAGACCAGCACCACGGAGACGGGTCTCCTCAGCCCGAAGCTCAGACAACACCTCAGAGAGCGGAACACGACCACGAGCATTCAGCTGAGCACGCCGGGGCTCAAACTCCTGGCGAAGGCGAGACAGAAACTCATAGATACGGTGAAACTCCAAATCCGAGCGCACAATCTGACAACACGAACATGTGCCACAAACAGCAGTACGGAGAGAATCAAGCTGACGCCATATATCAGCACTCTGAGTATAGAACTCATCAATAGTGGAATCACCCTGCTGGAGAGCATGCTCCTGGCGGACCACAGACAAGTAAAGAGCATCTCCAGACGGCTGGTAGTGCTGACGAAGATGGGCCCACTGAGCGGCAACAGTAGGGAGACTCATGAACTCAGCAGCATACTGGGGCAGAACACTGGAGGTGAGAACAGCAGCAGCACGAGCATCCTCATCAACCCACTGAGTATAGGCAGTCAGAGCGTGACGATAGGCCTCGAGATCAGAAGAGTACTGCTTGAACTTCAGGTCATAAGCAACAATGGCACTATCATCGGCACTCTGAGCAGCATCCTTGGCCTCCTGAGAAGCATCGGCACCCAAAACAATCGGCGTCGGCGGAAGGGGAGCCACAGGAGCAGGGGGGCACGGCGGACAGGAGACCTCGCCGGAAAGCACACCCCAAAGACGGAGACCGCGCATGTGAACGCGCATAAAGGCAGCGAAATCAGGGTAATTCGCGCCATCGAAGATCACCGGGCAGCGAGGAATCGCAACATATCCCGATGAAGAAGACATCTCTCTCACTTTTTTTAACTCTCAGATGTAAGCGAAAACTGACGAAGAACAGCAGTCGGAATCGAAACCGACGAAGAAGGCCGCGTGGTGCGTCGGACGGGACGGAGGCAGGCAGATCCAATCGGCCGGCTGGGGCGGGCCAGATGGGGCTGCCAGGCCAGGTGGGAAGGTGGCCTCGGGAGCAGCAGGGAGCCTCAGGAGCGGTTGGTGGCGTCACGAGCGGGCGTCAGGGGCCCCGCGTGGTCGGCGGGGTGGCAGGGAGGGCGTCCGCGCGTCGCGTGCAGGGAGGGGGTCCGCGCGCACGGCACGTGCGTCGGGAGGCGAGAGAGTCCGCGCGGCACAGCACGGTCGCGTGCGTCGGGAGGCGAGAGAGTCCGCGCGTCGCGCGTGTCGGGAGGCGAGAAGGACCACGCGTCGGCGGAAGGCAGCACAAGGTCGGCGGAAGGTAGCCCCCAGACGGGATTGAGTGAGGTCAACGACGCCCGTGTAGCAGCTGCAGCCCGATCCAATCCCAGATCCGATCTGATCAACGACGCCCGTGTAGCAGCTGCAGTCCGATCCAATCCCAGATCTGATCTGATCTGGGACAAAACAAGCCGAAAATTGGACGAGAAAAACGAAGAACTCCACGTACACGGCCAGAACGGGAACCGGCGATGGCCAGGGCGAGCTGACGGCGGCGGTGGTCACAGAGAGAGGACCGGTGGGCAAGAAAACCCTAAAACCGGCTCTGATACCATGTTAGGAATAGACAAGTTATATTCCTCTGGGGGCCAAAGGCCACAATATATAGTACAGGTACAGGGCAAATATGCAGGAAGCCCCCTAACATATGGGGAAATACAATCTACAGATATATACATCTAACAATCTCCATCAACGGCCGCTGCTAGCTCTGCGACTCGAAGGAAACTATGGTCGACTGCTTGTTGTACTATTGTGTTAGTCAATGGATAGTGATAGCTTACGGCAGTTTCTTGTACTCCCTCCGGCCCGATTTAACGGCCGCGCGCTCAGTACAAATAAAAAATTACAAAAAAACCCAAATAGATTCAAGTCGTTCGAAATTAGGCTAGATTCAAAATTCGAATTTGGCAATCCCAGGTTCCGCCGCAATCACCGGGGCCGGCGATCCCCATCCTCCAACTCCATCGCCCGTCCCCGCCGCCGTCATCCAATCGCAATTTATCTCCCTGCAATTCCCTGTCGTCTGCCAGGCTCCTCCCGCGATCCCCGGCGTCTGCCCACGATCCCCATCCCCGTGCATGGTCTTTGGAGGAGGCAGATGCCGGTCCAGCTCCAGCGCCTGTCCCTGTTGCCGTCGTCCAATCACGAGCTCCCTAGAGTTCCCTCGCCATCCGCCGCCGCCGCTGTGAGGCAACGTTGCAGCTCCCTCCACCGCCCCGAAAAGGGAGGAGAGCCCACCTCTAGTGGGAAGGGAGAAGAGCCCAGCTTCATCGCGGGACAAGTGGATGACCTCGACGGCCCCGTCCGCCCACCTCCAGCTGCTCCTCTGACGGGCTGCTTATTGCCAGGAGGTTGGACGTGCATCACCTGCAAGAGGCTAACTCGAAATTTGAAGTTGAATTCTGATTGTTCTCTCCATATCCTGTGATTGGACTAGCGGTAAACATATCCAGCGGTTGTTCTTTCCATCCCATCATTTACTTTACCTGAGGATCAATGGATCATTGTCTTGCACAGAAAATTCATTGCAGGATCAATGGATCATTGTCTTGCACAACGAATTCATTTCTTATCCCTGCACTGCTTGAACAGGTTCATGACGGCGTTGTCCAGTGGTGTGTCAGGCGCCTCGCCGTCTTCCTTAACCCAAGGATGAACTGAAGAACAACAAACAAAAGATGGTCACTATATCATATTTGCACTTGCGCGGTAGATGTGTAGTTGCCAAAATTTAGATAACGGATGATCTCAAGAACAACAAACTTATAGACTGTATTTTGACAGAATTGCAGGCTTTACTGTATTTCAGGAGAAAAAGATTTAGAGAACTGACCTTCTTGATTTATTCCTGCTGTATCAACCAGTCTGGTGTGTTGTCTGGATGACAAAAGCACTCCGAGAAGGTGTTGACATCTTAGTGAATCTGCACTTAGAGATTGAAGTAGGGGGCTGGCATCTACTAGCATAAAAGCATATAAGTAAAGTAGATGTTCCTATTTTACTCAGTAGTTAATATTTAGCAAAATTGTAGAAACAGTAAATAGGAAATAGAAAATGTAAATGCTCACAGTTTGGAACTGATGCATGACTGAGCATACAAGGATACTACAAGTTCAAATAATTAATTCATTAAATAGGGAGGGATGTTGAGATGAGATGAGATTGGATGCTTCAACATGTAAACTTACTTCACCAGTAGCAGTGAATAGCACCTAGCAAATACTGTACTAATAGGTTCAGAAAAATTACAGTGGACATGATTGGGGACAAAGAAATGCATCACTAAAGTTTTGACAAGAATAGTTTGAAACTAAAGAAAGAATCAGTACTGCTATGGAGAAGCCAGTTCCAGGCATACTTATTTCCATAGATGATATCAGAAAGCAATGTCATATCTAAGGTTAATCCACTAGAAGGGGAACTAGGAGGTTAAGGCAAGAAAACTAATATAGAGAATGAAAGAATTAAAACTATCGGACGACATGATAAAAGACATCATATAAACATCTCAAGAAGATAACATCTTCATGGGGATTGTAGTGTTCCTGTTAATTAGTGTGGTGAAGATACCATCAGGAGTCTCAATACCAAGGGGTAACATCAAGGAGAAGAAGCTCGTCCTTCACATCTCCGCGGAGAATACCTCCCTAAATAGCAGCACCCATGGCCACAGCTTCATCTGGGTTGACTCCTTTTCTTGTTGGGGCCTTATCAAAGGTTTCAGAAACTACTTCCTGTACTTTTGGAAACCTTGTCATTCCACCGACAAGAAGAACCTCACCTACATCCTTCACAGTTATACCGGCATCCTTCAAGCAGCTCTTGCATGGCTCCCTAGTCCTCTCAATAAGATTATTCACCAAAGATTCATATTTTGATCTTGTCAGTGTGATGTTCAAATGCTTTTCTCCAGAGGCATCAGCAGTGATGAACGGAAGATTGATTTCAGTCTGGGTTGTTGAGGAGAGTTCAATTTTTGCCTTCTCAGCTGCCTCATGCAGTCTCTGCAGTGCCAACCTATCCTTTGAAAGATCAATAGATTTAGTTCTTTTGAAGTTACTGACCAAGAATTCCAACAGAGTATTGTCAAAGCCTTCTCCACCCAGGAAAGTGTCACCGTTTGTTGCTTTGACCTGAAAAGAACATGATCAACAGATCATGGACAGGAATAAAACACTAAATTCAAGATTATGCATTGAATGCGTCATGAAACGACAAGGCAGGCACAACAACTCTCAAGAGCTGTCAGGACCAGACAAGATCGGAGCAGACATAGCAACCTAAGATATTCCTCCAGTTGCCATCCAGCAAACGCAATCAGGACAGTTGAGAATCAATTATCAATTGCACATCCCAAAATTCTCCTAATTTTGGAATGTGAAACAAATAAATAAGATTGATTGATTGTTTGACTTTGTTGAAAATTCTCAAGAGAAGAAACTTTTTGAATAGAAAATCCTCTCAACCTTGAATTCAAAATCTTATATTCTTTTGTTAAGACCTAAGTAGCCATATAGGCAAAAGGGCACGGATTGATTATGGATTGTAGAATTGGTGTACAGGATTTCAAAATGAAAATCATGAAGCATTCATATGCATTTCATCCATGCAAAGTTCTCACAAACTAAATCCAAATCCTGGTATCTAAAGCCTCTAGTTGTTTCGCCCAAATGTTCCTAAGGGTATTTAAATTGACTTATTAAAACCTACTGTTGCTAAGGCATAAATTATTGCTAAATCATAGCCTAAAGAGATCCAATTAATACTACAAAATTTTAGAAACAAAATTGAGCTCATTTGGAGCTAGTATGAAAAAGTTATGGAACAAATACAAACACATAAAGATATAAATAAAATAGAATATACAAGGATTTATAAATCCACTACTTCCAAACTAGTAAAAAGATTACAAATATGATCCTACAATGATCTATTCGATTTTAGAAAAATTTAGAAACAAGAATCGTGTCATTTGGAGTTCGTATGCAAAAGATATAAGGAAAACAAGTAAATAGAAAAAAAAGAAAAAAAAAGAAAACTAATGGGCCGGCCCACCGACGGGAGCACCAGGCAGCTAGCACGTACGTGAGGGATCGATCTGACTGCTTTAAAAACCGCGCAAATCAGTTTTCTCAAACCTATCTCCATTCAAACTCTCGTAACTTTTTATCTACAACTCCGAATCAACTTTCGTTTATTTCTACTTGTTCCCTACTCCAAGGCCTATCTCTACACCATCCTAAATCTCCATATAAACTCGTGGAGCCACGGCTGTACGAGTTTCTATTCTCGAAATCCCGAATCTACCTATTCCCGAATCTTGTTTCGCTTTTTAACCCATCTAGACTTCGTCGTTTGCTTTCGATCAAAAAATGAAAGTTGAAGATCGCGTCGAAATCTTTCAATCCCGACAAACCTCACCTCTTTTCATCCACCACAACCGGAGAATTTCGTATCGCAATATTTTAGATCTTACGGTGTAAATCCAAGATGTACTCGCGCTCGTTTCTTCAAATCCAAATTCCTTTGGCGAGAAGGTAGGAATAATGATTCCCCACAACTTTCATGTTCTGAGTTTTTCGATTTAACCTACGGATTTGTCTCTCTAACACAGATCTATTTCTTGTCTATTCTGAGCCAAAATCGGGTCAATCTCTTCTTCTAGCCACCGGTTCCTATCCAGACGGTCGAGATCCAATCAAACCGGTGCGTGCCATGTCGTCATCTCGGTCATCTTCCTCATCAGCGCCATGTCAACGTAAGGTCAATATCTAGTCCCAGTCAGCATGCAAAGTCAACCTGTCCAGTCAGGGGAATATTCCCTGGAATATTCCGTTCGAATTTAAATTTGCATATTATAGATCTAACTTGTAAAATTCATTAGAAATTCATACCATGTCCAAAAATTGCGTATAATATACCAAATTGAAGATAATTTCACGTAGAATCATCTTATCAGAATAGATCCAACTTTTACTATACGTGGTTACTGCAGTAATTTAATTAGTTTTAATGGTCTTTTAGGTTAATAAATTCATAAGAAATTATCTGTAACTCCGAAAAATATGAATAATATATCAAATTGAAGCTACTGTAATGTACTTTAAGAATATCTGGTTGGATCTAGCCTTTGCAGATTATTTTACCCGTAGCAATTTAATTAGTTTTAATGGCTTTATAAATCATTAAATTCATAGTAAATTAGTTACTTGTCACAAAAATATAAATAATATACCGATAAAAAGCTGGTTCCATGTAGATCATCAATCTGCAAATGGTTCAGTAAAATACTATAAGGTTTCGCCGCAATTAAATAAATGGTTTAATGGCTTATTTAGAGTAATAAATTCATAAGAAAATAAATACTATTCAGAAAATTACAAATAATATGTCCCTGAAATCACAATTCCGTGGAGATTACAGATATAATTTTAGTTTGATTTTTAGGCAAAAGAAACTGTATGAATCTTTTAAAACCCATTAAACACTATTTAAATCATATAAAAAGATCTATAACTCCGATTAGGGTGAATCCAACGCCTACTGGTTCGTATTAATGTCCTCTATCCAGTAAACCCAAGAAACAAATTTAATTCTACAGTTAGAACAGGCGTTACAACAGAACTATCAAAACCCTTATATTGGCAAGTAATCATTAATAACAAGTACCCTATTGCATTAAATGAACTCATACATGCATCATATGATATATCAATGTTCATAAAACTAATTATAACCATTGTGTCATGTTAAATCATCATGCATGTTTTCGATCATCCTTGTTGTGTTTGCTATGTTTGCAATTGTTTTGATTGGAACTACCTTGTCCTCGTATTAGATTGTTCAGAGAGTGCGATTGCTGCGGAGAAATACAATCAACACCCATATTATCAACATAAGGCAAATTACACCACTTGTTCATAATTTTGTCCTAGTTTTGATTCTATGCATGTGATCTTCAAAATTCTGTAGTATGCATGTGTAGGATGTTCTAGTAGATTTTCTCCGTAGTATTATTTTGCAAGTGCGATGATTTTGTAGTATGCCATGAGTAGCTCTATACTTAGGATTTCCCATCCTAATAGGTTACCCCTGTTTTTGCTAAGTATTGCTTGCTATGCTATATATACAAAGTACCGTTGGGGGGTTCGAAAGACAAAGAATTTTTCTAAGTATAAAGGCTCTCTAGAGCAAACTTTCTTCTCAAATCCACTTCAAAATAAAACTAGGTTTTCTTCTGGGCGGAATGGTTGTCGGGTCAACGAGTGTGATTTTTGGTGGAGGACGGCCGCCTAGGAATCAAAGAAGTCTGCCATGTTTCAGAATTCAGAAGCTTCCAGTGCAACCACAATACATTATGGGCTCTGTCTTGGCCTAGTACTTAGTGGGAAACCTCACCTGGGTACCAATATTTGAAGGTTCTTGGCACGGTTGGATCTGGAAGGTAGAGGGGCTACTAAGGGAAAGCCTCGCCATGGTCTTGTTTGTAAAAGGACTTGATCATGGATTGTGGGTAAAGTGCACAAACTCTCGAGAGTATTGCAATCTGATCGATCAGCCGTGTTCACGGAAACAGAACAACATTGAGCATCTGAAGGATCTTCCTCTCTCTTTTCTAAAACAAAGTTTTGAAACCCCATGGCATGCGTAATATCGCTAATGGGTGGGAATTTGGGAACTTGGTGTGTAATATCCAAGTGACGCTTGGTGCGTAATATCCAAGTGTTTGGTTGTTTGGACACTTGGTGCGTAATATCCTCGTGTGCCATTCGACCTTATTTTATCTAAGCAAATGTTTACAAAGTAGGGTTAAACTCTCCCTCTCTTTTCTCCATACTTAGAGAAAATTAGCTTTATGCAAATGAACTCCAAAGTCTAAACTAGCCTTGCATGTAGAGTTAGTCTTTTCTTCCTTGGTGTAATTTGCCAATACATTCAAAGTATTGACCCAACTTGTTGGCTGCACGTTTCATGTGCAGAATTTCGGAGATCTTTGAAAGGTGCGCTAGGATCGCGGGTCTTTACTCAACCTGCCTGTGGCATTGATGGGACTCCAAGTTGTATTTATATCGCTTCTATTGTAATAATGTAAACTCTGGATTATTCGATTCATGTAATAAAGACTTGTGTTTTACATGATATTTCATCGACTGTGAGTGCTAGCTATTGATCCAGGGACTAGCATGTTATTCACAGGGACTTAGGATCTTACTTGATCCGAGGTCACTACATCAATGCATCTCAAAAAGAGAATCAATTATCAATGGAAATGAATCAAGATACTACAAAAAATCAGAGCAAAATCAGCATCAGAAATTGATCATGTTGATGCATTTTCTAAAAACCAGAAGCTACGTCCTTAAATCTCAAAACAAAATCGATGACTAAAGAATCCCTTTACTAGCAACGTCCAGTATATCAAACGACACTTGGCTCCTGACTGGCACCTTGAATCAACTTGATGGGCTAGCAGCAGTAACTATGGATGGAAATGTGTACTTAATTCCTACTCCCAGTCAATGGATTTCAAATGTGCAAACATTGTTCAGTCTTATAATCCTAATTACTAACGAGGCCATTACTGATGAAGGAGTGCATACAGTCTCAAAGCTAATTTACTGACGAGGGAGTGCGGCACATGAAGTTAGTACGCAGCAAAGCTATTACCAGATTGACGGTCTCCCGGCCTGCTGATGGCATCCATGGAGGTGAGGCCATTCACATCCACTGAAGGTAGCTGCTCCTCTTCCGCATCCATGGCGTCTTGGAGAAGAGCCTTTCCCCTTCGGTCTCGTCTGCGGCGACCTAGAGCTTCTCCTCGTAGTAGGATAGCATATCTACCAGCGCGGATCTCTGATCTAACAAGGAGGTGTGGGGGAAGCAAGGCGGCGGCGGCGCAAGGACGGAAAAGTCCAATATTTCCCGGCGGAGGAGTCTTTGCAGGCGACAACGACATGGGGGAGCAAGGCAGGGCGGGCGCGGTAGGAGAAGAGCACGGCGGGGGAAGCAAGAAGGCAACTTGGGGCGGAGGAGAGCAGCGGCGTGGGTACCGGGACGTGAGAGCGAGCGAGCGGATCGACCATGGACGAGCGAGGAAGACGAGCTGAGCGGCGCGAGGACTGTCAGTTGTGTCAGAAATTCGTCAAGGGGTTTTCTGCAAATGAGCCGTCGCGAACGGTAATTCGGGTCGGAGGGAGTAATTAACTATCTGAGTCAGCACATGATCATGTGCCTATGGTGCCTTTGACTTTTGGTTCAAGGGTCGAGATGTCTTATATGGGGACGGTTTACTTGGCGGTTAACACCAAATCACGCAAGCCTAGTTGTCTAGAGCGAATTAACCAAATACATGGTACACCGAGGTCGACCTTTTTTATCTTCATCAACAGCCTGCTGCTCTGCGACTCGAAGGGAACTATGGCCGACTGCTGCTTGTTGTACTATTGCTTAATCGATCCATGGATAGTGATAGCTTAGAGCAGCTTCTAGTGATTAACTATCTGAGTCAGCACATGATCACGTGCCTTAAGGTTTGTGATACTGATGATCCGCTGCTTAATTGGTCAGGGTTCCTTTGACTTTTGGTTCAAGGTTCCAGATGTCTTATCTGGGGACGGTTTAATTGGTGGTTAACACCAAATCACGCAAGCCTAGTTGTCTAGGGTGAATTAACCAATTTGTGTCTCTACTCCTCTCCCGACCTAACCCTAGGAGCCGTCGCCGTCTCTTCCCCTTCCTCACTACAGGAAAGAATTAAGATGACGACGGCCGGCCGGCTATGCCGACGGCCAAATGTCGGGGCCGTCGGCGTAGCTACCTTCCTAGCCAGCTGACCAGCCTGGCCGTCGGCGTAGGTGACAGTGCCGAGGGTAGCCGTCGGCGTAGTGTGGTCGTCGGCATAGTACACAGGGATGTGCCGACGGTGGCCCTCGGCATAGGTACAGCCCTCGGCGTAGCCCCAGTTTAGACACGGCGATGAAAATAGCGTTAGGCAGACAGGCTGTGCCGACGGCCTGGTCGTCGGCACAGCTCTTTGAAAATTTTTGTTTGGTCTGTGCTGACGGCCTAGCCGTCGGCGTAGGCTTCCAGATTGTTTTTATTTTATCTAATTATTTTTTGAAAAATTATAACTAAATCATTCTAATTTATAAAAATACAAATAATATATCAAAATTTGCAGAAAAATAAGACCTATCTATCTACACTCAAATATTACACATTTATAAAAAAATAAGTGAAACATAAAACATTATATATAGTTTAAAACGGGCATCGTAAATTCAAAAACGATCCAAACAACGTGAAACCTTCGCGTGGTGTCATATTATGTGACATAGTTAGAAGGAAAAATATCAAACTTAGTATATTGATTATGTCTCAAAAAAACCTTCACAAAATGACCTATCTCGTTCGAGGTTTTTTGACTTTCGGGTCAAATGAGCAATGTTATGGCTAGAATGAAGACATAGTTTGTGATAATGTGTTTATATTATGCATAAGTGTGCATCATGATATGGCAAACAATGATTTAGGAGGAAGTTTTCCTTTTCGTCGCACAAAAAAGCCGTTTTCCATTTTCCGAGTGCAAAAAACAGACGGTTTTGTGAAACAACCACCAAATGGCTAATTCAAAATACTACCTTCACATTTTTCAAAACTACTAGACCACCTTACATGGATAATGTCATAACATAGGAATAGCAAACATTTCCGTCTATCCTTGGTGAAAAAGACAAATTCCTGCCGAATCGGTAGGAAGTGGATCAGATATGAACTACACGTACATGCTCGGATGCTCATGATTTTTTAAAAAATCATTTTTAGGTTTAAAATATGTTATTTTATCATAGATCCACTTCAAGTTTAGCGAGTCTCAGCCCGAGCTAAGAATCTTCGTGCCCGCCCTTCGACAAAGTTTAACGATATTTTAAAACGGGCATTATAAATTTAAAAACGATCCAAACAACATGAAACCTTCGCGTAGTGTCATATTATATGACATAGTTAGAAGGAAAAATATTAAACTTGGTATATTGATTATGTCTCAAAAAACCTTCACAAAATGACCTATCTCGTTCGAGGTTTCTTGGCTTTCGGGTCAAATGACCAATGTTATGGCTAGAATGAAGGCATAGTTTGTGATAATGTGTCCATATTATGCATAAGTGTGCATCATGGGATGGCGAACAATGTTCCAGGAGGAAGTTTTACTTTTCGTCGCACCAAAAACCGTTTTCCATTTACCGAGTGCAAAAAACGGACGGTTTGGTGAAGCAACTACCAAATGGCTAATTCAAAATACTACCATCACATTTTTCAAAAATACTAGACCACATTACATGGATAATTTCATAACACGGGGATCTTAAACATTTCCGTCTATCCCTGGTGAAAAATTCAAATTCCTGCCGAATCGGTAGGAAGTGGGTCAAATATGAACTACATGTACATGATCGGATGCTCATGATTTTTTACAAAAATCATTTTTAGGTTTAAAATATGTTGTTTCATCATAGATCCACTTCAAGTTTAGCGAGTCTCAGCCCGAGCTAAGAATCTTCATGTCCGCCCTTCGATAAAGTTTAACGATAGTTTAAAACGGGAATCATAAATTCAAAAACAATCCAAACAACATGAAACCTTCGCGTGGTATCATATTATGTGACATAGTTAGAAGAAAAAATATCAAACTTGGTATATTGATTATTTCTCAAAAAAACCTTCACAAAATGACCTATCTCGTTCGAGGTTTCTTGGCTTTCGGGTCAAATGACCAATGTTATGGCTAGAATGAAGGCATAGTTTGTGATAATATGTCCATATTATGCATAAGTATGCATCATGGGATGGCGAACAATGTTTCAGAAGGAAGTTTTCCTTTTCGTCGCACCAAAAAGCCGTTTTCCATTTACCGAGTGCAAAAAACGGACGGTTTTGTGAAGCAACTACCAAATGGCTAATTCAAAATACTACCGTCACATTTTTCAAAAATACTAGACCACCTTACATGGATAATTTCATAACACGGGGATCTTAAACATTTCCGTCTATCCCTGGTAAAAAAGACAAATTCGTGCGGAATCGGTAGAAAGTATGTCAGATATGAACTACAGGTACATGATCGGATGCTCATGATTTTTTACAAAAATCATTTTTAGGCTCAAAATATGTTGTTTCATCATAGATCCACTTCAAGTTTAGCGAGTCTCAGCCCCGAGCTAAGAATCTTCATGTCCGCCCTTCGACAAAGTTTAATGATAGTTTAAAACGGGCATCATAAATTCAAAAAGATCCAAACAACGTGAAATCTTCGCGTGGTGTCATATTATGTGACATAGTTAGAAGAAAAAATATCAAACTTGGTATATTGATTATGTCTCAAAAAAACCTTCACAAAATGACCTATCTCATTCGAGGTTTCTTGGCTTTCGGGTCAAATGACTAATGTTATGGCTAGAATGAAGGCATAGTTTGTGATAATGTGTCCATATTATGCATAAGTATGCATCATGGGATGGAGAACAATGTTTCAGGATGAAGTTTTCCTTTTCGTCGCACCAAAAAGCCGTTTTTCATTTACCGAGTGCAAAAAACAGACGGTTTTATGAAGCAACTACAAAATGGCTAATTCAAAATACTACCGTCACATTTTTCAAAAATACTAGACCATCTTATATGGATAATTTCATAACACGGGGATCTTAAACATTTCCGTCTATCCCTGGTGAAAAAGATAAATTCCTGCCAAATCGGTAGGAAGTAGGTCAGATATGAACTACAGGTACATGATCGGATGCTCATGATTTTTTACAAAAATCATTTTTAGGTTCAAAATATGTTGTTTCATCATAGATCCACTTCAAGTTTAGCGAGTCTTAGCCCCAAGCTAAGAATCTTTATGCGTGCCATTTTAAACGGGCAAATGAAATTATGATAAGAATCATGGCATAGTTTGTGATAAGTTGATATTGATATCATATTTGGATTCCTCTCATTTTTCTAATCAATTTAGATATATTATTTGCCGAATTCTGATTTACAGATTTAAAGATATTAATTATTCCATATTAAATAAAAAATACAAAAAAAAATCATTATATTTTTATTTGAATTCAATAATATTTTTACTTATTCATTGTTGTTTACTTAAATAATTGCTTGTAATTTCAAAAAATACAACCATATGACATGATGATATAAGAGTTAATAGGAATGATATCATAGTATAGACAACAATGAGTAAATTGCTTTGCGGGAAGAGATTTTTAAGGAACGAGGAAGTTAAGCGTGCTAGAGTTGGAGTAGTGCTAGGATGGGTGACCGAACGGGAACTTTGACTAAGACTATAATTTAATCAATTATTAACTATAAATAGTGTTAAAATAATTAAAGCAAGAGATTAAGGAGTCAAACAATTCAAAGATTTTAAATTTTTTTTTTAAAAAACAAATAGAAAAAAATATTTTAGACTATGCCGACGGCCTGGCCGTCGGCGTAGCTCCATTCCTGTGCCGACGGCTTGGCCGTCGGCGTAGCTCCAGGCTGAACGCGAATACGACCGTTGACTGACACGCGGGACCCACTGGAAGATGCTATGCCAAGGGGGGAGGGCTGTGCCGATGACCACGAAGTTGTGCCGACAAGGATGTATGCCGAGGGGGCTACGCCGACGGCCACCGTCGGCACAGCCTATGCCGACGGCAATTTGGCGCTGTGCCGACGGCAGCCGGCCGTCGGCGCAGCAAATCTTTCCTGTAGTGCCTTGCCGCTGCTGGAGGGGCCGGTGGGCAAATCCTAGGCGCCCCAAGGAGGGTGGCGGCGGGGATCCCTCTTCCCTAGCTGGTGGTGCGGCACAGGACATTGTCGCCGGGAGTGCGGGCTGCCGCTGGTGTGGCAGGCGTAGGTGGAGGCTGGTGGTGGGCACCATGGCGGACGACAGCGATGGGATGACCGGTGGAGCTCTGGTGGGTGTGGTCGCCTGGCCCTTGGCCCAGATGCGCTCGCCCCCATATCCGATCTTTGGATTTCGGAGGATCTCCGCAGGTCTCTTGGCGTCAGGTTGCGGTCATGGTGGCCCGGGCTGCCTACTCCTCTGCCGACCTAGCTGGTGGGGAATTAAGTGGCCGATCCCATGGGGAGCCGACGGGCGGCGGAGCGGGGGGCGGCGATCTGCCTAATAAAGGTGGAGGTCCTTGATCCCTCTCAAGCCAAAACAAAGATCCGCCCGATGTTTCTTCGTGTTCCGGAAGGCTTCACCGGCGTACTCCATAAGTGTGATCACGCCAAGAGATTGCTGGATCAGATGAGATTTGGTGATGCGCATCCATGTTTTACCCTAACTGTTTTGTTTCAGAGGGTGCGCTTTGAAGCTTTGTTGGCTGTTAAGATCATGGGGCATGTTCTCGTTCCATGGTGCTGACGAAGAATGCCATGGAGACCAAGATCTATGGACTGACAATGGTGGTTCGAGTCTGGATGGTGATGAGGAATTGGCTTGGTGATTCGTGATTTGGAGTAGTGGCATGCAAGTGGAGGCAGCTGCACAGGAGAGGTTAACGGTTCTATCTTTCAGGGTGAAAATCCAGGGTCTGGCCTTAATTGGTTGTGCCTGGCAATGTCCTTGTTAAAGACATTGTTTTGAGAGTGTGAACTTTATTCAGGGTGAAAACCTAAGATATTTGATCGGGTGATGACAATGTTTGTGTACTGTTCCCTTCTTGGAGGCGTCGTTTTATGAGAAGATGGACTTCTGGTGCTGTCTTGGTGGTGATAGTACTGTTGTTCCAACGAACGGGTCACTGTAGCGGGAATTTTCTTTTTTATAGTTCTTCTTTCTTTTTTGACTGTGTGCATCCGTATGGCCGTTAGGACAATGCGTTGTTACAGAGGCTGTGTGTAATTGATATCTTTTGATATTAATATATGCTCCTTTCTAAAAAAAACATACATACACGGGCACACGCACACAGTGCACCTGTTGGCGGCTAAACCCCCCAAATCACGCAAAACCAGTTGCGGAATCAATCTAGCGGTTCATGTAGAGAAACAAACAGGCGTGTCATTGCGAAAATAATTCTGTGGTACCTGGTTTACATGTGAACCAACTCGCATGATTGACATGTGACAATTCAAATCTAGAAAACGGGTGCTAATCTTGTTTTTTCTCTGTTTTAGACACTTGTTGTTTGCATAAGTTGGTGCACGTCTCTAAATCCATGGACCAGGTTCCATAGAAATATCCCTAGGTCATAGGCCTAAAATCACAGAACGTGAAAACTGTGAACCAATAATCAGGTGACCCTAGTCGTTCCGTAAGAGTAGTTGCTAAGGGAATATATAATGCGATGACATCAGCCTCCCCTTATGGTTGCCATGTAGGATTTTTGCTTAGTTGAAAGAAAGAGAAACAAGAAAGATAAGGTTGTCTTCTCTTAGCAAGGGATGATCTTTTAAAAATAAGAGAAGGCTATTTTCTTTATTGTACCATATGTCTTCTTTTAGCAAACTAGCTTCTTACTAAAAATAGTTAATTTTCATTAATTGTTAGAGATGTCAATAAGAGATAATACATTATACAACTTAAATATATTGCCTTCTCTAGATGATGTGGAGAGTTAAGGGAAGACATGTCTTCTCTACCATTGTATATGCGCTAAGGATCTTGCCCGTAAGTCTAGTGGTCAGGGGCGACCCTTTCTCTAGTCTTTGGGAGGTTTTATCACGGAGTAGCTTTCTAAGGAAACAAACATTTTAATTGTTTTTCAAAGATCCTTCGCTATTTATAACCGATTTTCCAATTTATTTAAAATTTTCTAGAAATACAAGATAATAGCTTTAAAGATTCGAGCGTTGTAAAACCTGAAATTCAACTAACGAAATCTAGCTTTCATACTTTGCAATAACTTGCATGCTCCTCAAATTACGAGCTTTCTATGCCGGTGGATTCCTGAAATAAAAGTGTTGTAAAGGCCTACAGGCTACCACCTACCTCCCACAATGTGTTGCTGGTGGTTTAAGCGGAAACGCAAGACCACACTAGTGTTAGGCAATGTTTTACGCAAAATAATTTTTTTACCGCACACGACCAAACCAAGATCACTATCAATAAAATGAGGTTATACACTTAACAAGTAGATGATCACGTCAATGACGTGGAGATGATGGCGTAGTCGATTGATGGCTGTAAAATGCAACCATTTCTATCCGCGTTTAAAACCGATATAACTCAAGTATTTGATTAAATATATCTTTAGCCTTGTCACTAATCACTTTATTTTATAGATGTGCAGAAATGCACACTTTTATGACGGAATCTAGAGTAACTAATAAAGATTTGTGAGCTGCTAATTTTTCCAAGTTAAAGAGGCCACCGAGAGGTGTCCATGAGCTTTAACAACCATAGGTACGGCGGAGGCCTGATCATACCGCCCCGTGTACCATGTGCCACGGACTTCACCGAGTCAAACCAAGCAACTTTGGTTAAGCAACCTATATATAATTCACATCAAAGCCACCACAAACCCTAACACATCAAAAGGCATTGGCAGAAAATACATATGAGGAGGAGAAATCCACCGCAGAGCTGCTGCCATCTCCATCACCATAGTCACCCTCCCATCTCCAACTCATATCCCCCGCATAGCCATAGATATATACTTGTAATCTAGATCTCATTGTGATTGGTGATATTGTACGAGTATTTGGTATTTCTATAATTTTTTTACAATGTTTATGATTGTTGATCTTATCATGAGTGAGTAGTCCTCACAGACTGCAGACTAAGACATAGCCTAGCAACGATGTGTGCATATTTTGACATGGGAATACTGTGTTGAGATTGAATAGTATATTTGTATTTGTATTTGTATCAGTCTTATCTAAGGACTTGTCAGATACCCAAGACCCCGAGGACTGATAAAGCTAATGGTGTTAGATGAGTGGTAATTTATATCTATATTGTGAAACCTAATGACAGCAAGGGAAGTACAGTTGTTGTTTAAGATCCGTTTAAGAATCACGGTGATGTTCCTATTTATAAGGCCTTGGTCTATTCATTTAATAATCGCATAACCTCGTGCCCAATGGTGGTGTATTGGTTGGACAAAAGTCAATAGTATTTTTGGCTGCAAAAGGCTATATGAGTTATGGATGCCTCACCCATGATATCTATCTAAATTAGATCATAATTCATCAATGAGCTCTATTATTATCTTTATCCCATATATGTGTGCATAGCTGCAGATGAATCCTTAGCCCTGGCCTATCTCCATCCATCGACACAAAAAACAAAAAACTAATGTGTAGGTCCGGTAAACGAATACTACGAGTTCTCAAGGTCTTGTTCAACATAATCTTACACCAATTTTATTTTCAAGGTTCGATAAGGCTAGGTCTTATAGGAAAAGCAAGCTATACTACATCTGTAATCCGGATCAAAGGCATCAACCTTTTTTATGATGCCATTGCCGGGGGAATCATTTCTCACTACTCTGGTGAGGTTATTAGATACCTTGCTAATTATTTTATTTTGTTTATTTATTGTTATTACTTATTTTTTTATCAATTGAAAATCCGAAAAAATATTTAATCTTTTTGTTACTAGTCTTGTTATTTTCTTCATCCAAAAATCCAAAAATATTAGAACTATGGCACAAAGGAAGCTTGAGGAATATGCCACTCTCAATGATGATTATTTACTTGCACCTATTACTTAGCATGTTTTTACAACGGAGAACTATGAAATTAATCCTAACTATTTGAGTTTGGTTCAACAGTAGAACTATGGCATAAAGGAAGCTTGGAGGACGCAGGTATGCATGTATATACTTTTACCAAGATATGAAACATGATGCATATAAAACATATTGACCCCTATGCGGTCAAGCTATGGTTATTCCCTCTCTCATTTAGAGGAAATGCAAAAGATTGCCAAGCAAAACTATGACTAAAGGCACTATCACTTCATGGGAGGAATGTACTAGTATATTTATGACTAAGTTTTTTCCTCTCGCTAAAACTATGGAACTTCAATTTAATATTATAGGTTTATACAAGAGTACCGCGAGACACTAGCGCTTGCGTGGGAAAGGATGATGAATGAGTTCTTAAGAAACTGTCCCGACTAGACATGTTCTTCTACATGTGTACATACGAGCTCATATGATATTTTATTTTGTTATATTCTTTGAAATACGAAATATTGTTGATTAGTTATGTCGACACCGATAGTGGATCTGTATCCACTACCTATATTCATATATTCTTGGACTTAGATTAAGTTTCATCTTTATTATGATGTGTTGGGTTATACCCAGAAATTTTCCTTCATGCAATAGCTTCAAGAACTTCGTAACATCACAATGACACACATCGAAACCAATATATAGAAAGCTTATTTTTTATTTCTGGATACATTATCCAACCTTCACTCAAATCCCATAAATTTATTTTTATGATTGCAGCGAAATGAAAACTAACCTCTTGCACCTACACTCATTCAAGAAACCCAAACAATGTGTAAATAACTAATCATAAAAGTCAAGTGTTAACTAGATGTCGCCTCTTGTAAGTAACCATCACTTTCCCTCTAGGTCCAGGAATAAATTTCTCCCATTCATCTTCTGGGAATGGAGAAATCAATTTGAGCTCAAAGTTCCTTAGTAAATAGCTCCATATCACTTTGATTTGCATGTAAGCAAAATGTTCTCCCAAGCAAGCATGCCTCCCGCCACTAAAGGATGTGTAAGAGAACTCACCACCAACTCTGTCCTCCTCTATCCCGGGACTAAACCTATATGGGTCATATATATGTGGATCTTTATAAATGTACGATAAATTGTTGCTAACTACAGTAGAGCTTGCTAGGGTATGCCCTTCAGGAATCTCATATGTGTTGCCTTCTCTAGTTTGTACATTGAAGCTCTTTTTTGCACGACGGATTAGTAGTGATGATGTGGCATGCATTCTTATTGCCTCTTTGATGCAGCAATGTAAGGTACTCATCTCCTGTAATATGTCATAATCTATGTGTTTTCTTTTGTTCTTCGATTGTAGCTGTCCCATGAGTTTCTTTTGTTCTTCGATTGTAGCTACTAAGTACTTTTCATTGCTGAGTAGACAAGACCCAGTCCAAGTGGTGGTGTTTGAGCTCGAGTGATGCCCACCGAATAACAAGGCAATGAGTAACCCGATGATTTCATCATCAGACATGGAGTGTTGATCCGTGTACTACAAGTGTATGAAGTTCTGTAGCACATCAACACCAACATGGCCTGATTTTTTACGTGATCTCACAATGTTACCAAACATTTCTCCTAGTTTAGTGCGTGCTTTGTCACGTCGTTGGTGTGATGGGATTGGGAGATATGGGAAAAAGAAGCTGAATAAGTGCAATCCATTTTCATCGATATCATGGAGGAGTGTGGAGACTTCACTCAACATCTTCCCTCGGAGATCCACTCCAAGCAAGCACTTGCCAGCGATCAACATGAGCATCATGCCCCTAGCCTCATGCTTTAGATCAACAATGCCTTCCTAGCCCCACTTTGAAAAGTAGTCCTACAAAATTTATTTGATCACATTGTGAGATACTATCTTGATCACATTGAGGAAAACAAGATGTATAGCTTCAAATTTAAATAATTCAGAACATGTAAAGTAATGACCAGTGTCACATACAAAGAAACAAAAATATATAGGATGGTCACGCAATCCAAAAGCAAAAATTGACCTGCCTCATCTCCAATTTCTAAGCAGATTCTAAAGTTGAGAGTAAGACAATAGTGGTTTGCCATTATTTGAAAACAAACCTCATATATTATCAACTGAAAATAAGTTTTCCTTCATCAAACTCAAACCCTCACTCCACCATGTCTTATTTTCTATCTAAATTTCATTGTTGTAATGTTAAGTTCAACCTGCAATCCATCCGATTCAAGTTGCATGAAATATATTGTGAAACACTCTTTGAAACTATAGTGATAATGGAACTTAGATGTGGTGGAACGAGGGGTTGAGTTTAATAAAAAAATAATGGTATTTTTGAAGATGACATTAGCCAATGGATACGATCTCACTGGTTTTCAGCTACCGGATGGGGACGGGTTAAAAAATACGCTCAAGATAAAAAATCTGAACAACACTGCTTAACACTTGTAAATCTGCAATAGGAAATATTTCAAGTCCCTAGCACCTTACAAAATCCTAGAGAGTTGAACGGATAGTGGACTGGATGTGTAAAACATGTCCTATTATTGTGTAATTCATGAACTTAGCTGTCCATTTTGTTGGTTGTTTCTTTCAGCTCATGTAAATTGTATGTTTGGCTCATGTAAATTGTATGTTCGGCTAAAACACCCAGAATTCTATGATTGTGTAATTCATGAACGTATAAGTCTTTTTTCACGAAAGTTTGCAGGCATTCAGAAGACACACGGATATACAATTTTCAAAAAGTTTCAGTTTTTTTAAATGTTTTATATACTTCATGGAATTACTGTTCATACGGGATGATATTAATAGTAACCATAACAACAATAGTTGTAGTAGTAGTATTAATAATAACTAGTAATCATGCACGTGCAACGCACGTATTGACTAATGCACAAAATAATATACACATATTAAATAAAAAATTCGTATATGATTTTACACGTACGATGCGATTGAAATAATATTCCCACGTCACAAGATCATGCAATGCTTTCAACCTTTTGGCTTTTGTTCAGCTATTGTTCCTCTACCAGTGTTATAATCGAGAACATTGCATAGCCACATATATAACAAAGACTTATCCCTAGGTATGGATTACATGACCATAGAGAAAAAATGCATTTTAGTTGTTGGTAAGAAGATTACAACTCACAAAAAAGAAAACTTTAAGCCGACCATACTCACATAAGTTCATATAATCAAGAAAGTACATCATCTAGTGTAGAGCATGGCATCCATCCACTCGTGTAGAAACCTTAACATTTCAACTGACCTCCGATTCCATTCAACTGATACGACCCAACATAGGATGACCCACCTTCCACGTGTGTATTATCAAATTGTGTTTCCTCTTGTTTGACACAAGACAATCCTTAAGATAATTGATACGGACAATACAAACTACAGGGGCAAACAACTAAAATGGACCTTGTGTCATAGCAAACGGTTTGCACCTTGTGCGTGAAGAGTGAAGAATCATCGCTGCTAGTAGCAGCTGCACAACAGAATTTGAATAAATACAACAAAGAGATGAAGGAAATAAATACCTCCAGGAAGCTTCATCATCAGAGGGTGCAGCAGAATTGTCCTTCTCAAGTCACCTAAATCAATGCTACATGAGCTAGTGTGGTAACAGGATGGGCACGATGCAACTAAAGAGAACAAAATGAATGGAGCATGTCAGTTGCATCACCAGTCGAAGAGTCCAAGTTCACACTGTATTTTTTGGTCTATGCGTCTATGTGATACATAGTGTTCTACTTACGTGAGATAAATTGAATCCATTGGGTAGGACTTAAGTCCGGATAGTAAGCCATAGATATAAAACACATTTCCATTATAATACTATGATAGAAACAAACTGGCTTATCTTCATGTGCTGATGAAAGCTTGAGTAATTTAATACTTCAAAAAGAAAACAAACTTGGAAGTAACATTGAAGCTGCAAGTATTTTCAGAGCAAGAAAAGTTGGAATCACAAAAAATAAATATTGTGGAGAATAATTCAATCGTAAGCACCTGGTTAATCACTTGGTTCACTCCAGGAGGACGTTCTGCTATGACTATTAGTAAAATAACCAGTAAAATATCTTGACTTGCCTCGGGCCCTCAACCACCTACATGCAAATAATGGAAGAATCAAAAAACAAGTGGATTAATGTGTTGAAGAAAATTCTCAACAGAAAAGGATTTAGTTATTCTAGCATCATATCAATAAAAATGTGTTGGAAAAACCATACACAGTGATACTTGATCAGTTTTGAAGCTGTTATTTGCCCTACCCTACTAAATACTACCCTCCTGGGTAGCAAGTGATTTCCAATTGGGAAAATATGACATCCTGAACATCCTGCAGGCACGATACGAACAAAAGGATCCTACTCAACACTAACTAAATTGATGAACATTCCCATAAACCTCTGACGAAATCGCAAGATCATTAAAAAGGGAGTTATCATGAAAATAACTCCAAGATCAAGGATATGACCACATGCACGACATGTAGCAAAGCAAGGCAATCCAATGTTTCTGTTAAAAGAAACGACAGAGGAGCTAAAAATCGCAGGTGAACCATTGACTTACAAAGCCATTCACTCTCATAATGCAGTAGTGAACTTTCAAGAAAATATATAAAGACAAAATATGGCAACGGAAAAACGTCTTAGTGACTGATATGTCAGACTCCAAATCCACCTTCACCATCTTTACTTCACATTTTTTTACAAATCCATATGCTACATAATATGTAGAACATAAATGAGATAACCATATATAGAAGAAAACCAATATTGACAAATTAGAATACACGCCCCCTTTTCAAAGTTGATAACAATGAATGATGCATTTATAGAAAATGCGAAAGTGGAAAACAAATAATTAATCAAAACAATACCCGGATTCAACACAACAAGATAACCATATTTAGGAGAAAACAGACATTACAAATGTGAAGGAAGTTTTTGAGGTCTCGTCCAATGGATCACATTTATGAATCAATAGAAGTAATCAAGATCCGGACTTCGAGAAGGCAATGTATGCCATGTATGACTGAAACAACAGAGACATTCAAAGCCAGGTTCTGAGAAAGTTATCCAAATATTGACAACTTCACGACATCAACTAACTTTAATAGTTCCAAATAGTAAGATATTAGCAATTCTTGAGATGAGAAGAATGTGCTTTCTACTGCAGATTACGGGTAAGGCGCGCATCACATACTACATGTAAGGAAATTCATGGTATCAATGAATACATGAAAATTTACTAAAAACATGTCAATGCACCATAGGAGAGAGAATGAATGTTGGGTTAACTCTTTCAGTCTGAAGACAGTAAGTACCTTCGAGTATAAATCATGTAGACTGGCCATGCATAAAGAAAACAGAACTGACTAAATGAAGAAAGCTCTGTCCAAGAGAAAATATTTGTCAGGTCAAACAGCCACAAATATTGTTTGCACCATCATAATAATAAAATAAATGGTGAACTGTACTTCATGCTCATGCAACAAGCGGACCTAGATCCCAAATTGTCATCATGCTTGTGCCACATTCCAGATACAGAAAGAAAATACAGAAAATAAACGTACATACTGATTTTACTACCTAATAGATATTCTGGTAGCTCTACTCCGTATATATGATATTCATCATGTTGAAAACCTGAAAAATCTGAAAGAAGGATCTCGTTCAGAAATATCAACGAAAATAGAATAGGTTATCTCACAGACCAATCAGAATCCGTGAAATATATATACATCAGTCTCGCAGCAAGTGTGTTTAAACAATGGATTGCCAAATAATCTACCTCAGCAATCTTTCTCGAGCTCAACCGACCACTATGTCATCCTCAATGTTGGAGAAGAGAAACACCTACAAAGCATATTCCAGTGGAGATGTAATACATGTATTATTATTAGAATCACCTTATTATAAACAAGCTTAATCAACTATATTATATGAGATTATTATAGTAGGGAATAACCAAATCGAATAGGATTTATCACTTGCTCTTGGGAGGTTGAGCACACACGCACCAAATCAAAGCTAAGACTACTCCACATCGCTCTAACGTAGCATAATTCATCAATACGATGGACTGTCCCTTTTACAGTCAGTCATGGTCACTTCTGCCACATTAGCCTTGAGGCATGCGTGTTTTGGTGAAAAAGTCTTTTGGAAATAGTCAACAAACAAATACTTATGTGACTCAATTTGACTGACTTAAACCAACCACCGTAGGGTTACTTAGCAAAGTATGAAGAACCCAATCCCAATTTACAAATAAAAAAAAAACCAAATCCAAAGTCAGAGAGGCCTTAGCCGTACCAGGCAACCAACAGGCTGAAGGAAGGAGTGTAGCATGGCTGCTTAGGAAGCAATCCCTAGTGTGGCGCATACAAGAAATCCAGCCAGTGTGATGTATGGGCCGACGGCTGCCGCAAGGAGTGGGGATGCGGCGACCATGACCATCTCCAGGACTTCCCGTCTGCAACATGCAGGTCAATGTTCGAAGGAGGCGGCGTTGGAGGGATGTGATCCGCTGGAGCGAAGGCATTTTCTATTGGAGGTAGGTGGCGTAAGGGTGAGGAAAATCTAAGGGCTTGTTTGATTCGTAGGATAGGAAAAATATAGGAATAGAAAAAATATAGGATTGGGATGTCATGCCAATGTGAATCCTATAGAAAGCGGGATTTTGTTTAATGAGGCAAAGAAATTTTTTCATGAGGTGTGACTAATGTTGTTTTTCTATAGGAATTGCACTACAAGATTTCTATAGGATTAATTCCTATGAAATGTGTATCTATGAATCAAACACTAACATAGGAAAAATTTCCATAGGATTTAAATCCTACATAATTCCTATGCAATTTCTATGAATCAAACAAGCCCTAAGTTTGAGGAGGAAACCCAGTGGCGGCGGCGATCCAGTAACAGTGCTGCGAGATGGAAGGAGTAATTAGCGGGGCTTTTTTCCGGTCGTGGGCGTGGGGATACACGGCGTGGTTCATATTTTCCTCTCTGCGGGATAAGTGCCGTCCCACGCATTAAATTGCTAAATGCACACAGAGAATTGATTAGGTTAATTCCAGCCGTTTGATCGTCTTTAGTGACCCGATCATGTGGTTTGACTCCATCCGTGTATGGTTTGCAGGGTGTATTTAGCAAAATTCTTATTCGTGCCTTTATAAGTAATAGAGATAGAGATAAGCTTACCTGCACTTCACGAACCAAAGAATCAACGTGGTTCTTTAGCTTCATTGGCTGTATAGCATCGGTGCAAAACCGGATCTGCTTGCTTCTCGTCGCCAAATCCACATCATCCAGAACTCCTTGGCCAAAAATGGGCACGGTAAAATAATACAGATTTCCTATGCTGATCTCGGATTCGGGAGCTTGAAAGAAATGAGCCGTGACCTCTGGCCCTGCTAGAAATGTAACTTTCTTCACCCCAAATAAGCTCAACGTGAACACGCTGCCTAGCCTTGTATGCATGTCTTGGATCACTGCTTGTTGACCTTTGGTCAGAAATGTAGGCAAAGCTGACATCATAGATACCCAACTCACGTGGTTATAAAAAAAAAAGATACCCAACTCACGACCGGTGGAACCGGTCTTTCTTTCTGCACTGGGCCAACTATTCTCCTTACAACTAGCTTTGTGACAATCACAGTGAGTAACAACACTGTTACGGTCAAACACGCTGTTACAGCCATTTCGGTGTGCATAGAGCTTCTTCGTGGAGGCAACCAGCCTAGCAAAGATCATATGTGTTAATTAGTACACAGGAAATACAACTTTAAAATGCTACTAGCTAATACACATCTTGTAAAAGTCATACATTATATAATGGTATACAAAGTTCTTGTTGAAGCTCTAGCAATATCAATTCAGCGTAGAAATATGAGTAATTTCACCTTTTTACTCTCTAATTGTGCGAACCTTTGCCCTATTTAAAACGCATCGCCACATTTGACTGAGTTGTGACATCAAAAGTCCCGGCATAGAGTTTTTTCAGCTTGTTAGAAATTATAAGGCCTCTCTCATTTATTATCCCTCTCCTCATATGTTTTCTTTTCTCTCTCTTCTCATATGCAACTATTGGTGCATGAAGTAATTAAGAGGAATATTTCACTACAAGAATCGAATGCTAGGCCGAGGGCAAATAGCCGTCGGCGTACGCTACGCCGACGGCCGCCCTCGGCGTAGCTCCTCGGCGATGCTCTCCCTTAGCGGAGATGCTCCAGCCCTCGGCGTAGCTAAAAGGCCCTCGGCGTAGGGTAAACCGACGGCCCCACCTCGACCGTCGGCGTACAGACCATTGGCGTCGCGTGCCCACGCCGTCACACCGCGAGGCTAACAGTGCAGAGGTACGCCGACGGCCGCGCCCTCGGCCTAGCTGGACACGCGTCCAGCCACAACGCACCCCCAGCACGCACCTATGCCGACAGTCTCGCCCTCGGCGTAGCTATGCCGACGGTCCAGCCCAGACATGCCCCAGCACGCACGTACGCCGACGGTCACGCCCTCGGTGTATCTGGGACACGCGTCCAGCCCTGACTGGACCTACGCCGTCGGTCAGGCCCTCGGCATAGCCCTGACCATTTGGTCACACGCAGGCAGCTACGCCGACGGCCTGACCGTCGGCGTAGTCCGAGTCCAGATTTTTTTCATGTGATTCCGACGATCCGATGGTCTTCCTCTGGCGAAACCCTAGACCTGGGGCCCTGGATCGTCTACCCCTATAGCTGTCTCCGTACGAGGGTAGTCCGGTGGACCTTTATATTTGTTTTGGTTTATTTAGGACATATGTACATGGAGAGCAAAGGTTGGGCCAACTTTGCCATATTTTAGGCATCGGTTGTCCCGCGGCGGGAGTTTTCATGTATAGATCCAGGATTTTACTCAGTGTTAACGCATGTCCGGGAAGGGGGTCACACCTGGGGCACATGGCACCTACCAACATTGCACCACTCTCACACACTTATCCTAGTGGCACATGCAAGTTTTCGTGTGATTCCGACGATCCGGTGGTCTTCCTCCGGCGAAATCCTAGACCTGGGGCCCCGGATCGTCTACCCCTATAGTTGTCTCCGTACGAGGGTAGCCCGGTGGACCTTTCTATTTGTTTTGGTTTGTTTAGGACATATGTATATGGAGAGCAAAGGTTGAGCCAACTTTGCCATATTCTAGACACCGGTTGTCCCGCGGCGGGAGTTTTCATGTACAGATCCAGGATTTGACTAAGTGTTAACGTATGTCCGGAAAGAGGGTCACACCTGGGGCCTACACATGGCACCTACCAACATTGCACCACTCTCACATACTTATCCTAGTGGCACATGCAAGTTTTCGTGTGATTCCGACGATCCGATGGTCTTCCTCCGGCGAAACCCTAGATCTGGGGCTCTGGATCGTCTACCCCTATAGCTGTCTCCGTACGAGGGTAGACCGGTGGACCTTTCTATTTGTAGTAAAACTATGTCGAGAACTTGAATAAGATAACTAATATCTTGATTGTGGATGTTGAATATGAAGAATCACAACGTCATTTCACGTGGGCGTGGAGACGTCTCTGCTATTGGGAGGATACCAGTCCGTCCAATTATTTAAAAATAGAACAATGTTGAAATAATTGGTACTAATTAATAAGTACAAGTAAAATACAAGTTAATAAGTAGGAAAAAAGGAGCTACGCCGACGGCCCCCCTTGGCGTAGGTCTAGCAGATATTTTGGGTGGAGGAAAAGAAAACGATAACATCTACGCCGACAGTGATCCTCGGCGTAGATCTAACGCCGTCACAGGCGGGCGTGGAACAGACTGGGCCGGGCTAAGCCGAGAGCACATGTACGCCGAGGATAGCCGTCGGCGTATCTTGGCATACGCCGACGGCCGCGTAGGGGAGCTGGCCTGGGCGACGTCTACGCCGACGGCCCCGACGTTTGGCCGTCGGCGTAGCTCCCAGCCGTTGGCGAAGATACCTATTCCTGTAGTGTTTATAAACTTTCTTGGTCCTATCAAAGTGGCCATCAGGCCTTGTCAGATGGAATACGAAGTAAAAATGAGAAATCTCTGGAACAGGAATGAGAGGGGGGAAGGAGGGAGCGAGCTTACACTTCTGTCCTGATTGAACCTGCAAGCCTGCGATTTCTATGAAGCGAAGATAGAATGAGAGATTAGTGAGAAGGACAGCACATATGACTTTTCATCTTTGTAGATGGATGCAGAATTAGCGAAGGAAGCAGGTGTTTTATAGGCGGCGTACTCCTGACAAGTTGGACGTTCCATTGAACGCTATAATAATATTTAAACTTAGCTACTGGTCGGCAATGGAATCATCCAGCTCATCTTGTTTAAGTCAGCAGACAGAATTTTTGAACGGACAAAAAATGTAGAGGGTAAATCATAGTAGCCGTCTCACATTAAAACAAACGGCCTGTTGAAGGACGGGGATATACTCCCCTTTTCATAAAAACAAGTTCGTCAACCAATTGCTAGGTTTCATAAGTTAGAATTCAGATGTTGATTCATTTAACTGCCGTAATCAGGTTGGATCTACTCCATCAATTCTCAAATAAGAGTTCTAGGTTTGTCCTAAGTCAAGCATTCGCAAGTTTGACCAAATTTTATAAAAAATGGGTTCCCTTTCGGGCCCTTTTTATTGAAAGATTTGGCCCATTAGAGAAAGTTGCCCTTTTCAAATTTAATTTTAAATATTTATTTAATATTAATTCTAACGATTAATATGAAATACATATTATTAAATTACTCTTTAATCCGAAATGCCTTTCGGTTCATTCCGAACATCTTCGGATACCCTTAGAACTATTCTGGTACTCTTTCAGAACGATTTCGACATTTTTTCTCAATGGTGATCCCAACGCTTTCATAATGATCTCAGAACGTTATAAGACCCGTAAATGTGTTACCCTACGGCTCGAGATTGTCACAGACATGATTGAGATCTCTCTCATATCAATGATCAATAGCGGGACCGGGATGCCCATAATGATTCCCATGCATTCCACGATGCTCTGTCGTTTAAACCATAAACTCTGTGTCCTATTCCTTTTATCACTTTGATACATGACTTGTCTAAGATTTGATCTTTAGTATCTATATACCAATCTAGTTGTCGACAAGTCTACTTAACTCATTATCGTGATACCGTATGCCCATGACCTAGTCATTCGCTGCAGCTTATTGGATACAATCTCACCGAGTGGGCCCAGTGTATCTTTCCGTCACGCGAGTGAACAAATACCGATCTTGATGAATACGCCTCAACATGTTCCTCTGAAATACTCAACATGTATCTTTATGATCATCCTATTACAATGTGACGGTTGATACAATCAAAGCAACCGCGGGTGACAATGATTAAATATGATCTCATGGTATGAGGAGAAGATTACTTAGTTTATAATTATTGCAATGATAAACCATGTGACTTGATCACGTCGCAATAGTAATGTCCATCACATTATTCTCTAATGATATAACTTTATTGTCAACTGGCATAAATGCTCCATGATCGGGAAACCTTGATCATTGGTTGCCCAATGAACTAGTTGTGTATAGGTGCTATTAGGGACTTGGTTTGTTTACATACCACACATGTATTAATGTTCCCACTTGATACAGTTATAGCATGATATGAAATTATTATGAACTATAATTTGAGATATGATAATAGAACCGTTTTACAGTGATTAGGGCGGAACTTTTTGTTCCACTAGTTTCCGTCATGTTCATGTCCCGTTCACTCTGATTTTTCTAACCGTTGGATTACATTCTAGCAAGCTTTGACATAGAAATCAATTGACCTCTGGTTAAAATACAAGAGACTATTAAAAAAAGGAAGTCGATCATCTGTAATATGATCTCATCACTGGCGCTGCGTGTGTGCTTGGATCGATCGCATCTCACAGCGCCACCCAACGCTTGTCTCGTCGCCGACGCCACCCAACGCCCATCGCCGACGCCACCCAGCGCCCATCGCCGACGCCACCAAGCACCCATCACCGACGCCACCAAGCACCCGTCGTGTCGCTGGCGCCACCCAGCGTCCATCACCGATGCCACCAAGCGCCCGTCACATTGCCTACGCCACCCAATGATCGTCTCGTCGCCGGCGCCACCTAGCGCCCGTCGCTGACGCCACCACACACCCCTCACCTTCGAAGCCCCGCGTCCAACTCGCGGCCAATCCTTCTTCCCTCACTCGTGCCGCGTCGGCCCCCTAGGTGAGTACCAGCGGATGCTAATTTCAGGGTTCATCTTTAGGGTTTTCGCGAATTAGGCTGCCACTGACTTGCCTCATTCAATTCATGCCTATAGGTATTCCTCAATTGTTTGATTGACACGGACGCCGCCAACAGCACCGGAGCACCACCACCGCCCGTCCCTCGCCTTCGTAGCCCACTTACATGGTCAGGTTGTCGCCGCCCACTCCGGCGCAGCATAACACGAGGACCAGACCACGAGAACACGGCAGCCCGACTCGCAGTGAGCATCGGAGTCGCCGGCCACCGCCCTTCTCGCCGCAGGATGAGACAGCACTGCATCGGGTGAGTCTGCCTTTGTCCTCTATATTCTTCCTTTGAATCTAAACATGCTTGCATATTTTTGTTTTGATGTCGTTATACTCATGAGGTCAATTTAGTAGTTAGGTTAATTTAGTAGCTTGGTGTAATTAATTTGTTCATGGTTAGCCATCTTGTGCCATATATAGTCTTGCATGTGTATGCTTTCATGCATGAACCAAGCGGGTCACAGGGCCCCTAAATTGATATGGAGGGGAAATCTTGAATGATAGAGTGACGACATTAGCTAACTATCCACACAATGATTGTAAATAGAAATACTTTCCAAGTCTAAGTTTATAATAGTGATTTAAAAATGTGTTGCCTGGATAAAAAAAACTGAAGTTTTAAAAATTTATATGAATAATTTGGACAGTCCAAGTTTAAGATTGTAACGGTGATTTAAATTTTTTCTATTTGGGTATTTTTTTTGAAGTTTTAACAATTTATATGAATAATTTGGACAAAACAAGATTAAGTTTGTAACAATGATTTAAAAATTCTTGTTTTGGTAATTTTTTGAAGTTTTAAAGAAGCAAATTCTATTTATTTAGTAAATATAAAATTAAAATAAAAAGAAAAGAAGAAATAAATCAGGCCGACGACAATACGTCGAAGCCCATCATCCCACGCCATCCTCACCGCTGCGTCCCTCGCTCTGAGCCGCGTCGTCGTAGGCCAGAAGCAAATGCGGCCCGTTGACACGCGCTGCACACTTTTAATCCTATCTCACTACTTGAGATGGAGATCGACTTGCTTATATACCCTGAACTGTTGGTCAGGTCAAGCTCCTCTTAAAAGCACTAACCCCGTGGACCTGATCTTGGGGGCGCCAGTACAGCCTTGTGCTTGGTTTGCTTATAATAGGCTTGAGCTGGGCCCTGGCTTGGACACCAACCCCTAGAGAGTACCAGGCGGGTTTATCTTTTTCCCCTTCTTTTTCATTTTCCTTGCCATTTTGTTGATAGAAAAAATCTCGATATCACTAATAGTGCTGGTCAGAATCGGATGCGTTTTCACCTTTGCTTCAAGTACTTCAAAAGGCACACTTTTGTTTTGTGGGTTTTGGGAGATTCAGAAGTTTGTCTATGTAAGAAATTTAAAACTAAGTTAACTCAATGAAATTTTAAGTCTTAACAATTTATATGAATAATTTGGACAATCCAAGAGTAAGTTTGTAACCGTGATTTAAAAATTTCCTGTTTGGTTAATTTTTTTGAAGTTTTAAAGAAGCGAATTCTATTTATTTAGTAAATAGAAAATTAAGAAAAGAAGAAGCAAATCAGGTCGGCGGCAATGCGTCGAAGCCCATCATCCTGGGCCAGCCTCACCGCTGCGTCCCTCGCTCCGAGCCGCATCCTGGTGGGCCGGAAGTAAATGCGGCCCGTTGACGCGCGCCGCGCGAGGTGCCAACTCGGGTGGGACTTTTAGTCCCACCTCTCTACTTGAGAGGGAGATCAACCTACTTATATACCCTGCGCTGTTGGTCACGTCAAGTTCCTCTCAAAAGCACTAATATGACCGTCTCTCTGCCCTGTGGGCCTAACCTATAGGGCGCCAGGCAGTACAGCCATATGCCCGGTTTGTTTATAATGGGCTTGAGCTGGGCCCTTGCTTGGATACCAACACCCAGAGTGCCAGGCGGCCATATTTTCCCCTCCTTTTTTCATTTGCCTTGTCACTAGCAGGGGGGCTTCGCAAATGCGAGGGCATCACCCACTGCTGATATCTTTAGTGTGAAAAAATTGATCAAAAACATTCATACCTTCTCAAATGCTATAGAAAACAATAGTTATATGGCCACGATCTATGCCTAATATATATCACATGCGTAGAAAACTGTTTTGGTCGTCTTTAATTTTTGGGTGCAAGATTATTTGGATATCTCCAAAATACTACTTCCTTTGTACCAAATGAGTGACAATTATTATGGATCGGATGGAATACATTATTGACCATATGTCAAGTTTGTGCATAATATTAAATTGGTTTATATAATGCTTAGACGGTGATCTAGCCGTCAGTTTTTATGCGATTTTGAAGGCAAGATTAACTTTCATATTGTTACATAATTAGGGTTGGCTTGAAAGATGATCGCACGATGGTTACGTCATTTTGATGGAAAACATCTTCTTAATTTAATGTAAAACAAAAGGAATATATGCTCACTAATATAGATTGAAGAAAGAGCAAGAATTTTATCTCTACTTTTATATGATATTTTTACCTCTTGTTTCCTTCATTTGTTGTAAAAATATGTGACACTCTCTTGTTGTTAAATACATAACGTCTTAGGCATTAACTTTCTAAGATATAGAACTTTGATCATTATTTATGTGTACTTAAATAAATTTATTAACACATTTTCACAAATATATCGATCTTATATTTTTTTGTCATGTTTTAGTACTATATTTTACATATCGTAACAACAAAATACCATTAATTATAGTGGATGCAACATTATGTTTTTTTACTCTGTCTATTCCTACTCATCAATCCAGACTGTCACATCCCAAGGTTTAGAAATTGGGATTAGAAAAGAATTTTTGCATTAGCATGTCATTCATGAGCATTGCATGGCATTTTGCATCTCAAGAAAACCCCAAAATGAAACAAGGAAATAAAACCCTAATTTCTATGTGTCATTTTATTCCTAAAGGGAATTATCTTGGATTCACAAAAACTCACTACAGCTAGGGCAACATTTATTGCTAAATGTTAGCCTAGATTAATCTGCTCAATTTTAGAAACAAGTTTGAACTTATTTGGAGTTCAATAGAAAAAGTTGCGAGGAAAACAAATAAACAGATTTTGGAAAAAGAAAAGAACAAAAAAAAATGAACTAACCTACCCGGCCAAACCACCCTGGCCCGGCCCACCTAACCCCAGCCCACCCCGGCTAACCTGCCGCTCACCGCCCGCTCCCGCACGCGTGCGGCGCGTAACCACAACCGCCGCTTGGGCCGGCCCAGCAAGCGCAGCCAGCCGCCAGCCCGCGTCGCCGCCCTCTGACAGGTGGGACCCGCCTGTCATCTCCTTCCCCGTGTTGGAGTCCGCCGCCTGCACGCACCATCGCCGCCCCGATCCAAATCCCTCCCCCGAACTCGCAATTTCCGTTCGATTTTTGACCGTTCCGCACACAACCCCTCCATATAAACCTCCCTCCGTCTCCTTTTTTCTGTTTTTTGTCCTTTTTGCGAACCCTAGAACCTCAACCGGAGCCTCCCGATCTCGCCGCCGCCGAGCTCCATTACCAAGCCAGGTTGAGATCGTTCTCGTCGCCCCCGACCCTCTCTTTTCCGTCTGACCTCTCCCTCTCACTTGACCGCGTCGCCCGGACCACCTCTTCCACGTGCAGGAGCAGCCGACCGCGCCCAATTCCTCGTCGGAGCCGCCGCCGACCGACGCCGCTCTAGCCCGCCGCCACCGTCGCCCGCGGACGCGGGAGTCCGCGCCGTTGCCCCCACAAGCTCCGCCGCCTCGCCCCGCACGCCGTACGCCGCTCGCCCGCCGCCGCCCCTCGCCGGGGAAGCCACCCCGCTGACCAACGGCGTCGGCCACCCCATCCGCCCATCAGCTGCCGCCAGGTGAGCGCCGCCCTCCCCCTGCCGTCTGACCTGGATCCAATGGTCCAGATGGACCGTTGAATAGTCAGCCCAGGGCGCTGACTGGTCAGCGCCACGTCAGCGCGACGTAGGCATAGTCAAACGGTCAGAGTTGACTGTTTACTTTAATTCGATTTATTTTTGGCAGAAAATAGATGGATCTTGTAAATTCAATATAAAATAATCTACTGGGACAAAAATTACAAATAAAATATGTGTAGATTCAGTAACTCGTGTTGAATCTTGCTGTACCATTGTTTTACACTTTTACAGCAAGATTTTGTCCAGAATAATTAAATGAGTTAATGGCCTTTTTAGAGTAATTAATTCGTAGAATAAGTTCCGTAACTCCAAAAATTGCAAATAATATGTCCCTGGAATCAGTAGAACAAGGGGAATCACAAAGTGAATTAAAAAGTTAGGCTTACAGTAATAATTTTTGCAGAATCTATTTAATGGCTTACTGCAGTATTTTAATTACTCAGGGAGTTATATGACTCCTTTTTGAGAAATTCCAATTGGTACTGTTCCTATTTAGAGTTGCCTACACAGTAGAATTTTCCCAAGATTTTACAAACAGTATGTCAGCAGTGGTGAATTATTTGGTTTCTAGCTCTATTATTGAGCATTATAAATTGCATACTTGTTTTCCTTGCGCTAAAAATAATTTCCATGCATGCATACAGTAGCTATACTGAATAATATTATGTGATGCCGCTGTAGCATCGATCCACTTGTCATGCATGCATCTTTGTTTGCATATGATTGTGGATGGTTTGTTTATGATTGCAATTGTATCGTGTAGATTGTGACGAGTGCAACGCTTGCTCGTGTGTGGATTGTTCTTCCGACCGCTACAACCAAGGAAAGTAGATGCTACTTTGTTTATGATGATATCCTACTATTTTCATTGCATCGTCGTGTATTTTGTAGATGCATGTGTAGGATAATACTATCGCTATGCTATGTCCTATTATATGGTAGGGCTTTCCTTGTAGATGAACCACCATTGGTAGATGTACTTAGCCATGATATGATGAACGAGGGCTGGGTTACATCAATAAAAGTTGTTTCTAAATATGTTGGTTTGTGAAAACTAAAACAACCTAATCAATGAATCTCCTGGGTGTGTTGGGATTGATAATTTTTGGTGGTATCATTGCGGAAAGGCACCCAGGTATCAAGAGAAAATGATTGGCTTCTTTATTTTGTAGCTTATGTGTACAACCATGTGCCAATAATGAAATGGGCGGTTGGTTGGACTTAGTAGGTTGTGGTAACTCGAACCCGCGTATCCAGAGATGTAGAATTTTGGTAGGTTGGACCGGTGCGCGTCGGGATTGGGGAGCTACTTCCCGAACGGTCTCTTCTTGGACTTCTCCCTATCATCACCCAAAATGAGAGTGGTGGTACGAGCTGGGCTGGCCAAGTCACATGGGTAAAGTGTACTAACCCCTGCAGGGTGTATAATCTAATCGATTAGCCGTATCCTCGGTTATGGACGACTGAGTTGCTTGATATTGATTCCATGACATGTTTCTCGCTCATTCCAATTTCATAATTGCTTTAATGTTGATAGGTTAACTTAATTGGGATCTTTTTAAAGAAAATCAAAAACTGTTTATGAAAGTAGGACAAAGGTATTTGTAAATGCAAGCTAGCCACAGCTCCACTTGCCAAATATGCATGTAGATGTTAACACTATTGTCTCCTTTAATAGCTCTACTTGCCATACATTCCATGTATTGACCCTTCGGGGCTGCTACGTTTCATGTTGCAGGATATTCCGATTCTGAGTAATCGATTTAGGCCACGGTACTCCACTCGGCACTTGTTCACTTGTGGGCAATTTGAAGAATGGAGGATTTACTATATTTATGTTGCTACTTGAATAACATTGAGCTAGCCTTGAGCTAAGCTTTTATTGTAATAATGATATTCTGGATCTTCGATATTTATGATACACGGATATTTTGCTATGATATTCATCTTATTCTATTGTGGGCCAATGAACCGATCCAGGGATTGGCATGTCACATAGAAGCTACGGTCTTTTCAGAACCGTGGTGTTACACAGACATTCCGTGCTCTTGCTGGCTTATATTTGTCGTTTGATGTAACATGACTACACTGTCATGGATGACAAAGTTTTAACATCTTAGTCGGTTGCCATTATTTCTAGATGATTATAAATTCCAATGAAGTGTTTCAAGGAGTTCGCCTTTTCAGCACCGTGTGTCCGATGTCTTAGGTCTAATATGTACTTTCAAAAAATATGAGGTCAACTTAAAGTTTACCATTTATGTTTTCAAGTTTCCAATTGTTCGTGGTTTTAGAAAAAGTTTTTATATTAATTGGGGATTTTATTTTTTGAGAAATTGTATTCGGTAATATATGTATATATTCGTATTAACCAGTCTAATTTTATAGCCTCTCATATATATTTTCTTGCGAGGCTGCAACACGTGTTGTACATCAATAATCCTAAGCTAAAATCAAATCGTACTGATATGCTTTGGAGTTTTTTCCACTACCTATCAGCTTTTCGGGTTGTTTTCAAGTTTGTATTCATTATTTTGGGGTTCTTTTCCAAAACCGATCAGCTTTAGAGTTAGCTTCTTGTAAGTATGTACACAACACATACCACATCGGAACCGAAATCAGGTGGTCGTTGTCTGACTACTGTTCTCAATTTCAATGTAGATTATATTCATCTGATTTGGAGTCTTTTTTCCATGGCCTATATTTTGCTAAGTAGTACGGTATAAATTTATTTCTCATGTCTTCTTAGTTGTGTCGAAGTTGTCACGTGTGTTGCAAAACCTTTTTTCTGCTAGGTACAACTTGTGTGCTAAGTGTCCTTGTCATACACACCTACCTACTTTTTTTAATTAATGCATGTGGACCCGGTCATTACCCTGGTTGTTGCACCCTGGTCGATTATGGTTAGCCATATTAAACATGGGTCGTGTCAACTCACATTAAAAGGTCATGTAATTGTTTATCTTCTATTACATCCTAGACTTAAATTTTAGATCTAACGATCAATATAATTTTGGTGATGTGGATCAACCAGGTGCCTCGAAAAACATCCTTATATTGCTTTTAAAATATAATAGATAGATTCTTTTTACGGAAAATTCAAATGTCGATATCACTAGTGGTGGTGGTCAGAATAGGATGCATTTTTCACCTTTGCTTCAAGTGTTTCAAAAGGCACACTTTTCATTTTGTGGGTTTTGGGAGATTTAAAAGTTTGTCTGTGTAAGAAATTTAAAACTAAGTCAACTCAATGAAATGCATTTTCAGGAAAAAACAGAATTATATGTTTGAATTTTTAGTGGTCATAATTGGATGAGGTTTTGAGCATTGTTTCAAGGAATCCGAAAGGAACACTTTTCATGTTGGTGTTCTTGTCAAATTAAGAATTTTGTCTATGTATAAATTTTTAGGAACTAGTTTGTGTCCTAGTTTGCATCAAAAATTTGAAGTTTTAAATAAGAAAACTTTACTTATTTATTTACAAAAGGAAAATTAAAAGAAAAAGGAAAAAAGAAACAAATCAAGCTGGGCCAAGCGGCAACACAACCTGCGCAGCCCATCTTGGCCAACCGCGCCCGCTCACTGCCTGCGTCGTCCTTGCTCCGAGGCGCATTCTGTTGGGCCGGAGACAAATGCAGCCCGTTGCTCCCTTTTTTTCAGACTGCGTGCGCCGGGACAATCTATCGCTAATCAACCAAAATAAGAGCTTTTTTGTTGGTCCATCTTATTCTGTTCCGGCTCTATACTATTTTTTCCGTCTCTTTTCGTCGGAATTGTTCCGCCACTTTTATCACCGTTAAATCGAGGCCTGTGGATGGCTATTAAAAATGCCAATCACTCTAAAACTTATAATGATAATATATCTATTTATTATTTGTCTCTAGGGCACATCTCCTTCAATAAGTTGGTTGTGTAACTTGGGGACGGAGGTGTTTGGGTTGGCGTTGATATAGGCGAGGAGGGTATTGTACCTCCTCAGTCTACGCCGGTGGTCATGTACTTCTTGAGTTCCTTGTCAGAAATGATGCGCCTCGGAGAAGCAAGTCTGAGGCGAGGAGGGCATTGTACCCTTTATCTTGGAGATGTATACGGTGGCCGTAAAATCACGTTTTTTCATGCCGGTGAGGGGTCTGCGTAGCATCCCGATCCGCACCTTGGATTGGGAGCATGATGGCCTTTAGCGGAAAACTCACAACTTGTTGGTCCCTTCAGATCCATACTCCATATGCCAGATCGGGGACTTGTACTTTCTTCTTCTCCTCATGATCAACCTCGCATGGCTGGGAGCACACACATTTTCCAAAAGAGAAAAATCTCTAGGGAAAGTTTTTCCTATGGAGGAGCCCCGAGGGCCGCCGCCAAGGGTGTCGCTGTCGAAAAAGACGCCATGGGAGGGAGGGAGGGTTCAAAGAATGAAATCCTCTCAATTTCTATAGAAGTTATTCCAATCAAATAGGCCCTTTAATGGAAGATTTCTCTCTTCGGTGGTTAACACGATGGTGATGAGTTTTTTTTTGTTGAAAATGAGCGTTTTATTATTTAATAGTAAGTTTACATCCGGCCTCTGTATAGCTAGGATACACATAGCCAATCAACCACACAACTCGAGTCCAAACAAAAAGTACCAGAGTTACAAATAATGATAAAAAACGAAGTTCTCGAAACGCGCTATGGCAGATCTATCCGTAAATCACGCTGCCATCCATGTCGGAAGAAGATATCCCTCGACGTGTCCTCCAATCACGTACAGCCCTCCGCAAACAAGTCGTGGAACTTCATACGTTGAAGAGTGTTCCATGACTGGAGGATCGCCGTGGCTCGATAGATAACCTGCAGGGGAGAAGACACAATGTTATCGAAAATCTTGTCATTTCTACATAGCCAAAACGATCAAATAATGACAAGCGCTCCCACCGTAAATAAAGTCTCATATTTATCCTCAATCTCATTCAACCAGTTGCAAATACATTGACTACCGAACGTGGAGAAGATAAAACAGAGGCTATTTAGATAATTGACCATATAGCACGAGCAAATTTGTATTGGAAGAATAAATTACGTATTATCTCATTATGATAAAAAACACGCATTGTGTATTTTCATGCCAATTTTTTCTAACAAGATTATCTTTTATGAGAACGACCTCTTTTCGGATGGTGAGAAGTTAGGAGTAGTTAATCAAAGGTTGGGACGACAGGGCCGCTGTGTTGTCAATCGTCGTCCGAAATAAAGAGCAGCAACGCATGCCTACGCGAATCAAACGGTGTTGATCGACAAAGGATGCATGCGATTGTCTTGTGTCTCCGATCGAAGCACCATTCTTCACACATGTTGCCATCAAGGCTAGCGCTTTTGGTCCTGCACGCCGGCGAGCCGGAGTAAACCAAGCTAACTACCATGATGCGACGCGATTGCCTTTCTCGAACGCCGGAAAACATGGATGGGACGACGGAGCCTGTCGGTCGCCGACGCCCGCCGTACCCGACTATTGCTTACTTCATCCTGAACCTGACATGGGAGAGGGGTACAATCAACTGCCTGTGCAAAATGTGTCACAATACTGTGGCTGAGTTCATGAGCAGGTGCATGTACACGGACAAAGCAGCGGCGCAGACGCGCATTTCTTCAGGATTCAGCGACGAGATGACCGTGCGCATGCATGTAAATATGCAGTAGGACTGGCGCGTCTGGCGTATTCTTATTTTTCCTTGTTCGTCACTCGATTAGTACTTCCTCTGTTTTCAAATAGTATAACTGGTTTTGGCAAGTCAATTGGGCTTTGCCGCTATGAGATACTCACATAGTCACATTCGACAATCTAGTTTCTTTATAACATCAAAATATATGCAACACTTTACAGAAAGAGAAGCGTCAATGGACTCATACGAGACATGGATATCAAGTACATCTCTGCCCGTCTAAAGAGAGGGATCTAATAGCTAGATAAGAAGGTATTTTAAGATCAGCTAGGTAGCCAAGCTTGATATGGTGTGAGCCTTTTGACTTTGAAACACCTGCTAATATGAGATATTCTGCTTCGGTGAAAGTGTATTACCTATCCGTGAGAACTATTTCTCCAAGATCAAGATTCTCAATAATCGCATTAAAAATAAAGGACCATTGTGTATTAAAATTATTATTATTCTTTTTATCTCTTTTTCGAATAATATATAAGTCTCCTCCTACGAGAGAGAGACTCCGATTCACACATCCAGACTAACTCCGATAAAAATGCCAGCTTGTGCGTGTCTTGAGCAACCCCATAGACAAGCACCAAGATCCATTCGAACACATCATGTTTACATTTAACAGGGGATTTTACAGAAAAAATTGTGTCACATTTTTTGACTTGTAGAGTTGTCAAATTAATCCCGATAAGGATGCCTCCCGATCTACCATGAGGTGGTAGGCAATACCATGCAAAGTCAAAGCTCGTGACTAATTTTTTTTAACAAAGGAACAACAAAATTGGATCTTCATGTCACCAGCAAGGCAATAAAATCCAAGCTTTGTTCCCTAATAGATTCTTGAACAAGGAAGTGTTCTGCTACATTCATAAAACCCTCACTATTGCAAGACATTCCTTTCAAACCATCCATCATGAGTACTTCTTTTGTATCTTATAAACCTGTGCTCCGACGAATCCTCGCTTTACCAACATTTTTTCCACCATTTCTTTCTACCTTTAGTATTGCTGGTTAGATGATCTGCGTAATCATCCATCTTGCACCCATGGTCATCCACCAAATCTTCATAAAGATTAGAGACCTTGGATACTAACAAATTCAAACGTCCATCATCCTCATTTAATGTTGTTTCCTCATTTTTATTTACCATGCTTATAGTTCTTTCTAACTCGATGTCCTTTATACTATTGACAGAACGAAACTCTTGATTCTTAGAACCTCCCGTGTATACTCCTAACCGTTTTGGTCTAGCAACAATATCAGCAATAGCCGGTAGGAATATCAAGAAAATAAAACTTTTGCATTTACTTTGGAACTAAAACAAACTCTGCTTGACAAATATACATCACACTCTCCATTTGAATAGCATCCGCGTTAGGTTGCCTATTAGACTGCAACTCGGTCAAATACGCACTTGAGATCCCCTATAAGCAACTATCCCCTACATAGAAGGCCTCGTCGACGAGACCGCTCGTTCCCCTGTTCCCTCTGTACACCCTCTTGGTTTACACCGAGGTGCAGGAGACTTCCATAGCTTGAACACCTACACCATCCCACCTGGAGGTGATAGAGGCGTCGAAGAAGAAGAGCTCAAGCCCAAAACCCATCTGGGGCTCAAGGAAAGTCAAGGGCAGCCTCTGCCGCGCCAAAGTGGTCAAAGAAATGGGCACCTCCGACCATATCTTCCCTGACCAAGGACCTAAGGCCACATCCTCTTGCATATGTGACGTGACACCCCAAGTCACCAGCTGCTATGCACATGGGGGTGACAATGCACCCGCGGCTGGTCTAAAGCCCATTGTGTTGCATGACACCCCCTTACATGAGAAATGTTTGTGTAAAAAACTTGAGAAATCTTTACAATTTTGCACACCATAAGTAACAATGTTGAGTATTATTGGGACGATGATCCCCCTAGCTTCTTGCTGAACACCATCATAAACGATCTAACAATGGTTTAAAGAGTTGCAAGTTTTAGACCCACTCTTTTTCCTTACCAGGGTACCTAAGGGGACTGGAAGGTTTTAATGAGGCGGCTTGCATGCTTAATATATGATGGTTAACTTAAAAAAAAAAGAATGTTGAGTATTACTGTGGCTCTTGCAATATGGGAATTTTATTGTGGCATTGTTTTTTACACGTCTAGGTATATGGTACTTATATCTAAGCAAAATAAATACCATCAGCAACCTTCTAGTTCCAAAGGCAAACTTCGTGCCAACCATGTCATACACAATCTCAGAACAACTGTTGTGAAGGGCTAGCTTCCTGCATTGCGATTGTTCGACATATCCAACATATGGAAGACATCTACATTGCTCCCGACCCAAACCCTAGCACCGGTAGGCCCTCCTCGCCGCCGCTCCCTCTCCATCCCCCTCCCGGATGGCTCGCACGACGACGGCCCCGGAGGGCTTCGATTTCCTGCAGAACCTCCCCAAGGTTAGGCCAACACCAACGATGGTGGTGGTGCCTGCCGCCAAACTGTGGGGGGGATAGGAGGCATTCCCAGCGAGCCTCTCCGCGCCGAGGTGACACAGCGAGGGATGCGTGGCGGCAGGCGACCGTCGACGGACTCAGAGGATGGCTAAAGTGGTCAGGCAGAGTGGCACCGAGCGACCTTTGCAGCAACACGACATCCGGTTCCTGGTGCGGGCCTGATTTGGGTCCCGTGGGCTCGATCTAGGGCTTGTGGGCCGAAACCGAGATCTATGGGTTGCCTGATGGCCGCAGAAGTTCTTTTTCTCGTGGGGGCACATGGTTTTGCGACTTTGTCGTTTGCGTGTGCTAATTCATTATGTGGTGGAGGTTTTCTCAACCTCCTTTGTCGTCGATGGGCGGCGTATGACGGTGTAGGGATCTATACGTCTGCTTCTAAGAATAAAGGCGGCGGTCCTAGGGTTCCTTCCATGCGAAGACGAATATCTGTTAGCTGCCTATTGATACGTCGGAAACGTATCTATAATTTTTTATGTCCCATGCTTGTTTAGTATCTACTTTGCTTTGTCTATCCTTTGAGGTGTTTTTTATGTTTTTCTGGACTAACCTATTAACAAGATTCCACAACGCCAGTTGCCTGTTTTCTTCTGTTTTTGGTTCTAGAAAAGTCAGAAAATCAATATTCTCGGAATTGTACGAGACAAAAGCCAAAGTTAATATTTTACTGTTGGGAACACGGAGCCTGAATATGAGATGGAGGGGAGGCACCAGGGGGACACACCCCATGGTGGAGTGGGCTAGGGCTAGCCGCGCCTGGGAGGTGTGACCACCCTGGCCGCCCCTGCCTCACCTCTTCGCCTATAAAGACCCCCGATGGCAAAACCCTAAGGACCCGATCAATATTCCATGAAACCGTATGTAGCCTCCACCACCATCGTCCCTAGATCAGGAGGATCTGAAGCTCTTCTCGACACCCTGCCGGAGGGGAGATCATCCCGAAAGCCTTCTTCTTCATCATGCCAGCCTCCGGTATGAAGTGTGAGTAGTTCCACCTTGGACTACGGGTCCATGTAGTAGCTAGATGGTTGTATCTCCTCCTTTGTGCTACCATGTTTAGATCTTGTGAGCTCCGTTCATGATCAAGATCATCTATTTGTAATCATGCATGTTGTGTTTGCGGGGATCCGATGGATATTGAGATTACTATGTTAGATTGATTAATGGTTTTTTCTTATTGATTCTATCATGCCTGTGTTGTTTGTGATCTCGCATGCTCTCCGTTTCTAGTAGCTATCTTGGCCAAGTAGATGCTAGTGACTCCAAGAGGGGGTATTTATGCTCGATAGTGGGTTCATGCCTCTATATAATCTAAGGGAAGTGGTAGAAATCTCTAAGGTTGTAGATGTGTTGTTGCCACTAGGGAGAAAACAACGGTCTCTTGTTCATGGAAGAAGTGGATTGTTTACCTTACACACTTTGCTTAAAACAGTTACCTGTTGCTTGCAACTTAATACTGGAGGCGGTTTGGATGATAACCTGAAGGTGGACTTCTAGTCATAGATACAGTTTGATGGCGGTCTATGTATCTTGTTGTATTGCCCAATTGAATCTCGTAGGATCATGAATGTCTAGTATTGCATTGTTATGCCTTGCTCAGTCCTGTCAATTTCCCCGCTGTAATTTGTTTACCCAGCATGCCATGTTTGTTTATCTTAAGGAGAACACCTCTAGTGAAATATGGATCCCGGTTTAATCTTTAACATTGATACATCTACCACTTTTACGTTTAATTTCTGCAAAGTCATGATGACGTGATCAATGCCTCGTTGGGAGACCCCAAGAGCAAGGTATTATGAGCACATCAGCTAGATTTCCCTCAGTAAGAAACCAAGGTTATCGAACTAGTAGGAGAAAGGAAATGACTCAAAGGTGTTGCTAGCAACTTGGAGACCTGCACAACACAAACACAAGACTTTGCCCCAATGAACAGTGAGGTTATCAATCTCACCGGTTTGCTATAACAAAGGATTAACTGTATGGTGTGGAAAGTAATAGTGGTTTGCAGCAAGTAAACAGTAACGGTGGAAGATGTATCAATGGTAAAGATTGGACCGGGGTCCATAGTTCACAAGAGGTGTTGTCCTTAGATAAACAAACACGGCATGCTGGGTAAACAAATTACTGCAGGACAATTGACATGACTGAGCAAGGCATAACGATGCAATACTAGACATCAAGATCCTATGAGATTCGATTGGGCAATACAGAAGATACATAGACCGCCATCCAACTGTATATATGACTAGAAGTCCACCTTTGAGTTATCATCCGAACCCCCTCTAGTATTAAGTTGCAAGCAACAGACAACTGCTTTAAGCAAAGTGTGTAAGGTAAACAATCCACTTGTTCCATGAACAAGAGACCATTGTTTTCTCCCTAGTGGCAACAACACATCTACAACCTTAGAGATTTTTGTCACTTCCCTTAGATAAATAGAGGCATGAACCCACTACCGAGCATAAATACCCCCTCTTGGAGTCACTAGCAACTACTTGGCCAAGATAGCTACTAACAACGGAGAGCATGCAAGATTACAAACAACATAGACATGATAGAATCAATAAGACAAAACCATTAATCAATCTGACATAGTAATGTCAATATCCATCGGATCACCGCAAACACAACATGCATGATTACAAATAGATGAGATCTTGATCATGAATGGAGCTCACAAGGTCTAGACATGAAAGCACAAAGGAGGAGATACAACCATCTTGCTACTACATGGACCCATAGTCGAAGGTGGAACTACTCACGCTTCATACCGGAGGCTGGCATGATGAAGAAGAAGGCCTCCGGGATGATCTCCCCTCCGGCAGGGTGCCGAGAAGAGCTTTAGATCCCCCCGATCTAGGGACGATGGTGGCGGCGGCGTCTACAGACGGTTTCATGGAATATTGATCGAGTACTTAGGGTTTAGGCATATGGGGATTCTTATAGGATAAGAGGCGAGGCTAGGAGGCGGCCAGGGGGCCCACACCCTGCCCAGGCGCGGCCTAGCGTGGGCCCGCACCTGGGGGGAGGGGGTGTGGCTGCCTTGTGGCTCCCCTCCGTCTCTCCTCTGGACTCCGTGTTATCCTCGGTGAAATATTGACTTTGGCTTTTTTCCCGTCCAATTCTGAGAATATTTCCTTACTAGCTTTTCTGGAACCAAAAACAGAAGAAAATAGGTAACTGGCACTGTGGCATCTTGTTAATAGGTTAGTACCAGAAAACATATAAAAAAACCTCAAAGTGTGGACAAAGCAAAACAAAGTAGATATTAAACAAACATGGAGCATCAAAACTTATAGATATGTTTCCGACGTATCAAGCATCCCCAAGCTTAACTCCTGCTCGTCCTCGAGTAGTTAAGTGATAAAAAGAATAATTTTTGAGGTGGCATGCACCATCAAAACCAAGATCAAACCATTTGCAAGCATTGAAAGCTGAGATCAAAGAACTCTAAACATGAGCATGAAAGATGGAGTTCTAACAGTAAGACAAAGTAACTATGCATGCAACATGAAAGGCTACAAACAAAGATCATGAATAACATGCATTGAAAAACGTTTGTTTGTTTCACATACAGAAAATATGGCATAGTGGCAATCAGCTTGTCCCTCATAGAGTAGCAAATATATGCATATGACACCTTCAAAGTTCATAAGTGACTAGATACAAATAGCACAAGAACAAGTAATATCAACAATATGCATCAATCAATAAGTTTTGGGACAATGCACATAGAACTAAGAATGGCAACTATGCTCTCTTAACTGGTGCCTAAAGGTAGACGGTGGAGACTCAATATAATAGTGTAAGAAAGGCCCTTCATAAAGAGAAGCAGGGATTTCAAGTTTCAAAAAGAGCTTCCAAAAATTATGGTACTTGTTAGCTTTCATCCCTCATTGCCCCTATCATAAGCATCTTGAAGTGATTAAGGTTAAAGTGAACAAACTATGGAGTATATGGTTGACAAAGTATAAGTTGGAAATATCATGTCCCTTAAATATGAGGGCCGCTCCTCATGCTACTCAACTTTAGTCACCTGTAAGTTCTTGTCATAGTAAGTACATGTGTATCATAAAGAACCGCCAACAGGGTACCCCTTGCACATGGTACATGAGCTATCCCATAACCAAAATGACAAGGCAAGCAGACAATGAGCATCTCAGCGATCTATTTATTTGCTATTTGCATAGGTTTTTATTGAGGACGCTTCACAGATTGCTCATTATGGTGATGTTGTAAGTTTCCACCATGATTAGACATGGCTTAGGCTATCGGCCCAGGCGTTTCTCTAACACAAAATACATAACTCCATGGACTTACAGCTCCCCTTTTATTTCACATCGACGACATCCATAAACAAAAGATCATGATATCAACTGTGTACAAAGTAGAAGTGCAAAGTTGAAAGCATTCCCCGTGACAACACGGTTCTGCTAATTCTAACGTATAAGTGCAAGCATATACAACATAGATGACACAATGGTTCAAGTTTATTAGGGGCAAGAAAAATAAAGTATGCCATCAAGTTCGTGAGAGATTTAATCACTAAGTTTTCACATAGCAAAATACTTTTTAATTGGAAGATAGATGAAAACAAGAATATACTTGGAGTGGTATAACACACCATGCATAGGAATTTATAGTGGACACTTTGGAATACAATGGTTTCTTGGGAGTTGGAAGCATGAGTAGAGCTTACTCATACAAGTGGAGGATAGCAAAAGACTGGGAGCGGCCAACTAAGAGAGCAATAATGGCCATAATCATGCAGAGCGACAAAAAATTACTAATCAAAGCATAGAGTGGTACTAAAAGTCAAGGACTAAATGATTATAGAGGCTATGGTGACTTGTTCATAGTCATAACATGGTGTGAGCATGTGCCAAGTCAACCCAAACAAAGCATCAAAGGAGAATACCATAATACTATGTTTTTGTATGCTAAAACAACGCATGATTCTTTTAAGGCACACTAAGCAATCCCAATTGTTTGGAACAAGTCATGCTACAACAATAATCACTAAGCATAAGGTCAAAACAACACCTAGCATGACATGCTAAAGTCTAAGTCACAGTCAACGCAAGCTCCTCTTGCACTATTCAAGCAAGAACTTTCTACTCCTTTCCAACACCAATCAACTTATTTGAAGCAACACAGCGAGAATGGGGGTCCAAACTACTTTATTCAAACAAACTAAGCAAAGCAAATGAAAACTAAGATGCTCCAAGAACAACAAAACAGTGCATGAAACAATAAAAACGAAGTGTCTAGAAAGACCTGAGCTTTTTATTGATAAAGAAGGGGATGCCTTGGACATCCCAAAGCTTTGACGCTTGTACCTCTTTGGTATTTCTTGGGGTGACACCGGGGTGACATCCCCAAGGTTGAGCTTTTGTCCATTCGTCATCTCATTACATCATTCTCTCTCTACACCTGAAATTTTTCCTTCATACAAAACTTCACACAATTTTTATTAGCAACATTAGTGTATTCAAAATATAATATACCCTTAGGTTTAGCTTTAGAACAGCAAAACTTTCACTAAAAACACAAGCTACTGTAGCAATTCCCTCAAAAAGCTTAATTTTCCAAAAGGAACCCAAAAAAGAATCAATAAGAAGCAAATGCAAATAATGGCAGAAATCTGTCAAAACAGACCACCAGATAGAAACCGATTTTTTCGAAGATCTTAAGTTGCTCAAATAAAAAAGTGTCGAACTAATGAAAGTTAGCTAACATACCGGGGGATTTATTTGTAAATTTTCAGCTTAATCCGACTTACAGAGACTCCTCATGAATTTTTATGGTGGAACACAAAAGTCTATTTCGGGACAACAACTCCCCAAATCTTACTTCCCTCTCATTAGAGGTCATTCTTGGCACAAAAAAGCAAAAAAAGAAGGATAATGAGAGGTCATTACTGAATTAATAACTTCCAAGACTCAATAAAACTCTTGGGTTATCTCCCAACAAGTACTTTTCTTTAACGCCTTTAAGTTAGGAACAAGAAGCAGGAAATCAAGTATTTTCAAATAAAGAATTAAGATCAATACTTGCAATCTCTTCAACTAGGAAAGGTATCTCATCCAAATGAGTTTTGGAGGATCCCTTCTCATCTCTCTTTGGTTCACTACTTTCATCAAAAGGATTTTCAGGAACTATCCAATCAAAATTCTTTTCTAATTCTTCATGCATTCCAACAAGCTTAAAGGGTATGGGTATCTTAATTTCCTCTCTAGGTTTTAGTTTTATCTAGAGTACCCATAACATCTACACATGAACCTAGCATATTAAAGTGCTCAAAGACTTTTTTGGCTTCCTTAGCAACACCATTGAACTCTTTTAGTAAGGTTTTAAGAATAAATTCTCTCTTTTCAGGATCCTTTTCTTCCTTTAGTTTGAGAAACAAAATTTGCATCATGGGGTTAAGATTAACAAACCTAGCCTCCAACATATGAAATAAAGAAGCTGTAGCAATTTTATAATTAGGAGCAAGTTCTGCTATATATCTATCCATAATATCCTCATGCTTGCTAACATGATTAAAGAATTCTTCAATATTTTCTTTCCCAATTATGGAGCCACTACCTATTGAAAGGTCTTTCAGGGTGAACTTGGGGATCAACATGATAAGCTAGAGCAAGGCGACAACTAGAGCAGGAACTAATTTTTTGTGTGTTTTTGATAAGAGAAAGTGTTATGGGGTAACCCCGGGGTTGGCCCGATCTTTCACGAATTCCACGAGGAACGAGGTTGAAAGCGGTGGTCGGAGGATGAAATCGAGGGAGGAGATGAAAACCACGAACACACGCAAACCAAAACACGATACACGCCTATCCCTCACACCGGTGGCAACCGGTCCAACATAATCCCTAGGATCGGTGTTGGGCGAAGCTCACTCTCCACGCCAACAACGGGGGATGAGATGCTTGGTGAGATCTTGATGACTTGCGGGCGAGAAACCGAGAACCCAAGGCCTTGTACAACTTGAACGCACTAGGCAAGATCCAAGAGGAGGGTGGACAATAGGTGCTCCTTATCAAGGAGCATGAGACCAATAGATTAAAAGATCCACAAGGGGTGTCTTAATCTATCATTATCCAAGTCTAGGGTTTACATATGAGGGGTGGGGCTATATATAGGCCAACCACATAAACAGGGGTAGTTCTGGAATAAAACTGGAAGTTTGGGCGAAATTGGGGGTTACATGGGCCAGGCCCAAAAGGCTTTAACATGCCTGGCGTCGGTCGGTCCGGAGACTCCGGTCTGGGCTAGAGACTCCGGTCAATCTCTGGACCCGTCTCCGGAGGGGGTATCAGACTATCCCGGGCTTGAGTCTCCGGCCTGGACCGGAGGAAGGTCCGGAGACTCCGGTGTAGGAGACCGGAGACTCCGGTCTACACCGGAGACTCCGGTGTGCAGCGCTCCAGCGGCTTCTTTTCCTGGTCCTGCTTCCTTGGTGGCTTGGTGTGGTGGTGTTGCTTCATATCTGAGGATACACAACGTAGATGCATGAAGTAGCAAGCCATCCAAAGGTAGTCCAAAATCACATGAGGAAAGGAGCGAGTTAACCTTGGCTTGTAGGAGCTTGGCACGGGCGCGAGTCATTGGTCCACTTGGGGGACTAGGTGTTGTAGATGGAGGTGCGTCCATAGGACGGGCTGCATCAGCTCCCCCCCTTGGGAAAGAGTCGTCCTCGACTCTTCAACCTTCTCAACTTCATCTTCGCCATGGTAGGGTGATAGGTCCTTGACATTGAATGTCGGGCTCACAAGATACTTGGATGTTGGGATATCTATGATGTAGGCGTTGTTGTTGATCCTCTTTAGCACTTTGAAGGGTCCATCACCTCTTGGCTTTAGTTTGGAGTCGTGGTCCTTGGGGAAGCGGTCTTTACTCAAGTGTATCCACACAAGGTCGCCTTCTTCGAAGATCATCTCTTTCTTGTTCTTGTTTAGCTTTGATGCTTGGCGAAGGACTTGTTTCTCGATCGTAGCTCTTGTGTCGTCATGGAGTTTCTTAATTGTTTGGGCACGCTTGACCACGTCCATATTGGCACGTTCATGAAGAGGTAGAGGAAGAATATCGAGCGCGGTGAGGGGCTCGAAGCCATAGACGATCATGAACGGGCTCCTCATGGTGGTGGAGTGCTTGGCCCGGTTGTAGGCGAACTCGGCATGTGGAATACATTCCTCCCAGTCTTTAAGGTTCTTCTTTATCAACACCCGGAGGAATGTGCCAAGACTTCGATTGACAACCTCGGTTTGTCCATTGGTTTGAGGATGCGAGGCGGACGAGAAGAGGAGCTTGATGCCGAGCTTGGCCATGAGAGTCTTCCAGAAGTAGCTCATGGATTTTACGTCGCGGTCGGAGACGATTGTTCTTGGTACACCGTGTAGCCGAATTATTTCCCTGAAAAACAAATTTGCTACATGTGAAGCATCATCGGTTTTATGGCACGGAATGAAATGTGCCATTTTTGAAAAGCGATCCACTACTACAAATATAGAATCATGACCATGTTTAGATCTAGGCAAGCCTAACACAAAGTCCATGCTAATGTCCGACCACGGTGCATGAGGAATAGGCAGTGGCATATAAAGACCAAAGGGGTTGGACTTAGACTTAGCTTGGATACATGTAGTGCATCGTTGGACGTGGCGCTCCACGTCGCGCTTCATCTTTGGCCAAAAGTAGTGAGTGGAGAGCATGTCATAAGTCTTGTCACGGCCAAAGTGACCCATAAGGCCTCCACAATGGGACTCTTGAAGAAGCAAAAGTTGGAGAGACGATTTCGGAATGCAAAGTTTGTTTTGTTTGAAAAGAAAACCCTTATGCAAATAGAAATCATCCATCCCTTTGTGTAGTGAACATGTTGCAAAAATTGGTCCAAAGAAAGGGTCGGACGCGTACGAAGATTTGATTTCATCAAGACCCAAGACATTTACTTCGAGTCGTGTAAGAAGGCTTGTGTTTTTGCGAGACAAGGCGTCCGTTACCACATTTTCTTTGCCCTTGTTGTATTTGACAATGTAAGGAAACGACTCCATGAACTCAACCCATTTTGTGTGCCTTTTACTCAAGTTGGCTTGGCCCTTACTTCAACGACTCATGGTCGGAATGGATGATAAATTCTTTGGGCCAAAGATAGTGTTGCCACACTTGAAGGACTCGAACCAAGGCAAAAAGTTCTTTGTCATAAATGGGATAGTTGAGGCGTGCACCATCAAGTTTCTCACTATGGTAAGCAATAGGACGCCCATTTTGCATAAGGATGCCACCAATGCCAATACCACTAGCGTCACATTCAATCTCAAAGGTTTTTGTGAAATCCGGTAATGCAAGAAGTGGTGCTTCTGTGAGCCTCTTTTTGAGCTCATCAAAAGCCTTTTGTTGTGCTTTTCCCCAAACGAACGTGACATTTTTCTTGGTCAATTCGTTGAGGGGGCAAGCAATGGTAGAAAAGTCTTTCACAAAGCGACGGTAAAAGCCAGCCAACCCATGAAAACTTCGAAGTTCACTAACATTTGTAGGGATGGGCCAATCTCGTATGTCCTTGACTTTTGAGACATCAACTTCAATGCCATTGGAAGACACAACAAAACCAAGGAAAATCAGCTTGTCTTTTGCAAAAGTGCACTTTGGGAGATTAGCGTAAAGCTTTTCATGACGAAGGATTTGAAGGACCTCCTTAACGTGAGTAACATGCTCCTCTAGTGACTTGCTATAGACAAGGATGTCATCAAAGTAAACAACTACACTCTTCCCAATGAGAGATCGCAAAATATGGTTCATGAGGCGCATGAAGGTAGATGGAGCATTTGATAAGCCAAAAGGCATAACCAACCATTCATAGAGACCAAGCTTGGTCTTGAAGGCGGTTTTCCACTCATCACCTTCGGCCATGCGAATTTGATGGTAACCACTACGAAGATCAATTTTCGAAAATATAGTGGCTCCACATAACTCATCAAGCATGTCATCAAGACGCGGTATAGGATGTCGATAACGCACGGTGATAGCATTGATTGGACGGCAGTCCATGCATAACCGCAACGTATCATCCGTTTTTGGGACAAGAATCACAGGAACCGCGCTTGGACTAGTGCTTACTTGGATCAAACGTTTGGAGACGAGTTGATTGATTTGTCGTTCTATCTCCTTCGTCTCTTCCGGGTTCGTGCGATACGCGGCGCGGTTTGGTAGTGGGGCGCCGGGTATGAGGTCGATGCGGTGCTCGATTCCACGAAGAGGAGGTAGTCCATGAGGAAGCTCTTCGGGAAATACATCTTGGAATTCCTGCAAAACAGCCATCAAAGAAGGAGGAACATTTGTCAAGTCATTAGTTCCTTGCGCTAGTCCCTTGCATACAAGGACATAGTGCAAAATGGATGGGTTGTTTCGCACTTCTCTCATCTCACTTTTGGTGCCAAGAAGAACACTCTTAGTTTTTCCACTCGAGTTTGGCTTGTGGCACTCACTCACTATAGTGTGGTTCTCTCGCTCACCACTATTCTCACAAGATGGTTTTGTGTATTGCGCCCTCGCTAAAGCCTTTGCATTGTCCGCAATTATTTGGCTAGGAGTCATTGGTTGCAACACACAAGTTTTGTCAAGCCATTTGAAGGTATAAGTGTTTGAGTGACCATTATGCAAAGCACGCTTGTCAAATTGCCACGGCCTTCCGAGCAACATATGGCAAACCGTCATTGGGACCACGTCACATTCCATCGTTTCCTTGTAGGGCCCAATTGAGAACGTTACCGAGACGGCGTGCTTGATCTTGATGGATCCTTGGTCACTTAGCCATTGGATATGGTAGGGGTGTTTATGCGGGTGGAGGGTGAGGTTGAGTTTCTCACACAATTCCGTGCTTGCAAGATTGTGGCAACTCCCTCCATCGATGACAACCTTGATGGACCTCCCATTGATACCGGCACGAGTTTGGAAGATGTTTGATCGTTGGTCTTCATTCTCATTGGCTTGAGTAGTTAAGACCCTTGTGACCACAAGCGATGGACTTGCGTCATGCTCACACATGAGTAGCTCTTGGTCCTATTCCAAATGTTGCCTTGCCATGGCTTCCTTGACCCTTGCATCAAACTCTTCTTCACTCAAGTATTCTTCATCGCCGTTGTCATGGATGAACAAAACTTTCTTGTTCCCACATGCGGCCGACTTGTGTCCTTTGCCTCCACACTTGTAGCACTCACCATTGAATGGTTGTTTATCTCTTGTGTACTTGCCACTTGGGGGCGGTTTTCCTTGAGGAAGGGTTGGCTTGAAGGGAAGCTTGGTGGTATTTGAGGAGCTTCCACTTGGTGTTGTCGAAGTAGTGGTTGGAGCTTGCTTGTATGTGAAGTATGTCTTTGGCTTGTTGAACTTGATGTCCTCTTGCACTTGACGTTCGGCCTTTGATGCAATGTGCACAAGCTCAACCATGTTGTTGTACCGTTGGAACTCGGTGATGCGCTTGATAGGATGGTTCAAGCCATTGAGGAAACGTGCCATTGTTTGTTCATCACGCTCTTCAATGTTGGCACGGATCATGTTGAGCTCTATTTGCTTGAAGTACTCTTCCACGGTCTTTGTTCCTTGACTAAGCGTTTGAAGCTTGTTGAAGAGGTCACGCGTGTAGTGTGAAGGAACAAAGCGGGATCTCATATGAGCCTTCATATCTTGCCAAGTTGAGATTGGAGGCTCTTCTTTTGATTCACGAGCGAGTTGGACTTGTTCCCACCAAAGTTTGGCATATTCATCAAACTCGAGGGATGCCATGGCCATCATCTTCTCATTGCTAAAGTTGTGCATGCGGAAGATCTTGTCAACCTTGAGTTCCCATGAGAGGTATTCTTCGGGATCATTGGAACCGGTGAACTTGGGCATGGTGAACTTGAGCTTGATGAAAGTTTCTTCCTCATTGCGGTTCCGGTTGCGACGGTTGCCATGATTTTGGCGGCCATCGTCATCATCCGAGCTCTCATGTCTTGCTTGTTGATGGTGGCGTTGCTCTTGCGGTTGTTGAGGTGCCGCGTTTGGTGGTGGAACTTGGTTTGGACGACGAGCTTGGGGAGCTTGCTCTTGTTGTTGTCGCGGTTGAGGACGAGGAGGAGGTTGTTTGTCCTCACGGTGAGCTTGGGGAGCTTGCTCTTATTCTTGTCGTGGTTGATGCCGAGGAGCGTTATCTTGTGCCATGTGGCGAGGGGGACGTCGAGCCGCATGCGCAATGGGCTGCTCTCTTTCTTCTTGTTGTGGAGGAGGCTCGTCGTTTAGATCATGTTGACGGCGATGACGTTCATGCCGAGGGGGACGCCTTGGTGGATCTTCGAGTGCTTCACGCCGCCGGCGAACTTGTTCTTCCACTTCGGATGCTTCACTTATTGTGGAAAGAACATGTCGATGGCGATGGGCTTGTTGGTCCATGTGAGGTTGTTCTTGTTGAAGCACAAGTGCCCTTTGTTGTGGCCGGTCCGCTTCACGTCTTGGAGGTCTTGCGGAGAGGTCACCATCATAGCTTGACGTTGCGGCGTGTCGCGGCGAATGTACCGCTTGAGAAGAGCTCATGGAGTGAAGGACGGGTCCATCCCGGTGCCTTGAAGCGTGACGGCGGGGAGCACTTGATTCACTTGAGGAGTGCCGTGATGATCTTGAGTCTCGCGAGCGTGGCCTTGCCAACCCATCAATGAGGCGTTGAAGCTTCTCATCCGTTGAGGTGAGGGCACGACCAAGAGCTTCATTTTGATGACCGAGGTTGTGTTGCATGGCATGCATTTGGCCTCGGACTTCCTCGAAGCGGTTGTCGATGTTCTTGAACTCCACTCGGGCTTCGCTAAATTGTTCATCTTGGCGCCGCTCAAGGGCTTCACAACGGTAGTTGAATTCTCCTCGAACCTTCCAATGGTCCCATCTTGTCATGTATGGATTGTCGTCCTCCGGAGGTGGTGGTGGTGGTTGGGACGGCTCGCCATTCCTGTCCATGATGCAAAGCCTACAAGGGTTGTATATGGAGAGTAAAGGTGCGTAGAGTTAGCCTTTTACCTCACCTCGGAGATTATATCAAACCAATTGCCACACCAAGGAGCGAACAGCGTGTAAAGTGAAATGGTAAAGAAACTCACACACAACGGAGCTACAACTCTCAAAAGCTTTTGGTGGATGGGTAGGATTGTGGGAAAACCAAAGAACCAACCGAACGCAAAGGAGAGTCAAAAGTGGAGAAAATCCAACAAAACGCAAGTCAAAAGGAAATGGTCAACTCAAAAGGTGACGAGAACCTACGACTACACACATGCGTGGAGAAAAAATGGGGTTAGCACGACTATGAAAGTGAGCACGAAAAGGCCTAACGAAGACTACGCTCGGGTGTCGTGCCAACGCAAGGAGAGACCACAACTCGTTTGCCAAAAGAGGGTAAACAACAGATTTGTGCACTTGCCTTGGCGCACTTCTTCCTCTCTCTTTTGCTTACAAGCTTGATTCTCTCTTTGTATTGGGAGACTATGTATCTTTTTATTTTTCTTTTGCTTTTTTCTCTTTTTTTTGATTCTTTTTCTTTTTCTTTTTCTCCCTTGCTATGCTACTATGTTAACTTTTGTATTTGCCCTCACACTCTCACTTTCCAATGGCAAGTGCAAAATGCTTAGACAAACACAAAATGAGTTGCTCTCATAGGATAGGTACACACAAAGGAAGATATGGCTACAAGGGTTGACACAAGTTATACCTTAGTTGATGGTGATGATCTTGTGTCGATGGGGCGGGGAAGAGTTTGGGGTCCGTGGTGTCGAAGAGCGCGGCGATGTTGCGGAAGCTATCTGTTAGTTGGTGACACGCACACGGAACACAAACAACAAGTGGAGAGATTAGCCAATGCAGGAAAAGAGGAAAAATGGGCAAAACTGGCGTCCAGGGCCGGAGACTCCGGTCTCGGGCCGGAGACTCCGGTGTGGGAGGTCTGCTCGTGTTCTTGAGCGGAAATCCACGCCTAGAGTCCTCAAATCCGCGAAAATTTGGCCAAAATTGGGCTGGGAAACGCAGGCAAAAGCTGAACCAACACCTTAGACAAGTTTTGGTCGGATCAAAACCACCAAAAACACTCCAAAACGACAGATCGATCCAAAGGCAAATTGGGGCTGTTTTTTGGAAAATTTTCGAATTTATGGTGGATAGAAGAAAAATTGGGGGGAAATTCATGATCAACCTTGCTCTTGATACCAAGATGTTATGGGGTAACCCCGGGGTTGGCCTGATCTTTCACGAATTCCACGAGGAACGAGGGGGAAAGCGGTGGTCGGAGGATGAAATCGAGGGAGGAGATGAAAACCACGAACACATGCAAAACAAAACACGATACACGCCTATCCCTCACACCGGTGGCAACCAGTCCAACATAATCCCTAGGATCGGTGTTGGGCGAAGCTCGCTCTCCATGCCAACAACGGGGGATGAGGTGCTTGGTGAGATCTTGACGACTTGGGGGCGAGAAACCGAGAACCCAAGGCCTTGTACAACTTGAACGCACTAGGCAAGATCCAAGAGGAGGGTGGACAATAGGTGCTCCTTATCAAGGAGCATGAGACCAATAGATTAAAAGATCCACAAGGGGTGTCTTAATCTATCATTATCCAAGTCTAGGGTTTACATATGAGGGGTGGGGATATATATAGGCCAACCACATAAACAGGGGTAGTTCTGGAATAAAACTGGAAGTTTGGGCGAAATTGGGGGTTACATGGGCCAGGCCCAAAAGGCTTTAACATGCCTGGCGTCGGTCGGTCCGGAGACTCCGGTCTGGGCCGGAGACTCCGGTCAATCTCCGGACCCGTCTCCGGAGGGGGTATCAGACTGTCCCAGGCTTGAGTCTCCGGCCTGGACCTGAGGAAGGTCCGGAGACTCCGGTGTAGGAGACCGGAGACTCCGGTCTACACCGGAGACTCCGGTGTGCAGCGCTCCAACGGCTTCTTTTCCTGGTCCTGCTTCCTTGGTGGCTTGGTGTGGTGGTGTTGCTTCATATCTGAGGATACACAACGTAGATGCATGAAGTAGCAAGCCATCCAAAGGTAGTCCAAAATCACATGAGGAAAGGAGCGAGTTAACCTTGGCTTGTAGGAGCTTGGCACGGGCGCGAGTCATTGGTCCACTTGGGGGACTAGGTGTTGTAGATGGAGGTGCGTCCATAGAACGGGCTGCATCAGAAAGCAAACCAAACTAAACTTTTTTTTTTTTGGAGTTTTTGATAAAAAAAAGGCAAACAAAACCAAGCAAAAGAAACTGAGCAAACCAAAAACAAAGTAAAGAGAAGGTTGAGAAGGACTCCCCTTGTGAAGACGTTCTTAGCCTCCCCGGCAACGGCACCAGAAATAGCTTGATGATGGCGTGATCAACGACTCGTTGGGAGACCCCAAGAGCAAGGTATGATGAGCACAGTAGCAAGATTTATCTCGTTAAGAAACCAAGGTTATCGAACCAGTAGGAGGAAGGAAACGAATCAAAGGTGTTGCTAGCAACTTGGAGACCTGCACAACACAAACTCATGACTTTGCCCCAATGAATAGTGAGGTTGTCAATCTCACCGGTTTGCTGTAACAAAGGATTAACTGTATGGTGTGGAAGGTAACAGTGGTTTGCAACAAGTAAACAGTAACAGTGGAATATGTATCAATGGTAAAGATTGGACCGGGATCTATAGTTCACTAGAGGTGTTCTCCATAGATAAACAAACATGGCATGCTGGGTAAACAAATTACAGCAGGGCAATTGATAGGACTGAGCAAGTCATAACAATGCAATACTAGACATCAAGATCCTATGCGATTCGACTGGGCAATACAACAAGATACAAAGACCGCCATCCAACTGCATCTATGACTAGAAGTCCACCTTTGGGTTATCATCCGAACCCCCTTCAGTATTAAGTTGCAAGCAACAGACAACTGCTTTAAGCAAAGTGTGTAAGATAAACAATCCACTTGTTCCATGAACAAGAGACCGTTGTTTTATCCCTAATGGCAACAGAACATCTACAACCTTAGAGATTTCTGTCACTTTCTTTAGATTAAATAGAGGCATGAACCCACTATCGAGCATAAATACCCCCTCTTGGAGTCACTAGCAACTACTTGGCCAAGATATCTACTAACAACGGAGAGCATGCAAGATCACAAACAACATAGACATGATAGAATCAATAAGACAAAACCATTAATCAATCTGACATAGTAATCTCCATATCCATCGGATCCCTGCAAACACAACATGCATGATTACAAATAGATGAGATCTTGATCATGAACAGAGCTCACAAGATCTAGACATGAAAGCACAAAGGAGGAGATACAACCATCTAGCTACTACATGGACCCATAGTCCAAGGTGGAACTACTCACGCTTCATACCGGAGGCTGGCATGATGAAGAAGAAGGCCTCCGGGATGATCTCCCCTCCGGTAGGGTGTCGGGAAGAGCTTTAGATCCCTCCGATCTAGGGACGATGGTGGCGGCGGCTACAGACGGTTTCGTGGAATATTGATCGGGTACTTAGGGTTTAGGCATCGGAGGCTTCTTATAGGCGAAGAGGCGAGGCGAGGCTGGGAGGCGGCCAGGAGGCACACACCCGTCCCAGGCGCGGTCTAGGGTGGGCCTGCGCCTGCCGGGGGTGTGCGGCCGCCCTGTGGCTCCCCTCCGTCTCTCCTCTGGACTCCGTGTTCTCCTCGGTAAAATATTGACTTTGGCTTTTATCCCGTACAATTCCGAGAATATTTCCTTACTAGCTTTTCTGGAACCAAAAACAGAAGAAAACATGCAACTGGCACTGTGACATCTTGTTAATAGGTTAGTACCAGAAAACATATAAAAACACCTCGAAGTGTGGACAAAGCAAAGCAAAGCAAAGTAGATACTAAACAAGCATGGAGAATCAAAAATTATAGATACGTTTCCGACGTATCACAAACCACTATTACCTTCCACATCATATAGTTAATCCTTTTTTACAACAACTGGTGAGATTGACAATCTCACTGTTCGTTGGGACAAAGTCTTGAGTTTATGTTGTGCATGTCTCCAAGTTGCTAGCAACACCTTTGAGTCGTTTCCTTACTCCTACTGGTTCGATAACCTTGGTTTCTTACTAAGGAAATGCTTGCTGTTGTGTTCATCACACCTTGCTCTTGGGGTTTCCCAACGAAGCGCTACCACGCGCCATCAACAAGTTTTCTGGCGCCGTTGTCGGGGAGGCTAAGGACGTCTTCACAAGGGGAGTCCTTCACAACCTTTATCTTTACTTTGTTTTTGTTTTTATTAGTTTATTTTGCTTGGTTTTGTTTGCCTCTTTTTATCAAAAACTCCAAATTTTTTAGTTTAGTTTGGTTTGCTTTCTCTTATCAAAAACACAAAAAATTAGTTTCTGCTCTAGTTGCTGCTGCTGTTGGCTTGCTCCACTTTTTTCAAAATGAACTCTGCTGAGAACACCAAGTTGTGTGACTTCACTAGAACAAACAACAATGATTTCCTAAGTACTCCTATTGCTCCACCTGCTCCTGATGCTACCTTTTATAAAATTAAGCCTGTTTTGTTGAATCTTTTGATGAGAGGGAAATTTTCTGGTGCTAGTTCTGATGATGCTGCTTCCCACCTCAATAACTTTGTTGAACTTTGTGAGATGCAAAAATATAAGGATATAGATGGAGATATTATTAAGATCAAGTTGTTTCCTTTTTCCTTGAGAGGAGAAGCTAAAGAACGGTTGCCATCCTTGCCTAGAAATAGTATTAAATCTTGGATTAAGTGCAAAGATGCTTTTATTAGAAAATACTATCCTCCTGCTAAGATTATATCTATGAGAAGTGAAATAATAAAATTTAAACAACTTGATAATGAACATGTTGCTCAAGCTTGGGAAAGAATGAAATCTTTGGTTAAGAATTGTCCCACTCATGAACTTACTGCTTGGATGATTATCCAGACTTTTTATGCAGGTTTAAAGTTCTTTTCAAGAAACCTGTTAGATTCAGCTGCTGAAGGTACCTTTATGACCATCACCTTGGGTGCTGCAACAAAACTCCTTGATACATGCAAGCTGGATGATAATTCTAGACATTTCATTAAGAAGTTAGATGGAGGAGTCTTGCAAGTGCTATATGTCAAGTCATCCGATCAACTAGCTGATATACTAATCAAGGGTGTTGATGTTGTATCATTTATGAAACTATGTAACAAGATGAGGCTTTATGATATATTTACCTCATCTTGAGGGACAGTGTAGAAGGATATAGTCGTAAAATCAAATGTACATAGGACTAACATGTAACTTGGTGTGTGTGTAACATATAGAAACAAAGAGAAGTCTCGGTCTGGGTGAGTGACATCCATAAAATCTCGAAGCCTCCTCTGTTCAGTCCGGCGACTAGGGAAATCCGGTGAGATTCCACGGCTATTTCTTCAGAAGAGTTCATAGATGTGCGTTTGTTCATTATTTTCCTAATATCTCATCTTGAATATATAGCTATACTTCTCAACTGTGTATACTCAGCTCGGGGGTGAAGTGCCCACAATTAAATCTATCCTCTCAAATATCAAACACCTTTAAGAATCAAGATGGAGGCAGCCTCTTCCTTTTATAGTAAGGGCATCAACAGTCTTTTCACTGGATCAGAGTCATCTTGTTTTCCTCCGAATTAATGTTAAACTGGTGAAGGCACATCAGAAACTGATCATGGATCACGTACAAATCAGTTGAGCCACTCAACATGAAAAGGATGATGCATGCCTGAAGTCTATTTTGTTTGTATGGTTTGCAAAGCATGACAGAGTTCGATATTAACTTACTAGTTTATATAACGATACACAACTAGGCCTTGAAATAGAGAGATCCCAAGCTGTACCCAAGGGAACTCTCCTAACACAGCCTGAAATTTTGATTTACGGACAAGTGAATCGTCACACTATTTTGCTTCAGTCTACTCGGATTTTGCAGCAGGGGCAAAATATTAGAAACATGAACTCTGCATATTCCACCGGCCACTTTGTGATTAGGCTTTTACTGATTAAGTGTGACACTACATTTCCCCAAAACAGAATTGTTGGTGGCATACGACTTGCGATCTCTAGATTCTAAAGCCGGCCTGACAGGTTGGAGGGGTAAACTTCTATCTTACGCTGCTAAGAAGATGCTTATTCAAGCCTGTCTTTCTAGTATCCCTATTTATTTGCTTTCTTTCTTCAAGTTTCCTAAATGGGATTTGAAACTCCTAGATTCATATTTAGCCAACTTCTTCTGGAATGATGAAGAAGGTAATCATAAGTTGCATCTAGCTAATTGGTCTTCAGTTTGCATGAAGAAAGAGTTTGGAGGCTTGGGTATCTCAAACCTACATGACTTGAATTTATGTCTTCTTGGCTCCTGGGTTAAAAGATATATTCAGGGAGAGGGGGCTTTATGGAAAAAGGTGATAGATGCTAAGTATAAGACTAAGTCGCCTAATATCCTCTGTTGTCACGATGTTCACCCATCTACCTTTTGAAAAGGGGTCATGTGGGCATCTAGGGCGGTTGAGATTGGATATAAATGGCATGTAGGGAATGGTAAAACCATTAGATTTTGGAAAGATATCTGGTTTGGAAATTCTAATTTAGCTACCCAATTCTGGGAAATTTATTTGATTTCTAATCAACAGACTAAAACGTTAGCTGAGTTATGGGATGGTACACATCTTAGATGTGATTTTAGGAGAACTTTTACTAAGGATTTAATGCTGCAATGGCATGAGCTTTTGGGCATTGTTCAATCAATTAGATTCTCTGAAGAGGATGATCAGTTAATTTGGCAATATGAATCTAAGGGTAAATATTTCTCAAGTTCTATGTACTCTTTGGTTAATATTCGAGGTATCATCCAGGTTTATCTCCCTGCTGTCTGGAAACTACTTATTCCACCCAGGGTCCAGATTTTCCTTTGGTTATTTTCTCAAAATAAGATTCTGACTAGAGATAATCTTAGAGCTAGGGGGATTTCAAAACCTTTGGAATGTAATCTTTGCAAAGAAATAGAATCTGTTCATCATTTATTTTTTGAATGCTTAGTCTCTAGCTTACTTTGGAGAGATGTTCAAGATATATTTGGTGTTAGTATTGTAGATTTTGAATCTCTTGCTTCCAAATGGCTTGCTAACAAGAAATATGTTCATTTGAATGTGGTTTCTTCTGCCGTTCTTTGGAGCATTTGGAACAATAGAAATAGCATTGTCTTTAATAAGACATCTTGGATTAATATGAAACAGGTCTGGCGTCTAGTCCTTTCCTTCCTAAAGACATGGCAAAAACCATTCAAGGACCTGGAGGGGGGGAAGATCGCCCTTTTCATGGAGAAGATGATCGACAGACTGAGAAAACCTCTGACGCTCACGGCGAGATGATCTGCGCTCGCTTCGAGTGGATTTCCACATGGAAGACTACTGCATCATCGAGCTATGGGGGGAGGGCATCGCTGAAATATCTCCAAGATCACCCTGATGAGGAGGAGAATGTTCATGTGGTGTTCTAGTCTGTCCTTTGATCTGTTCCATGTTTCCTTTTGGCTGCGTTTAAGGGGTAGCGTGTAGAGCAGCTGGCTTTGTTCTGAGCCGAGACTTTTTTCAGTTTGTTAGTTTTGAGCGTTAAGCTCTTACTGTCGTTTTATCTTTCCTGTTACTTTGGAACTGGTTGTTTCATTATTTCATAATGGAACAGGGGACAGAGTCCCTTTCGATCTAAAAAAAGCCGGCCTGACAAAAGTTATGCTGTTTTTTGCACATTGTAGCGCATCCGAAAACAGGGTTGACCAGCCATCACTTGACTTCCATATTCCTAGGACAGTTTTACTCCATGGTTTCAAACTTCCAGGAATACTGCAGTATAATGGAAACTCCAGTTTGAATATTGTAATTTCAAATAGGCAACTTTCTTTACACAATGGAAGGGCTCTCAGCCTCTGCACGTATGTACTTCACACTAACAAATTTAAGATCAGGGATACTTTCGGTTGAGTATGTACAACCATTAGCGTGAATACATGTAGTCATACAAATGTGCTGGGCTCTGTTAACTTGTTGCATCAGAACAATTACTTGGAATAGAAGTCCTGAGGAACTCCAAACAAAATCTTTGTTCGTATATATAAGGCCAATCAATTGTCAGGATACAACACACTGAGCAGCACCACTGCATTATCATTTTAGCTTTACGGAGATAAGATTGCAACAATTTCTGGAAATAGAGCAGTATACGCCATCTCTCAAAAAATTGACGCAAAATTCCACTGCAATTTTTAGGGTTCTTTACACTAATTCTTTCACTTTTTGGTGCTATGTAGTAACAGACAATCTATGCTTTTTCTGAAGATAAGGTGTCCTCAACCTGCCTACAAAACAATTAAACAAATAGTGATGCTTTTGAATCTGATCATTCACCTGCCAAGTTTAACACTGCATGGTAATCCTCTTCATGACTACGCTGCAGCCTAATCTGTGGGACAAGAATTGATACATGTATGGCTTAAAAAAAAATCTAACCACGCGGGCTGCATGTCATAATAAGAAGATAGAAAAGGCAAGAAACTGGCCTGAACAACCAAGTTCACACTTTAGAGTACACATCGACAAGGCTCAAGACCTAAACACATGACCCAGATAGCAAACAAAAAACTACACCATCTAAGGCGGGATTGTCCACGGAATGTCATCAGATTTGATCTAATTGATCACCTATTTGATCGGTCTGTAGATATTTTCGAGAAGTATTATGTTTCTTCCGCACCAGATTATCCATCTAGTTGTCTTCTTGTCGCGAGACACCATGTGACCAAACGAGAAGGGAGAGTTAACTGACGGGACGACCTCGGAAAGGTCCGCCCACGTTAGAACTGCGCTCGAGATGATATTAGCCACTGCGCAGTTCATGAATTGTGAATGCTAGCCTTATAGAATAAAGCATATCCACTTTACCCAAGGTCAAATACAGTACAAAATGATTATATGCTGAAGCGTCCCCGATATCTAATTTTGTTTAGGGCAGCTGCACGCAGTCCAATTCTAGATGCTTGTTGATATGCTTAAACCTTCTGGAGTTAAAACCGTGTGTCGATTCCCGAACGTGGATGTGGAGTGGAATTTTACCACTGGTGGTGCAGGGGACAACATCCAACGGTGCGTATGAGACGGGTGGTAGTTGGATGCAAGCGAGCTTCAAGGCCTGTGTAATCTTCCATCTGTGAAACAATATCTTGACCAACTTCTTCAGTGTTCTTCTAATACCTCAACTAATTTGTTTCGATACAAACTCCTTCCAATTGTGTACTCGCAGAGTCGGACGGGGTATAATATGTTCCCTTTAATCTATTAGACGGGTCTCGCAGTAAGGCAACCACACTGTATATATAATGTCAGAAAGGAGCTTTCGCACCATCCATTCTTATGGAATGCTCACCACATGCCGTGCATATCGTAACAATGCTATATGGATGAAGCTGGCCTCATGTGCGTAACAAATTCCAGTTGAGCTAATTATAATAATAGTTATAATAGTTGCATGATTTTTTCAGGGTCCAAAAGTGTGACGAAAAGGTGCTACACAATTACACTAACTGGGGTGAGCTGGACCTTTTGCGGCATGTAATGTAACGCCCACTGCGCTGCACCCCATTTTGAGACAAAAACCTTGTGCGCTCAAGCAGCACTACTGGATACTGCTTGCTCTGACTTGCGTCGACCAAGGCAATGAAAGCAAGAAGCAAGATAGTTTTTTTAGAAACATAGTACAATTGTACACACTACATGCAATCACCCTATGGACATACACACGCACACCCTACCCCTATGAACACCTCCGAGAAACTGAGCAAGCGAATCGGGTCTTACGATTGACGAAGTCACAATGGGCGCCGAACGTTGCCTCCCACTAAAAAAATATTTCGCATTTTATACAACGCACAATATCAAACCTGGGGTTTAACTTTGATAGGCCGGGGATACAATGCAACCACCCTCCTAACCACCCAATCATAGGTTGGTTTGCAAGAAGCAATAAGCAAGATAGATTTTGAGGCTCTTAAGTTCTTTTTTTTTTGGATCATTCTATCAAAGTGAAAACAAAAGTGAATGTGAGGACCAGATGGAGGCCAAGTGGTTGAGATAGCAGTGGCTCACCAATGACCAGATTTCAACTCCCGTCGAAAGAGAATTTTCGAAATTTTCACTAAAGGAGTTTTTCTTCTATAAAAAAATTCAAGCAAATGCTAGTGCTTGGTTGGTCTCTCTCAAGGGTGTGAATGCAAATATGATATGCAGATATGCTAATGATGTCGTGTCTAAGGCCTGCTGGGAGGGAAGAGGCTTGACAACTTCTCAGACATGCATATGTTGCAATTCACTGTCGATGAAACTTCCATCAAGATGCATGCTATGCCCTGCCCATGTCGAAATTCGATCATCGGGACGACATACATGTGTACATCGCCACCTGCAGTGCGTGTGCGTGCATGACCATTGCTGAGTTCATCCTGAACCTGGCACACTATGGTTGAGTTCATGCACCACACAAGCAGCAACGGTTGTGTGTACCCTCGGATTAGGGTTTCTCTAGAGAAGGACCGCGTGAGCGCCGGAATGCCACGAGAACCTGCGTGTTGCCCTACCATACATGCACAAGTGTGGTGGAATGTTCCTAGATGGAATACCTAGCTCTCGGGTGTGACCATCTACGGTGCATGCGATAACACTCAGAGAAGTGCTGGACATGTAGGAGGAAACTCCCGCAACAGGTCAAACTAAGGGAAATCAGTGGAACCATGGTCCTAACCTTGGTTTTCCATGTAGGTATGGCCTAAATAATGCTAAACCAACAGTAAAGTACATTGGTAAACCCTCATACAGAGAAAGCTAGGGGGCTAGACCAGCGGGGCCCTCGGATTAGGGTTTCACTGGAGAAGGACCGCCTGAGTGCCGCAATGCCGTGAGAACCTGCGTGTGGCCCTAGCATACATGCACAAGTGTGGTGGAATGTTCCTAGATGGAATACCTATCTCTCAGGTGTGACCGTCTATGATGCATGCGATAACACTTAGAGAAGTGTTGGACCTATAGTAGGAAACTCCCACGAAGGGTCAAATGGAGGGAAACCGGTGGAACCATGGTTCCAACCTTGGTTTTCCATGTAGGTATGACCTAAACAATCCAAAACCAACAGTAAAGTACATTGGTCAACCCTCATATAGAGGAACCTAGGGGGATAGACCAGTGGGGCCCTCGGATTAGGGTTTCGTTGGAGAAGGACCGCTTGAGCGTCGAAATGCCATGAGAACCTGCGTGTGGCCCTAGAATACATGCACAATCATGGTGGAAGGTTCCTAGATGGAATACCTAGCTCCCGGGTGTGACCGTCTATGGTGCATGCGATAACACTTAAAGAAGTGCTGGACCTATAGGAGGAAACTCTCATGATGGGTCAAACGGAGGGAAATCGGTGGAACCATGGTTCCAACCTTGGTTTTCCATGTAGGTATGGCCTAAACAATCCTAAACCAAACGTAAAGTACATTGGTCAACCCTTGTATAGAGAAGCTTGTAAGCATCCTGGGCTACTCCAGCCATCACCTCCACCCAAAACTCCTTGGCATGATATCTCCATGGACTTTATTGTGGGCTTACCCAAATCTCAAGGATACACTTGCATTCTGGTGGTGGTAGACTTGTTCACTAAGTATGCTCACTTCTTACCACTCAAACACCCATTTACTACTCCTTTAGTTGCTCAAATGTTCTTGGATAATATGGTCAAACTCCATAGTCTGCCGAAATCTATTGTGTTTGATAGAGAACCGGTGTTTACAAGTGCCTTCTGGAAATAATTATTCAAAAGAAGTGGCACTCAACTGAATCTCAGTACTGACTACCACCCTCAAAGTGATGGTCAAACAGAGCATGTGTACCAATGCTTAGAGATGTACCACCCTCAAAGTGATGGTCAAACAGAGCATGTGTATCAATGCTTAGAGATGTTCCTTAGATGTGCTGTGAGTGACACCCCAACTAAATGCGTCACATGGTTGCCTTTAGCCGAGCTGTGGTACAATACTTCATATCATACAACACTCGGAACAACTCCTTTCAAAATTGTATGATACGGATCCTAACACACTCATGTTGCCAGCAAGTGATACTACGTTATCCTAGGATGCTTCCACACTGCTGTCTGAAAGAGAGCATTACAGACAATGGCTTCATTGACATCTTGAGGCTACTCAGGCCAAGATGAATTTGTATGCCGATACACATCGATCCCAATGGGAATTTCAGGTGGGGGAGCAAGTATACCTGAAATTGCAACTATATGCACAGAAGACAGTGGTAAATAGACCATTTCCAAAGCTTGCTATGAAATTATTTGGGCCCTTTAGTGTCTTGGAAAAGATTAGAACTGCAGCTTACAAATTGGACCTTTTTTAATCCAGTTAGGTACACCCAGTTTTTCATGTTTCTCAACTAAAGGAACACGTCCCAGATCACACACCTGTATATAGTGATCTTCCAGCTTCCTTGGAATTGGACTTGATGGAAGTATATCCGGAAGAAATATTGGACACAAGATTGGTCAAACATGGTAATGCCGCTCTGCTACAACTATTAATCAAGTGGTATTCTCTTCCTTCATCTATGGCTACTTGGGAGAATGACTCAGTGTTGCGTGCTCGATACCCTGATGCACCAGTCTGGGGACAGTCTGGTTCTCAAGCGGGCGGAAATGTCAAGTATGCCATGAATAACGAGAAGGTTGGGCGTCCACCTGACGAAACTGTTGAAGCGTTGACTGACAAAGACATGTTGCAAGAAGGAAAGCGAATTCAGGACAACTGTGTCATAGCTGGAGAGTAGCATGAGTTGTGTGCGTTGTGTGAGCTGGCCATGGGCCCAAAGTGGAGAGCGGGTGCTGATATAAACCCTGGTTCGTGTATGAAGGGATCATTAATGGCAGACACAAGAAGAAACTTATTCATTTCTTAATGCATGATAACATGACGATTGAGGGACATGAACAGTTGAAATCTTATATTACTAATTATTACACGGATCTGTTCGGGGAACCAGAGGAAGGTTCTTTCTCGATGGATGAATCCCAAAAAGACGATATACCCCAGGTCTCGGATGAGGAAAACAACTTTTTGACCGCTCCCTATACTGAGGACAAAGTAAAATTAGCTATTTTATATGGAACATAATAAGGCCCCTGGTCCTGATGGTTTTCCAGCTAAGTTTTACCAGACTTTTTGGGAGGTCATCAAACCAGATCTTCTTGACATGTTTAGTGCCTTGCATGCGGGTCAATTAAATTTATTTCGCTTGAACTTTGTGTAGGAGTTCATAGCATGGAAAAAAAATTCTATCGTATGAACACACACAAGCCAAGATCTATCTACTAGATTGTAGCAATGAGTCGATAGAGTACTAACCCTCGAAGATCCAAAGCGGTTAACAAGAGCAGATTCTCGTGGGTGATATAGTCGTTCACTTGCCGATCTCAAGATCGCGTAGACGATCCTACCGAAGCCACGTTCCGGTAGCTCGCCCGCAGTCGGTCACATGTATGGTACTCGATGAAGAACTTCCTCTCCCTTGTTCCACCAGGCAGCAGAGGTTGTAGCTCTGTCCTCGCGATTCTGACAGCATGACGACGTGGTGTCGGAAGTAGAGGGGAGATCCCGTAGGGCTTCTCCTAAGCTGGAGCGAGTATGGTGGAGTAGAAGAGGGCCTCGACTATCTAGGTTTTAGATGCCGAGGGAAGAGGGCAGCCGGAGGCTAGGGCTTAGGCTAGACGACAGCGACGGTTTAGAGGGGATCTAGGGCGCCAACGCCTTGGGGGGCAGCGGTGACCTAGGGATTGGGTCTTGGGCGCCTAGGGCAAGAGGGATACCTTGGGGTGCGCCCCACCCCTCCTTATATAGGTGGGGGGCATACAAGGGTGTTCTCAGCCTAGGTGGAAACCCTCCCTAACTCGGAAACCATGTTGGGATTTGACTTTTTCAAACTGCCTTTTTGACTTTCAAATTAGAGTTTGATTTCTCTCTTCCAAGTGTCCAGCCAAGTGACCTAGGACATGATGCAACCATTCCACTTTGTCATGACACATCCATGTACCCTTCCCCTTCCGGTTCGGTGGACCTTCTAGACCCTTCCAGAACATTCCGGTGAAAACACTAAAACCATTCCCGAACTCTAGAATTCGACTTTCCTTATATGAATCTTATTCTCCGGACCATTCCGGATCTCCTCGTGATATCTCGGATCTCATCCGATACTCCGAACAACATTCAGTCTTCTTACTCACATTCCATATCTACTAAACAACATCGAATCCTTAAGTGCGTCTCCCTATGGTTCGTGAATTATGCAGACATGACCGAGACTCTTCTCTGATCAATAACCAATAGAGGAATCTGGAAATTCATATGGCTCCCACATATTTATATGATTACTTCGTGATCGAATGAACCATTTACATACGATACCAATTTCCCTTTTGTCTCGCGATACTTTACTTATCCGAGGTTTGATCGTCGGTATCTCTGCATACCTAGTTCAACCTCGTTACCGATAAGTACTCTTTACTCGTTCCTATGATATGTGATCACTTGTGAGCCAGTCACATGCTTGCAAGCCAATTGGATGACATTCCACCGAGAGGGCCCAGTGTATATCTATCCGTCATATGGATGGACAAATCCCACTCTTGATCCATGTGCCTTAACACATACTTTCCGAACACTCAATGCCACCTTAATAACCACCCAGTTACAAAGTGGCGTTTGATGTCATCAAAGCATCCATCCGGTGGTGATTAACATGATCTCATGGTCGAAGGATTTAGGTTACTATGTATTTGAAAGCTTATAACAAGTGAACTATTTAAATGACTTGATCTTATGCTACGCTTAACTATAGGAGTATGTCCATCACATTATTCTTCTAATGATATGACCTTGTTGTTAATAACATCTCAATGTTCATGATCAGGAAACCATGATCATATATTAACCAACAAGCTAGTTTAATAAGAGGCTTTACTAGGGACTCTTTTATGTTTATAAACCACACAAGTATTAATGTTTCTGGTTAATACAATTATAGCATGGTATGTAAACATTTATCATAAGTACGAAGATATGATAATAACCATTTTATTATTGCCTCTTGGGCATATCTCCAATAGTCTCCCACTTGCACTAGAGACAATAATCTAGTTTCAAAACTTCGTGTATTCAACACATATGGCTTTCCGGTGTTGTATTTACACGATTGCTAGTGGTCAACTAATCTTCGGATCCGACTCTTTCAGGTCCGTGTGTAATTGTATGCCTTTGCGTCTCTACGCATCACTCATTCTCTAATGAGATGGCTTTATATAAATTTGGTCCTTTGGTGAGATCTTTAGTTCCTTGGGGTTAAAACATGTTGATAATATTGTCGTACAATATATCTTCATAGTACTAGCCCGCTGTGAACCACACCTAGTTTGATAACAAACTACTTAACACAAATTTCCTCTTTTGATGCTATAATAGCAGTCATATACTTAGCCTTTTGTTGTAGTATCTATCACAATGTCTTAACTTTGAAACTCATCCAAATCCATTATGGAACTTACTTTCCATTATATTATGCCACCCTTAGTTTAGATTGATATAAACTTAATATGTACTTTGTGACAAAACTAGTATCAATGTAGTACTTTTACAATGAACTAACCATCTATTCGTCACCTCTACAAATATATTCTTAGTTCTTCCATAAGATCATAAGAATATCTTTACTATCGTCCAGTGATCATCTTATGAATCATTCTGGTATATGCTCACAACATTTAGAGCATAGGACATATCTGGATGTGTACATATCACGGTATGATTAATATGCTCTTTGTGATTTTATTCATCAAGTATCAAAAATACTCGAACCTTTGTTTCACTGATCAAGCGTCGATACACTTGAATTTTTATTTAATCCTTTCTGTGTGGAAATAACCTTTCTTGTCATTTCCATATTGAACTATTTTAATATCTCATCTATGTACATTTGGCACAACCATATTAGCGCCTCAATCTATCCTTATAGACATTGATGCCTAATATTCGGGTTTTGCCTATGTCTTTCATTGAGATGAAATTTCTTAACCTGTGTCAATAAAAGAGACTTCATTTCCAACCAACAATATGTCTTCCACATAATGTATTAGAAATATGTCTTAGCGCTCTCACTTAATTTCTTGCAAATGCAAGCATCGTCTGCAATGAAATTAAACTCTTTAAATTTTTTATCATGGTGAAGATTCTAACTCCTCGATGCTTATTTCAACCATTGAAGTTTGCATACACCTTTACCATCCTTTTGAATTAACAAAACCCTCTAGATCGTGTTATGTACACGTCCTAGGTAATAATTCTATTAAAAGAACTTTGTTTTGTATGTTCAACTACCATATAAAAAATTATATGTAGTGGTGCGACATTAATCCGTCTAGACTAAATATCGCTATGAAAGATCAAATCTTGTCATAGTCAACCTTTGAAAATTGTTGTGAACTCTTTTCCAACAGGTCGACTATTTCATAGATGTGAAACATCCATGTCTATTTCTTTATAGATCCAAACACGACTGTAAGGTCTTGCACCTTTTCAAAGGGTCTTTCAAGTTCAAAGCTTGATTTCTCGTGTATGGAACTACCGCGGATTTTATGACTTCAAGCCATTTGACAGAGTGAGGACCCATCATTGCTTCTTTGCATGTATTCGGTTCATTATTGTAAAATAATGATTCAACCCTCAAATCTTGGTATTTGATTGTTTACCCGACCTACTTGGTTCAATATGAACTTAGACCTCCGTGACCACAACCTTTGAGGCACGTGAGCCATGAGCATTGTTGTTGCCTCCGGAACATTTTTCGGCGCTGCGCAACTTTGCACTTATAGCTAAGGTTCATTTAACCTTATCAAAGTTCTATTGTCATCGCACTTAACGTTCTAAGCAACAAACATTTTTGTCTTCGGTGTTATGGAGGAATACTCAATGATTATTCGAAATAACATACAAAGACATGTTCATCCGACTTTTGTAGTAAACATCTCACTTATGCATAGCATACCAATGTTTAAGAAATGACAACTTGGGTTTTATCCCAAACCATAACTTTATATGGTGTCATTTCAACGGATCATGACAGAGCTCTTTTCAGTGAAAAAGAGGTACTCTCTAAAGCTTTTAATCTTTAAAATATAATGGCAGTTTTATGAATTACACCTTTGATCTTACCATGTCAACCAAGGTTTCATTGCATATCTCGATTATTCCATACTCATATGGTGTTCCGGGAAACGCAAATCCATGGAACGATTCCTCAAATCTTAGATGTTATGCTAAACTTGTAACTCAAATATTTTTCTTTATGATCCTATCATAAATTCTTTATTTTCTTGTTATATTGATTTTGCACTTCATCTTGAAAGTCTTTGAACTTTTCAAATGTTTCAGACTTCATCCTCATTAAGTAAATATTCATATATTCACTCAAATTTTTGGAGAAAGCATATGAAGTTTGAAATCCATCGCTCTTGACTACACATAATGGGCTTCATACATCTATATGTATAAGTTCCAATAAGCTAGTCATTCGTTCACTTTTGGCCTATGAATGGAGTTTTAATTATCTCTAAGAAAGTTTCACAAGCGTCATTTGATCAAAATCAAAAGACTCCAAAATTCCATCCACATGGAGTTTCTTTATGTTTTATTTCCAATATAATTTAAACGGCGATGTCACTTCCTAAGTGATCTTTCAATTAATATTTCTTTCGACATTTTTAGCACTAGTTTTATGAATGTGATTTCTCCAAGGAGATTTGTAAATCATCCATCTATTATGGATTATGGCAATTATTTGAACAACCCTTTTGTTCTCATAATACCTGATCGAACTAACAATTAGTGAAACAAATCTTGAAGGTAAGTTTTGATTTCAACGAGAAACATAATAACTCTTTATTTTGTTTTCGATGAATACCATCACATATTCTTTTGCTATTTACTTAGGCCATTGTAGTTCATGAATTGTGTTGTTTCTTATGACGATTCATACCAACAAATTTAGTATCAAATACTTAAGAACCGCATTGTTTAACAAGTAAAGAATATAGCCATAACATGTATATCATCTATATACCTAAGCTGAACAATTCTAGTCTTTTCTCTTCTGCCAAATATTTCTTAGTTTTCTCTTTCAGTATTTCTTTATCCTTTCAAAAGAATCTATCAACATCAACAGTGGCGCCATACTCATGACACATAGTCCAAAGCGTGTATAGTTAAATACCAATGTCTTTGGACTTGCACTTTGAAGTAGATCACCATCATCAAATGTTTGGTGTTTTTCAAATTCCATTCTTTAGTAATATTTTAGTGTAGTAAATATTTTACCTACATCAAATATTCATCCTTATCATGGAACTATTCATGATCAAACTACTTTAGATTATAATGGTGAATCGCGAGTATAATGTTGTTCTCCAATACTTTTTGGAGGATTAGGACAACTAGTGTCTCCAACCTTTTTAAAATTTTCATCAAATATGAGAACATATTTTTTGTCATATTACACTCCATCATGTTGCAACCAAAACTTTGTTTCAGATATCACAATATCTTCCACACATGATGGTTTCTGAAACAATTCTTTCAGCTCCCCGATAACCTTGATATTAAAACAATCTTTTGAATATCAAGAATCATGGAGACAAACATGATACTTATATTCTAACATTGGACTTGTTACTCTTGATTTAATACCAATTATTAAACTTTACGGAGTAACCAGAACTTACTGAAAGTTTACAATAGGACTTTTAAACTTTAGATTAACACTTCAAAACAATACGATACCTGTTCGTAAAGTAACTAACCAGAATTTTATAATTCTATTATCTCAATTATAACTAAGCGCAAGGTGGTAAACGGATGCAAAATGACTACAACAACTATGCAAATTCACTTTGATTTAATTTATGATAAATAGAGTTCAACTGTCAATCATATTACAGTTGAACTCCCACTCAAAACAATATCCCTCATTGTTTTAGTGATCACACGAACCAAATCCACTACACCAAGTCCGATCATCACGTGACATGACGTAGTTTCAAAGGCGAACAATCATCGTGTTCATCATATCATCTATATGACTCATGCTTTACCTTTTGGTATTCCGTGTCCGAGACCAAGTCTGTACATGCTAGGCTCGTCAAGATGTAACCTTAATTTTTGCATGAGAAAATCTGGCTTGCTCCAATTGTATACACTCGCAGAATCTAACACACCTGATAATCAAGTGGTGCTTCGAAACAATGAGCTTTGGCAACGGTGCCTACTAAGGACGAATAATATATAACTTGATATTTTGTGAGAGGTATCATCTTATAATGCTACCGTCGCAATCTAACCAATACAAGATGCATAAAAGGATTAACATCACATGCAATTCATAATATGTGATATGATATGGCCTTTCTTCTTTTGCTTCCGATCTCCATCTTCAAGCACGAACATGATCTCCATCATCACCGGCGTGGCATAAAGGTCAATGGCACCGCTCCATGGTTGTCGTCCACCAGCATCAACTATTACAACTATTTTAAATAATAGACATGCAGGTCTTAACAAAATTAAAAGATAACCATAAGGCTCCTGCCGGTTGTCGACTTACAATAAGGATCATTGCATACATGCGGTGACCCAGCATACCACTGCATGATGTAGTACACTATAGTCGTAGACATAACACCAATGAAACACCGTTCACTAGTATTACATCCCTCGGAGTGGTACAAGAGAAACACATCATGTCCAAGACATGACTATAGGTTACAACTCAACTCTTTACATAAGATCCAGAGAACACTCTAGGTTAAAGAGAGAGAAATAAACTTCTAACAAAGAAGAATCAGAAATAAACAACTCAACAACTATCATACTAATAAGACTAGTATCTAAACTATTGGTCTGGCATTGCTGCTATTGCAATATACTACAGAAATAGGTTCTATGGCTAGAGATTATATTCCTATCTAATCAGTAACTTCGTCTTCACTTGAGTTGATGTATATGTTGACTTTCTTGACTTCATTGAAGAGCTTTAACTTTTGATGATGATTCCTGGAGCATAACTTGATGTAGACATCGTCTTTACTGTCTTTAGAACCTAGCAAGGGTTAAGAAGATATGTTGAGTACGAGCGTACTCAGCAAGTTCACTAGAAAAGGAGTGTTTGATGCACTATAACTACAGCACGGACCGTAGGTCGTAGGCAATGCAAGTTTTCATAAACATTTCTTCAAAGTTGCTTTTATTCTGAAAATCTATGTCTGTCAGCCTTCACGGGTTTACTAGAACTTTCATGGAGTTCCTTTCCCGCCGCGTTCGCAGCTCCTTTCCAGAACAGGGAGTAACAAGTTACAGTTCTTACACTCTGCAGAGGTGCGTTACTTTACCCATGAGAGACCTTAGACTTGTTGCACAACCAAGTCATGACCTTGTCCATACTTCCTTGGTATGGGGCCCAGTCTAAGATCCAAGCCAATCACTTCCCCCTTCACGACCCTGCATGCCTCCTTGGTGTACACCATGCCCACAAATTGAATTATGGCAATGATTTGTACAGACCGTTAGATGCCAGAACTATCGTGGGACGTTGAGGATTCCCACCCATATGCTGCATATCCTCTACGAATTACCAATTAATATGCACGCTACGAGTGATAACAGCCACGACCTGCACATCCGGCTACATGCGAGAGGAAGAAGATACAGCTGACTTCTCTGTCCCATTCCAAATCTCATGGTTAATGCGTGATATACGGCGCAAGAATCACAGGCGACATTGGTTGTTAAGTCCTACATAATATGTTCCTTTACCACCGGAACTTTCATAGTAGGTTATTACCTCATGGTAAATAACCTATAACCACATTATTATAAAAATAGTGTTTTCGAACCTTTTTCAAATGCAGGTGATGAAAACACTGGATTATGAAAACACTGGAATTGCAAAATACTTTACAGAAAATAATCAAAGGACATGAGCAAGTGTGAACTTGCCTTTTGTTATTGCAAGATTATGCACTCACGGTCTTCGAGACTACATAAGATCCAATATCTAAAATCTGCATCATTGGTCCGGTAAGAACTAATGTTTAAAGAAGCAATATGCTGTTGTGCATAAGTAATGCTATGCATTTTGTAAAACCCCCAAAGTGAATCCCTAATACTGTAAGTGAAGTGAACTTAGGTGATTCCTTTAAGAGTTGGTTTATCTTCAAATTTTTACTTCACATGAAGTGCATCTGTAGGGATTTTAAGTTTTGATATTCAAGATATAAAAGTAGAGTGCAATAGTAATTTAAGATTTAGATTAGTTTCTATTTGGTGATTAGGATGGAAGTCTATGTATTGGACTATTAAGGTTTGAGAGAACTATCCTAGAGTTGTTGCTTGAAGTGGCAAAAAGAATAACATTTGAAGAAAAGATTTCCTTTCTAAGGTTTAAACAATCATCATTGTTAATAGAACATGATCAATGTCTTTTGGTGTTTGATTTATTAGTTTGGACTTGAGATGCTTTATGTCTTAAGTTAAATAGACCAAAGTTAACTATAAAAACATAAGTGATTTATTAGACCTGATGTTTATAAGCCTTGAGACTAAAGTTAGCTTTAAAAGGTTAAGTAAACTTAAGATGTAATATATTTTAATCATTCCCAAGTTGTAGATTTATGATAGGTATAACTAAGGTGTGGAATTATTCACTTTATATTTAAGTGAATGATTTAGATTAAATTTGTTTTGCTTATTAAGAAAATAATTTGTATTTGTTTAATGGGAGCATAATTAGATGATCTTTGTAATTTGTTAGAATTTAAAGTTATGTTAATAATGGTTAAGATATAATGATTATTCACCATATTATATATATGAGTGATACCCAATGTTTATTTAAAAAGGTTTTTAAAGAATATTTTAAAGTTAAAAGTTATACTTAAGTTTGATTATGAATTCAAGTTATGGGTTTGGAATTAGTACTAAGACACTAATTGCTCAAGGTTTTGTAAGAATTGTGATTATTTCTTACTTAATAATTGTTTTTAAAGAATTCACAAAATAGGTATTAGATAAGGATTTATTATTAATATTAAATACTTTTCTAATAATATATTTAATATTTTTCTGGTGTAATATATTTACTCAAGACCTTAAAAATGATTTTTATTTAATTTTTAAGTATTATTTTTATGTTTATAAAATTCCATATAGGATTGATTGTATTTAAATATTTACTTTAAATTTTATTTATAAAAAAGTGGAGTTAGTATTTTGTAAAAATTGTGGATTTATTTTTATACACAAAAATGATTTTTATTTATTTTTAGGATTTTTCCTTATTCTATGAGATTGCATTTAGGATGTAATGGTGTTAATATTTCTCTGCATTTTATTTATATTAACAAGTAAGATTATAATTTTTCTATGTATATATTATTCTTGTGGTCATTTTGATATATCATATGTATTTTTGGGATTTTTCTGCATTTTCTAGGGCTTGAATATTATTAATGGTATTGTGGTAATTTTACAATTTATCTTTCTATTTTCTTTAAGTTTGGTTTACTTATTTTGGGAACATGGGCCTACCTGGCCCAGCTAGATCAGGCTCGGGGTCACCTTGGCCCCGGCCCCTATCTCCCCTCGCAACAACCATGCCCACAATCAACACACGCAAGCACGCACGCATCACCCCCTCCTGGCCGCTTGCGATGCCGCTCTCACCGCTTACGCCTCCGCCTGCCTTGCCGGCCCTCGCCTGCATCACCCGGCACCGCTATGCCTTTCTCTCTCCTCTGATTCCCCTCTACTAGGGTGTCCAGTACCCGTGTGACCTTACCCTGGGAGAAACCCTAGCCTCCCAATGCATACACCGCCGCCTGCCGCTGCTCCGGCCACTATCGACTGCATCTGACAGAGCTGCTCGCCGGTGATGCTTTGCCTCCCTATCCTCTCTCAATCCCTCTCTTCCTTGGCCTGGTTCGGCTCTGACACGTGCGCCCGTGAAACCCTAGCCTCGATTTGACTGACCGGCGAGGCTTCCTAGTTCCCGTGCCTCCTGATGCTGCTCGAGGATGGCCATGGACACCTCCGTGCCAACCTTATTCAGCTGCTATCACCTTCCCTTGGTGGTGCGGTGTTGCGGCTGTGTTTGTTGCTAATACTAATTCTTGACGCCGGAGGGACGGCAGTAATGTCTGCAACCCTGGTGCCCTTTCTCTCGATTCCGACACTGGTGGAATAATGCTATGGACGCAATTCCGGCGTCGGCACTTTGCTACTCCCTCGTATGGACACGGTGAGTTCTTTGTTGTGACCAGCCATTAGGATGATGACCAAGTTTGGTGGTTTGTGGTGTTTTTTTGAACCAATTGATAGTGTTGGGAGCATACTCGTCTTAATGAGGGTTTGGTGATGCTGTTATCAATATACTTAGGACTTGCCTGGAATATAAGGGATATTACTAAGTGCTATGCTGCTATTTGGATGAATAGTCAACCCCCAACAGATGTTTTTTGGTGATATTTATACTGTTAAATTTGAATGATTATAACTAGTAGCCTAATTAATTCACTTACAATTTTTGGAAGAAGAACTGGATATTATGTTACTTGAATCAAAATGATTCCTAAGAAAAGATGGATAAGAAGATGATTTGGTATACTGTTGTGGTTTGCAGATGGAATGATGTGCCATATGTGGATTGCCCATATGGCAATAATTATTATGATTCCAGAATTTATAATCAGGAAGATGATTGTTGATGGTTACACTGCCTTAGTGGCTTCTCCTGAATGAATTATTTTTGTGGTTCCTCCATACAGGAGTGTGCACAAAATAACTTTAGGTAGGATAATCTGCTGCTTATACAGCTAAGCAAAAATATTTAAACCTAAATGCTTGTGATGCTGGTCTAAAGCATAGTTCATATTTAAATTGTTTCCCTTCATTGCTTAGACCTGCCTAGGATGCAAAAGCTGAGGCTTTGATGATGTTTGGGTATTACAGTTACTGCTTGCTTAAGAAAATTATCCAATGATGATCTAGTACTCCATTTGAGTACAGATCTGAGGATTTTCTATTGGCCCTATCCATTCTAAGATGCAAGGGTAAGAACATAAATACTTAAGCATGAGATTAGATGGATACCATGTTGTTGTAGCTGATTTGTGATGCTGGTAATTTGATTGGGATAAGATCTGCTGTTATTGGCCTTGATTATTGATTGTGGTGGTGAGTTGCTCCTTCTATGGTTGCCTTTTGTGGGGAAAGTTCTTTACCTAGTGGTTTCTTATTCATTTACTTGAGATGATTTTGGATGCAAATTTATATCTTGGAAATCCCTGGCTAATGAGGCAAGAGACCGAGGCAAGATTTTATTTAAGAACAGATACTAAGATTTGGAGATCTTTGTATGTCTCGATGATGATTTTGCAAAGCAACCCTTTGCAATACTGAGAGTACCACCAGACCTAATCCTCCTAGATCAATTATAGTTGAAGGGTAGGTGGATTTGGTTGCTACACTTCTCTTTTTCTTAACCCTCAAAGATGTCATTTCAAAATTGAATAAGAACAGATGCTACAAGATCTAGCTATATTCCCATCTACCTTATTGTTTGTAGTGTTGACAGATGAGGTGGTGCTGGAGGCTTGTCCTTGTGATGGATCTTGATCAGTTTCTACTGTACATTGATATCCTGCTCACCTCTCCTTTTACGACATCATCCACTACAACAGCCATAGCCTGGCCTTCTCCACCTGGTCCTTGCCATTGGATGGCTTCTTGCAGAAACCATAGTGTAAGTGATGTGGTGGTGATCCTGGCTAACATCTTGGTTGATGAGATAGGGATGAGTTGATGTGAATCTGATGAGAACTAATGATAAGATGGTTTCTTGTTGTTCTGAGTGTTGTAGCTAGTGTTTAGCAGAGTATCCTCACTCTGCTTCGACTGATACTTTTCCCCTGTCCTGATTGCTTCCTGTGTTGACAGCACCACATACCTGCATGTGTGAGCTGCTTGCACTGTTCTGGATCAGTGAAAAGCAAAAATATCTTACTTCCACTCTTCTACTACTTTTCTGGTGAAACTTGCCCCATAAATTACTGCCAAGGAGGTTGTACTGAGGCAATTTATCTGATTAAGGACAAATACTATGAGTTGGTGAAACTTGCCCCTTTTTAAGATTAGCTCAGTGATGTGCTAAACAGTGCATTACACTATTAAACTGAGAGCATTACTTTAACCAAGTCCCCATTATGTTTCTTCCTTGTTTTTTGTTTTGTTTTGGTTTTGCAGGGTGAATAATAAGAAGAGTTGAAGAATAGAAGACATAGGACTAATTAAGAAGACAGTTTAGGTTTTCTTTTTTATTCTTTTGTAAAAATTATATTATTCTTGAATTGTAAGACATTGTAATTATTATTATGGTAGTAAAGTAAATCCTTTCTTCCTCATTTTCTCTTCCACTTTCCCTTTCTATTTGGGAAATGGTAAACACATTGTAATATTGTTTATCTAAATGAGTTTACCTTTTCCGTTAATTCATTCCTCTACTTTTGGATGATTGTAAAGATAATGTATTGTTTAATTTTTAGTTCTTTTGTAATTTGAGACTTGGAAATATTGTATCTTATTCATACATAAGAGTTCATCTCTTATTTCTTATTACAATTCAATTTCCATTTACTGTTTTATTTCAAATCCTTTTTGTATTCAAATTTATTAATTAAATATTTAAATTTGAATTGTCTTCCCCTGAAACACAAAAGTACAGTAGAGGTCATGCCGAAATCCATCGAACATATCCTGATGTTTCCATTAGAACAAGAGATATCTCGATCCCTCTATAGCTTCTTTAGTTTTGCGCGAAAATCCCCTGGATTTTCTTATGCATGAATGCAATGCACAAACATGTGTCCTGTCTATTTCGAGGTGCTAATCCTGGGATGTTACAATACATCACATATAATCACAATCATGGCCATATCACATCACAGCACACCCCTGCAACACAAAGTTAGACGCCTCTAATTTTCTTTGCATATTTTTACGTGGTTTGGGGCTTTCAATAAGTACCATTCTAACTTACGAACAAGAACCACAACGTTGATGCTTAAACTATCAAGTGCCCGTTGTAAATTGAATCTTTACTATGATGGGAGAGACATATACCCGCAAAGCCACTTATGCAATACAAGTTGCATGTTGAGCGTGGAGCAAGTCTCATGAACGATGTCATGTAAGGTTAGCCCGGGCCGCTTCATCCCACCATACTGCAAGATGCAAAGTACACAAGAAGCAATTGATAATAAAAGAACCACCACCCATAATTACCATTGTGTTCTACTCGTGCAACAGATCTACTGCGGTGACCCAACATACCACTGCATGTGTAGTACACTATAGTCGTTGACATGACATCCACAGAACAATGTTTCGTAAATATCACATCCCTTAGAGTGGTACCACAGAAACATTGCAGGTCCATATTACAAACATTCACACATTATTATTATTACAATACCAGAAGTTCAAGACTTCAAAAGGATTCAACTTACAAACCAAAATATAAAGTGTTTTAGCGGAATTCAAAAGTAGCAACTCCAAATTGAGCTCAACAACTTATTGCTATATATTGTTCATGTTGCTCGGCTCAAGTGGCTTCTAGAACTATAGTAATTATTCGGACTCCTGGAACTCTCCTCCATAGACGATGTCATAGTCCTCCCCTTCTACGGCTCCATACAAGTTGGGCTCTTCATAGAAGACGTCCTCTTGACTCTCAGATGCGTACATTGAAGTATCTTCGGGATTCTCAGAGTCTAAGCAAGGATCCAAAGGAAAGGATGAGTAACATCGTTACCCAGCAAATTCATTATATGCAAGGTGGGAAGTTTGATGCACTATAACTACAGCCACAGACCATAGGTCCTAGGCAATGCAAGTTTTTTGTAAACGTTTCTTCAAAGATTGATTTTATTATAAAAAATATATGACCATCAGCCTTCACAGGTTGACCAGAACTTTCATGGAGTTCCTTTCCTTTCGCGTTCGTAGCTCCTTCCCGGAACATGGAGTAACAAGTTACAATTATTACACTCTGCAGAGGTGCGTTACTTTTCCCATGAGAGATCAACTCCTTATTGCATAACCGGGCGTACTTTCGCGTCCACAATTCCATGATGTGGGGCCCAGTAGTTTGTCCAAGCCAATCACTGCCCTCTCCGCGACCTCATATGTCTGCACGATCCTTTGGGACTGGCTCACCTTCGTTAAGCCCCCTTTCGGGCGGGCTAAAACCTTGATGAGTTCCCAAAGACTCTATGACCTAGTGATGCCCGGATTAGTACCATTTACATGGACTATCTCCCTAAACACCATTCATAGATAATCTAGACACCAAAAGTGTGGGGCGTAAGGGTTCCCACCCATATGTTGGATCCGCACAAGGAATCACAATGTCACGTTAAGGTCGTCTTGCCTCCATACAAGAGGAAAATGATACAGCTGACTTCTCCGTCCCATTCCAAATATCATGGTTAACGCGTAATATACGGTGCTAGAATCATTGATGTCATGGGTTATTAATCCCTAATTGTTCATCATTATTGTAGTTAGAACCCTAAGTTCTATTGCTCCATCATATCATCACTTAGGATGATATCTAATATTTAGTATCTTGAGAAAATAATGTTTTCTTTTAATATAATATAGATGAAAACACACAATTTGCAAATACATTAATAAAGACTCTTCAAAGGACATGAGCAAGTGATGAACTTGCCTTGTGATTGCAAGGTAGTGAAGTCTGATGCTTGCTCTGGACCTTGAGCTTCTATGTCTACAAAAACATCATTATTGCCCGGTAAGGACAATATAAAAAGAAGCAAAATGATTATGCAAAGTAATGTAATGCATCATTTAACTTGATATGCATTCTCCCCATTATTATAAAAATTCTTTTTTAATAATAAAGGATTTATAAATATTAATTTTTAATATTTATAATAGCACATTGTATTGTTTTATTTTATTTCCCTTTTATTTGACTCTTATTGATTTAATAATTCTTTTAAGAATTATCACTTAAATATAAAAAATTGTTATTAAATATTTGTTTAGTATTTTTCTAAAATACTACAATATTAATGTATAATGAAAGTGATTTTTTTTATTTTATAATCTTTCAATAATTTTTGTAAAATTCCATAAGGAATATATAAATTACAAAATTCTTAATAAAATTTCTATGTCTAAAATTTTATCTCTTAATTTATTTGGATAGTTTGGATTATTGTGAATCCAAAAATATTTTATTTATAATTTTTGGACTTTTATTTTATTTTCTAGAATTTAATTAAGTTCAGGGGCATTTTGGTGTTTTCCTATTTATTAAAATAGACACTTAATGACTTAGGCTGGCCATTTGGGTTTATTGGGACCTTATGGCCTAGTAGGGCAAGGTCAAAACAGCACCCCAAAGGGTTTTTGGCCCACCCAACCCAACTCACTCACTGTCTTCTCTCTCGAGCTCACCCCTCTCCTTCTCCTTCCCCGACCCCGTGGTCAGTGGTGTCGCCGCTGACGATTCCTACCGTCCTGGACCGTCTTGGCCGCCGCCGTGGTGCAGTAAGAGGTTGTCGACCCCGCTCTTCCCTACTGTCCAACTGGATTTGGACATGGAGCCCTCCGGCGACCAGATCGATGTCGTCCTGAACCCTAGGGTTTGGGGTTGGCGTTGATCCTGGCGCCGCCGCTGCTGTCGTGCGCCGTGGTGATTCACCTCGCCCCTAGGCGTGGCTATGGTCGCCGTCGTGGCGCTGTATGGGTCGCAGCGCCCCCCTTGGGGGTGCTCCCCGTGCCGCCATGGCCGTCGTCTATCTCTGCTTCCTCTTCTAATCTACAGCGAGGACCTTCGGTGAGTGGTTCCTCTCCCTCTCATGCACTCTGTACTAGGCCATCCTATACTAAATGTTGGTAGTGACCTACCTAGTGATTGTCTGGTCCTGATTAGGGTTCTTGGTTCTGTTTAGGTTTCATACCCTGCTGTTGATTAGATACTGATGAATTGGATCATGTGTTGATGATCTCTAAATCTGTTAAGTGGTGACTAGCTATGACTTACTGCTGATGATTAGCTGTGGTGATGCTAGTGGTTTTGATAACTTACCACTATCATTATTTGGTTAGTGACAGTGAGTATGGTGTGATGAAGTCACTGTCTTAGTACTGTTGGCTTGAGAATTCATGTATAAATTGAGATCAAACTGATCTCTTTCTGTGAAGACATATATATATATATATATGAATATCCTATTTATGATTCCTGTGTTTAAGAACAGGAAAATGATTTATAATTGGTTGATTGTATCTGTAAAGATTGGATACTTAACCTGCTTAGTTTAGAACTGTTCTTGTGACACCATCCTTGTATGGCACACAAGACTAGATTCTTTTACTTGGTGTGGTTTTATTCAAGCTTAAGTTTTGGCTTGGCATGATAGATAAGTGAAATCCTCTTTCCTTATATCCCTAGAACCAATGATGTTGGTCTGAGGTTTAGGGATTTAGACCTCTATCTATTGATTCACTTTGATTAATTCTGGTAATGATACCAGCTACTATTGCTTGAATCAAAGTTTGGAAAAATGATTGTAAGCTTGATAACTTATATAGATCCATAAGATTAAATTCTAAGGTGCTACTCTTGTCTTAGAGATGTGCCTAGAAGTTTAAATCTTAGCTATGTTCATTCTTGAATTGAAATATAGCTTGATAACTAGATCAATGATGTTGTTCTGAATTTAGTTGGATCCTTATACTTTTCTGTTTGCTTTTAGAGTTTAAAACCTCAGTGATGGATTCACCCCACTTGGGTGCTTTCTGAGAGTTTGAATAAGAGACATATCATGTATGCTTGTCTAATCTTAGACAGATAGATCATTTGATGGTTTATTTACTCACCACTATCACTTGATGTAGTTGTTGCTAGTGGTTGATATTGTGGTAGCTTGATCTGGTGCTCTCCTGGTATTTCCAGCTCTTGCCTTGTCCTTGATCTAGACCATCATCTCCTGATCCTGATGGCTTGATCCTGATCTTGCTATCCACCTGATCTACCCCCTCCTTATGTCACCATCTTGGTGATGTGATCCTGGGCTTTGGTTGGTTTGATCTAGCTTGGCTTTATGCTTGGTTTAGATGATGGCTGCTATGCTTGGTGTGTAAGAGCAATGGAATGGTGTGGGATGGATTTCCCACGGCTATGTTGATGGTTTTGTTTGGTTGTGCTGCTGCTCTGGTGTTGAGAGCACACACCATGCAGTTTGGTGTGTGTGCTGCTTGTGTGTCTACTGCACAGATGTGGATATGTTCAGAACTTTGAAAGTTACTTTCACCTGATTACTTCTACTTGGCTGGTGAAACTTGCCCCTCCTTGCTGTGATTTGACTTTTGGCTTAAAATTATGAAAGATACATTCTTTAATATTGGTGAAACTTGCACCTTAAATACTAAATGATGAAAAAGTGAATAGTGCACTTCACTGTCAACTCTGAGAGTAAAATTATTCTAATTCTAACTTTCTTTTTCTTTTAAGTTTTTGTTTATTTTGCAGGTACCAGATTAAAAGGTCAAGACTTTAGTTTTAGGTTTTTATTTTTCTTTGTATAAAATAGTCACATGTAATAAATCTCATATTCAATTGTAATCTCTAATTATTCTTTTGTACTCTTTATTTAATTCCTTTGTAATAATGATTGTACTATTATCAATAAAGAAATATTATTCTTTATTTATTTGCTATTGTAAAGATTGTGGATGATTCTCATAAGTTACATTTTTGTAACTTATTTATTGAATACTATTATGAAATGGACATTCATATTCTTAATTTCTCTCTTTATATAAAGTTTGAGTTATTATTGGTTAGCTCTTAATTAAATCAAATTCTCAAACATTATTCAAAAACTCGTTTGAATTATAATTCAAACACTCAAGTTTTAAATTCAAATTTCATTTCCCAAAACACATAAGTCCACAAAGATCATATCAAAGTCTATAACATTCATCCTTCAAGACTATATCTAATCTCAAAGTATGAAAGAAACTTTGATCACTTTAGGTTTTTATTTGGCGAAAATTTTACCCACATTTTTACAGATGAATGCATGCAACATCTTAAATTCCAAAATCTACCCTTCGTTAGTTCCTAAATGCTGGGATGTTACATCTACATATAGACATGGCTCTGATACCACTGTAGGGGTTCTTAGCATGGAAAACAAAAAAATTCTATCGCGTGAACACACACAAGCCAAGATCTATCTACTAGATTGTAGCATCGAGTCCATAGAGTACTTACCCTCGAAGATCCAAAGCGGTTAACGAGAGCAGATTCTCGTGGGTGATATAGTCATTCACTTGTCGATCTCAAGATCGCGTAGACGATCCTTCCAGTGCCGCGTTCCGGCAGCGCTCCCACAGTCGATCACACGTATGGTACTCGACGAAGACCTTCCTCTCCCTTGTTCTAGCACGCAGCGGAGGTTGTAGCTCTCTCCTAGCGATTCCGGCAGCACGATGGCGTGGTGTCGGAAGTAGAGGCGAGATCCCGCAGGGCTTCTCCTAAGCAGGAGAGAGTATGGTGGAGTAGAAGAGGGCCTCAGAGATCTAGGTTTTAGATGCCGAGGGAAGAGGGCAGCCGGAGGCTAGAATTTAGGCTAGACGGCAGCGGCGGTTTAGAGGGGATCTAGCGCGCCGGCGGCTTGGGAGGGAGGGGGGCAGCGGCGGCCTAGGGATTGGGTCTTGGGCACCTAGGGCAAGGGGGATACCTTGGGGTAGCCCCCATCCCTCCTTACATAGGTGGGGGGGGCGTCCAAGGGTGTTCCCAGCCCAGGTGGAAACCCTCCCTAACTCAGAAACCCTCGCTAACTTGGAAACCATGTTGGGATTTGACTTTTTCAAACTACCTTTTTGACTTTCAAATTAGAGTTTGATTTCACTCTTCCAAGTGTCCAGCCAAGTGACCTAGGACATGATGCAACCATTCCACTTTGTCATGACACATCCGTGTACCCTCCCCCTTCCGGTTCGGTGGACCTTCTAGACCCTTCTAGAACATTCTGGTGAAAACACTAAAACCATTCCCGAACTCCGGAATTGCACTTTCCTTATATGAATCTTATTCATCGGACCATTCCGGATCTCCTCGTGATATCTCGGATCTCATCTGATACTCCGAACAACATTCGGTCTTCTTACTCACATTCCATATCTACTAAACCACATCGAAACCTTAAGTGTGTCTCCCTACGGTTCGTGAATTATGCAGACATGACCAAGACTCTTCTCTGATCAATAACCAATAGAGATATCTGGAAATTCATATGGCTCCCACATATTTCTATGATTACTTCGTGATCGAATGAAACATTTACATACGATACCAATTTCCCTTTGTCTCGCATCCGAGGATTGATCGTCGGTATCTCTGCATACCTAGTACAACCTCGTTACCGATAAGTACTCTTTACTCGTTCCTGTGATATGTGATCCCTTGTGAGCCAGTCACATGCTTGCAAGCCAATTGGATGATATTCCACCGAGAGGGCCCAGAGTATATCTATCCGTCATATGGATGGAAAAATCCCACTCTTTATCCATGTGCCTTAACACATACTTTCCGATCACTCAATGCCACCTTAATAACCACCTAGTTACGAAGTGGCGTTTGATGTCATCAAAGCATCCATCCGGTGGTGATTAACATGATCTCATGTTTGAAGGATTTAGGTTACTATGTATTTGAAAGCTTATAGCAAGTGAACTATTTAAATGACTTGATCTTATGCTACGCTTAACTATAGGAGTATGTCCATCACATCATTCTCCTAATGATATAACCTTGTTGTTAATAACATCTCAATGTTCATGATCAGGAAACCATGATCATATATTAACCAACAAGCTAGTTTAACAAGAGGCTTTACTAGGGACTCTTTTATGTTTACAAACCACACAAGTATTAATGTTACCGGTTAATACAATTATAGCATGGTATGTATACATTTATAATAAGTATGAAGGTATGATAATAACCAGTTTATTATTGCTCTTGGGCATATCTCCACCACTTTGGAGAAATTATTTTATTACCTAAGGTTAATTAAGCAGAAAGGATCCAACAATATAGACCAATCCGTCTTCTAAATGTTAGTTTTAAGATTTTCACCAAAGTTTCTACCATCCGGTTAAATTCAGTTGCTGATCATGTAGTTCGTCCTTCGCAAATGACTTTTATGCAAGGTCGCAACATACTTGACCGTGTGGTTACCTTACATGAAACGGCTCATGAACTACATAGGAAGAAATTTAATGGGGCGATCCTCAAAATTGATATTAAGAAAGCCTATGATAAAGTTAAGTAGCCGTTTCTACAACAAGCTCTTCGAATGAAAGGTTTTTCAGCAGAATGGCGTGCTTTAATTAATAGTTTTGTGGCTAGAAGTAGTGTTTCCATCAAAGTCAATGGCGATATTGGCAAATACTTCCGGAACAAAAAGGTTTAAGACCAGGAGATCCATTATCGCCAATGCTATTTAATATAGCGGCTAATATGTTATCAATTTTAATTGACCGTGCTAAAGCCGAGGGCCAAATTGATGGTGTGATTCCCCACCTTATAGATGGGGGTTTATGCGGTGACCCAGCATACCACTGCATGATGTAGTATACTATAGTCGTTGTCATAACAACAATGAAACACCGTTCACTAGTATTACATCCCTCAGAATGGCACAACAGAAACACAGCTGGTCCAATACATGGCTAAAGGTTACAACTCACTCTTTACACAAAATCCAGAGAACACTCTAGGGTAAGAGAGAGAAAGAATCTTCTTACAAAGAAGAATTATAAGTAATCAACTTAAATCTATTATACTAATAGACTAGTATCTAAACTATGGAGGTTCGCGTTGTTGCTATTGCAATACTCTACAAAAGTAGGTTCTATGGCTAGAGATTATATTCTTATCTAATCAGTAACTTCGTCTTCACTTGAGTTGATGTACATGTTGACTTTTTTGACTTCATTGAAGAGCTTTAGCTTCTGGTGATGATTTCTGGAGCATAACTTGATGTAGACATCGTCTTAATGGATTCAGAATCTAGCAAGGGTTAAGAAGATACTTTGAGTATGAGCGTACTCAGCAAGTTCACTAGAAAAGGAGTGTTAGATGCACTATATATACAGCCACAGACCGTAGGTCGTAGGCAATGCAAGTTTTCATAAACATTTCTTCAAAGTTTGATTTTATTCTGAAAAGCTATGTTCGTCAGCCTTCACGGGTTTACCAGAACTTTCATGGAGTTACTTTCCCGCCGCTTTCGCAGCTTCTTCCCGGAACAGGGAGTAACAAGTTACAGTTCTTACACTCTATAGAGGTGCGTTACTTTACCCATGAGAGACCTTAGCCTTGTTGCACAACCAAGACATGACCTTGTCCATACTTCCTTGGTACGGGTCCCAGTCTAAGATCGAAGCCAATCACTGCCCCCTTCGTGACCTCGCATGCCTCCTTGGTGTACACCATGCCCACATATTGAATTTCGACAATGGTTTGTACAGATCGTTAGATGCCAGAACTATCGTGGGATGTTGAGGGTTCCCACCCATATGCTGCGTATCCTCTAAGAATTACCAATTAATATGCAAGCTACGAGTGATAACAGCCACGACCTATACATCCGGCTACATGCGAGAGGAAGAAGATACAACTGACTTCTCTGTCCCATTCCAAATCTCATGGTTAACGCGTGATATACGGCGCTAGAATCACTGGCGACATTGGTTGTTAAGTCCTAGATAATATGTTCCTTTACCACCAGAACTTTCATAGTAGGTTATTACCTCATGGTAAATAACCTATAATCATATTATTATGAAAATAGTGTTTTCTGTCCTTTTTCAAATGCAGGTGATGACAACACTGGATTTGAAAAATACTTTACAGAAAATAATCAAAGGAGATGAGGAAGTGTGAACTTGCATTTTGTGATTGCAAGATTATGCACTCACGGTCTTCGAGACAATATAAGATCCAATATCTGAAATCAGCATCATTGGTCCGGTAAGGACTAATGTTTAAAGAAGCAAGATGCTGTTATGCATAAGTAATGATATGCATTTTGTAAAACTCCCAAAGTGAATCCCCCATGCTTTGAGTGAAGTGAATTTAGGTGATTCTTTTAGTAATTAGTTTATCTTCAAATTTTACTTTATAAATAATGATATTCATAAGGAACCTAGGTGATAATAATTCTAAATATACAGGTAAAGTATAAAGTAATGTGATTATGTTTAATTGTCATTTGGTGACTAAGATAAGAAGCTTTGGTGTTAGTTGTTAAGATTTGAAGAATTTATTATGAGATTATTCTTTGAAGTGGCAAAAAGAATAACATTTGAAGAAAAGATTTCCTTCCTAAGGATTAAACAACCCTGATAGCTTTTAGAATATGATTGTCAGAATGTGATTGATGTTGTTTATGCTTTCTTGAATAGTCTGAACTTGAGATTCTTTATGTATTAATTGAAATAGACTAAAGTTAACTATAAAAACATAAGTGGTGTATTAGACCTATTGTTTATAAGCTTTGAGACTAAAGTTAACTTTAAAAAGGTAAGTAAACGTAAGATGTAATATGTTTTAATCATTCCCATGTTTTAGATTTATGATAGGTATAACTAAGGTGTGGAATTATTTACTTCATATTTTAGTGAATGCTTATAAAGTTATTTTGAAGGTTGTGGTTTTAAATCTTTATTTAAGGTTTCAAAATAAATTATAAAGTTAATAATTTACATTTAAGTTTTATTATGAACCTTAGTTCTGGTTTAGAACTTTAGTAATTTGATTTTTAGGGTATTAATATTTCTAAAGAAATATAATTATTTCTTACTTAAGAAATGTTCTTAAAGAATTTTCAAAAATATATAATGGATAAGGTTTTATTATTTTAATATTTTTAAAAAAATTCTACTAATATATTTAGTATTTTTCTAGTGTAATATATTTATTCAAGACTTTGAAAATGATTTTTATTTTATTTTTAAGTATTATTTTTATATTATAAAATTCCATAAAGGATCAATTGTCTTTGAATATTACTTTAAAATTTATTTATAGAAAAAATAAGTTATTATTTTTATGAAATAGTAGATTTATTTTTATACATAAAAATGATTTTTATTCATTTTTAGGATTTTTTTCTTATTTTATGAAATTTCTCTTAGGATGTAATGGTGTTAATATTTATCTACATTTTATTTATATTAACAAGTAAGATTATAATTTTTCTATGTATATATTATTCTTGTGGTCATTTTGACATATCATATGTATTTTTCAGATATTTATTTTATTTTCTAGAGATGAAACAAGTTTAGGGTTAATCATTTTTTATTCTTTTCCTTTTTATGTTAAATTTTATTTTCTTATTTTAGGGCTGGGCTAAGCCTGGGAGCCAGCCGAGTATAACAACCGGGTTGGCCCATCAGACATGTGTCAACCCAGACCCAGACATAACCCTCTCTCTCCCATCTCACGCACTCGACGCTCACCCTCTCCCCTCTCGTTCCTCTCTGGTTGTCGTCGCCATCGTTACCTATCGATTCCGGCAATGTGGGCGGTTCTGGTTACTGCCACTGGTTGTCGAAGCTCCGCCTCCTCCTAGCTGACCTGGTCCTGTATATCGATTTGTTTCTCATGCCTTAACTAGCTCGCCCCCTTCCCTTTCTTTGGTGCTAGGGTTTCTGGCGACGTGCCTCCGCCGCTCACTGGTTCACTCTGGTGTCTACTAGTTCGGTGTGGTTGTCGTCCTAGGGTAGGCGAAGGATGTTGTGCCCCTCGTGGGGTGCTCCTTGTGCCGCCTTGGTGACGTCACGCGTCCGCGAGGAACCTATGGTTGCAAGTACCGCCGCCGCCACGCCGACGTCGGCCTTTTGTGGTCACCGCCGACTCCCTGGTACACCTTCCTCTACCTCTCTTTCTTCTTCCCCCTTTTCCAAACATTCTTACTAGTGACTCATTATCTGTACCCTAAGTATGATGCTATCCTTTGTTGTTGTCACTCAAAACTTGCTAAGATTTGTCCAATCATGATTGGTTATATTTAGATTCAATTCACTAGTTATACTTATTGCTCTAATGGGCTATACTAAAACTTGGTTTGTGGCATAACTGGGCTTTGCCTAATGGTACTGTTATTTGATTATATATGTTGTAAGTGAGGTGGATATAGATTCAGTTTTCTGAATTTTTGGGATAATGGCTTCCTGTGGTGCTATTCATGTATTGGCAATTGAAGATTGCAAAAAGGTTATTTATACTGGAGCTATTTGCTAAAGTAACTTAAGTTATCATGATGTAATATTGTCATTAAATGGTACTGTCCATTTGACAGTTCATTGATCTTACTGGATGATCCTTAAATTGATGGTTAGGCCAATTCCTATATGAGATATAGTTGATGCCCTGAATCTGATTCATTGTTGATTTTGGTTTCCCCTTGAATATAGTTGCATCATTTCTTTAAATGATTCCTAGCAAAAGATAGCTAGGAAAGTGATTTAGATTATTGTTTGGGTTTCTTGCAGATGGTTGTGAATAAGTTAGTGTGGATTAGATCATGTATAGGAATGATCTTGGGTTAGACAAGAATTGGGATATGCAGAGTAGATCTTCTTTGGCTACTTAATGTCTTGCTAATCTGGACAAATGATTCCTAGATATTTACTAAGGAAGATGATAAGATTGTTTGGTTAGTAAGTGTAACCGAGTGGATAATATAGGTATACTGCCTATATGACAACAACCATTTCAAATGATTCCTGAATCTTTTTAGGAAAATGATTTGTGGATTTAAGAAAATGGACTTGAGTTTATGCTTAAGACATTCTAAATATGCTAGGTGCAGAGGTGCTACCCTCTAGGAATGTGCCCTGTAGCCTAGCAGCTGTGGTATGTTTATCTAGTAAAAACTAGATAATCAGCTAATGATGCTGGTCTGAAGCTGAATAGTGCATGGATATTATTTTCCTAACTAAGATTAGTTGCTATGGTTAATTTTTTTGGTGGAGGAAAGTCTTGATCCAGCCAATGATGCATACAGGCTGAGGCCAAATCCTTTGGAATAAAAACATATATGATTTGTTGGCTTTAATATTCTGTGATGAACCTGGCATGGCACTTTCATGCAATTCTGAGAGTATCTCCCTATCCAATCCTCCTAGATATTATTCTAGTGGAAGGGCAGATGGGTTTAGTTGATTAATATTATATCCCTTGTATCCCCGGATCTTTATCCAAATATGAGAATGAATGCTACATGATCATTTGTGTATTTCTGGTGGTTGTTACCTACTTTTGGTGATTGGTTGATGATCTATTGTAGATCTTGATCAGCTATAACTCATGCCACTGCTAGCATGCCCGCCCTTTGGCCTTGTCTTCCTTTTCCTGGAATAGATCTTGCTCCTCTTGGCTCCTAAGTGGCTTTGCTATCCTTTTAAACTTCCCCCTCCATTAAGCCATCATCTTGTTATGGATCTCTTTGGTCTTCTTGTGATGAAAGATTGTGTGATCTGGTGGAAATCTAGCAGGAACCAATGTGATGTAGGATTATGAGTTGGTGTGATGTGCTGATGTGTTGTGGAGAGATGTGGATCAGCCTCTAGCTGACCTACCACGGTTGTGCTCTTCCTATTGTATTTCCTGTGAGGCTTCTGGTGTTGACAACACATCTGCTGCATGTAGTGTGTGAGCTGCTTACTGGTGGCCCTTCTCTAGTTCAAGTTACAAGAACTATAACTTATCTATTGTGGACCAGATCAGGTAAAAACCTGATGTTTACCACCTGTCCTTTTATTTGACTTTGGTGAAAATTGCCCCTGGCCAATGATGGTGTTCTAAGGCTTAATCTGATAAGAACAGATTCTATCTTATTTGGTGAAATTTGCCCCTTTTAGGATTAGCTCAATGATGAAATGATTACAGTGCATTACACTATTCATTCTGAGAGCAATCCCCTTTTTCACACTTAGAGTTTAATTTTTGTTTGTTTGCAGGTATAAGATCAGGAGTATGAAGAGAGGATTTAGAAGATACAGATAATGAAGATGAATTTAGTTTTAAGTTTTTCTTTATTCTTTTGTAATCTACCTTTTATTTTGTGAAATGTAAAACATTGTAATAAAGGAATTATTTTTATTTATTCATTCTTCTTTTGTAAAGAATATTGTATTGTTTATTTTATTCAATAAAATATACTAGTTTTCTTTTTCTTTATAATATATTTGCAAAGATAATGTAATATTTATATCTGCTTGTAATAAGAATCTCTTTAGTTCTTTATTTATGTATTTCATTCTTTTATATTTATTTGTTTTATAATAGTGCACATTTATTATTTTATTCATTATTGTAATTCTTTATTTTTTTGGAACTTAATAAAAATAGTGAAATGTTTGGATTATTGTAATAAAATGATTCCTCTCTATTTCATTATCTTATTATCCCTTTGGTTCATAATTGTAAAGATAATATAATAATGTGTAATGTTAATAAGATTATTTTTTAACAATTTTTTTTATGTAATTATTTTAATATCATATTACATTACTCATTTACTCATTTCATTTAAATTTCCACTATCTTTTTTTATTTGAATAAAAGATTATACCTTGTTTATAAATGAGAGTTCACCTCTTATTTTCTATTACAATTTAGTTTCCAATTATTATTCCATTTCAAATTCTTTTAGAATTTAAATTCTCCAATTGAATATTCAAATTTGAATTTCCTTCCCCTCAAACACAAAAGTATAATAGAGGTCATGTCGAAAACCATCACACCTGTCCTAGTGTTTCTATCAGAATAAGAGAGATCTCAATCCCTCTATAGCTCTTTTAGTTTTGCGCAAAAATTTCCTGGATTTTCTTATGCATGAATGCAATGCACAACCCTGTGTCCTCTTTATTTCTAGGTGCTAATCCTGGGATGTTACAGACTCTCCCCCTTAAAATAAACTTCGTCCTCGATGTTCGTGAACTCTCTCATTTCGGTATGAGGAATTGCCATTATATTGGTTATGACATTCCTCAATTCTATAGTACTCTCAAATGGAAATAAGTATAGTATCCCATATCCAGATCTTTTCCTTGCATTCTCATCATATTTGACATTCTTCAACTTGTTGTCTCTAATACTCCCAAGTTACTTTTACTTTTCCTCTTCTAGGGATATGTACTTATTATAAACTCCTAAACTTGGGGCCTCTCCTTGAGTTCCTTATCCTAATTAGGTATCCTATTCCAACTCCTTTTACTTTGGTAGGGTCTAGATAATCTTTTTATTTTTACCTTATGTACTTATTCCACCTTTACTTGGGGTAATTAGATAACAATACTTTCATTTACTGCTTACTCTCCCCCTTAGGGTTTACTAATGGTCTCTATACTGCGTATTTAGCAACTATTGGCTCTACAACTATGATCTTGGTCTCTATCCAGCTTATAATCTACCTAGTTAGGGTCCTATGAAAGATTGTGCGGTGTATGCACACAAATGTGGATCTCCGAAGTGAATCTTTCAGCATTAGTTGTCTTACTTACTAGTTGGACATTTTCGCTTGATAGGTCTGACTTTATGAAGCATCTCGAGAGTCGGTCGCTTAAAATTCTATACTCTTTTAGGTCTCACTTAGCTTAGGCCAAGTTTTATGCTCTTTATGCAACCATTAAGATGATTGGGTTAACTATGTCAACCAACACCGGCTGCGAACAAGATACCAACTGTGGATCGGCATGCCGACTATGGATTAAATACCAACGGCAGATCATTTCAGGTGGTAGGTATTACCTTACAGTTTCCGACCTACTACTGGCATTCTCTCTGAATTATCAGAGCTTGGATACCATTTTGCTCCAAAGCTTCTTCTTTGTACTAATTCATGGTGCTTCCAGGAACTAGGTATTACTATTCATTAATTCCTTAGTAATATCATTTACTTTGATTGAACCTTAAGTTCATCCCTTCAAATTGTGTTAATACTCCTTACACTGGGCTTTAATAAGTCTTAATCTTGATCCTTGAAACTCGTCACTCCCTTACACGAATTCCCATTTCTATCTAGGTCTATGACATCAAGTAATAACTGGGTGTTACACCATGCATTTGCACACCTAATTAACTTCATGTATAGATCTAGCCAATCAATAAGATTCAAGAAAATCCAAAAGTCGATAAACAACTAAACATATACCATGTATTATACATAGATTTTTAGATAATTTATAAATGTACTATATGTCCCAATGGTTTGCTCCTCCCTATTTACACAACTATCTTACAAGAACTTCTGGTTCTTGTGAGTATATCCTCACTTATTTCGGCAAACCTTTAAAACTACAATACGCATTACCCTCCATGTACATTATTCAAGCACTCATCCCTTGGGATGTCGTTCCTTTCTTACTTTCATCTTACTCTAGTGCTTCCTGGAGTTCCGTCCATGATGACGTGAAGTCCTACGACTTACTTATAGAGCATAAGAGCATCCAGGAGGTGCGTATTCTTGATTAGAAGTACCGAGACTGAGATTAGTCATTGAAAAATGACTAGAGTTGGCGTAATCTTCCATAGAATATTCCTGGTTTTCTGGCAACGCTTCCTCAAAGTAAGTTGGATCCTTAGCCTTTTCTTGGATCCATTCGTACATATTGGTATAGTAGCTGTCGGAATACTCTTCTAAGTTGATTGGGTTAGTACCACCCCCATATGGTCCATAAGTCTCTCTATGATTATAGTTGGTCTCTTCTTCGATACTTGTATCACAAGGTATAGGATTTCCTATGGTTCCACCTTGATATTCTACTCCCCATCCATACTTGTTTGGCTCAGGGTTAGTTGGAATAACTCCAGCCCATTCCTGTTGTTCGGAGTTATACTTGGTCCATAGATCTTCAGGTGGTTTGAATTCATTCTGGTAGTAGGCATAGTTTTCTGAGTGTGGATTATCAAAATCAGTTTCCTCATACACTTCTCCTGAAGGTATGTATTTGGGATGCCTAGCTTCTTTATCTAACTTCTTCCTACGTGACATTGCTTTATCAGGACCGGTAAAATCCTCAATGACCATATCTAGTTCCTGAACTAAGACTTGGTGAGTGTTATGATAAGTGTTTAACAAAGACCGATAACGATCCATATACTCTATAGCTAGAGTGAGTTCAGTTTGGACTAGAGTAGAGTGATATAACTCATGCTCTAGGTTTGAGGTTTCATGGGGTATAATGGTGTGAGTACTTCCTTCTAGAGCTTGGGATTTCTGTTCTCGGATCATGGTTATGGCTGTTGCTACGGCAATCTAGTATGCAGATATGCCATGCATCTTGCCTCTCCTGATGGCATTTCTCCCTTAAGTCCTAACTTCTTGGGTAACACGATCATGACACGGTTATTAGCTAATACCTGCCCATCATAGTAAATGTAAATCTTGACCAAAAGTCTTGATTCACAATCCAAACTCCATAGAAGTTGTCAGAGATTATCCGTCCAATCCCCTCCATAGTCATTCAATGTCCTGTTCATCACTTGAACATTCTGGGGTGGATATCGAGGTGCCATGTGGAACTGTAGATAAGAATTATCATCAGTCACATAGAGTTAAAAATCTTGGGTAATGATCGGATTTGCAATCATACTAAAGAGTTATCGCACTAGCAACATGATAGGATTATTCTCAAGTGAATATCCCTCATATCACTATAGAACTCTTGATTCTTGCAAGAATAAGTCCTACAGCTTCTACCCATTTACTAGGTTTCCAACCTAAGGTCAAAGCATATGCTTTGATACCAACTGCGGTGACCCAGCATACCACTGCATGATGTAGTATACTATAGTCGTTGACATAACACCAATGAAACACCATTCACTAGTATTACATCCCTCACAATGGCACAACAGAAACACAGCGGGTCCAATACATGGCTAAAGGTTACAACTCACTCTTTACACAAAATCCAGAGAACACTCTAGGGTAAGAGAGAGAAAGAATCTTCTTACAAAGAAGAATTATAAATAATCAACTTAAATATATTATACTAATAGACTAGTATATAAACTATGGAGGTTCGCATTGCTGCTATTGCAATACTCTACAGAAGTAGGTTCTATGGCTAGAGATTATATTCTTATCTAATCAGTAACTCCGTCTTCACTTGAGTTGATCTATATGTTGACTTTCTTGACTTCATTGAAGAGGTTTAGCTTCTGGTGATGATTTCTGGAGCATAACTTGATGTAGACGTCGTCTTAATGGCTTCAGAATCTAGCAAGGGTTGAGAAGATACTTTGAGTACGAGCGTACTTAGCAAGTTCACTAGAAAAGGAGTGTTAGATGCACTATATCTACAGCCACAGATCGTAGGCGTAGGTAATGCAAGTTTTCATAAACATTTCTTCAAAGGTTGCTTTTATTCTGAAAAGCTATGTCCGTCAGCCTTCACGGGTTTACCAGAACTTTCATGGAGTTCCTTTCTCGCCGCGTTCGCAGCTCCTTCCCGGAACAGGGAGTAACAAGTTACAGTTCTTACACTCTACAAAGGTGCGTTACTTTACCCATGAGAGACCTTAGCCTTGTTGCATAACCAATACATGACCTTGTCCATACTTCCTTGGTACGGGTCCCAGTCTAAGATCCAAGTCAATCACTGCCCCCTTCACGACCTCGCATATCTCCTTGGTGTACACCATGCTCACATATTGAATTACGGCAATGGTTTGTATAGACCGTTAGATGCCAGAACTATCGTGGGACGTTGAGGGTTCCCACCCATATGCTACATATCCTCTACGAATTACCAATTAATATGCATGCAAGGAGTAATAATAGCCATGACGTGCACATCTAGCTACATGCGAGAGGAAGAAGATACAGCAGACTTCTCTGTCCCATTCAAAATCTCATGGTTAACGCATGATATACGGTGCTAGAATCACTGGCGGCATTGGTTGTTAAGTCCTAGATAATATGTTACTTTACCACCGGAACTTTCATAGTAGGTTATTACCTCATGGTAAATAACCTATAATCATATTATTATGAAAATAGTGTTTTTTGTCCTTTTTCAAATGCAGGTGATGACAACACTGGATTTGCAAAATACTTTACAGAAAATAATCAAAGGACATGAGCAAGTGTGAACTTGCCTTTTGTGATTGCAAGATTATGCACTCACGGTCTTCGAGACAATATAAGATCCAATATCTAAAATCAGCATCATTGGTCCGGTAAGGACTAATGTTTAAAGAAGCAAGATGCTGTTATGCATAAGTAATGATATGCATTTTGTAAACTCCCAAAGTGAACCCCCCATGCTTTGAGTGAAGTGAATTTAGGTGATTCTTTTAAGAATTAGTTTATCTTCAAATTTTACTTTATAAATAATGACATTTATAAGGAACCTAGGTGATAATAATTCTAAATATACAGGTAAAGTATAAAGTAATGTGATTATGTTTAATTCTCATTTGGTGACTAAGATAAGAGTCCTTGGTGTTAGTTGTTAAGAGTTGAAGAAATTATTATGAGATTATTCTTTGAAGTGGCAAAAAAATAACATTTGAAGAAAACATTTCCTTCCTAAGGTTTAAACAACCCTGATAGCTTTTATAATATGATTGACAGAATGTGATTGATGTTGTTTATGCTTGCTTGAATAGTCTGAACTTGAGATGCTTTGTGTATTAATTGAAATATACTAAAGTTAACTATAAAAACATAAGTGGTGTATTAGACCTATTGTTTATAAGCTTTGAGACTAATGTTAACTTTAAAAAGGTAAGTAAACTTAAGATGTAATATGTTTTAATCATTCCCATGTTTTAGATTTATGATAGGTATAACTAAGGTGTGGAATTATTCACTTTATATTTTAATGAATGCTTATAAAGTTATTTTTAAGGTTGTGGTTTTAAATCTTTATTTAAGGTTTCAAAATATATTATAAAGTTAATAATTTACATTTAAGTTTTATTATGAACCTTAGTTCTGGTTTAGAACTTTTGTAATTTGATTTTTAGGGTATTAATATTTCTGAAGAAATATAATTATTTCTTACTTAAGAAATGTTCTTCAAGAATTTTCAAAAATATATAATAGATAAGGATTTATTATTTTAATGTTTTAAAAACTTTTCTACTAATATATTTAGTATTTTTCTAGTGTAATATATTTATTCAAGACTTTGAAAATGATTTTTATTTTACTTTTAAGTATTATTTTTATATTATAAAATTCCATAAAGGATCAATTGTCTTTGAATATTACTTTAAAATTTATTTATAGAAAAAATAGTTATTATTTATATGAAATAGTAGATTTATTTTTATACATAAAAATGATTTTTATTCATTTTTAGGATTTTTTCTTATTATATGAAATTTCTCTTAGGATGTAATGGTGTTAATATTTATCTACATTTTATTTATATTCACAAGTAAGATTATAATTTTTCTATGTATATATTATTCTTGTGGTCATTTTGACATATCATGTGTATTTTTGAGATTTTTATTTTATTTTCTAGAGATGAACCAATTTTAGGGTAAATCATTTATTTATTCTTTTCCTTTTTATGTTAAATTTTATTTTCTTATTTTAGGGCTGGGCTAAGCCTGGGAGCCAGCCGAGTATAACAACCGGGTTGGCCCATCAGACATGTGTCAACCCAGACCCATACATAACCCTCTCTCTCCCATCTCACGCACTCGACGCTCACCCTCTCCCCTCTCGTTCCTCTCTGGTTGTCGTCGCCATCGTTACCCATCGATTTTGGCGATGTGGGCGGTTCTGGTTCTTGCCACTGGTCGTCGGAGCTCCTCCTCCTAGCTGGCCTGGTCCTGTATATCGATTTGTTTCTCATGCCTTAACTAGCTCGCCCCCTTCCCTTTCTTTGGTGCTAGGGTTTCTGGCGACGTGCCTCCGCCGCTCACCTATTCACTCCGGTGTCTACTAGTTCAGTGTGGTTGTCGTCCTAGGGTAGGCACAGGATGTTGTGCCCCTCGTGGGGTGCTCCTTGTGCCGCCCTGGTTACGTGACGCGTCCGCGAGGAACGTGTGGTTGCAAGTACCGACGCTGCCACGCCGGCACCGCCCTTTTGAGGTCACCGCCGACTCCCTGGTACACCTTCCTCTACCTCTCTTTCTTCTTCCCCCCTTTTCCAAACATTCTTGCTAGTCACACATTATATGTACCCTAAGTATGATGCTATACTTTGTTGCTGTCACTCAAAACTTGCTAAGATTTGTCCAATCATGATTGGTTATATTAATATTTAATTCACTGGTTATACTTATTTCTCTAATGGGCTGTACTGAAACTTGGGTTGTGGCTTAACTGGGCTTTGCCTAATGGTACTGTTATTTGATTATGTATGTTGTAAGTGAAGTGGATATAGATTCAGTTTTCTGAATTTTTGGGATAATGGCTTCCTGTGGTGCTACTCATGTATTGGCAATGGAAGATTGCAAAAAGGTTATTTATACTAGAGCTATTTGTTAAAGTAACTTAAGTTATCATGATGTAATATTGTCATTAAATGGTACTGTCCATTTGACAGTTCATTGATCTTACTGGATGATCCTTAAATTGATGGTTAGGCCAATTCCTATATGAGATATAGTTGATGCCCTGAATCTGATTCATTGTTGATTTTGGTTTCCCCTTGAATATAGTTGCATCATTTCTTTAAATGATTTCTAGCAAAAGATATCTAGGAAAATGATTTAGATTATTGTTTGGGTTGCTTGCAGATGGTTGTGAATAAGTTGGTGTGGATTAGATCATGTATAGGCATGATCTTGGGTTAGACAAGAATTGGGATATGTAGAGTAGATCTTCTTTGGCTACTTAATGTCTTGCTAATCTGGACAAATGATTCCTAGATATTTACTAAGGAAGATGATAAGATTGTTTGGTTAGTAAGTGTAACTGAGTGGCTAATATAGGTATACTGCCTATATGACAACAACCATTTCAAATGATTCCTAAATCTTTTTAGGAAAATGATTTATGGATTTAAGAAAATGGACTTGAGTTTATGCTCAAGACATTCTAAATATGCTAGGTGCAGAGGTGCTACCCTCTAGGAATGTGCCCTGTAGCCTAGCAGCTGTGGTATGTTTATCTAGTAAAAACTAGATAATTAGCTAATGATGTTGGTCTGAAGCTGAATAGTGCATGGATGTTATTTTCCTAACTAAGATCAGTTGCTATGGTTAATTTTTTTGGTGGAGGAAAGTCTTGATCCAGCCAATGATGCATACAGGCCGAGGCCAAATCCTTTGGAATAAAAACAGATATGATTTGTTGGCTTTAATATTCTGTGATGAACCTGTCATGGCACTTCCATGCAATTATGAGAGTATCTCCCTATCCAATCCTCCTAGATATTATTCTAGTGGAAGGGTAGATGGGTTTAGTTGATTAATATTATATCCCTTGTAGCCCCAGATCTTTATCCAAATATGAGAATGAATGATACATGATCATTTGTGTATTTCTGGTGGTTGTTACCTGTTTTTGGTGATTGGCTGATGATCTGTTGTAGATCTTGATCAACTATAACTCATGCTACTGCTAGCATGCCCCCCTTTGGCCTTGTCCTGCTTTTCCTAGAACTGATCTTGCTCCCCTTGGCTCCTAAGTGGCTTTGTTGTCCTTTTAAACCCCCCCCTCCATTAAGCCATCATCTTGTTATGGATCTCTTTGGTCTTCTTGTGATGAAAGATTGTGTGATCTGGTGGAAATCTAGCAGGAACCAATGTGATGTAGGCTTATGAGTTGGTGTGATGTGCTGATGTGTTGTGGAGAGATGTGGATCAACCTCTAGCAGACCAATCACGGTTGTGCTCTTCCTTTTGTATTTCCTGTGAGGCTCCTAGTGTTGACAACATAGCTGCTGCATGCAGTGTGTGAGCTGCTTACTGGTGGCCCTTCTCTGGTTCAAGTTACAAGAACTGTAACTTATCTATTGTGGATCAGATCAGGTAAAAACCTTATGTTTACCACCTGCCCTTTTATTTGACTTTGGTGAAAATTGCCCCTGGCCAATGATGGTGTTCTGAGGCTTAATCTGATAAGAAAAGATTCTATCTTATTTGGTGAAATTTGCCCCTTTTAGGATTAGCTCAATGATGAAATGATTATAGTGCATTACACTGTTCATTCTGAGAGCAATCCCCTTTTTCACACTTACTGTTTAATTTTTGTTTGTTTACAGGTATAAGATCAGGAGTATGAAGAGAGGATTTAGAAGATAAAGATAATGAAGATGAATTTAGTTTTAAGTTTTTTCTTTATTCTTTTGTAATCTACCTTTTCTTTTGTGAAATGTGGTAAAGGAATTATTTTTATTTATTCATTCTTCTTTTGTAAAGAATATTATATTGCTTATTTTATTCAATAAAATATACTAGTTTTCTTTTTCTTTATAATATATTTGCAAAGATGTAATATTTATATCTGCTTGTAATAAGAATCTCTTTAGTTCTTTATTTATGTATTTCATTCTTTTATATTTTTTTATAATAGTGCACCTTTATTCTTTTATTCATTATTGTAATTCTTTATTTGTTTGGAACTTAATAAAAATAGTGAAATGTTTGTATTACTGTAATAAAATGATTCCTCTCTATTTCATTATCTTATTATCCCTTTGGTTCATAATTGTAAAGATAATATAATAATGTGTAATGTAAATAAGATTATTTTTTATCAAAAATTTTATTATGTAATTATTGTAATATCATATTACATTACGCATTTACTCATTTCATTTAAATTTCCACTATCTTTTTTTTGAATAAAAGATTATACCTTGTTTATAAATGAGAGTTCACCTCTTATTTTCAATTACAATTTAGTTTCCATTTATTATTCCATTTCAAATTCTTTTAGAATTCAAATTCTCCAATTTAATATTCAAATTTGAATTTCCTTCCCCTCAAACACAAAAGTAGAACATAGGTCATGTCAAAAACCATCGCACCTGTCCTGGTGTTTCTATCATAACAAGAGAGATCTCAATCCCTCTATAGCTCTTTTAGTTTTGTGCGAAAATTTCCCGAATTTTCTTATGCATGAATGCAATGCACAACCCTGTGTCCTCTTTATTTCTAGGTGCTAATCCTAGGATGGTACAGACTCTCCCCCTTAAAATAAACTTCGTCCTTGAAGTTCGTGAACTCTCTCATTTTGGTATGAGGAATTGCCATTATATTGGTTATGACATTCCTCAATTCTATAGTACTCTCAAATGGAAATAAGCATAGTATCCCATATCCAGATCTTTTCCTTGCATTCTCATCATATTTGACATTCTTCAACTTGTTGTCTCCAATACTCCCAAGTTACTTTTACTTTTCCCCTTCTAGGGATATGTCCTTATTGTAAACTCCTAAACTTGGGGCCTCTCATTGAGTTCCTTATCCTAATTAGGTATCCTATTCCAACTCCTTTTACTTTGGTAGGGTCTAGATAATCTTTTTATTTTTACCTTATGTACTTCTTCCACCTTTACTTGGGGTAATTAGATAACAATACTTTCATTTACTGTTTACTCTCCCCCTTAGGGTTTACTAATGGTCTCTATACTGCGTATTTAGCAACTATTGGCTCTGCAAATACGATCTTGGTCTCTATCCAGCTTATACTCTACCTAGTTAGGGTCCTATGAAAGATTATGCGGTCTATCCACACAATTGTGGATCTCCGAAGTGAATCTTTCAGCGTTAGTTGTCTTACTTACTAGTTGGGCATTTTCTCTTTGATAGGTCTGACTTTATGAAGCGTCTCCGATCAAGATTCTTTTGGCGGGGAGATAATGAGAAAAAGAAATATATACTTGCTAAATGGACTGTGTTATGTTGGCCCAAAAAACAGGGTGTGCTAGGTATTCATAATCTAGATATTAAGAATACGTCCCTACTTAGTAAGTTGCTCAAGTTATTAACTGAAGAAGGGATATGGCAAACCCTAATTAAAAGAAAATATTTTGGCTCAAAAGCATTGTCCCAAATGGTTTGGAAACCTGGGGACTCTCACTTTTGGGCTGGCCTAATGGCGATGAAGAAACACTTCCTTCGCTTTGACACATTTTGATTAAGGATGGGTCAAATAAGGTTTTGGGAGGATAAGTGGCTAGGTAATGCCACACTCCAAGAATAATACCATGTGTTGTATTTCATTGTCCGTCATAAGGAGGAAACGATTGCCACCATGCTGGAATCGTTTCCTCCTAATACGACCTTTGGCAGATATTTGATTGGCGCTAGACTCGACTCTTGGATCATGCTGCTACAATGGCTGGCACATGTCCAACTGTTGGAGGAGCCTAACGAATTTCTATGGAATCTAATTGAGAATGGTTCATTCTCTGTTAGTTCTTTATACAATCCTTTAGTTCAGCCAGTCATACAAGCTTTAGATAATAGGATGATCTAGAAGATGAAGATACCTTTTAAAAATAAGATCTTTGCTTGGTATCTTCGTCGAGAAATTATTCTTACAAAAGACAACCTTATTAAGCGAAATTAGCATGAGAATCCTGGTTGCGATTTTTGTCACAAGGATGAGACAATCGAACGCCTGTTTTTCCAATGTAATTTTACACGTTCTATATGGTCAGGAACCCAAGCAGCTTCAGGCTTGTATCCACCAAGTAGTATTGCCAACATTTTGGGGAATTGTTTACATGGTATAGGTAACGAGTATAATTTACTTCTTTGGGTCGGAGCGATTGCCATCATATGGTCGCTATGGCTATGTAGAAATGATAAGATTTTTAATGATACAAATTGTTCTCTCCTGTAGGTTATTTACAGGTGCATCAATACACTCCAAACTTGGGCGATGCTTTATCGTTTGGAATTCCATGACCTTTTTGCAGAGGTGTGTACGCGGCTGGAGGATACGGCGCGGGATTTGTTTGCCAGGCATGGGTGACATCATAATCTTCGGATAGACCGTTTAAGGCGTTATTGCAATTTCTTATCATGATATGTAATTTCGCTTGCTTTATTTCTATGTTGGATCTGTCGGACTTGGTTATGCAGAGGTCGGGTGTAATACTTACCTTGAGTAATATAAGCGCCCTTTATCGGGTTTTTTTTAAGGAATCATTAACGAGTTGAATACAAAAGCTCTGAATTCTCTCATTCTCTCGTCTGTGTCTCATCCCGATTTATCCTACTCCTCACCCTCTTCTCGTGGGTTGTTCCCTCCCTAGATCTAGGGATTCAACACTCTATCCCTAGATTAGAATGCCTAGACGAGGGAACAAGACAAAGTGAACAAGAGACTTCCATATAATTTGTCAGCCGAATATGGAGATGCTCGAATAGAGCTTGCGTGTTCTGATTGTAAACATATTTGTGGCCCTGTAAATATGATTTGTCATGATGGTTATTTTTTGAAAGTTTTGGTAGGCTTGCAATCTTCACAAGCTGAAAAGGAGGTGGTGATCGATGTTTGAAGGTGGTCAGAGGTTAGGAGCACCGAGTTGCATGCACCGCTGCAGCACGACAACGTACCTACGGGACCATCATCTGGCTTCCTCCTCCTAATCATGATGTCGCGGTACTGGAGGAGATTTCAGCTGAGTGTAGTCGATGCGGGAGGACGTAGCCTCGTGCGGGGTGGCTCCGGGGGTGCCGAACCCTAGGAAAAGGTGGCACCGCAATCTCCTCTTCCTCGGCCACTACCGTCGTTGGCGCCGGCGGTGGCGACCGCGCCTGGCCGTCAAAGGCGGCGGGCGAGGGAGGCGCTTCCCTGATGGGCCCCTTCGCGCGGAGGCGGATCATCTCAGGGGTTGTGTGGGTGGTGGCGTGTGGCGTCCGCGTGGAGTGACAATGAGCCCTGGCGGGGATGGCAGCGGCGGTGCGGAGAAGGTGGCATGGCAGCGCGGCTGCACGTGCTGGCGCATAGCGGTCGCCCATCTCCCGTGCTGCTTGTTCGTTCCTCCAGGGCGGCGGAGTGGGGCGATCTGGTGGAGGAGGTTCGGTGATTGGTTTCAAGACCTATATCATCTCTCTTTCCCTAATTGCCTACTCGATCCATTCTCCGGAACCGGCCGGTGGTGTGGGGATCGCTGTGTCGGATCTAATAATGGTGATGGTCCTGTGGTTTCTTTCACACGAAGACAAAGATCTGCTTGATGTCTACCCTTGTTGATCTGGTTTGGAGAGGCGGGTTCCGGAAGGCTCCACCGGCAAAATCCCATGGGCGTATCATGCCTGGAGATTGCTGGATCGGAAGTTATTCGGTCATGCGCACCTTGTTTTTCTAGCCATTTAGTTTCAGCGGGAGCGTTGCGAAGCTCTATTGTTTGTTCCCACCAAGTGCCATTCTTAGAGCCATGGTGAATTCAGATGCGGAGAATGTCAGGAAAGCAGAAATATGAGGGTAGCAATGGTGATTTTTGTTCTTGTGGTGACAGAGATCTGTCTGCGTGATCTAGGACTCGTTGCAGCGACTGTTGGTGCGAGAAGACAACACAGGGGAGTTTCCAATCTTACCTTGCAGGGTGAAAATCTAAGGTCTGGCCTTAACTGGTTGTGCCTGGCAATGTCCTTGTTGAAGGAATTGTTTTGTGAGCAAGGAATTTCTCCAGGGTGAAAACCTATGATCTTTGATCGGGCAATGACAGCGCTTGGGCATTGTTTCCTTATTGAAGGCGTTGTTATTGGAGTGGGAGACTACTGGTGTTGTTCTGATGTTGTCAGTGTTGTTGCTTTGAGGATTAGTTCACTGTAGTGGGACTTTTCTTTTTTGTAATTCTTCTTTATTTTTTCTGGGCTGTGTGCATCCGTAGGTCCGCTAGGGCATGCATTGTTGCAGAGGCTGGGTGTAATTGGTATCCCTGTGATATTAATATATACACTTTTCCAAAAAAAGCCTTTGCATGCATTGTGATGCATGTGGACGCGTCTCAATTGTCCGAGTGTTATGTTGGATATTTCGTTTTGCCTCCTTGAAATAGCCTTTCACATTGTTTTATAAATAAAGCCACAACGATTGAACCGATACAGGTGGAGAGTAAAGCATCTTACAAAGCATATCAATGATAAACAATGAAAAAAGCATGGAAAAACCAAAACTTGCCACAAAATACAAAAATAAAACCGAGTGGAACTTGGGCTCCATGACGGCGCCCCCAAGAGGGTAAAGACGCACCGCGATGCCACTGTCGAGACCGCGAGTTCAAGGGTTTTCACCTGGAGCTGTAACGCATGGAGGCTAACCACAATGACACCCCTAAGAGGGTTATGACAACCGCGGGGCGCTGAGTTTTCGCCTGGAAAAATCCTCGCACCACTCTCGAGAACTCAGCCGCTCGCTGTTCTCAGGCTAGGTCTCCGAAATGCAATCTAGGAGCTCCTAAAGATGAAGCGTCGCCAACACCGGTATCCCCCACCGTCTCGACCACGCCATCCACATGACCGAAGAGAGAGACCACCACCACCACGTCTCTCACCATAGAGCCGACCGTGCAGTCCACCTTTGGGAGCCGCAGCCAGAGGACCACAAGTATAGGGGGTGTATCGTAGTACTTTCAATAAATAGGAGTGTCGATCCCAACGAGGAGAAGAAGGTGTTGACTAGTGGTATAGATCAGGAAATCTCTGTAAATACTTAGCAAACGGATTTTTAGCGGTTTTCTGATAAAGCAACAAAACAAAGTGCAATTAACAAAGAACAAACGCAGCAAGTGTCCCAATCCTTTCTTAGCAAAGGACAAGCTGGTGAAAATACTTATAAGGACCAAACGTTCTCGAGGACACATGGGAATTGTGTCAAGTGCTTTCGCTTTAAATAGCTGAGTACTCTTCTTTGGCGTTGTAAGTGTTGTGTGGGTGAACCTGTGCTAATGTACCGACCTTACTTGGACTAATAGATACTTGTGATTAAACCCCCTGCAAACATCCGTAACTACATGAAAGTATTTAAGATATAAATCTAACCATAGCCTTAAACTTTGAGATCCTACACTCCCTTGTGCAAAGGTGTCCTAACGGGGGTTTAGATTTGTGTCACTCCGGCAACGCCACAATTAGTAGCCAAATACACAATGCATTCCCCTAGGCCCATAAATGCTGAAGTATCATGTAGTCGACGTTCACATGACACCACTAGAAGAATAGCACCACAACTTAAATATTAAACCATTGAATAATAACTCAACACAAATCCACTAATAACAACATGACTTCTCCCATGTCCTCAAGAACTAAACGAACTACTCATGAGACATCATATGGATCAAGATCAAATATGATATAATAATGGATAACAATCTGAACATAAACAATAATCCAATGGTTTCACTCACAAGCATCAACTACAATAGTAATTAACATCGGGAAAGTTTCCCCTAAGAACTAAAGCAATATCCAAAACAATTGTTACAGCGGGACGGATTGGTGATGATGGTGTTGATGGAGATGATGGTGTGGATGATGATGATGATCCGGATGAAGCCTAGCTTAACGATGGTGTTGATGGCGATGATCTCCCCTCTCTGGGAAGGAATTTTCCTGGCAGAAATCTATCTGTCGGAGAGATCTTTCTCTCTCAGTGTTTTCTGCCCCGCAGAGGCGGCGGAAATCTATTTGTGGTCCCTCCCCTCGTATTAGGGTTCCATAGGGAAGATATAGGCGAAGGGGCGGAGTGAAGAGCCAGGCAGGTGGGCCACACCTACCCTAGGCGTGACCTAGGGTGGGCCCGTGCCTAGGGGGGTGTGGGCCCCCTGCGGCCCTTCTTCGCTCCTCCTTCTGGCTTCCTCAATCTTCGGGAAAAATAATATTTTCCCATATTTTTTGTTATTTTTCTGATCTTCATGAAATTGCACCGAAACGCCTTCTTTTCCATCAGAATCCAGACTCCGACAGTTCATCCTCCAAGAATCATCCAACATACAAAAACAGTGGAAAAACATAAGTAGTACCTCATAATAAGACATATATCAATGAATAGAGGTAAATTATGATATAGAATGGTGATGCAAATTGGGCGTATCAACACCCCCAAGCTTAGACCTTCACTTTTCCGCAAGCGAAAACTGAGCTCAGTAAACATGTCCACAGGTTTATGGAGTGAAGTGTCGATAAAAGAATACGAACACGAAGCATCACACTTACCATTACACAACTCATAGAAGAAAGAAACTCACCATTATATAAATTAGCTTGCAACAAGTACAACAGTCACAATAGAGATGCATAAAGATAAATCATAATTGGAATTGGCAAACTCTTGTTCTTGGTCAGAGAACAGCTAGCAAACAGTTTCACAAAAATCTTTTTGTAAAAGTTTTATAACAGGAGCACTCTTTGCTCAAAAAGGTTTTTCAAAAGTGAAGGCTTTCAAAGTAATACTCAATAGATAAGAGTCTTGTGCAAACAAGGAGGATAGAGAACATGATTGAATAAATAACCATATGAATGCTTGAAACACAACTACTCAAATGCTTGCTGGAGATAGAGAGGAATTAGGTTTACTGACTCAACTTGGAAAATAGGAGAAAGGTCCCTCCATAGAGGGTAGCAGGGATTACAAGTCATATAGAGATTCCAAAAGATTATGATACTTACTAGCTTTGAGCCCTCATTGCCCCTATCATAGGCATCTTGAGATGATTAAGGTTAAAGTGCACAAGGATGGAGTATATGCTTGGCGAAATATAAGTTGGCAATCTCATGTCCCTTGAATATGAGGGCCACACCTAATGCTACTCAACTTTGGTTACCGGTAAGTTCTTGTCATTGTAAGTACCTGCATATCATTGAGAACCGTCAACGGGGTACCCCTTGCACATGGTACAAGAGCTTTCCCATAACCAAAATGACAAGGCAAGCAGACAGTGAGCATCTCAGCGATCTTTTTATTTACTATGTCCATAGCCTTTTATTGAGGATGATTCATAGATAGCTCACTATGGTGATGCTACAAGTTTCCACCATGATTAGGCATGGCTTAGGCTAGTGGCCCAGACGTTTCTCTAACACAAAATACAGACTCCATGGACTTACAAGTTCCCTCTTTATTTCACACTATTGACATCCATAGACAAAAGATCACGATATCAACTGAGTAGAAATTACAGGTGCAATGTTGAAAACGTTCCCCATGACAGCACTGTTCTGCAAATTCCAACATATAGATGCAAGCATATACAACTTCGATGGCACAATGGTTCAAGTCTATTAGGGGCAAGAAAATAAGGTGTGCCATCAAGTTCGTGAGAGCTTTACTAACTAGTTTTCACATAACAAAATACTTTTTAATTCGAAAGGTAGATGAAGCTTGAGAATTTGCTTGGAATAGCAATAATGCTACTAGGTATATATGGTGGACACAAGTGGCAAAGGTTTTGGTTCAAAGGGATTGGAAACATGGGAAGTATGCCTTCTCAAAATAGCTTTTTGGCTAGCAAGGCTGGGTAGCAAGCAAGAGAGTTGATAAAAACAAGCAAACATACAAGTAATAAAGCCAACATGCAATCTTCCTTGAAGACACTAAAGATCTTAAATAAACAATACTAAGCTCATGAGCCAACAAGAAAGAAAAGAAATGATACAAAATACCTGTAAGCTCTTTCTCTTTTCTTTCAAACATCAAAAAGTATTGCTACTGACCAGAACTCGGTTTGCCAAAACCAATTTAGATCCACTTGATGATCCCAAAGTGATTCCAATACTGGTGAACAAGATCCATCATATAATAGAGATTGCAGACTAAAATAAGAAGTGCAAAAAGTAAAAGATGAAACTTCTCATTAATATTCCATAAAGGCACTCACACCAAGGGATACATAGATAATCAACTAAAGGAGAGATACTTCCACATGAAAACAAAACTATAAGATAACCTCTCTACCAAAGATATGAATCCACTAAAAAGGTAAAAGATGAAAGATAATGATAGTGATACCGTGGCACTCCTCCAAGCTTGGAACAAGCCAAGGGGATGCCAAACCTGATGACGAATTACTCCTTTGGCGGTGGTGGTGTTTTCTTGTCATCATAAAACTTCCAAGGCAATGGTTCCCCATCCAAAAAGGATGTCCTTGTCTCTGCAATCCTGAAACTTGGAGTAGAGCTTATGCGATCAAACCTAGCCTCATACTCACAGTTTTGATTTTGTATGTCGTAGAGCTGTGCTTGTAATTGGTTGGTGGTCTGACCGAGTGAGAAGATTTCTTCTTGGAGCTCAGCCACCTCCTCCTTGTGTTTGGTGATGAGTTCTGAACTTATCTTGTGAATAACATCCACTTCGCGTTCCGCCATCTTGTTGTACCTGAAAATCTCCTGCTCCAATGCTTCCATCCTGTCTTCTAGACTTCCTTCTCCCTTGGGGCCTTGAACTTATTTGATTTGTACCTTACCATCTTTGAGAATCAGATCCTTGGGATGGATCTTCAACTCATACATGTATGGGTTGAGGACATCCGAAGAGGAATCCTCCATGGGTGATCCAGAGGAAGACATTGTAGCTTCAAAGGTGAGAATTTGCCTGACAGAAACAGATTGAAACAAAAACACGATGAGAACTCGATGCAAGAACCTCAGGGAATCCGGGGGGTTATATATTACGAAGTTTCAAAGCATAAGGAAGGTTTTGACACGGAAACAAGGCGGACTCGAAGCTCGGGGGAGGCACACCCCCTCTAGGCACGGGGCAAGGTGGGCCCACATCTGGGGTGGGTTTGGCCACCCCGTCCTTCGATTCCTCCTCCGTTCCGTCTCGTAACTTCCCTTATGTATTAAAAACATCAGAAATATAAAAAGATTGGGGTTTCACGAACCTTCTGTTTTCACCACTTTTACCTATTCAAGGACGAACTCTACAGTTTCTAGTGTTTGGCTTCTGATAAATTCTTCTGGAGTCACCATTTGAATAACATCCACATCTTCATTATAAGAATCTCTAGAAATATAATGTTTTAGTCTTTGACCATTAACCACCTATGTTGTGTCATCCTTCAGAGAAGAAATTTTGATGGCACCTGAACGGTACATTGCCTTGATAACAAAAGGTCCTTCCCATTTTGAGAGTAGTTGTCACATCCCAAAATTTTCCAAATTTTGTAATGTGAAAAATAAATAAACAAAATAAATAATTGTTGAAATTTAGAGTGAAAAGAAACTTTTTATTTCTAAATGGAAACATCAAAACCCATCTTGAACAAACTTTGAATAAAATTTGAATCCAACTAAATTCAAATCAAGTGAAATGCATTCTTCATAAATGCATCATGAAATTTAAACACTTGGAAAATAAACCAAAACCCTAAAACCCTAATGGAAGAAAAACATTTCCAAGATACCTCAAAGACTATGGATTTGATCCATATAAAAATTTATCAACAAACATTTATAAATGACCAAGATGACAAATAGAAATATTATAAAACCATAGAAATTAATTCTATTTAATTTGTCGCCATAGATAAAATCTTAAGAAGTTAATAAGATAAAGAAATTAAATATCAAAGCTAATAAAGCTCCTATCTAAAATCCATACCAAATGGTGATCAAACTAATCCTAAAAGTATTTAAAAGATAAACAAATATTAAATAAAATTATACAAATTGGAATCACCAAGTTTGGATCTTTAAATAAAAAGATATGGATTTTATAAGACAAAGGAAGAAATAAATAAATAAATAAGAGTATTTAAAAGCCAAATTAAATCTTGGCCAAATCCATAAGAAAACGAAAATAAAGATAATCCAAATAAATAATAGGATAAAGATTATCCCAATAAAATTTTATGGCATTAAACCATATTTTAAATTATATATGGATAAAGATAAAATTCCTAATAGAAATGATTAATTAAATCAAGGGAAAGTAATAAATGGAAATTTATCAAAGTGGGTTAAAAAGTTATCAAATTAACTTAAAAGAATTATTTGAATAAAATTTATATGGTATTAAAATCATAATCAAATTTTATTTAATTGAAGACAAATACTCATTTTAAATGATTAGTAAATCATAATAAAAATATTTCAAATAATTCAAAGTGAATTATTTAACACCCTATTAAATAAATAAAACCTACTGAAAAGGTTTTTGTGAAAAATTGGAATTCAAATAAGGGTTTGAAAATATAATTAAATCTCATTTAATAAAGGAAAGTGTCCTTTTTAAATAAAATATAAACCATAAATGAATAAAGGATTTACTCCTAAAAAGGACTTTAAACACATGATTAAAACATATTAAAAACCTACTGAAAAGTTTGAAAAGATTTGAAAATAAAAAGGGTTTGAAATCATTTGATTAAATTCAAAACAGAAAAATAAAACAGAAAAAGAAAAATGAAACAGAATAAAAAAAATGGAGAAAGCAGCCCAGCCCAGCTAAGCCTAGCAAGCCCAGCAACCAGCCCACTCCTCCCCCCCCCCCCCCCGCACAGGAAAAACGATTCGCACCAGAGAACGAACCCGCACCCTCACTGACCACCGGACCCCACTGAACTCTCCTCTCACCCGCTGACAACGATGCCCCACCGCCAAGTCATCACCCCTAACCTCGCGCTGACCCCGCCCCCTCTCTCTCGGCCATTTCTGGTATGATTCAATCGCGTTAATTAGAGTAACACCGCAAGTAACTCTCCCCTGTGACCACGCCCTACTAATCGCCTCCCTCCCCTCTCCATTTCCCCCAGAAGCCACCCACCATCTGCCACCAGGCCGCTCGGAATTTGCTCAAGAACTCTCTCTGCTCCGACGAGCTCCTACTCCGACTCCGACCAGCCCTCATCGCCCCACTGCCCCCAGAGCACATGAGAGTGATCCCCATCGCCCCTACATCTCCCAGTGCCTCCCATTCAGCCGCACGTGCCCTGTATCCTCGACTTCGTCTTCAACCAAACAGCGCCGCCGTCTGCCTCCTCTCCGGCGACACCCCCTGGTAGCTTCTGACCACCCCCTCCTCTCTATTGGTTACTCGCATGTTCTCCTGTCTTGCGCACATCTAACAACACCGTTTGTTTGCCTTAGCTTGATCCGTAGCCTCGCCTTCAACGACGACTGACCGCACCCGAGGAGAAGCACAACTCCGGCAAGCGATTCAGATCAACCCCGAGCGCCCCTTCGACAACCAAGCACACGTCGAGCATCCCCATGCCACGGTGATCTCGGTGAGCTCCTCCCATGTCTCTTTTGCTTCCTGAATCGCCGGCGCCATCCTCGTATGAGCGCGCCGCTGCCACTCGCGGCCGCCAGCGCGGCCAATCTATGGTTGGTGTGCTGTGAACCGTTAGATCCTGATCGAGTGGCTGCGATAGATTAATTAAACGAAGGGGTATAGATTGATATGTGCCATGCGATGTTAAGTAGATCCTGCGGTCCACATTGCCTAATCCCAACAAAACGGTATGGACCAATCAGAACACAACACGTGGCTCAGGATTTGTTTTAAAAACAGAATTGAATGTATTTGTTGTTTGAATTTATAAATTGCATAACTTTTGATCCACACGTCCAAATTTTGCAAATTTTATATCAATAGAATCAGAAAGAAGAGTATTTTCCAACGATGCACTTTGTTTAGTAAATTGCTTCTAGAAAATTGGTTGTATTTGCAGAAACTTGTGTAGGCATAATTTGAATATAAAAATTATTCTAGAAATATTCTTAAGATAAAATCTTTGGCTAATGGTTTGTTTTGAACGTACTGACCATAGAAACCAACTTATGGATCTAAAGTGTATTTTGTGAATCTAAAGAATAAATCTTTGAATAAAAGCATTTCTAGTTAAATAAAAAAATATTGTTTATGTTTTAAAAATCCTTTTTGAGTAAAACCTTTGGAAAATGGTTTGATTTAAACTCTTTGACCCTAAAACACCAAGTTTTATGATTCAAAAATATATTTGGTGAACCCTAGAAAAATTATTACTTTGTTTAAAGGCATTTCTAACAAATAAAATATTGCTTTGGTATAAAAAAATGGTTTATAAGTAAAACCTTTTGCAAATGGTTTTAATAATAAACACTTGACCATAAAACACTAACATTTGTGTTTAAAAATATATTTGTCAAACACTAGAAAGTATTGCTTTAATTTAAATCATTCCTAACAAAACAAAATGATTTAAAGTGGCCATTTTTCACTAACTTAATATCAAATAGTTTTGCCATTTTTATAAATGACCAATAGATGTTTTATAATGTTTATAACCTATTAGAAACCAATTTTCCAAATAAAACAATCTTTGGCATGCTTGCATGCATTACTTTGTTTTTATTATTCTATAGGATGAATTGCTTGAATGGTAGATTAAATTTGTGCCTTGCTTGATTGAATTGTAGTGAACTTTGAAGAGTGTGACTATTGCAAGATCAAGGAGTAAACTTATATACTCTACCAAAAAGGCAAGTGGTGCTTCATACTTTTGTCCAATTATTTTCACTATGCATCAGTGTTATTTCTAAGTAGGACTTGCATGGAATTTTCTAAGTATAAACTATGCCATGGGAAATCCTAGTAGATGAAACCTTACTAGAATTTTCCTAAGTTAGGATCCCTACTACTATCATGCTTAGCATACTTAGCTTAGCTAGTAGAAAACAGGGGTGGACTATATTCATGCTATGAAATATTTCTAAGTCTTTTGACTTATGTTTTGGCTTAATAAAACTACTAAGTGAATGAATCACCTGGGTGGAAAGGGACTTGCATGGATGGATTTTTGTTGAGTGGTTACCAGGGCCCATTTTCATGGCTTACCCTGTGTATCTCACTTGTGGAATGCCACCCAGGAACAAAGAGATTTGAGATATCAAATGTTGAGAAGCTTCAAGTGCAGCCACTTGGCATTATGGGCTCTTCCTGGATCATATAGGTTGCAATAACTTAGCCAAATGGACAGTTGGTGGTAGGGGATGATAGGTTTGGGAACGCGTCCATTCTGGTCTAAGGGAAGGCTTCTGAAAGATCTTGTCTCAATGCATGTCGAGTCTTGTGGGGAAAGTGCACCACTTCCGCACAAGGAAAAATCTAAGTACTTAGTCGTGTCCCCGGCAATGGACAATTTGAGCATCAAGACATGGAAGCTATCAAGAATATCCTCATCCCAATTTCTAAGTTAAAAACTTGTGGGTGAACAATGGTTGAAGGATCACCAATTTCTATTGGGAGATGCCTTGGGTAATTTTTGACAAGCAAAAGCTTAGTGTTTTCAAATGATAAGGAAAATCTATTTGAGCAAAGCAAGCCTAAGATCCACTTAGACAAATGCATATAGATGATAGACTCCACCATACTACCATAGTATCACTTGCCAATACAATTAAAATGTATTGACCCTTGTGGCTGTAACTTATTATGTTGCAGGTTTGTTTGATGTTAGTGAAGTGTGTTGATTAGGACTACAAGTATACAACCAACAGGATTGCCTATGGCACTTTGAAGATGGAGGACTCCATGCTATATAGATTTCTGTTGAATTGTAATGAGATAGCCAAATGAGCTATGTAAGATGTAATGAATTATTTTATTCCTGGTTATAAATTTGTATTAACCTTTGTTTCTTGATATTACATCTTAACTGTGGATGCTAGCTATTGATCCAGGGACTAGCATTGTAAACACAGGGATCTCTACCTTATTAAAGGTTGGGACCTCTACATTAGTTTCCCTACAAAAAATCTGAGACGAGACCTATACAAAAGAAATTTCTCACCAACATGGAACTCCCTTTTGAGAATTCTCCTATCATGCCATCTTTTTACTTTTTCCTTAAAAAGCCTAGTAGTTTCATAAGCTTCACCTCCCCACTCATCTATATTACTTAAGTTGAGCAGTCTTTTCTCACCTGCAAGTCTAAAATATCCATTCAACTCTTTCACTGCCCAATAGACCATAGACCATTTTGTAAGGAGACATCCCCATAGGATTTTTATAAGCAGTTCTATAAGCCCACAAAGTGTCATTCGACTTTTTAGCCCAATTTTTTCTAGATCTATTGATAGTCTTCAGCAAGATAGATTTAATTTCCCTATTGGAAAGTTCTACTTGCCCACTGGTTTGGGGGTGATAAGCTGAAGCAATTCTATGGTTTACATCATACTTAGCGAGAGTTTTTCTAAAACCCCCATGAATAAAATGAGAGCCTCCATCAGTCATGAGATATCTAGGCACACCGAACCTTGGAAAAATGACATCCTTAAGCATTTTCAAGGAGGTCTTACCATCAACACTATTTGTAGTATGGCTTCTAACCACTTTGTAACATAGTCAACAACAACAAGAATATGAGTGTACCCTTTTTAAGGCGAAAAGGTCCCATAAAGTCGAATCCACAATAATCAAAATCTTCAATAACAAGAGAATAATTCATAGGCATTTCATTGCGTCTAAAAATGTTACCTACTCGTTGACATTCATCACATGATAAGACAAACTTCTTTGCATCTTTGAAAAGGGTAGGCCAATAAAATACAGATTGTAAAACCTTCTGTGCAGTCCGATCCCCTGCATGATGTCCTCCATAAGCACTACCATGACATTTTCTCAATATATCTTGTTGTTCAAATTCTGGAACACATCTTCACATAATACCATCTACTCCTTATTTATATAAGTGTGGGTCATCCCAAAAGTAATGCCTTAGATCATAAAAGAATTTCCTTCTCTGCTGAGCTGTAAAGGTTGGAGGCAAATACTTGGAAACAATAAAGTTAGCATAATCAGCATACCAAGGACTCTCATGCAGACTTACCCTTATCGCAGCCAACTGCTCATTTGGAAAACTATCATTAACAGGCAATGGGTCAAAAGAAATGTTTTACAAATGAGATAAATTGTCAGCAACCGGATTTTCAGCACCTTTCATATCTACAATATGCCGATCAAACTCTTGTAAAAGCAAAACCCACCTGATAAGTCTAGGCTTAGCATCCTTCTTTGTCATAAGGTACTTGATAGCAGCATGATCATTATGAATAGTAACCTTTGAATCAACAATATAAGGTCTAAACTTATCACATGCAAAGATTACAGCTAAGAACTCTTTTTCAGTAGTAGAATAATTCTTTTGAGAAGCATCTAGAGTCTTGCTAGCATAATGAATAACATTCAACTTCTTATCAACACGTTGTCCAAGGACAGCACCCACAGCAAAATCACTAGCATCACACATAATTTCAAAAGGTAAACTCCAATCAGGTGGTTGAACAATAGGGGCAGTTGTCAAAGCTTTCTTCAAAGTTTCAAAAGCTTCCTTACAATCATCATCAAAAACAAAAGGTACATCTTTTTGAAGAAGATTAGTAAGGGGCTTTGAAATTTTGGAGAAATCTTTAATAAACCTCCTATAGAAACCAACATGACCAAGGATACTATGAATACTTTTGATATCTCTAGGACAAGGCATCTTCTCAATTGCTTCAATTTTGGCTCTGTCAACTTCAATGCCTCTTTTAGAGATCTTGTGTCCAAGAACAATTCCTTCATTAACCATGAAATGGCATTTGTCCCAATTAAGAACAAGGTTGGTTTCTTCACATCTCTGCAAAACTTTATTAAGGTTGTGCAAACAGTTATCAAAAGAAGTTCCATAGACAAAACAATCGTCCATGAAAACCTCCACAATTTCTTCACAAAAACCATGAAAGATAGCAGACATACATCTCTGAAAGGTAGCAGGAGCATTACATAAACCAAAAGGCATACGCCTATAAGCATAAGTACCATAAGGACAAGTGAAAGTAGTTTTCTCTTGGTCTTGTGCTTTCACAGCAATTTGAGAAAACCCAGAATAACCATCAAGAAAGCAAAAGTGAGTCTTTTTGGACAACCTTTCAAGCATTTGATAAATAAAGGGCAAAGAATAATGATCTTTCTTAGTAACATTATTAATCTTTCTAAAATCAATGCACATTCTATACCCAACCACTACTCTTTGGGGTATAAGCTCATTATCTCCATTAGGCACAACAATTATTCCCTCTTTCTTGGGAACACAATGAACATGGCTGACCCATTGACTATCAGCAATAGGGTAAATAATACCAGCATCAAGGAGTTTTAATACCTCATTTATTACCACATCCTTCATCTTAGGATTTAGTCGGTGTTGGTGCTCAACAACTGGTTTTGCATCAGGCTCAATATTAATAGCATGCTGACATATAGTGGGAGAAATTCCTTTTAAATCATCAAGAGTATAACCCACAGCTCCTCGGTGTTTCTTCAATACTTCCAATAACCTTTCTTCTTCCTTTCCTGAAAGTTTAGAACTAATAATAATAGGATACACTTTCTTATTGTCAAGATAAGCATATTTAAGATCATCAGGTAAATGTTTTAATTCGAAAACAGGTCCTCTTTAGGCAGTAGTGTGATACCCAAATCTTCCACAGGTAGATTGTGCTTAAGTAACTCAGGCTGACGAAGGAAAACCTCGTCAATCTCATTTCTTTCCTTCATGAAGACATCACTTTCGTGATCTTCCATAAACTGCTGCAAGGCATTGTTAGGAGCAAGAGAAATAGCAGAAATTTGTTCAACCCTGAAATCATCATTAGGCAGTTCATTTTCATAGGGAGTTTTGGCAAATTTGGAAAAATTAAACTCATAAGACTCTCCATCAAACTTAGTCAAAACTTTTTTCCTTCCTACAATCTATAATAGCCCCACAAGTATTCAGGAAGGGTCTACCAAAGGTAATAGGATAGGTTTTACTAGCTTCTTTACTAAGTACCAGAAAAATAGTAGGATATTTAATCTTACCACAAAGGACCTACACATCTCTTACAATGCCAATGGGGCAAACTTGCTCTCTATTGGCAAGGTGAATAACCACATCAATGTCCTCAAGCTCACAAGGACCAATTTCATGCATAATTTCCCTATAAAGCTCATAAGCAATAGCACTAGAACTAGCACCAATATCACATAAACCATAGTAGCAATGATCACCAATTCTAACAGAAAGCATAGGGACACTAGCTTTTCTAGCTTTTTAGGATGAGAAACAATATTAGTAGCATCTTCACAGAAGACAATATGCTCATCCTCTATATTTCTAGTGACAAGATCTTTCACAATAGCTACCACATGCTCAATATCAATAAGCTCATCAGGATCCATAGTTTTCTTTGCACTTTTGCTAACCACATTAGCTATAATGGAATGTTCCCTTACCTTAGCAGGAAAAAGGATTTTCTCCAGATAAGGTTCAGGAAAATAGGATCAACAATACAAACCTCTATGCTAGCAGGAACATGGGTGATAATGTCTTTATAAGGAGCATGGTACTTGTCCCACTCTTTCTTGGGAATTTCAATATAAGAGGCAAAGGCATTAAAACATTTTGCAAGAACTTGAGGATCAAGACCAAACTCATTGCTAATATCACGAAAGTCATCAGTTCCCATAAAATATTTAATGCATTCATAATCATAGTTTATACCTTACTTTCTTCCTTTGTCATTCTCCCAAGCTTTAGTGTTCTCTTGAATATGGTCTAGTAGATCCCATTTAGCTTCTTTCTTCATACGTGTGAATGATCCAACACAAGAAGCATCTAGTAAATCTTTATCATGAAGAGAAAGCCTAGCATAAAAGTTATTGATAATAATATTGTTAGGGAGTTCATGAATAGGATATTTAAGCATTAGTAACTTCAATCTCCCCCAAGCTTGAGACGTACTCTCTCCATCACAAGGCCAAAAGTTATATATCAGATTTCTATCCTTATGAATCTCACTGGGAGGATAGAATTTAGAATAAAAGAGAGATGCCATCTCCTCCCATTCCATGGATTGTCCATTCTTCAGCAGCTTATACCATTCTTCAGCTCTCCCTTTCAAGGATATGGAGAGTAACTTCTTCTTCACCTGTTCAGTTGTGATACCTGCACACTTAAACAACCCGCATAATTCATGGATAAAAATAAAATGATCACCAAGGTGGACAGTTCCATCCCCAAAATAATAATTATCCATAACACGATCAACAATACTTGTAGGTATCTTAAAAGGATCTATCTCAATAGGTGGTGGTTCATCTACTACCTAACAGTGGTAGTAGTTTTCCCAAATAGAAAACCAAGTGGGTTATCCATATTGGAAATAAAGCAACAAACAATAACAAAAAGAAATAAACTCACAGTAGAAGTTTCCTTTACTAGTTCCACTCTTCAATAGCGCTTCACTCCCCGGCAATGGCGCCAGAAAATAGACTTGATGACCCACAAGTATAGGGGGTGTATCGTAGTAATTTTGATAAATAGGAGTGTCGATCCCAACGAGGAGCAGAAGGTGTTGACTAGTGGTATGGAGCAGGAAATCTCTGTAAATACTTAGCAAATGGATTTTTAGTGGTTTTTCTGATAAAGCAACAAAACAAAGTGCAAGTAACAAAGAACAAATGCAGAAAGTGTCCCAATCCTTTCTTAGCAAAGGACAAGCCGGTGGAAATACTTGTAAGGACCAAACGTTCTTGAGGACACATGGGAATTCTGTCAAGTGCTTTCGCTTCAAATAGTTGAGTACTCTTCTTTGGTGTTGTAAGTGTTGTGTGGGTGAACCTGTGATAATGTATCGACCTTACTTGGACTAATACATACTTGTGATTAAACCCCCTGCAAACATCCGTAACTACAGGAAAGTATTTAAGATACAAATCTAACCACAACCTTAAACTCTGAGATCCTACACTCCCTTGTGCAAAGGTGTCCTAACGGGGGTTCAGGTTTCTGTCACTCCGGCAACCCCATAATTAGTAGCAAAATACACAATGCATTCCCCTAGGCCCATAAATAGTGAAGTATCATGTAGTCGACGTTCACATGACACCACTAGAATAATAGCACCACAACTTAAATACTAAACCATTAAATAATAACTCAACACGAATCCACTAATAACAACATGACTTCTCCCATGTCCTCAAGAACTAAACGAACTACTCACGAGAAATCATATGGATCAAGATCAAATATGATATAATAATAGATAACAATCTAAACATAAACAGTAATCCAATGGTTCCACTCACAAGCATCAACTACAATAGTAATTAATATCGGGAAAGTTTCCCCCTAAGAACTAAAGCAATATCCAACACAATTGTTACGGCGGGATGGAGTGGTGATGATGGTGCTGGTGGAGATGATGGTGTGGATGATGATGATGATCCCGATGAAGCCTAGCTTGACGATGGTGTTGATGGCGACGATCTCCCCTCTCCGGGAAGGAATTTTCCTGGCAGAAATCTGTCTGTCGGAGAGATCTTTATCTCTCAGTGTTTTCCGCCCCGCAGAGGCGGCGGAAATCTATCTGTGGTCCCTCCCCTCGTATTAGGGTTCCATAGGGAAGATATAGGCGAAGGGGCGGAGTCAGGAGCCAGGCAGGTGGGCCACACCTACCCTAGGCGTGACCTAGGGTGGGCCCGCGCCTAGGGGGTGTGGGCCCCCTGCGGCCCTTCTTCGCTCCTCCTTCTGGCTTCCTCAATCTTCTGGAAAAATAATATTTTCCCATATTTTTTGTTATTTTTCTGATCTTCACAAAATTGCACCGAAACGCCTTCTTTTCCATCAGAATCCAGACTCCGACAGTTCATCCTCCAAGAATCATCCAACATACAAAAACAGTGGAAAAACATAAGTAATACCTCATAATAAGACATATATCAATGAATAGAGGTAAATTATGATATAGAATGGCGATGCAAATTGGGAGTATCACGGCCCCGGCGTCCACGCACTTGAGCCCATGGCCCGACATACATCGCACCGCAAAGTCGACGGATTGGAGAAGGCAGGGTCAGCAGCTCAGGCCGCACGTCATCCCAAGGGAGGGTATATGCCCTCTACCACCCGAGGTGTTCGCTGTCCGGACACAATGGCAGGGCCGTTTAGGCCTAGATTAGGCCCGACCACCCGCTAGGCCTCGATCAAGCCCTATATACCCCGCCTCTGCGCTGTTGCACTCAGGTCATCGGAGCCCCTATGCATCTGAACCATCCCTTGTCCCCACCGACCGAACCCGCCATGACATGCCGCCTGCAACCATAAGCGGTGTCACCACCACCTCACTCTTTGTTGGCCAGCCTCTGGCAAAAACCGCATACCACCACATATGAGTATCCCAGCCACAACACCTGGGGACAGGCCACGCCGTTGTCGACGCCGCGCTGCCGCTGGTCAAGCCTGTCTCTCTCGGTGTCCAAGGACTCACCTCTGCGCGACAGTACCTCAATGTAAACCTCCACGACCCTCCCGGACTGCGGATTCAAGGAGTAGCACGAGCTTTGAGCTCCTGCTGCCAGGGGTCGCTGGATCTAGGCCAACTGGGCCCATATTGGCAGCAGTGGTGGTGGAACCGGGATGGGACTCCTAGCCACAACCAACCTGCAGGGAGGCACCAACGCTAGGCCCGCCCAGCCAGCCTAGCCTAGATCGAGGCCCGCCTGGCCCAGATCTATGTCACGCCTCGGCTGCCTCCCTCCACCAGCCCGCAACTTCCACGCCCTCCTCTCCTACCGCCAGCACCGCTAGAGACCACCACCACCCCGCCTGCTGTCGCCATCGGAGCAAGGTCCGCGGGCCGCCATCTGTCGGGCCACCCCTGCTGTCGCCATCGCACAGAGCTCCGTGGGCCGTCCCGTGCTACCACCACATATTACTATAGGAGGGATCCCGTCGCCGCTGGCACAGCGTGGACTTTGCCCGACGACAAGGACGTGGGGGCGAAGACCTGAATTTTTTGATGGCCGCAGGATATTTTCACGGTGTGCTGGAAGATGGGATGTCTGATGTGACACTTGTGGATGTTGGACACTTGTTTCATAGTACTACCTCTGTTTAGGATTATAGGTCCTACGCGTATACCTAGGTCGTTAATTTGACTAATAAAATATAAGTTATATTGCATAAAAATTATACCATTAGAAAATATAGCATCTAAAATTTCTAATGGTATAATTTTTATGTTATTCTATTTATATTTTGTTGGTCAAATTGACAACCTAGTTAACCATATGTAACCTACAATCCCAGACAGATGGAGTAATATGTTGGACAGCGAAACTCGAATGGCAGTTGAAGCAAATTATATCCACTTTTATCTTGTTCTGCCCGTCGCGGATAGCCAAACCTAGCTCTGGAATTCAAGCTGGAATCTCGACGAGGGAGATATTGTTATGCCCTTTTTTTAGTTCCTTGTTTGTCGGACCTTATGGGTGTCAGATCCTATAAGGTGTATCGTATACGTGTGCGTGCGCAGAGACGAGCAGCCCTGAACCATCGTGCGTAAGAAGATAGAGAAGGCAAGAAACTGGCATGAACAACCAATTTCACCTTCAGAGTACACATCGGTCGTCAGGGCTCAAGGCCTAAACATACGACCCGGATACCGAACAAAAAACTACACCATCTAACTACGGAAACAAACGTAGTTGCTGAGGGGGATTTCAACGCCGAGAAGAAAAGATCGAATTGTCCACTGAATGTGTCGTCGGATTTGATCTGGTTGATCACCTATTGGATCGGTTTGTAGATATTTCTACACCAGATCGTCCATCTAGTAGTCTTGTTCTCATCACGAGACACCATGAGATCAAGGGAGAGTTAACTGACGGGACGACCTCGGAAAGGTCCACCCATGTCACAACTGCGCTCGAGATGATATTAATTAGCCACTGCACAGTTCATGAAGATGTGCATGCTAGCTTTATAGAATAAAGCATACCCAGTTTACCCAAAGTCAAATGCAGTGCAAAATGATTATATGCTGAATAGTCCCCGAAATATATTTGGTTTGGGGGCAGCTGCAGTCCATTTCTACATGCTTGTTGATATGATTAAACCTTCTAGAGTCAAAACCGTGTGTGGATTCTCTTTGCTGAGTGAGTAGAGGAACTTTACTCCTGGTGGTGCAGGGGACAACATCCAACCGTGCGTATGAGACGGGTGGTCGTTGGATGCAAGCGACTTTGAAGGACCACGTAATACTCTTTCATGTGTGGAACAAAATGTAGACCAACTTCTTCAGTGTTCTTCTAATACCCTCAGCTAACTTGTTTCGATACAAACTCCTTTCAATTGCATACTCGCAGAGTCGGCCAGGGTATAATATGATTCCTTAAATCTATTAGACAGGTGTCACAGCAAGAAAACCACACTATATATAATGTTAGAAACGAGCTTGCACACCATCCATCCTTATGGAATGCTCATCCCATGCCGTGCATATCGCAACAATGCTATATGGATGAAGCTGGCCTCACCCAACACATTTCAGGTGAGCTAATTATCATAACGGTTGCATGATATTCTCAGGTCCAAAAGTGTGTAGCTAAAGCAGAAAATCGCTTTAGAGCACGGGTCCTATGAAGGGTGTTTAAGAATTTTTCAAAATTCATCAAATATTTTCAGAAAAATATCTACGTGTAGCCAACAATATGAAATATACATATGCGAATGTTTAATGTAAAATACCTTGTATTTTGGGCACAGCAAAAAAGACAAATATGATAAATTTTGGGAAAATGAAGAACCATTCAAATTTGCACTGTTTATGTCTAGATATGAATTTTTTCTTTTTTTTCGGAGACCAGTATACAAATTATTTTCACATAAATATTTGAAAGCGTGTATTATAAATCATTATATATCTACATCCTGATATTTTTTAGATGTTTTGGAATGTTTAAATTTTAATTTTAAAAAGAAGAATAAGGTCCTTCATGGAGCATGTACTCCAAATCACCTCTCTTGGGCTACCCAATTACATTAACTGGGCTGGGCTAGGCCTTTTGCAGCTTGTAATATAACGCCCATTGCACTGCACCTCGTTTTGAGACAAACCTTCTGCCCTCACCTTGATAGCAGCACTACCGGATGCTCTTTGCTCTGAGTACGTTTGTTTCGTCGACCAAGGCAATGGAAGCAAGGAGCAAGTTAGATTTTGTTGGTGTGAGTTGAAATAATATATATGTCAGAGGGTTTGAATGTAAAATATACAAATAATAAAGAGAAGAGAATAGAGCTGGATCGGGTAAGATCTAGAGAATTCCCCTTTCATCTGCTAGCCTCACTCTGTTCTTCCACTCAATTCCTAATCCTCAAATCTTTATGATTTTTATATGGGAATCAATATGGTATTAGAGCGGGACGGTTCCTATGTGTCCTCCTCACGATTTTGAGCAAAGGTTGGCTGCTGAAGGTGTTGTGTCGCTGGAGTCCGAAGCTTCCGGTCGTTACCGTCGTGCGTGGTGGTGCAGCTTCTCCTAGTCCGCGTCTTCATCCCAGCTGTAGTCTGCCGGAGTGAAGAGCAGTACTGCCGGATTGGACGCTTTGGTCTCAAGTGGTTGCAGTAAGGTCAACTTCATTCCAGAGTCCTCATCTTCCAAACAGCTAGCTCATTTTTCAAGTCTTATTTTTCTGGTGCTATTCTCCCGCGTGAGGTTTCTAGCACAAACAGACGAGAGGCCAAGTTGATTCAATTTGTAGGGGTTCGTAACATGGAAAACAAAAAAATTCTACCGCATGCATACAAACAAGCCAAGATCTATCTACTAGATTGTAGCAACGAGTCGATAGAAGCACTCACCCTCGAAGATTCCAAAACGGTTAACGAGAGCAGATTCTCGTGGGTGATGTAGTCGTACACTTGCCGATCTCAAAATCGCGTAGACGATCCTTATGGCGCTGCGTTATGGCAGCGCTTCCGCAGTTGGTCACACGTTCGGTACTCGATGAAGACCTTCCTCTCCCTTGTTCTAGCAGACAGCGGAGGTTGTAGTTCTCCCCTCGCGATTCCGGCAGCACGACGGCGTGGTGTCGGAAGTAGAGGGAAGATCCCGCAGGGCTTCGCCTAAGCCGGTGAGAGTTATGGTGGATTAGGGTTTCCCAGAGATCTAGGGTTTAGAAGTCCGGGAGGAGGAGGTGTCGGTGGCGGCTAGGGCGGCGGCGCTAGGCGGTGCGGGTGTGGGGAGGGCTTGGCTCTTGTGTGTTTTGGGGCAGCCCTACCCCTCTATTTATGAGAGGGGGGCAGCCTTGGGAGGGGTGGGTTTGAATCCAAACTCAAACCCAAGTTGGATTGAGAGAAGGACTTGTTTCTTCTCCCACTAGGAAACCATTGTTCCAGTTTGACTTTTCAAACTCCCGTTTGACTCTCAATTTAGAGCTTTGATTCTCTCTTGCAAATGCACACACCAAGTAACATAGTATATGATCCAATCATTCCACTTACCCATGACACATTCATGGACCATTCTCCTTCCGGGCCGTTGAACCTTCTAGACCCTTCTAGAACCTCTCCGATGAAAACATCGGAAACTTTCCTAAACTCCGAAATAGGACTTTCCTTATATGAATCTTATTCTCCGGTGTAGGGATACGGGTAGGCTACATTAGCGCAAATCAAAAAATTTCTACCGCGTATACCATGATTACTGTTGTCATAGATCACGGGATTACCACTAGACGAGCAGTTGCGGAATAAATGAAGCACGTCGAGGCAGTGCACACGATCTACGACTCCTCCTCGTTCTCGTCCCACGAGCAGCTCCCCTTGTGTGGCTCGTCCAAACGCTTTAGATGCAGCGCCTCCGAGGTATCCACACGTACAGGATGGAAGCGTCAGACGCCGGACTGCTAGGTCCGCGCGTGCAACACAGGCGTGAGGAGTGGCGGCTGGGTGGAATGGTCTAAGGTCTAACACTGGTCAGCTCGCCCCACCCTCTCTTATATAGGCGTCCCTAGTGGTCTTCTACATTAACAACTCATTAGTAGCCTAAGCCTTGTCTAATTCGGATCCAATCCTCATTAGGCTTCCAGCCCCTTAAGTGTGTGACCCTATAGGTTCATATGCGTATAGACATGGCACGGATACACTTATTCTGTCAATAGTTGGTAGCGGCCTCTAGCAAGACGTGCCAACTCCTAAACGCATACAAAGATCATATCGGACGAACCATCACAAGGTTTAGTACATGTCTTTCCCTTTGCCTCACGATATTTGGTCTAGCTCCAAGCTGACCTATCTTTCTCGATACTGTGATTCAGAATCCCTTTACTAGGTTAACTCTTAACCATATGTAGCACGGTCATGCATTTCTAGATCCGATCACTCGAGGGGCCCAGAGATATCACTCTCAAGTAGAGAGGGGCAAATCCCATCTTGATTGACCATGCCTTGAAGCATGTTTCAGGACAAACCCGAAAGCTACCTTTATAACTACCCAGTTACGGAATAGCGTATGATAACCCCAAAGTAGGTCGATCCACATCTCAAGTACATGCGACAATCTCAGGTCTAAGGACAAAACGTACACGATGTGTAGAGAGAGCTGCAAGTCAAATTGCCAGTCTCATGTTGGGTCAGTCCAACCCCATGTTCATAACATGTGTCCACATCATTGGTTTGACATCTCCATGTCTATGACTTGCGAAACATAGTCATCAACCAATCGATGTGCTAGTCTAATATTCACGTGTGTCCTCACATGAACTCCGACTAGGGACAACTATTAAATAACCATACAAGTAATGAGTTTCACAAACAATTCACATAGTTGCCAATCAATACAAGTTGCCTGATATGGATATTCAAGGAACATTACAATAACTCATGGATACATATGAAATATAATCATCTCTATGATTGCCTCTAGGGCATATTTCCTTCATTCGGACCATTCTGGATCTCCTCGTGATATCCCGGATCCCATCCGAGACTCTGAACAACATTCGGTATCCCTACTAACATTTCATATCTACTAAACAACATCGAATCCTTAAGTGTGTCTCCCTACGGTTCATGAATTATGCGGACATGACCGAGACACTTCTCCGACCAATAACCAATCGAGGAATCTGCAATTTCATATGGCTCCCACATACTTCTACGATTACTTTGCGATCGAATGAACCACTTACATACGATACCAATTTCCCTTTGTCTCACGATAGTTTACTTATCCGAGGTTTTGATCGTCGGTATCTCTGCATACCTAGTTCAACCTCGTTACCGATAAGTACTCTTTTCTCGTTCCCGTGATATGTGATCCCTTGTGAGCCAGTCACATGCTTGCAAGCTAATTGGATGACATTCCACCAAGAGGGCCCATAGTATATCTATCCGTCATATGGATGGACAAATCCTACTCTTGATCCATGTGCCTCAACCCATACTTTCCGAACACTCAATGCCACCTTTATAGCCACCCAGTTACGGTGTGGTGTTTGATGTCATCAAAGCATTCTTTCGGTGATGGTGATTAGCATGATCTCATGGTCGAAGGAATTAGGTTACTATGTATCAGAAAGCTTATAGCAAACGAACTATTAAAATGACTTGATCTTTATGCTACGCTTATCTATAGGAGTATGTCCATCGTACCATTCTCCTAATGATATGATCTTGTTATTAATAACATCTCAATTTTCATGATCGAGAAACCACGATCATCTATTAATCAACAAGATAGTATTATAAAGAGGCTTTACCAGGGACTCTAATTTAGTTTACAAATCACACAAGTATTAATGTTTCCGGTTAATACTATTATAGCATGAATGTAAACATTTATCATAAACACAAAGATATAATAATAACCACTTTTATTATTGCCTCTAGGGAATATCTCCAACAGTCTCCCACTTGCACTAGAGTCAACTAATCTAGATTACATGGTAATATACCGAACACCCATGGCGGTTTGGTGCTGGTCATGTTTTGCCCTCGGGAGAGGTTTAGTCAACGGATCCGCCACATTCAGATCTGTGTGTACTTTGCAAATCTTTATGTCACCATCTTGGACATGCTCTCGAATAGCATGAAAATGTAGCTTGATGTGCTTCAGCTTCTTGTGTGACCTTGGTTCTTGTGCATTGGCTATGGCGCCCATGTTATCACAATAGATAGACATTGGGTCCAGCGCACTTGGAACCACACCGAGCTCTGTAATGAACTCCTTCATCCATATCGCCTCTTGTGAAGCCTCCGAAGTAGCTATGTATTCCGATTCAGTTGAAGATCTCGCCACAATGCTTTGCTTTCCACTCCTCCAGCTAACTGCTGCACCATTCAAAGTAAATACGTATCCAGATTGAGATTTAGAATCATCCGGATCGGTGAGCATTGGTGTAAACATTAACAACGAGTTGTTCATCACCTCCATAAGAAAGAACCATATCCTTAGTTCTTCTCAAGTACTTAAGGATGTTTTTGACCGCTGTCCAATGATCCACTCCTGGATCACTTTGATATCTGCTAGTCAAACTAACAGCATATGCAATGTCGGGTCTAGTACATAGCGTGGCATACATAAGAGATCCTATGGCTGATGCATAGGGAGTCTTACTCATCCTTTCTCTATCTTCTGCCGTTGCAGGACTTTGAGTTTTACTCAAGGTCGTATTGGGCAACATGGGCAAGAACCCTTTCTTGCTATCTTCGATTCCAAACCTCTTTAGAACTTTATCCAAATATGTACTTTGTGACAATGATATTAGGCGTCTCGATCTATCTCTATAAATCTTTATGCCTAATATGTAAGCTGCTTCACCAAGATCTTTCATTGAAAAACTATTATTCAAATAATCCTTGACACTATTAATAAGGTCTACATCATTCCCAATCAACAATATGTCATCTACATATAGTATTAAGAATGCTACAGAGCTCCCACTCACTTTCTTGTAAATACAAGCTTCTCCATAAGTTTGTATAAAACCAAAACTTTTGATTACCTTATCAAAACATTGATTCCAACTTCGGGATGCTTGCTTCAATCCATATATGGACCATTGAAGTTTGCATACCTTGTTACCATCTTTAGGATCGACAAAACCTTTGGGTTGCATCATATACAACTCTTCATCAATGTCTCCATTGAGGAACACCGTTTTGACATCCATCTGCTGTATCTCATAATCATAATATGCAGCGATTGCTAACATAATCCTCATAGGCTTTAGCTTCACTACTGGTGAGAAAGTCTCATCGTAGTCAACTCCTTGAATTTGTCGAAACCCTTTTGCGACAAGTTGAGATTTACAGACAGTAACATTACCATCAGCATATATTTTCTTCTTGAAAATCCATTTGTTCTCGACAGCCTTCCGGCCATCCGGTAAGTCCATCAAACTCCATACTTAGTTTTCGTACATGGATCCAATCTCGGATTTCATGGCTTCTTGCCATTTATTGGAATCTGCGCTCATCATCGCTTCCTCATATGTCGCAGGGTCATCGGTGTTGTCCACCAACATGACACTCATAACGGGATCATACCAATCAGGAGTGGGACGAGTTCTCGTCGACCTGCGAGGTTCCGTAGAAACTTCAACCGAAGTTTCATGATCAACATCATTAGCTTCCTCTCTTATTGGTGCAGGCGCCACAGGAACTACTTCCGGTGCTGAGCTACTCGCAAGTTTGAGAGAAGGTTCAACAACCTCGTCGAGTTCTACTTTCCTTCCAGTCACTTCTTTCGAGAGAAACTCCTTCTCTAGAAAGGATCCATTCTTGGCAATGAAGATCTTGCCCTCGGATCTATGATAGAAGGTATGCCTAATAGTTTCCTTCGGGTATCCTATGAAGACGCATTTTTCCGCTTTGGGTTCAAGCTTGTTTGGCTGTAACTTCTTTACATAAGCTTCGCAACCCCAAACTTTAAGGAACGACAATTTAGGTTTCTTCCCAAACCACAATTCATACGGTGTCGTTTAAACGGATTTAGATGGTGCCCTATTTAAAGTGAATGCGGCTGTTTCTAATGCATAACCCCAAAACGATAGCGGTAAATCTGTAAGTGACATCATAGAACGAACCATATCTATGAGAGTTTGATTACGACGTTCGGACACACCATTACGCTATGGTGTTCCCGGCAGTGTCAATTGTGAAAGTATTCCGCATTTCTTCAAATGCTCGCCAAACTCGTAACTTAGATATTCACCTCCGCGATCAGATCACAGAAATTTAATCTTGTTGTTACGTTGATTCTCTACCTCACTTTGAAATTCCTTAAACTTCTCAAAAGTTTCAGATTTATGTTTCATGAAATAGATATACCCATATCTACTCAAGTCATCCGTGAAGGTAAGAACATAACGATAACCACCGCGCGATGCTACACTCATTGGGCCACACACATCGGTATGTATGATTTCCAATAAGTCCGTAGCTCGCTCCATCATACCAGAAAATGAAGTCTTAGTCATTTTACCCATCAGACATGCTTCACATCTTTCAAGTGATTCGAAATAAAGTGATTCAAGAAGTCCATCAGAATGGAGTTTCTTCATACGCTTCACTCCAATGTGACCAAGATGACAGTGCCACATACAGGTTGAGTTATCGCTCAATTTCAAACGTTTAGCTTCAATGTTATTAATGTGTGTATTTCCACAATCGAGATTCAATAAGAATATACCATCTATCAAAGGTGCATGTGCATAAAATGTATTACTCATATAAATCGAACAACCATTATTCTCGGACTTAAACAAGTAACCGTCTCGCAATAAACATGATCCAGATATAATGTTCATGCCCAACACAGGAACCAAATAACAATTATTTAAGTATAAAACTAATCCCGATGGTAGATGAAGAGGTAGGGTGCCGACTGCGATCACATCAACCTTTGATCCATTTCCAACGCGCATCGTCACCTCGTTCTTCGCTAGCTTCCGTTCATTCTGTAGTACCCGTTTCGAGTTACAAATATGAGCAACCGAACCAGTATCAAATACCCAGGCACTACTACGAGTACTAGTGAGATACACATCAATAACATGTATATCGGATATACCTTTCTTCTTGATGTTGTCGTTCTTCAAATCCGCCAAGTACTTTGGGCAATTCCGCTTCCAGTGACCTTCTCCCTTGTAGTAAAAGCACTCAGTATCAAGCTTAGGCCCAGCCTTGGTCTTCTTTACCGGTGCGGTAACTTTCTTACCGCCCTTCTTGAAGTTTCCCTTTTTCTTAGACTTGCCTTGCTTCTTGAATTTGGTGGTCTTATTGACCAACAACACTTGGTGCTCTTTCTTGATCTCCACTTCTGCAGATTTCAACATGGAGAAGAGTTCTAGCAACGACTTGTCCATGTTTTGCATATTGTAGTTCATCACAAAGTTCTTGTAACTTGGTGGTAGTGATTGGAGGACACAGTGAATCCCCAAAGCATTAGGAATCACTATTTCCAAGCTTTGAAGCTTGCTTGCATGCCAGACATCTTAAGCACGTGCTCACTAACGGAGTTGCCCTCTTCCATCTTGTAGTTAAAGAACTTTTCAGAAGCCTCATAACTCTCAACTGCCGCGTGAGCCTCAAATATCATTGTGAGTTCACGGACAATATCATGTGGGTCATGATTCTCAAACCTTTTCTGAAGCTCTGATTCCAAACCATACAAGATAGCACACTGAACTATGGAGTACTGATTCTTCTGAGCGAGGAAAACATTCTTTACCTCATCGGTAGCATTAGCTGCAGGCGGGTCACCCAGCGGTGCATCCATCACATAGGTCAAATTACCAGCATTGAGGACAATCCTCAAATTGCGGAACCAATCCGCGAAGTTGCTTCCATTGTTTTTCAACTTTATTTCTCTAGGAACGCATTAAAATTGATGGTAGGGGCCGCCATTGATCTACAACATATTTGCAATAGTTTAGACTAAGTTTATGACAAATTGAGTTCTAATTAATAGTTAAATTAATCTAGGTGAACTCCCACTTAAAACAATATCCCTCAAATTGTTTTAGTGATCACATGAACCAAATCCACCACATCAAAACCGATCATCACGAGAGTTGGTGTAGCTTCAATGGCGAACAATCAACATGTTCATCATATCTACTATATGACTCATGTTTTACCTTTCGGTGATCCGTGTTTCGAGACCATGTCTGTACATGCTAGGCTCGTCAAGATCAAACCTTAGCTTCCGCATGAGCAAATCTGGCTTGCTCACGTTGTATACACTCGCAGAATCTAACACACCCGATCATCACGTTGTGCTTCAAAACAACGAGCTTTAGCAACGGTGCTTACTAAGGATGAACACTTTAAAACTTGAAACTTTGTGCTTGAGGGATCATCTTATAATGCTACCATCGTGAACTAAGCAATACAAGATGCATAAAAGGATTAACATCACATGCAATTCATAATATGTGATATGATATGGCCTTTCTTCTTGTGCTTCCGATCTCCATCTTCAAGCACGAACATGATCTCCATCATCACCGGTATGGCGTCAAGGTCAATGGCGCTGTTTCATGGTTGTCGTCCACCAGCTTCAACTATTACAACTACTTTGAATAGATACACAAGTCTTAACGGAATTTAAAAGATAACCATATGGCTCCTGCCGGTTGCCAACTTACAATAAGGAACATTGCATACATCATATATAATCACAATCATGGCCATATCACGTCACAGCACACCCCTGCAAAACAAAGTTAGACGCCTCTAATTTTCTTTGCATATTTTACGTGGTTTGGGGCTTTCAATAAGTGTCATTCTAACTTACGAACAAGAACCACAACGTTGATGCTTGAACTATCAAGTGCCCATTGTAAATTGAATCTATACTATGATGGGAGAGACAGACACCCGCAAAGCCACTTATGCAATACAAGTTGCATGTTAAGCATGGAGCAAGTCTCATGAACGATGTCATGTAAGGTTAGCCCGGGCCGCTTCATCCCATCATACCGCAAGATGCAAAGTACACAAAAGGCAATTGATAATAAAAGCACCACCGCCCACAATGACCATTGTGTTCTACTCGTGCAACAGATCTACATATAGACACGGCCCTGATACCACTGTAGGGGTTCGTAGCATGGAAAACAAAAAATTTCTACCGCAGGCACACAAACAAGCCAAGATCTATCTACTAGATTGTAGCAACGAGTCGATAGAAGCATTCACCCTCGAAGATTCCAAAGCGGTTGATGAGAGCAGATTCTCGTGGGTGATGTAGTCGTACACTTGCCGATCTCAAGAACGCGTAGATGATCCTTTCGGCGCTGCGTTCCGGCAGCGCTTCCACAGTTGGTCACACATTCGATACTCGATCAAGACCTTCCTCTCCCTTGTTCCAGCAGGCAGCGGAGGTTGTAGTTCTCCCCTCGCGATTCCGGCAGCACGACGACGTGGTGTCGGAAGTAGAGGGAAGATCCCGTAGGGCTTCGCCTAAGCCGGTGCGAGTTATGGTGGATTAGGGTTTCCCGGAGATCTAGGGTTTAGAAGTCCGGGAGGAGGAGGTGTCGGCGGCGGCTAGGGCGGCGGCGCTAGGCGGCGGCTTGGGCGCGGCGGCGCGGGTGTGGGGAGGGCTTGGCTCTTGTGTGCTTTGAGGCATCCCTCCCCCTCTATTTATGAGAGGGGGCAGCCTTGGGAGGGGTGGGTTTGAATCCAAACCCAAACCCAAGTTGGATTGAGAGAAGGACTTGTTTCTTCTCCCACTAGGAAACCATTGTTCCAGTTTGACTTTTCAAACTCCCGTTTGACTTTCAATTTAGAGATTTAATTCTCTCTTGCAAATGCACATACCAAGTGACCTAGGATATGATACAATCATTCCACTTACTCATGACACATTCATGGACCATTCTCCTTCCGGACCGGTGAACCTTCTAGACCCTTCTAGAACCTCTCCGATGAAAACATCAGAAGCTTTCCTGAACTCCGAAATAGGACTTTCCTTATATGAATCTTATTCTCCGGACCATTCTGGATCTCCTCGTGATATCCCTGATCCCATCCGAGACTCCAAACAACATTCGGTATCCCTAATAACATTCCATATCTACTAAACAACATCGAATCCTTAAGTGTGTCTCTCTATGGTTCGTGAATTATGCGGACATGACCGAGACACTTCTCCAACCAATAACCAATAAAGGAATATGGAAATTCATATGGCTCCCACATATTTCTATGATTACTTTGCGATCGAATGAACCACTTACATACGATGCCAATTTCCCTTTGTCTCACGATAGTTTACTTATCCGAGGTTTTGATCATCGGTATCTTTGCATACCTAGTTCAACCTCGTTACCGATAAGTACTCTTTTCTCGTTCCTGTGATATGTGATCCATTATGAGCCAGTCACATGCTTGCAAGCTAATTGGATGACATTCCACCGAGAGGGCCCAGAGTATATCTATACGTCATATGGATGGACAAATCCCACTCTTGATCCATGTGCCTCAACCCATACTTTCCGAACACTCAATGCCACCTTTATAGCCACCCAGTTATGGTGTGGTGTTTGATGTCATCAAAGCATTCTTCCGGTGATGGTGATTAGCATGATATCATGGTCGAAGGAATTAGGTTACTATGTATTAGAAAGCTTATAGCAAACGAACTATTAAAATGACTTGATCTTTATGCTACGCTTATCTATAGGAGTATGTCCATCATACCATTCTCCTAATGATATGATCTTGTTATTAATAACATCTCAATGTTCATGATCGAGAAACCACGATCATCTATTAATCAACAAGCTAGTATTATTAAGAGGCTTTACCAGGGACTCTAATTTAGTTTACAAATCACACAAGTATTAATGTTTTCGGTTAATACTATTATAGCATGAATGTAAACATTTATCATAAACACAAAGATATAATAGTAACCACTTTTATTATTGCCTCTAGGGCATATCTCCAACACAATTAGTGTACTGCAGTTATCTAGCACTTGCGAGTGATAATTTTTTTTGAGTGTGCTTTGCATTGGAAGATGGTAGAACAATCTAAGGAAAGTTCAGAGGATTTAAGCATAAACAAGATGTATGAAATTTTCAGTAAGTTGCTTGAACAGCAACAACTTAAAGCAGTCCTAGAGCCCATCAGATATGCCTTGGAACCAAATCCAGTGAAGTTGAGTTCTCATGGCTACGAGAACCTGCTTGTTGATGATGAGGAAAAACAAAGAAGCCGTGGCACTCATACAAAACAGATTAATGATAGAGTTTTAGTGTGGCTGTTGGGAAGCATGGAGCCAATAGTGCGACAACAGGTCGAAATAATGTCAATGGTTTCTGAAGTGTGGACTTCCTTGGAGAAGCAATTCGCTGGTAAATCAAACAAAATGCAGGCAACTCGCATCATGGAGGAATTTACTCATCCAAATCAGGATACAAAGTCTGTAACAGAATATGCTGGTGAGTTGAAACGACTGTACAGGGACCTGCATTACTATCATCCTTTTGAACCAGTTGACAAGAAAGACCTAGCCATTCATCACAAATGGTTTCAGACAATTGTGGCCAAGTTGTTTCTAGATGGACTAAACCAGGAGCTTAACCTTCGGTGCCAGATCATATTTTCTGAAATAGAATGGCTGAGCCTCGATGATATTATTTCTAGTGTACTCGAGGAAGAAACTTGGCTGGCTCAACCTAAGGAGTATGATCTAAAACATGGAGATGACCATGCAGCTTTATCTATGCAATACCGCTATACTCCCAGGCCCTTTGGCAAGATAGCCAAAAAAAGATTGTTCTGTGATCATTGTAAAAGAAATGGACACATAAAGGATGAATGTTTTGAGTTGCATGGATATCCATCTTGGTGGGAAAATGGAAAGCCTCGGTCAGGGGGAGTTCAAGGTGTGAATAGAAGGCACGCTAGCCACATTGCGTCTCTACAGAAACAACCAATGGTAGATGTGCGAGTCCTTGAGGAGTTTAATTCCAAGCTTAAACTCTCGGAAAGTTCAACTTCCTCACAGGGCACCTCTAAGATTGATTCCAGTCCCATTTCCTCTTCTCAACAAGGTATGGAACTCTATAAAGCCAATACCACCACCAAATAAAAACCTTGGATTATTGATACAGGAGCTACAAACCATATGACCGGAGCTTCAGACTTGTTTTTCTCTTATACACCTTGTTCAGGTAAAGACAAAGTCCGTGTAGCAGATGGATCCATGGTACCTATCGTAGGGCATGGATCTTTTCGGTGCACCAAGTCATTATCTTTATCTCATGTTCCCAAGTTTCCAGTTAACCTATTATCTGATAGCTTTCTCAATAAATCTTGTAACTATAGAAGTTGGTTTGATCCTACATGTTGTGCTTTTTAGGATCTAGGGACTGGGAAACTCTTGGGGACTAGGACCGAGCATGAAGGACTTTATTATCTTGATGATGGAAGTGATGAAGTGGATCTCACATCATGTTTGTCTCCCAATCAAGAGTTACTGTTACAGCACCGTAGGCTTGGACATCCTTCTTTTGCAGTTTTATCTCGTGTTTATCCTTCTTTATTTAAGTTATGTCCTAAAGAGGCTCTGGTATGTGATGCTTGTGGGCTAGCTAAACATACTAGGGGCTCTTACCCTAGTATTGGGATTAGAAGTGAAAAACCATTTGAAAGGATTCACTCTGACGTTTGGGGACCTTGTGAGGTTAACTCGGTTTCTGGATACCGATGGTTTGTGACCTTTATTGATTGCTTTAGTCGATATACTTGGCTTTACCTTCTAAAGCATAAAAGTGATGTGTTATCTGTTTTCAAAGACTTGTGTGCTCTTATTAAAAATAAACATGCAACTACTATTAAAACTCTGCATACAGACAATGGTACTGAATATGTTAATCATGAGTTTGAATTGTTTCTTTCTTCAAATGGTATTGAACATCAGACAACATGTGTTAATACACCAGAGCAAAATGGTGTTGCTGAACGTAAAAATAGGCATTTTATTGAAGTTGCACGTTCATTGATGTTTACAATGAACGTTCCTAAATTCCTTTGGGGTGAGGCAATTAAAACTGCTACTTACTTGATAAATAGAATGCCTCTTCGTGTTCTAGATTACAAAACTCCTGCTGAGTTCCTTTTGAATTCTGCCGAGTTTGTAATTCCTCCAAAGATTTTTGGGAGTGTTTGTTTTGTGCATGATTATATAAATTCGGTTGGAAAATTAGATCAACGTTCTCTTAAATGTGTGTTTACGGGTTATTCTCCCTCAAAAAAGGGCTATAAGTGTTGGTGTCCTTCAGAGCATCGGTTTTTTGTGAGCATGGATGTAACTTTCCGTGAAAATGAACCCTATTATGGGTCGAATGTTGGGTCTGGTATTTCCTTGTCTCCACCTAATGAGCAGCAAGAAAGGGGGAGTGAAGGGCCTGTCCTTGTTCTTGCTCCCACTTCAGGTGATTCTCTCTCTACTAATAACATTCATAATCAGGGGGAGGAAAATGATGGTGTTACTGATGACAACTCTTGTCATGGAGACGAGGATGATTTTACAAGACACTTATCACTTCCATATCAAGGTGAGGAGTCCCAAATGCATGAGGACCCATGTGCCAATACCATCCCTTCTAATTCCATAGATCCTACTAGCACTTTAGGGCAGAGTGATAACCAACTTTCTACTTCTATAGATAATTTACCTATTGCCTTGCGTAAATCATCTAGAACTCAAAACACACTAGGATATCTTAGAGACTACAAATATGATATAGCCCATTATATCTCCTATGAATATTGTAGTCCATCTCTCCAAAGTTTTATTGCTTCCCTTGATCCCGTTTCCATACCAAACGACTGGAAAGTAGCCATGGAAGACCCCAAATGGAAGGAAGCAATGCTAGATGAGATGAGAGCATTGGAAAAAAGAACTTGGGAGCTCGTGGATCTACCATATGGTAAGCAACCATTGGGATGCAAATGGGTGTTTACTATTAAGCACACACCAGAGGGTAAGATAGATAGATATAAAGCACGTCTTGTTGCCAGGGTACACACAGACTTATGGTATAGATTATGAGGAAACCTTTGCACCTGTGGCAAAGATGAACTCTGTGAGGACTCTCATATCTTGTGCAGTTAATTTTGATTGGAGCATCTACCAAATGGACGTAAAAACGCATTTCTTCATGGTGATCTTCATGAAGAGGTATATATGCAAATTCCACATGGTTTTGAGTGCGGCCATAGTACAAGAAAAGTACTACGCCTACATGGCTCCTTGTATGGATTGAAACAATCACCGAGAGCGTGGTTTGATTGTTTCAGACAAGCTATGCAGAAAAGAGTATATCAATAGAGCAACGCTGACCATACATTATTCTATAAACATGCTAATAACAAGGTTGCAATCTTGATAGTCTATGTCGATGATATTGTGATGACAGGCAATGACACCGAGGAAATTGCTGGCTTGAAGCATCATCTCGCACAAGAGTTTGAAGGATTTGGGATACTTGAGGTACTTTCTTGGCATAGAAGTCTCACGTGGTCCAAAAGGTATATTTGTAACACAAAGGAAGTATATCTTAGACTTGCTTAAAGAAACTGGCATGTATGGTTCAAAACCAGCTGCTACCCCCATTGAACAGAATCACAGATTAAATAGTGACGGAGGGAATCCAGTTAATAGAGAACGCTATCAAAGGCTTGTGGGTAAGTTAATTTATCTTTCCCACACCCGTCCTGATATTGCATTTGCTGTGAGCGTCGTGAGTCAATATATGCATAACCCAAGAACGGCTCGCCTGGATGCTGTTAATAGGATCCTTCGGTACCTTAAAGGGTGTCCAAGAAAAGGTCTTCTCTATACAAAGCAACACAGTTTACAAATTGAGTGTTAGACAGACGCGGACTGGGCTGGTTCTCTAGATGATCGGCGATCCACTTCTGGTTACTGTGCATTTGTTGGGAGTAATTTAGTCTCTTGGCGAAGCAAAAACGAAAATATGGTAGCTAGATCAACTGCCAAGGCTAAGTTCAGATCCATGGCACATGGTCTATGCGAGCTCTTATGGCTGCATATTCTACTAACCGAATTGAGGCTATATCAGAATAAGCCTTTGATGCTCTATTGTGATAACAAAGCAGCAATAGATATTGCAAATAATCCAGTGCAACACGATCGAACTAAACATGTTGAAGTTGATCGCCATTTCATCAAGGAAAAAATGGACAAAGGAGTGGTTTGTATGCCATATGTGACTTCATCAAATCAGATAGCAGATGTTCTAACAAAAAGTATACCAGAAAAGATGTTTTCCATTTTTGTAGCAAGATGGGTCTATTTGATGTGTTTGCCCCATCTTGAGGGGGAGTGTTGGTGTGAGTTGAAATAATATATATGTCAGAGGGTTTAAATGTAAAATGTACAAATAATAAACAGAAGAGAATAGAGCTGAAGATCCAGAGAATTCCCCTTTCATCTGCTAGCCTCACTCTGTTCTTCCACTCAATCCCTAATCCTCAAATCTTTATGATTTTCATGTGAGAATCAATAGATTTTGGGCCCTAAGTATTTATTGATCGTTCCATCAAAGTGAACACAGGAGTGTGATTGTGAGAACTGGGCAGAAGTCTAGTGGCTGAGGTAGCGGTGGCTCATCCAACAACCAAGTTCAACTCCCGTTAGAAGCGAATTTTCCAAAATCTCACTAAAGGAGTCTTCTTTTATTAAAAAAAAAAGTACCAACAAGTGCTAATGCTTGGTGTTATAAACACGACAAGCGAATAACAAGCAGCAACGCTAGCAGTACACGAAGTATACGCGCGCGGAAACGACCCATCGATCGAGCAACAGCGACAATTATTTCCAGCACGCTTTGGAGGGAGTTAATTAAAAGTGCCGCGTCGTATGCCTTTACGAGGGATACTTTTGCGCTTTTGCCGCTCGATCGATCGATCGAAGAAGCATCGGCGGTACTGCTACACAGTACATACAGCGACCCCTGCTCGTAGTCGTACATACTGCAGTTGTTGATCGAGTGCTGAAAGTTCCATCGATCAAGTACATATATAGTTCTTACATCGACTTTGTCAGCATCTACAGCACTACTCCAGTACAATGGAGACGACTTTTTCTTGCATGTGCTTTTCTGCGTCACCAACAGATCGATGGCCATGGCGACAGAACAGGTTAGTTGCAATGGCAGTAAAAGAATGGCGTTGGGGAATATCGCTCTGAAAGATGTACTACCTATGTTCAAGAATACACTTCATCATGTGGCTATCGATCAGGCTACTCGGGAGTCTGGCCGCCCGGTGTAGCCGCTTGGAGATGATAGCGTGGGCTTTATTCAGCCAATTTTCTAAAAATATCATTAATGATATACACGTGTGACATGTAATCCTTGTGGATTTTACTAAACATCGGATTACACATTTCTGTGTGTAGTATATAGCTTGATCGAACGGTTCAGATTAACTGGCTAGTTGTGGGCCATTAGTTAAATAAGGGAAATTGTATCAAAAATTTCCAGCATAAAATTAAAGTTTTACTTATAAGTGACATTCCCGTTCGACGAGAGATGCGCGATTTAAACAGTGTCAATGCATTACCAAAAATGCCTCTTGAGACAAGATATACTATACGGGCAGGATTGAGCCGATTGGACGGTCCAGGTTGCATTGATGTACCGCAAAACATCTCTTCTTTTTGCAAGAATTGACACATTTCAAAACAAGAACATATTCAATCAATACAGCAGCCAGGATACCTCAATATTCAAAAGGACTGCTTCAGTAGCTATCGTACGCATGTCCCTTCCGTTTATTGGTAAAGCAAAAAATAATTTGGAGACATGCTTCTACGTGCATATGGCTACAACAGGGCACGGTGGTAGGGATCATCAATCCTCCCACGTCGTTGTACGTTTATGGTCCACTGCACTTTTATGCTCCAAGGGAGGACAAAAAGTGTATGTTGCCGGGGAGGCTGTCTTATGCTGCTGGGAATTTTCAAAACTCTAAGAGCAAAAGCAGCAGCCTAGCTAAATTGCTGAACCCCAGTGTCCTCAAAAATCTAGGGATCTGAGAATTTGTCTGCTCATCATGCCGACATTACTCTAGCACACTAGGCAAGTTTCATTACCGGTGGACCAGCAGGAACCAATGCTTACTGGATGCAACCGCCTATTCGGTGGCACATAATTTCTTTTTCAAGTCTACTAGATGGCGGCATATTAGTAGACTTCAAAATGGATAGCTTCATGTTGCTTTTCATTATTCGCTGGTTGATACATGTCTTAACCCTAGCTGGTCCCTGATTGTAATAAATTACTTCTTAAGAACTATGCAATAAAAGGCTGGCTATGTGCATCGATTGATGCAGAGGCCGGGGCTAAGCTCCCCATTTCGAAAAAAGGCAAGTTTCATTACACTCACAATCACTCTCCCATGTTTACATAACTTTCAGTCTGCGTATCAACTATAATTCTACCACTCAATATGCCGACATAACTAGGTGGCGGGCGGAGTTGCGCGAAGGAAGATTTGTCAAGATTTAGTTTGCAACACCTAAATCCAAAGCTTTAAAAGGTTAGAACTTCATTCTTTCATCTCTTATTGCTACTTTAGCTCTATATAATGCTCTAGAAGTATAGAGATATGGATCAAATGCATGCATGCTCTAGAAATAGCTAGAAGGATTTTGATATATATGTGTAACAAATTTTGATTAGGCACATAGTTACTAAAAATTGAAATGTGTAATTTTAGAGTTTTAGAGCTTAGAATGGAATGAGGTTTTCACTGATAGAACAATAATAAAAACCTCCACATTTATCATGTTGATTGTTTTCTTCAATTCACAAATTGGTGCATGTAAATTTTTCAAAATTCAAAATTAATGCTCTAGAAGCTCTCAATATAACATGTAATAATTTTATCATGTTGTGTAATGGTTTTTGATATACTTTTACTATAATGCAGATGGTCCGGGAATGGATGTACGGTACTGACCGACGCTCTGGCGAGTTCATTAATGGCGTGCATGAATTCATCCGTGTTGCTGATGCAAACAAGCACAATGGTTTTGTATTCTGTCCATGTAATGGATGTAGGAATCAGAAGGATTACTCTGACTCAAAAACCCTTCACAACCACCTGTTGAAGTCCGGCTTCATGCCCAGTTATAATTGTTGGACCAAGCACGAAGAGAGAAGGGTTATAATGGAAGGCAATGAAGAAGAGGAGGAGGATGACAACTATCATGGTTTCCCTGAGTACGGAGATACTTCCATGGGGGATGCTGAAGGGGAGGATGTAGAAGAGACACATGATGAACCCGCTGATGATCTTGGTCGGACCATTGCCGATGCACGAAGAGATTGTAAAACTGAAAAGGATAGGGAGAAGTTCAATCACATGCTAGAGGATCACAAAAAGTTGTTGTACCCAAATTGCGAAAATGGTCTGAAAAAGCTGGGCAGCACACTGGAATTGCTGCGATGGAAGGCTGAGTGTGCTATACCTGACTCCTCATTTGAAAAGTTGCTGAAAATGATGAAGAATATGCTTCCAAAAGATAATGTATTGCCCGCCAGTACATACGAAGCAAAGAAGGTTGTCTGCCCTCTAGGTTTACAGGTTCAGAAGATACATGCATGCCCTAATGACTGCATCCTCTACCGCGGTGAGGAGTATGAGAATTTAGATGCATGCCCGGTATGCACTTCACTTCGGTATAAGAAAAGACGAGATGACCCTGGTGACGTTGAGGGCGAGCCCCCCCGGAAGAGGGTTCCTGCGAAGGTGATGTGGTATGCTTCTATAATACCACGGTTGAAACGCTTATTCAGAAATAAAGAGCACGCCAAGTTGTTGCGATGGCATAAAGAGGAACGTAAGTCAGACGGGATGTTGAGACACCCCGCTGATGGGTCGCAATGGAGAAAAATCGATAGAAAGTACCCGGACTTTGCAGATGACGCAAGGAGTTTAAGGTTTGGTCTAAATATAGATGGCATGAATCCCTTTGGGGAGCAGAGCTCCAGTCACATCACCTGGCCCGTGACTCTATGCATCTATAACCTTCCTCCTTGGTTGTGCATGAAGCGGAAGTTCATTATGATGCCAGTGTTGATCCAAGGTCTGAAGCAACCCGGCAACGACATTGATGTGTACCTAAGGCCATTAGTGGAAGAACTTTTACAGTTGTGGCACGAACCTGGGATACGCGTGTGGGATGAGCACAAGCAGGAAGAATTTAACCTCCGAGCATTGCTTTTCGTAACAATCAATGATTGGCCTGCTCTTAGTAACCTTTCAGGACAGTCAAACAAGGGATACAATGCATGCACACACTATTTAGATGAGACTGCAAGTATATATTTGGAACATTGTAAGAAGAATATATACAATGAGCATCGTCGATTTCTTTTGGCCAAGCATCCCTTAAGAAAGAAAGGCAAGCAATTCAATGGTCTGGCATGTCACCAGATGAAGCCTAAGGAGCGTACTGGTGCTGATATATTTGATATGGTCAAAGATTTGGATCAACTGGTAACCTTTGGAAAGGGTCCTGGAGGAAAATCTGTTCCGAAAGACGCTGAAGGACACGCACCCATGTGGAAGAAGAAATCTATATTTTGGGAGATACCATATTGGAAATTCTTAGAGGTCCGCTCTGCAATCGATGTGATGCATGTGACGAAGAATCTTTGCGTGAACCTGCTAGGCTTCTTGGGCGTGTATGGGAACACAAAAGATACACCGGAAGCACGAAAGGACCATCAACGTATGAAAGACCCAGATGGCCTGCATCCAGAATGGTTTCAACGTCAAGCCAGCTACGCTCTTACCAAACAAGAGAAGGAAATATTTTTTGAATGCCTAAGCAGTATTAAGGTCCCGTCTGGCTTCTCGTCGAATATAAAGGGGAGTAATAAATATGGCAGAAAAAAAGTTCCAAAACCTAAAGTCTCATGACTGCCACGTGATTATGACGCAAATGCTTCCGATTGCATTGAGAGGGCTTTTACCAGATAATGTTCGATACCCATTGTGAAGCTATGTGCATTTCTCAATGCAATATCTCAGAAGATAATCAATCCTGAAGATCTACCACGGTTACAGAATGATGTGGTCCAATGTCTTGTCAGTTTTGAGTTGGTGTTCCCACCATCCTTCTTCAATACTATGACGCACCTGCTGGTTCACCTAGTCGAAGAGATTTCCATTCTCGGTCCTGTATTTCTACGCAATATGTTTCCCTTTGAGAGGTTCATGGGAATCTTAAAGAAATATGTTCGTAACCGTGCTAGTCCAGAAGGAAGCATCTCCAAGGGCTATGGAACAGAGGAGGTCATTGAATTTTGTGTTGACTTCGTTCCTGACCTTAAGCCGATTGGTCTTCCTCAATCGCGGTATGAGGGGAGACTGAGTGGAAAGGGTACTCTAGGAAGGAAATCAATAATATGTAGAGACGGACATTCTTACACCGAAGCACATTACACCGTTCTACAGAATTCTATCTTGGCAGCCCCATATATCGAGGAACACAAGAAAATCTTACGCTCCAACAACCCTGGAAAGTATGACTCTTGGAGTAGAGATGAACACATGAAGAGTTTCGGTGGTTGGTTACAACATCTCATCAAAAACAACACTCTTGGAGATCAACTATACTTGTTGTCTAGGTCACCATCTTCGACTATATCGACTTTCCAAGGGTACGATATAAATGGGTATACATTTTACACGATAGCCCAAGATAAAAAGAGCACCAACCAAAACAGTGGTGTCCGCTTTGATGCAACAGACAACAATGGGTCAAAGACCACATATTATGGTTACATAGAGGAGATATGGGAACTTGACTATGGACCTACTTTGAAGGTCCCCTTGTTTCGGTGCAAATGGGTCAAGCTGACGGGAGGAGGGGTTGAGATAGACAAGAAATACGGAATGACATCATTGGATCTCAACAATCTTGGGTACTTAGACGAACCATTCGCCCTAGCCAATGATGTGGCCCAGGTTTTCTATGTGAAGGACATGTCTACCAAACCTAGAAAACAAAAAAATAAGAAAAATAATACATCAGACGATGAGCCAAAGCGCCACATAGTTCTTTCAGGAAAAAGAAACATCGTGGGAGTGGTGGACAAGACAGACATGTCAGAAGATTGTGATAAGTTTCATGAAATTCCGCCCTTCGCGGTGAAGGATGACCCAAGCATCATGTTAATGAATGAAGATGCTCCATGGATACGACGGGATCAGAAAGGAACACACACGAAGAAATGATATGTAATAATTGTAACATTTTATGAGTGAAGATGTTCCATGCATGTGTCCATTTTTATAGTGTTGTCTGCAAACAATCTTGAGTGTGTTAGTCCCGTTTTGTGGCTAGAACGGGACTAAAGGAGGGCCTTTAGTACCGATTCATACTTACCATTAAGATCTGATCTCCAAACGCGTGATGTCACATATTAGGGAGTGCCTCTATGACCAGTTTCTCGGAGATGCCGGAGGACTGGGCTCCGTCGGCATCTCCCTGAAACTGGCCATAGTGGTGTCCCTGCTCTCGAAAACCATCTTGCAGCTTGTAACTTCTCTAACTAGATCAATACGCCTAGGAGCTAACTAATTTCACATATTAGGGAGTGCCTCTATGACCAGTTTCTCGGAGATGCCGGAGGACTGGGCTCCGTCGGCATCTCCCTGAAACTGGCCGTAGTGGTGTCCCTGCTCTCTAAAACCATCTTGGAGATGCATCAAACTGGCTAGAGGACTGGACTCACAAGGATGCCTATTTATAGTACAAGCAGCTCGGCATAATGTCGACACTCACGACATAATGTCGACACTCACCCCTATTATTAGTGCTGACTCATCTTTAGTCCCGGTTGGTGTCTCCAACCGGGACTAAAGGTTCATCTTTAGTCCCGGTTGGTGACACCATCCGGGACAAGGTACAAGCCGCACGACATAATGTCGACACTCACCCCTATTATTAGTGTTGCCTGGCCCAGTCTGCCGCAATCCCTTCAGTCGCGGTTGGTTTCTCCAACCGGGACTAAAGATGAACCCTCTCTTTATATAGGCATTTCCCTCTATTTATTAGGTAACACTCAAGACATTTATTAATATTAAAAACCGGGACAAACCGGGACTAGCTAACACTTAGGACTAAAGCCGCCCCCTTTAGTCATAATCATGCCTAGTCCTATAGTACGCAACTTCAGGGTCTTCATCGTCATCGTCATCATCATCGTCATCGTCACCTGCCACTCCGGGGATCCTCAGCCCATCCATGGCATATACCAGGGGCCATTCCAGCCTCGGGTTCACGGCGGACGGGAGAGGGGTCTCCTGGAAGACGATGCCGCTACCGCCGGGACAGTGTGGGGCCTGTGGCGGGTGGACTCGTGGGCACCGTAGGCGAGGATGGTCTCCCCCGGCGATGTAGCGCATCACTCTGATGATAGTATGGTTCGCCCACCACAGACGACGGCCGGCTTCGTTGTGGTTCACCGGTGGCGGGCCATCACCCTCGTACCTGGCGAGCTCCCTTTCCCGCCTATTAGCGAAGAAGGCATTCCAGGTGTCGTAGTTGTCGGGATCCCACTGGGGATCCATCCGCTGCTCTGGCGTGAGCTCGTGGTAGAAGTGGTTTGTGATGGCCGCCTGGCGTGCGGAACCTTGAGGGACAGGAGGGACAGGAAGCCCTTCAGCGCTCAGCATCCAGCCGGCGGGCGGCCGGTAGCCCGGCGGACAAGGGTAGTTGGAGGCGCACAGCGGCTCGGTCCCCTCGAGGGTTAGAATGGCCCAGTAGGGAAATGGCCCCGCGCCCCACATCGAAGAAAGGTCAAACGCCGAAGATAGTCGATATCCCGCCGGCTCTTCCAAAGAGACCTTATGACAAGACCGACGAGGAAACTAACGCGGATGTGGCTGCCCAAGTTAAGGCGCATTTTGCACCCAAAAAGCCTGAGCCAAAGCCGGTATATAACAAAAAAACAAAAAATTGGGCTAAGTCCTTTCTTGAGCAACCATCCCAGATATCGATGAATCTGGAATCAGACTATGACCGGGAGATTATTAAGCAAGCACAGAAGAAAAAAATCACAAGTGCAAAAAGTGGGAAGCAAGTTGCCCAGCTCGGAGCACAGAAGAATCAATCGGTAGCCCCGCTCAAAGTCATTTCAGAACTCGACAAGGCCTTCAGAGCTGAAATGGATATGGACATGCAAATAATGGACCCTAGAGCCTGTAATAATGCTGCACTTATGGGAATCACTGTATCGGAGGCCAAAGCACTTGCTAACGAAGAAAATATGTCTCTTGGTTAATATTTAGGCTATGAAGATACACCAGTGGGTCAGATAGTACGGCAGTATGTCCAAGGGCAGCCTCTAGTCAGTAATGAGGAGCTCGCGCGTCTATCCGCACATATGCGAAATCTGCATGAATGGTACATGTCGCAAGTAGAAAAAAGCATCATAAAGATTGGTTTCCGGTGGACGTTAGAAAGGAGCATCACTTCAAACCATACTCGATACAGGTTCAAATGACCGAACTGTTTTAGTTATACAACCAGCGCGCCCTCGACAAATCTATCATTGGTTGCTACTGTCTGTAAGTTATTTATTTATATAATTAAGTTTATAGCTTTAGCTCGTTCATTGCATTTAATATATTATCCTAACTATATATCCTTTTGTATGATGATATTATATTCCGTAGAATGAAGATGCTTGAATGCAAAAGAGCTAGAAGATACGACATTGGGTTCATTGACCCATATATCATTAATGAATATACGTTAAAGAATCACCCCAAAGACGTGGAGGAAGACCTGTCCAGGTTCTTAACCAAGCATAATTTTGTTAAGGAAATACTATTTCCTTACAACTTCAATTGAGTGTTTATATCTTGTACACATTTTATTTTTGCTTACTGGATGAGCTATGCATGTATGCTTATGTAAATGTCCGCAGATTCCACTGGATCTTGCTAAACATTCAAGTTGACAACTCCCTAGTTGAAGTCCATGACTCATTAAGTTGGGACCAAGAGAAGTGGAGCGACATGAAAGCAATGCTCCATAAGTAATTTCAATCATTATCGCATTATATCGTCCTCTTTCATTCATTTCCTGATATCATGTAACTAATAACTCCTTTGTTCATTTTCTTTGCCGAGCAGGTGTTGGACACGGTTCAGACAAAAAATACCAGGTCCATTCAAAGAGGAGCTAACTTATAAAATGGCGAAGAGTTTACCGCAGCCACCGGGAACTCATTTATGTGGATACTACATCTGCGAGTACATCCGAGAGTTGACTAGTGAGCGGAAAGTTGACTCACATTATATTTATGTTTTGCGGGAGAAACTAGAGCCAGACCAGCGCATAAGAGCAATTCAAGAGGAGCTGGCGGGATTTATGATGAAGGAAGTCCTTGATGTACATGGAAAGCATTATGCGGATGATGTGGAACTCGATTTGCCTTAGTCATATCCATGTAGCTCATATGATATATATATTCATCAATGACCATGTAATTTCAAAACATTTCTTCCTTTTGATATGATTGATTATATGTATGCTTGCAAGGGATCGATCTTATATAAATGCATCGACGTGTAGTGTGTATGTAGTAGCGTATAATATGTCTACTGAAATATATGTTTGTTATAGTGAAACACAAAACGAAAAAGGAACAAAATGGCAAAAAAAAAAGGAAATACACAATCTCTGCCACGGCAGAGAAATGTGGTGTTTCTCTGCCGCGGCAGGAAACCTTTTAGTCCCGGGTGGTGTTACAGCCCGGGACTAGAGGGTTTCCGCCCCCCGCGGCGCTGAAACAGCCACGTGGCTGTTATCAGTCGCGGGCCGTTGCGAGCCGGGACTAGAGGGGGGGCTCTAGTCCCGTTTTCGCAGTCCCGGGCCCAAAACCGGGACTAGAGCCTGTTGCGGCCCGGGACTGGAGGCCCTTTTCCCACTAGTGTCCAGTGCCACTGTGCCAGTGGGAAGTTTTCCGTCCAGGCACCAGTAAAGAGAAATAGTCCTGCTCCTTTAAGTAATGTGTCGTTTGAAGATTTTATTTGGGTCACACAATTAGATCTTTCATTTCTTGCCCGTTTGGAACTGTTTGAGGCCTTGGTTTAGAGAGATCGTTGTGCATACGTGCGTTGGATGCATAGGGTGCTTAATGGGTTAACATGTGGTGCTGAATCATATGGGTTCATAATGAGTTTCTTTGAGATGCAGAATCAGATGGGTTCTTAACGAGTGTCTCTGTGGTATCGAATCATATGAGTGCTTACCAAGTTTATCTAAAGTGTGAAATCAAATGGTTCCTAATGTGTTAAATTGTGATGCCGAGTAAGTTAAAACAGGGTGCTAAATCATGGTGGACTAGGGCCATGGACGACCTCGTGATAACGAAGACCAACAAGGTACTCACCTTCCAAGTTGTTTATCTTTTTCTTAAGCACATTGTAGTTTCCTACTTTGGAAGATATTCCACGGTGTTGAATCAAATGGTTTGTGTAGGGTGCTTAACACGATATTTCACGGTGCCGAATCAAATGGTTTGTGTGGGGTGCTTCAAAAGTATGCCGAGGTGATTAAGAAGGTATGCCGCGGTGCTTAACAACTGTTGTATGGAGGCCGAATAGTTGGAAGATGCTTGCAGTTGGCTTCCATACATTACCACAACAGAATGTTCATAGTTCATTCATCTTAATCTGGTCTAAAGACAAGACTGAACTCTCGAACAAAACCTGCAGTGTGCACTTCTTCTAATACCTGCAGTGTGCACTTCTTCTAATACCTCAGCCGGTCGGGGTAATATGTTCCTTTAAATCTATTAGACAGGTCTCGCAGCAAGGCAACCACACCGTATATATAATGTCAGAAACTAGCTTTCACACCATCCATATCCTTATGGATGTTAGATGTATATATCTGTATATTGTATTTCCCCTATATGTTAGGGGGCTTCCTGCATATTTGCCATGTACCTGTACTATATATCGTGGCCTTTGGCCCCAGAGGAATATAACTTTGTCTATTCCTAACATGGTATCAGAGCCGTTTTTAGGGTTTACGTGCCCACGGGTCCTCTGATTGTAATCGTCGCCGCCGCTGTCAGCTCGCCCCGGTCTCCGCCGGTTACCGTTCTGGCTGTTTGTGTCGCTGCCGCACAGATCTGATCTGTCCCGATCGTGCTACTCGCAAAACTCATCTGGTACCGATCCAATATGTACCCACCTGCTGCCGATCGGGCCCGTCCCGGCCGTCCTCTGCTCCCGCGTGGGTGGATCTCACGCGTGGCTGTCCTCACCTACCCGCGTGGCCGTCCTCACCTACAGTCGTCGTCCTCTGCACCAATCTGCACATACACTCAATCGTCCACACGTGGGTGACCAACTCTTCACCTACCCCCTGTTACCCACAGTCACTGACTGGCGGGCCCTCTCCTGCTGTCCCACCATCCTCTGCATCAGCGCCAGCGCCAGTGCGTGTGGCCCGCCGTCCTGCTGCTGACGTCTGCTTGCATCAGCGCTGATCCGTCCTGCTGATCTGTGAAAAAAAAGAGATATGTCTTCTTCATCGGGTTATGTTGCGATTCCTCGCTGCCCGGTGATCTTCGATGGCGCGAATTATCCTGATTTCGCTGCCTTTATGCGTGTTCACATGCGCGGTCTCCGTCTTTGGGGTGTGCTCTCCGGCGAGGTCTCTTGTCCGCCGTGCCCCCTGCTCCTATGGCTCCTCTTCTGCCGACACCGATTGTTCTCGATGCTGATGCTTCTCAGGAGGCCAAGGATGCTGCTCAGAGTGCTGACGATAGTGCTATTGCTGCTTATGATCTGAAGTTCAAGCAGTACTCTTCTGATCTCGTGGCCTATCGACACACTCTGACTGCTTACACTCAGTGGGTTGATGAGGATGCTCGTGCTGCTGCTGTTCTCACCTCTAGTGTTTTGCCCCAGTATGCTGCTGAGTTCATGAGTCTCCCTACTATTGCCGCTCAGTGGGCCCATCTTCGTCAGTGCTATCAGCCGTCTGGGGATGCTCTTTACCTGTCTGTGGTTCGCCAGGAGCAAGCTCTCCAGCAGGGTGATTCCACTATTGATGAGTTCTATACTCAGAGTGCTGCTATCTGGCGTCAGCTTGATTCTCTTCGTACTACTGTTTGTGGCACATGCTCGTGCTGCCAGATTGTGCGCTCGGATTTGGAGTTTCACCGCATCTATGAGTTTCTGTCTCGGCTTCGCCAGGAGTTTGAGCCCCGGCGTGCTCAGCTGAATGCTCGTGGTCGTGTTCCGCTTTTTGAGGTGTTGTCTGAGCTTCGGCCTGAGGAGACCCGTTTCCGTGGTGCTGGTATTCTTGCGGTTCCATCTGTGCTTGCTACTCATGGTCCTCCTATGCCGTCTGCTCCCTTGACTCAGCCACGGTCCTCTGTGCCGCCGCCGATATTACCCACTCCTCCAGGTTAGGGTCAGAGTCAGCAGCATCAGTTTCAGGGGCAGAGTCAGCATCAGAAGCTTCAGGGCCAGAGTCAGCACCAGCAGGCTCGTGGTCAGGGTCGCCGTGGTTCTCTTCGTCACTGTTCTTACTGTAACAAGGATGGCCACACTTGGGCCACTTGTTATACACGGGATCCCAGTTTACGTAAGCAGCACCAGGCTCGTGGGCAGTCGGCTCCTTCTGGATCTTCAGCAGTTGCTCTCTCTGATCAGGACATTATCAGGAGTCTTCGCGGTCTGCTTGCTGCTACCGGCACTTCTTTGACAGGCACTGCTGGTTCTATGACTGATTCTTCAGGCACTGCGCGACCACCACCTTCTACACAGTCAGGTACGTCCCCATGGTATCTGGATTCTGGAGCTTCCTTTCATATGACCTCTGAGTCTTCTTTTTTGTCTGCTCTTCGTTCTCTTCGTTCTCTCCCTTCTGTCCGTGTTTTTACAGCTGATGGTACCTCTCTTCCTGTTTCTAGTCGGGGCACTCTTTCTACTTCTTCTTTTTCTGTTCCTGATATCTCTCATGTCCCTCTTCTTAAGATGAATCTGTTCTCTGCTAGCCAGCTTACTGACTCTGGTTGTCGTGTCATTCTTGATGCTGATTCTTGTGTTGTCCAGGACCGTCGCACACAGGCCCTGGTTGGAGCTGGCCCTCGCAGCCATGACTCTTCAGGACTTTGGGAGTTAGACTGGCTTCGTGTTCCCTCCGCTGCCACTTCATCTGCCAGTTCTTCTCCGGTCGTCGCCTCTTCTACCAGCTCCTTTCAGCAGTGGCATCATCGTCTTGGTCACCTTTGTGACTCGCGTCTGTCGTCTTTAGTTCATTGTGGTCTTCTAGGGTCTGTCTCAGGAGATGGGTATTTACATTGTCAGGGTTGTAGGTTGGGTAAACAGATTCAGCTTCCCTATCCTACTAGCGCGTTTGTATCTCAGTGACCTTTTGATTTAGTTCATTCAGATGTTTGGGGTCCGGCTCCTTTCTCTTCGAAAGGGGGCCATCGCTACTATATTTTATTCATCGATGATTTCTCTCGGTACACTTGGTTGTATTTTATGCGCTCTCGTAGTGAAGTGCTCTCCATATATCATCGTTTTGCGGCCATGGTCCGTACTCAATATTCTACCCCCATTCGTGTGTTTCGTGTTGATTCTGCTGGTGAGTATATCTCCCAGATGTTGCGAGGTGTTCTTGCTGAGCAGGGCACCCTTGCTCAGTTCTCCTATCCTGGCGCACATGCTCAGAATGGCGTTGCTGAGCATAAGCATCGCCATCTTCTTGAGACCACTCATGCCATGAAGATTGCTTCTTCTCTTCCGCCGCATTTCTGGGCTAAGGCTGTCGCTACGTCGGCTTACCTCATCAATATTCAACCTTCTGCCGCTCTGCAGGGTGGCATCCCTCTTCAGCGCCTATCTGGACAGTCTCCAGACTATTCCATGCTTCGCTTGTTTGGTTGTGTTTTCTATGTTCTCCTTGCTCCTCGCGAACACACCAAACTGATCGCTCAGTCTGTTGAGTGTGTTTTTCTTGAATACAGTGATGAGCATAAGGGCTATCGTTGTTGGGACCCCATTGGTCATCGGATGCGTATCTCTAATGATGTTACTTTTGATGAGACGCGTCCCTTCTACCTCGTCCCACCGCTGGTACCTACCCGGTGGAAGATATCTCATTTCTTCTTTTTCCTGACACACCCCCTCTGTCTACTCCTTCTACTCCTATTGTGTCTTCTTCAGGATCTCCTCCCCCTGATGTCTCTCCTTCTACACCGTCCTCCTCTACTCCGTCTAGTTCTCCTAGTTCTCCGGAGTCTTCCGCTGCTATTCCTTCTTCTTCATCGTTGTCTCCTGAGTCGTATTCCTCTGACAAGATTCCCTCTACTTGTCCTGTTCGTCAGCGTCGTGCCCCCAATCATTACTCTCCTAGTCAGTATGGTCTTTCTGTTGCCTCCGAGCCGACTTCTTATCGGGATGCTGAGCATTATCCTGAATGGCAGCTGGCCATGGCTAACGAGATTGCTGCGCTTGAGCGCACTGGCACCTGGGATCTTGTTTCTCCCCTCCCAGTGTTCGTCCTATCACGTATAAGTGGGTCTATAAGATTAAGACTCGCTCTGATGGATCTCTTGAGCGCTATAAAGCGCATCTTGTGGCTCGTGGTTTTCAGCAGGAGCATGGTCGTGACTATGATGAGACCTTTGCTCCTGTGGCTCATATGACCACTGTGCGTACTCTTCTTGCTGTTGCTTCTGTTCGTCACTGGTCTGTGTCCCAGCTTGATGTTCAGAACGCCTTTCTCAATGGTGAGTTGAGTGAGGAGGTTTATATGTAGCCTCCTCCTGGGTATTCTGTTCCCGAGGGGATGGTTTGTCGTCTTCGACGGTCTCTTTATGGCCTCAAACAGGCCCCTCGTGCCTAGTTTGAGCGCTTTGCTTCTGTAGTGACTGCTGCTGGTTTCTCCCCTAGTGCTCATGATCCAGCGTTGTTTGTTCACACTTATCCTCGTGGACGCACTCTTCTTCTTCTCAATGTTGATGATATGATCATTACTGGTGATGATCCTAAGTATATCGCCTTTGTTAAGGCTCGTCTTCGTGATCAGTTTCTTATGACTGATCTTGGTCCTCTTTGATACTTTCTTGGGATTGAGGTTTCCTCCACTTCTGATGGATTTTACATCTCTCAGGAAAAATATATTCAGGATCTTCTTGCTCGTGCTGCTCTTAGGGATGAGCGCACTGTTGAGACCCCTATGGAGCTTAATGTTAAACTTCAACCTACTGATGGTGATCCTCTTTCTGATCCGACGTGTTATCGTCATCTTGTTGGGAGTCTAGTTTATCTTGCTGTCACTCGTTCTGACATCTCTTATCCTGTTCATATTCTAAGTCAGTTTGTTTCTGCTCCTACCACTGTTCACTATAGTCATCTTCTCCGTGTTCTTCGTTATCTTCGTGGTACGATCACTCGTCGCCTTTTCTTTCCTCGTTCCAGCTCCCTCCAGCTCCAGTGCTATTCGGACGCTACGTGGGCGAGTGATCCTTCGGATCGTCGTTCACTTTCTGCTTACTGTGTGTTTCTTGGTGGTTCGCTTATTGCTGGGAAGACGAAGAAACAGATAGCGGTTTCCCGTTCGAGTGTTGAGGCTGAGTTGCGTGCTATGGCCTTGTTGACTGCTGAGGTGACCTGGTTACGGTGGTTACTTGCGGATTTTGGGGTCTCTATTACCACACCCACTCTGGTTTTGTCTGACAGTATATGTGCTATTAGTGTTGCACGTGATCCGGTCAAGCATGAGCTTACCAAGCATATTGGTGTTGATGCTTTTAATACACGTGCTCAGGTGCAGGCTCAGGTTGTTGCGCTTCAGTATGTGCCTTCAGATTTATAGTTGGTGGATTTCTTTACGAAGACACAGACCCGAGCGCAGCATGCTTTCTTACTCTCCAAACTCAGTGTTGTGGATCCACCATGAGTTTGAGGGGGGGAGGGGATGTTAGATATATATATCTGTATATTGTATTTCCCCCATATGTTAGGGGGCTTCCTGCATATTTGCCCTCTACCTGTACTATATATTGTAGCCTTTGGCCCCAGAGGAATATAACTTTGTCTATTCCTAACAATGGAATGCTCATCCCATGCTGTGCATATCACAACAATGCTATATGGATGAAGCTGGCCTCATGACCGTAGCAAATTCCAGTTAAGCGAATTGTTATAATCGGTTGCATGATATTCCCAGGTTGTAACACCCTCAGAATCGGCCCTATGCAAGTCTTAGCGATTCTCGCCAAACCCGCATAGAAACGATTCAAAGGTGCCCACCAGGCACTTTCGTGCGGGTGGAAAACGAAGTAATAACATTACACAACAGTCCTCGATGGGACCCACAGAACAGATATATATACAACACGACTCCATGAGTCAAGAATACAGATATACAAGACAAAGATCCAAATCACCTTGAAATAATAGAGCGTCCGAGTACGGACAAGATGCAAATTGAGCCAAGAGCCCTGAAGAATAGCCAATGGCGTCCATAACCCTGCCCAGGCTAAGCCGGAAGGGTAACCCTGCTAATGACGTCGATCTCAAAGCCTGCTTAAACAAAAGGGGTGCCGACAAAGGGCAAAGGAAAAAGAGAGAGCGTTCAGTACTGAGGCCAGTACACGGCGAGGCTAGAATTCGGCGGTCCTCGCCTACATAGGTATGGTGGACTGAAGTGGCAGCGCAGCATGTACTAAACAACCTATAGAGACTCGATATAACTGTCGGCTATCAGAGAGGGATAAGAAAGACCTATTCGGAACCATCCTGATACTACCACCAAACATACCCATCCTGGTATTTCCCCCTCGACACCAAACGAGGAAGTCAACCGAGGAACTCACACAGTTAGCAGTTTTATTTATTCAGTTGTCGTTGCAGCAATTACTAGTCAAGTATAGATAGTCATCCTGATAAATAAGCAGTGGGCAGTTTTATTTAACCATTCCGTTGTAGTTGCGACACTTACTAGTCAAATACAATTAGCATGAGATATCCCAACACCCCGCAGTTGTTGGTACTTTTATTTAGCCATTCCGTTGCAGTGAAGCTGATTACTAGTCAGATCGGATACAAGTCAAATTATAACAGTAAACTTTAGTGATAGTTGTCTATGATCGAGAACTGTGCTCCAAGTCGTCCATAACCGCGAACACGGCTTTTCGAAAAGATTTAACCCTGCAGGGGTGCACCAAAGTATCCACACGCACTTCGACCCTTTTTGCCAGATCAGTTAACATACACCCATCGGTATGTCGGCGGGGCCTAAGTCATGACGTTTCCCAGACCCAAAGCAAGTACATGGGGGCCACCCCACTAAGCTACCCGCAACGAAGTCGGCCGGTCTACGAGACGGACTCAAGGTTTGCGCCAATGGCGGTAAACGACTGGGAACCCGAAAGTGTGATTGGGCTTGTCGATACCGCGAAAACACTCCGCAATCCTAAACAGTACAGTGTGCAGTACCTCGCACAATTTAGATAAAGAAGTAAAGCATGGCATAAGTACAGAATAGTAATAAAGCCCCAAACTACTTGTGGCCCCCGGTACAATACTTTGAAATCAGGTACTAATCGATGGGGTGCCCACACATCCCACATGTGGTTAGCGCGCTCGATCTCGGAACAGGTGTCAAGAACTCGGGGTCCTACGGGACACCAGTGAGCGGTCGGAAACCAAATATTGTCTATCACCCACCGGTGCCTCTGCATTACCTACTTCAATTTTAGTTATTAAACAGTAATTAAAGCCATGATCATCTCCAACAATAAACATGCGGCAAGACTCCAACATCTGTGGTACTGGACGACACGCAACAGCACTTGAGCAAGCGACTACGGCGCGCAAGTCCAACTATCTACCAATCAACAGGTAATAGGATGTGTCCAAGGCAATATACGGCTGCAAGGGATATCACGGGTACGAAAACTAGAGCATCGCAACACAGATAGCAATAGATCAACAGGAGGGAATAAATACTATAAAAGTAAGATATGTAGAAAGGGGGAGAATGCTCGCCTGAAAACATTGCCGAAGTTTCATCCGAAGATCGGGTCGACACTCGCATCAACTCATCGTCCTAATCCGTGAAGAAGCAAAGCACTAGAAGAAACACCGGATGCACTATTTAATACTACGGTAGAAAATCGGCATGATGCATGTATGATGTATGACATGGCAGGCATGCGATGCAATTAGGCAATATTAAGCGGAACCGGGGTCCCGACAATTAATTAATAGGTTCATGTTGTTTGGAAGCCCCACAATTTAAATGTTGTCTTAACATGGCAAGAGATAGCACCGGTTCGCTACACAAATTTAAATGGGACCAATATAAGACTAGATTTGCCCGCATATGGATCCCGTATTTAATTTAGGTGAATCGACATAATGCCCCCAAACCACACAAAATGTATGCAAGATGATCAATTTAATATGCACCAGTTGATAATGTCATATTATAAAAAATAATGGGGGTCTCGGATAGGGGTCACACATCGGATTGAAGATCTTGGGGCTCGGAGGGGTTCGGGGTCGGTCTCAGGGTTCGATAGGGTTCGACGGGATCGTCCTCGGATAACAGGGTAGATCTTGGCGTTCCGCGAGGAAGGACTTGGCGTCCGAGGGTTCGATGTTCGGATCCGTGTAGAAGGTCTTGGTGCTCCGAGATGAAGCGCTTGTCGTTCCTGGGTTCGATCTTCAGGTTCGGGGAACGGTCTTGCGGTCCGTGAGGAAGATTTGGAGGCGCCCGCTTCACCGGGCCCGACATGAGTTCTCGGCGTCCCATGTAGCTGACCAACGGGTTTAGGGGTCTCGGCGTCGGTAGATCTTGGTGTGGTACCTCACATCCTCGCACTTTATCTCGTAGCCTCCTATACACGCAGCCAAACAGAGACTCGGGTCACCGAAAAGCATAACACACAGGCGCACGATAACTTGGAGCCGAAAATCAACACGGCAGGGGCAGCAGAGCTCCCGGCGGCGGGACGATTGGTGGGGCCCGCGAGGTCGGTTGTGCCGGAGCGGAGGGGCCGAGGTGAGGGGCGGCCGACGAGGCCTGGCGACGCTCGGTGGATGGTCGAGGCGAGACAGGGCCGAGCCTTCCTGGCTCCGGGATGAAGACCGGCAGGAGGGAGCGGCGAGCTCGGGCCCGACGACGCGAGGCGGCAGATCGGGGATCGAGCAGGGGCTCTCCCCGGCGGCGGCGGCGGACGGATCTTGAGGTGGCCCGAGGGAGGCCGGGGACGCGATGCAGAGGCCGGGGCGAAGGGCGCGGTCGACGGAGGAGGGCATGGCCGGTCTTGAGGGAGGCGGCGGCCGGCGCCGGGGTGGAAGGCGCAGAGGGTCGCCGGGACGGGGAAAGGCGGAGGGGCAGCAGCCGAAGGGGTTGGTGATGGGCGGCGCTGCCGGGGTTTGCTGGAGAGCGCCGCGGCGGCTGCGTGTGGGCCGGTGGTTATCATAGGCAGGAAAAGGGGGTGGGGTCAAGGCAGCATGGGTTGGCGTGCCCAGGAGGGCGGGAGCGGCGCGGGTGTGGGCGCGTGTGTGTTGGGTGGACAGGGGGAGAGTCCAGGGGTGGTTAGGTGGCGGGCTGGGTTTGGTGGGGTGATGAGGAGGGGATGAGGTGGCGGTTTGCGATAGGACGGGGTGAGGTGGAGGCAGGGTGGGTAGAATTAGGTGGGTAGGAAAAGGTCTGGGTAGTCTAGTTTTTGTACTGGGGGTGGCCGACTGGGTCGGATCGGCCCGGTACGGCTGCCCCAAAAAAATAAACTAAATATTTTATTATTTAAAACGGGGCTTTTGCAAGCCGTTGGTAGACAAAATAAAATATTCCGGAGACCCGGCTTTTATTAGTTTGAATAAAAGACGGGGCGTTTAGAAAACGAAACCAGGCGTTTCGAAAATAGTTTTATGCAAACAAATGCAAGACGACATGACGATGCTCAAATGCAAGGTGGAATGATGACATGAGCATGCGGTCATGATGATGCAATGCACAAAAATAACGCGATTTTCTAGTAGTGGTTTTTTTTGCGGGATGCCACACAGGTCCAGAAGTGTGAAGCGAAAGGGTGCTACACAAGTGCACTGACTGGGCTGAGCTAGGCCTTCTGCGGCCTGTAATGTAACGCCCACTCCACTGCATCCCGTTTTGAGACAAACCTTCTGCCCCTCACCTTGATAGCAGCACTAGCTACCGGATGCTGCTTGCTCTCACTACCTTTGTTTCGTCGACCAAGGCAATGGAAGCAAGGATCAAGATAGATTTTGGGGATCTAAGTTTTTTTTTTGGATCGATCCATCAAAGTGAACACAAGTGCGAACGTGATGACCAGGCAGAGGCCTAGTCACTGGTGGAAACGGGGCTATAGGTCCCGGTTGGTATGGGGCTTTAGTCCCGGTTGCCCAACCAGGACGAGGCAATCGGGACTAAAGCTCTAACCTTTAGTCCCGGTTGCCCCACCAACCGGGACAAATGGGGGCACACGTGGCGGCATCAGAGCGCGAGGGGGGTGGAGCATTAGTCCCGGTTCGTAACACGAACCTTGGACTAATAACCTGCTGCCGCGGCAGAGATTTGGCCCATTTCTCTGCCGCGGCACAGAATTCATTTTGGCACATTTTGTTGCCGCGGCAGCATTTTCGCCACTTTTTGTGCCGCGGCAGAGAATTCATTTAGGTTGTTTTATTGTTTATTTAGTGTTTTGCACTTATCAATGAAGGAACCTTATATTACACAAGATCATCATGACAATATTACATTCAATACACGGATCGAGTTCATGCACTACATACAAAAGTTGCTATTCGATGCTACCGGCCAATTCCTTCAAAGTTGCTATTTTTACAATCCCTATTGTCTATACACAGCAGAATAGTATTCCCCTTTCGGGTCTAGGACTTCTGCATCCAAGAATCCCGCCAATTCCTCCTAAATTGCTCGTACGCGATCCTTTGGCAGAAGACCGTCCCGTAGACGTTCGATCTGATTTAAAAAAGGAGTCAGCCTATATGAATGAAACTAAACACAATTTGTTTGAAATTAAAAACTATAGAAATTGTTTACGTACGTGAAGTTGCTCTAAATTTCTGCCCTTCTCATCGCACGTCTGCCAGATGAACTCGCAAACATAGTATCCACATAGATTGTTACCTGGTCCCTGCGTCAGGCACTTTACGAGAACAGAGTTCAATCAAAATAATAATCAAGCATGATAATAACTGTATCAAAACTAGAATCAAAGAGATGCGCGGATATAGCTAGTGGTGCTTACATTTAGTGGTTGAAATGTAAGCTCCTCTTTCCAAACACTCCTAGCCTTGTTGGTGAACCGTTTCCAAGCGCTGCCCGGCGTAGAAAATGAATAAAATAAGTTATTAAGTACTTGATATCATAAAATTCACGAACATTGCCGATATAGTGTCGTAATGATTAGAATTACCGCTGGAGAAGTATCTGTATGTCCTTCCACGTCTCAAGGGGTTTATGTTTCGAGTCCATGACTAGTACACGCCCTTTGTCAAGTTGAATGATTAACAGAATATAGTGGTACCTGCGAATGCATAACTAATCAATTATATACTTAACATCGAGTAAGCGAAATAGAAAGTGTATACAAGACAATAACACTCACTGGAAGTTGTAAGGAAATAGTATTTTCCTTTTGGTTTCTTGAAACCTTAACGCGTGTACTATATTATCCTCCGTATCCTGGGGGCTTATTTTGAGATTAGCTTCATGAACCCAATATGGGTCAATGAAGCCAATGTCATAGATTTGTCCTCTGCTGCATTCGAGAATCTTCATTCTGCATATTACAGTATGATTATATACATGCAATAAACAAAATAATATAGCTGGAGACTAAATTAATTACAGAATTAGTACTTACAGACAATAGGCACTGATGATCGATTTGTCCAAGGCGTCTTGATTGAATAATTGAAATAGTTCATCAAATTCAATGGATATCATGTCATCCTTTTCTTTCCCATGATGCTTTTTTGTAACCCTCAGCACTATCCAGTTAGCCCCGGCGGACGTGGCATGCATGTACCAGTTATGCAATCTTCGCATTTTTGTTGAAAGATTGTTTACCTCCTCAGGTTTGACGAGAGGTTTGCCGTACTGGTATTTATATGCTACTTCACTCACGGGGAAGAACTCTAACTGGGATAAGTACTGGGCAATACTCATACCTTGAGCAGCGGCAGCTTCTCCGTATTGTGCAACTACCTCTAGATCATACTGCTCTTCGGCCCCATATTTGCTCGACCCCACATTGGTTTGAGAAATCCCTTGAGAGGGGCGCAAGTCTGTTTTGCTTGTTCTCCGAGATGGGCAACAGATTTCCCGCTTGCATCAGTACTGCTCTTCGAGGCTTTTTGTGCCGCATGTGACTTGAGAATAGAACGGTCATAGTCTGATGACAGCTTTGGCTCGGGTTGATGAAGATTCTTTAGCATTTTAAACACTTTTGCTTTTTCTTCTTTGGTGCTGGGGAACTCTGGCTCTTTCGGCCGCCTCAGCTTAGTGAAAAACACTGTCGTTTCCGCATCAACGATCGCCGCAGTCTCCTCTTCAGTACAGTCATAAGCTCTCTTGGGAGGAACCTTTGGTACTTTTGGAAGAGGCTCTTGTTTACGTTTCGGCGATCGCTTACGACGCATAGTAGCGGTACGCTTACGCTTTTTATCCTGAGGCGCCGGCGATGGCTCCCGCGGCGATGGCTGCACCGGAGATTGGTGAGGCGATGGAGCCGGGTGAGGCGACGAAGACGGCTGCCGCGGCGGCGACGACCTCGCTGGAGACGGGTGAGGAGGCGGCGAAGATGGCCTTGGCGTGTGATTTCGAAGCACGATACATTCCTTCGGCCATAGAATGGTGACGTTTTTTGCGTCACCCAGCACAGTCACATCCCCTTCACCAGCAGGGTAGTGAAGATCCAAAACCTCAAAGGTGGGCATGATTTCATCCACGCCGACAACAGCGTAGCCCTCTGGAACCGGACGACAGTGGTAAGTTGGTGTGGGTCCAATTGGTAAGGCATAGCCGATCGCCACCTTCATTGATATGTTCACAACTTTGACATGTAGCTCGCAGTGTGTCATCTCTGTGATATCATCCACTGGGTAGCCAACAAGAGCCATCGTCGGTGCATCATCGTCATCGCCATTTTCATCACCCGGGACCTCGGTGGAAGCCACACTGCTTTTTCGATTATTCGATAGGCCGGTAGCATCGAATGTAGTGTGCTGCTGAGATGGGCCGGTAGTACTTTGCTCTTTAAGTGCATTAATTTCATCTTGTTGTTGCTTTAATCGTTCTTCAATTAAACGCATTCGCTCTTTCTGACTATCTGCTTCAACTTTTGCCCTGTCCTTTCTCCTCTGACGGCTTCTATCAGGATATTTCTTCCTCTCTTCGGGAAACCCAGTCCTCCATGGTTGGGAGCCTCTTGTGCCTCGTGTTCGTCCATCATGTTCCTTATTTCCAAGGGCGAGTGTGAGCTCATCATTCTCTCTATCGGGAATGAAGTCCCCATCTTTAACAGCCTTTACTGCTTTTCTGATCCTCTCGATTGGCAAGGGGTCTTCTTTATGTCGTATGTTATATATACACCTCTCTTCCGAGTCCAACGTGCCCCCATGCCCGTAACACCAATTCCTTGCATGTTCTACCCAATCGTCTGTCTCTGGGGTGATCTTTTTATCACGTAGTTCATTCTCAAGTTTCTCCCACTTAGGAATGCCATCCCTGTAGCCACCTTGCCCCATAGTATGGTGATACTTCTTGTTAGCAGCATTCAGCTTATTCGTTTCAGACATTTTCTTAGCTTTTTCTGATTTCTTGTATTCCATAAACTCAGCCCAGAATGTTTTTATCTTCTCAAATTGAATATTCTTGAAATCGGGAGTCTTCTTTTTCACGACATAGTCAAGGTGTAATCTTTTCTTCCAGTTGGTGAAACACTGGGCCATCTTCTTCAAAGCCCACTCCCTGACCTTAGCCTCCATGGCTCTCCCATGTTGTAAGGCGTCCTCAACTGGATCCTCCACATTTGGATCCAGCTCTATCTTCGGTAGTTTGAAATTAACTATGAGCCTCTTCCACAGTAAATCTTTGGCGTGGTTAGGGACAAATAAACATGTTCCCTCTTCATCCGCATTAGCAGGCCTATTCCAATTTCTAATGGTGATCGGGATTAAGTCCCTAACGATTACTCCGCATTGTGCCACAAATTTGGTTGCGACAACTTCGGGAGCCGTTGGTTTGCCGTCTTCAGCGACATCTTCGATCCTGAACCTCTCATGGTCTTGCAACTTTTTGGTTGGGCCTCGTCCGCTCTTTTCAGTAGATTCCTTCGATCCGGAGGGCTAAAAGAAGAAAGATCGTCGTTACTATTTCTATATAGATAGCAGATGATTAATTAATGAATTGATTTATATTACATGCACCTCGCCGGAGCGGTTGTCTTCTCGATTACACAAGGCATCGCCTTCTCCCTCGCGGAAGGCAACACCTTCAACCTCAAACAAGTTGTCTATTCCGGTAAAAAGAGTATCACCCTCATCGGAGTTGTTCAGAAACGTTGATACGTCTAAATTATCTTCCCCACGGATCACACCTTGGATCAACTCTTCCTTTTCTTCGTCTCTGACGTGTGGGTCCATATTTTCTGCATAGGTGGAAAAACAAATAAGTCAAAGCAGCTAAAGGAGAAAGTTAAGTATGGTGTTGAGAGATATAAACCCTAATTCAGAGAAACCCTAATATATACATACACAATAATAAAACTGAAGAGAAACCCTAAACCCTAAACCTAGCTACAAAAAGGAAACCGTGTAGTAGATAGGCACATCGTCGAACCCACATGCACCTAAGTTGCTTGACAATGTGAATCAGGTCTGGGGCTACCCATAGTGACTGACCAGTGGGGCCGAAGACCAATAATACCAAAGTAATTAATGAACCTAATAATACCTAACTAATAATAAACCTAATAATCGAAACACCGAAAAGAAAGGGAAACAATCAACACATGGCATCGATGCAATGCTCAAGCAAGTATGATGATATGACAAGTTAATTTGCATTGGAATGTAACCCTAAGACATGCTCGACGATTTAATCGGGGTTTCGAGGGGTGAAAACCCTAACTCGGGGAAACTCCGGAACATATGAGAGGGGTGCATTTGTTCTTCTAATTATACTTGTCATTTAAGTTATTGAACAATGCATGATTATAGTTTAGATAGATAGGTTTCATTTTTCTGAACAATTTGATATACTATTTGTATTTTTCTGACTTATAAACAATAAGTTATTGATTTTACAATATTAAATCATTTTCTGGAATTAAAAAAAAGGCAAATAGTTTTTACACCGGGGCGCCCCCTAGCCAGTGAGACTGACAGAAGGGCCCCAGTGCCAACTCAGCCTCCACGCGTACAGATCATTTTTATACCACAGAGAAGCCTACCCACTGAGGCTGACTGATGGGCCCTAGGCCACATCAGCTACCACGCGAGCACGAGTGACGTCAGCATGACGTCACGCTGGCGGTGAGCTCCCAGGCAGCGGCAGCGGCGGCGATAGCGGGCACCCCTGGACGCGCGGATGGTCGCGTTAGAGAGAGCGCGATGCAGGGAGAAAGGGAGTGGCGGCGCCGCTCCTTGTTGGTCACCGGAGCGTCGCCTCCGTCGAGCTCGAGCGGCGGCGTCGTCAGGCACACGCGGGGAGAGTAGTACAGGAGGAGAGGGAGAGAAAGAAGAACACCGTGAGGATCAGCAGCTCACCAGGAACACGACGGAGGTGGTGGCGAGGCCGGGCGAGCTCGGGAGATGCCGGAATCGACGGAGGCGACGCGCGGACGGAGCTTCCAATCCAGGCGATTGAGGTCACGCGCGAGGGGGAAAAGTAGCAGGGGCGCGCGTGGACGGAGGCAGCGGCGGTGGCGAACGGAACGCGCGGGTGGCGGCGAGCTCGGGCAGCCTGCCGGCGTCGGGGGTGCGCGCGTCGGTGAGAAGCAGAGAAGTGAGATGGGGAAGAAGAAGAGGAGGCGCGTCAGTTATAAACGAAGGGCCTTTAGTCCCGGTTGGTGGCTCCAACCGGGACTAAAGGGGCATACGTCCCGGTTGGAGCCACCAACCGGGACGGATACTCCAATATTTTCAACAGAACAAGGGTTGGCGCGCAGGGGGTCTTTAGTCCCGGTTGGTGGCTCCAACCGGGACATATTCCCCTGATTTCAAAATTTTCAGGTATTTTCTCTCTATTCCCGCCTTATTTTTTATTTTGGGGTTTAAATTTGTATTGTTTTTTAAATGATAATTAGTTTGGAATTTAGAAAAACTTTAAACATAAAAAGTGTTTGGATTTGAATAAATAATTCAAAACCATTTTTTGTTTTAAAAAATAATTAATGTAACCATTTAAAATATGAACCATTTACAATTAAAAATGAATTAACTTATATTTTTTTAATATCAATTTGGAATTTAGAAAAACATTAAACATAAGAAGTGTATGGATTTGAATAAATAATCCAAAACCATTTTCTATTTTTAAAAAATAATTAATGTAACCTTTTAAAATGAATTAACTTATATTTTTGAATATTAATTTGGAATTTAGAAAAACTTTAAACATAAAAAGTGTTTGGATTTGAATAAATAATTCAAAACCATTTTCTGTTTTAAAAAACAATTAATGTAACCATTTAAAATATGAACCATTTACAATTAAAAATGAATTAACTTATATTTTTTTAATATCAATTTGGAATTTAGAAAAACTTTAAACATAAGAAGTGTATGGATTTGAATAAATAATCCAAAACCATTTTCTATTTCTAAAAAATAATTAATGTAACCTTTTAAAATGAATTAACTTATATTTTTGAATATTAATTTGGAATTTAGAAAAACTTTAAACATAAAAAGTGTTTGGATTTGAATAAATAATTCAAAACCATTTTCTGTTTTAAAAAATAATTAATGTAACCATTTAAAATATGAACCATTTACAATTAAAAATGAATTAACTTATAATTTTTTAATATCAATTTGGAATTTAGAAAAACTTTAAACATAAGAAGTGTATGGATTTGAATAAATAATCCAAAACCATTTTGTATTTTTAAAAAATAATTAATGTAACCTTTTAAAATGAAGATAGGGGACGAGCATCGTTAGAACTTGCATTGGATCTCTGAAGAAACCACATATTGCGAGTCTAAAAATGATTTTTTCAAAAAATCACGGGCAATAGATCATGTACCTGTAGTACAAACCGGACCCACTTCCTACCGATTCGGCAGACATTTGTCCTTTTTACCCGGGATGGACGAAAAGGTTTGAGATGTACCGGTTGGGAGATAGTCCATGTAAGGTGGTCTAGTCTTTTAGGAAAATGGGACGGTAGCATTCTGAAACGGCATTTTGGTGGTTACTTCACAAAACGATCCGTTTTTTGCGCTCGGAAAATGGAAAAGGGCTTTTCCGTGCGACAAAAAGGAAAACTTCCTCCTGCAACATTGTTCTCCATACCAATGTCCACACACATGCATAATATGGGCACAACATCACAAACTATGCCGTGATTCAGCACATAACATCGGTCATTTGGACCGAAAGCCATGAAACCTCGAACATGATAGGTCATTTTGTGAAGGTTTTTTCGAAACATGATTAATATACCAAGTCTGGTATTTTTCCTTTCAACTATGTAACAAAATATAACACCACGCGAAGGATTTTCATTGTTCGGATTTTTTTTGAATTTATTATGCCCGTTTTGAATTATCTGAATTTCTAACTATGGTCGACCCGGTGTGCATGAAGATAGGGGACGAGCATCATTAGAACTTGCATTGGATCTCTGAAGAAACCACATATTGCGAGTCTAAAAATGATTTTTTCAAAAAATCACGGGCGATATATCATGTACCTGTAGTACAAACCGGACCCACTTCCTACCGATTCGGCAGACATTTGTCATTTTTACCCGGGATGGACGAAAAGGTTTGAGATGTACCGGTTGGGAGATAGTCCATGTAAGGTGGTCTAATATTTTAGGAAAATGGGATGGTAGCATTCTGAAACGGCATTTTGGTGGTTACTTCACAAAACGATCCGTTTTTTGCACTCGGAAAATGGAAAAGGGCTTTTCCGTGCGACAAAAAGGAAAACTTCCTCCTGCAACATTGTTCTCCATACCAATGTCCACACATATGCATAATATGGTCACAACATCACAAACTATGCCGTGATTCAGCACATAACATCGGTCATTTGGACCGAAAGCCATGAAACCTCGAACATGATAGGTCATTTTGTGAAGGTTTTTTCGAAACATGATCAATATACCAAGTCTGGTATTTTTCCTTTCAACTATGTAACTAAATATGACACCACGCGAAGGATTTTCATTGTTCGGATTTTTTTTGAATTTATTATGCCCGTTTTGAATTATCTGAATTTCTAACTATGGACTATCACGCGAAGGATTTTGATTGTTCGGCAGACATTTAGTCCCGGATGTAGTCACAAACCGGGACTAAAAATATTTTCCGCCATTTCCCACCTCTTCCCGCCAAGTTTTCCCGCCCTTTCCTTTCTACTAGAGCTTTTAGTCCCGGATGTAGTCACTAACCGGGACTAAAGATATTTCCCGCCATTTCCCAAAGCTTCACGCCAAGTTTTCCCGCCCTTTCCCTCTATATTTAGGGTGATCGTGTCATGGCTATCCACACATCCACACCTTCCTCTCTTAGAATAATGGACAACGCCTACTGGGCCATTCTGACCCTCGAGGAGACCGATGCGCTGTGCGCCTCCAACTACCCTTGTCCGCCGGGCTACCGGCCGCCCGCCGGCTGGATGCTGAGCGCTGGAGGGGTTCCTGTCCCTCCTGTCCCTCAAGGTTCCGCACGCCAGGCGGCCATCACAAACCACTTCTACCACGAGCTCACGCCGGAGCAGCGGATGGATCCCTAGTGGGATCCCGACAACTACGATACCTGGAATGCCTTCTTCGCTAATAGGCGGGAAAGGGAGCTCGCCAGGTACGAGGGTGATGGCCCGCCACCGGTGAACCACAACGAAGCCGGCCGTCGTCTGTGGTGGGCGAACCGTACTATCATCGGAGTGATGCGCTACATCGCCGGGGGAGACCATCCTCGCCTACGGTGCCCACGAGCCCACCCGCCACAGGCCCCACACTGTCCCGGCGGTAGCGGCATCGTCTTCCAGAAGACCCCTCTCCCACCCGCCGTGAATCCGAAGCTGGAATGGCCCCTGGTATATGCCATGGATGGGCTGAGGATCCCCGGAGTGGCAGGTGACGATGACGATGATGATGACGACGACGATGAAGACCCTGAAGCTGCGTACTATAGGACTAGGCATGATTATGACTAAAGGGGGCATCTTTAGTCCTGAGTGTTAGCTAGTCCCGGTTTGTCCCGGTTTGTCCCGGTTTTTAATATTAATAAATGTCTTGAGTGTTATCTAATAAATAGAGGGAAATGCCTATATAAAGAGAGGGTTCATATTTAGTCCCGGTTGGAGAAACCAACCGCGACTGAAGGGATTGCGGCAGAGTGGGCCAGGCAACACTAATAATAGGGGTGAGTGTCGACATTATGTCGTGCGGCTTGTACCTTACGCTTCATGCACAACCAAGGAGGCAGGTTGTAGATACATAGAGTCACGGGCCAGGTGCTGTGACTGCAGCTCTGCTCCCCAAAAGGATTCATGCCATCCGTACTTAGACCAAACCATAAGTTCCTTGCGTCACCTGCAAAGTCTGGGAAGTCTCTCTCGATTTTTCTCCACTGTGACCCATCAGCAGGGTGTCTCAACTTCCTGTCTTTCTTACGGTCTTCTTTGTGCCATCGCAACAACCTGGCATGCTCTTTGTTTCTGAACATGCGTTTCAACCTTGGTATTATAGGAGCATACCACATAACCTTAGCAGGAACCCTCTTCCGGAGGGGCTCTCCCTCAACATCACCAGGGTCATCTCGTCTGATCTTATACCGCAACGCGTTGCATACCGGGCATTTATCTAAATTCTCATACTCCTTACCGCGGTAGAGGATGAAGTCATTAATGCATGCATGTATCTTTTGCACATCTAATCCCAGAGGACAGAGAGTCTTCTTTGCTTCGTAGGTACTCTCGGGAAGTTCGTTATGTTTTGGAAACTTCGGCTTCATTATTTTCAGCATCTTTTCAAATGAGGAGTCAGTTAGACCACACTCTGCCTTCCATCGCAACAATTCCAGTGTGGTACCGAGCTTTGTGCTGCCATCTTAACAATTTGGGTACAACAATTTCTTGTGATCTTCTAACATGCCCTCTAACTTCAACTTCTCATTTTCTGTTTCACAGTCTCGTTTTGCATCAGAAATGATCCTACCAAGTTCATCAGCCGGCTCATCTGATGCCCGTTCTTCACCTCTTTCCTCTCCATTGTCTTCCATTGCAGTATCACTGTATTCAGGAAACATATGATGATAGTTGTTATCATCATCTTCTTCTTCACCATCTTCCATCATAACCCATCTTTCCCCGTGCTTGGTCCAGCAATTATAGTTGGGCATGAAACCTTTCATAATCAGGTGGCCGCGAATGATTTTCGAGGAAGAGTACTCCTTGTTGTTCTGACATTGAACACATGGACAACGTATAAATCCATTCTCTTTGTTTGTCGTAGCCACATCGATAAATTTATCCACGTCTTTTATATACCCGGCTACGCGCCGGTCACCGTACATCCATTCCCGACCGTTCATCTGCATCATATAAGTAAGTTTATCAAAAAACAGAACATCATAAATAGTGAAATAACCAATTCACACCGACACATGAATTGTATCAATGACCTAGAAAAGATAAGATTGCTAACCTCGATCGAGGGAAATAAAGAGGAGAAAGCTCAAGTGCGTCTCGGACACCTTCTATATTTTTGTTCTATGAGAAATTCAACGAGATTATTCACTCAAACATTTCAACAAACACCTTCAATGCATGCATGAGAAAAAACTAGCACACCCCCTCACACCTTCCACCATTCGAAAAAACAGAGTGGAGGCAGAGGGGGCTGGGGCGTTGCATTTATAGAGGGCAGGGGGTCTTTAGTCCCGGTTGGAGCCAGCAACCGGGACTAAAGGTGTGTGCCACGCCACGTGACTGTGGACGCAATCTTTAGTCCCGGTTGCTGGCTCCAACCAGGACGTATCCCCCTTACCAACCGGGACGCATGCCCCCTGGTCCCGTGCCCGCTTCAACCGGGACGCGTGCCAGCATTAGTCTCGGTTGGTGGCGCAACCGGGACAAATGCTCTGAGAGATCGCGAACGGATAGTCCTTTTTCCACTAGTGAGTGGTTGAGGTAGCTCACCCAACAAACAAAGTTGAACATCCGACAAAAGCGAATTTTTGAAATTCTCACTGAAGGACCAGCAAGTGCTAGTGCTTGGTTGATCTCTCCCATGAGTGTGAAGGCAGAAGGCACAAAACGGCCAGCGTCACGCTTGGTTGCGGACGATTACGGCCGGCGAAAGGGAATAATGCGAGTTTTGCAATTCTAGTGGTTTACTGTCTCTGTATGTATTGTACTACTCCACATGTACTCCTTCCATTTTAAAATATCCTTTTGTTTTAAAATATAAGATGTTTTAGTTTTATGAAGCTAATGTGTCTAAATCCTTTTTAGTATATAGATCGGAGAGGTTTGGAGTGAACCTATATACTAAAAGATGTATAGATTCATTAGCTTCACAAAACTAAAACATATTATATTTTAAAAAGGAAGGATTACGTTCTAGTAAAATCACAAATTCACAAATACAGGATATGATATGACGATGCTAATAATACCGTGTCCAAAGTCCTGCTAGCTGGGAGGGAAGAGGCTCGACGACCTCCCAGACATGCATGTTGCAACGATGTTTCCATCGATCAATCCGGCCATGAAACTATACCATGACGATGCATTCTCCCATGTCGAAATTTGAACGCCAGGACGGCATGCTCCCATGTGTACGTCGCCACCTGCCGTGCGTGTGCGATCCTTCCTGAGTTCATCCTGAACCTGACATTGTGGAAAATGTAACCACACCCTGTGGCTGAGTTCATGCACCGCACAGGCAGCAACGCTAGCAGTACACGACGTATACGCGTCGTGTGTGTGCGCGCGCGGAAACGACCGTTGCTCCGCCTATTCGGTCTCGGACCCATCGAGCAAGGGCGACAATTATTTCTGGCACGCTTTGGAGGGAGTTAATTAAAAGTGCCGCGTCGTACTCGTATGCCTTTATGGACGAGGGATACTTTTGCGCTTTTTGGCGCTCGATCGATCGAAGAAGCATCGGCGGTACTACTACAGTACATACAGCGACCCTGCTGCTCGTAGTTGTGTACATACTGCAGCTGTTAATCGAGTGCTGAAAGTTCCGTCGATCAGTACATTATATAGTTCTTAGACATCGACTTTGTCAGCATCTACAGTACTACTCCAGTACAATGGAGACGACTTTTTTCTTGCATGTGCTTTTCTGCGTCACCAACAGATCAGGTAGGTTGCAATGGCAGTAAAAGAAAAGGCGTTGGGCAAGTTCGCTCTGGAAGATGTACTACCTCTGGTCAAGAATACCGCTCGAGTGAAACTGAACCCGCAGGGCCTCTTTGGTTCTTTGATCTTGCTTTTGTAGGAAAAACTCAGGAATTTACCATTCACATGGATTTTCTTTTTCAAATTTCTACGCAGGGTGAACACAATTAGGTCTTTAGTGGCATATAATAATATCTCAATATTACTTTCACTACAGGAATGGAAAGCTACGCCGACGGCCAAACGTCGGGACCGTCGACGTAGCCATCGTCTAGGCCAGCCCCACCAAGGTCGTCGGCGTAGAATTGTCCTCGGCATATCCTATGCTACGCCGACGGCTGCCCTCTGCGTAGCTATTTTTTATTTTATCTTATTAAACATTGAAAAATTATAACTAAATGATTCTAATTCAGAAAAATACAAATAATATATCAAAATTTGCAGAACAATAAGACCTATCTATCTACACTCAAATATTACATATTTGTAAATAAAAATTAAATAAAACATAAAACATTATATATAGTTTAAAACGGGCATAAAAAATTCAAAAATGATTGAAACAATGTGAAACCTTTGCGTGGTGTTATATTATGTGACATAGTTAGAAGGAAAAATATCAAACTTGTTATATTGATTATGTCTCAAAGAAACCTTCACAAAATGACCTATCTCATTCGAGGTTTCTTGGCTTTCGAGTCAAATGACCAATGTTATGGCTAGAATCAAGGCATAGTTTGTGATAATGTGCCCATATTGTGCATATATGTGCATCATAGGATGGCGAACAATGTTGCAGGAGGAAGCTTTCCTTTTTGTCGCACCAAAAAGCCATTTTCCATTTTCCGAGCATAAAAAATGGACGGTTTTGTGAAGCAATCACCAAATGGCTAATTCAAAATACTACCACCACATTTTACAAAAATAATAGAACACCTTATATGGACAATGTCCCAACAGGGGGATCCAAAATCTTTCCGTCCACCTTTGGTGAAAAAGACAAATTCCTGCCGAATCGGTAGCAAGTGGGTCAGATATGAACTACAGGTACATGATCCGATGCTCATGTTTTTTTACAAAAATCATTTTTAGGTTCACGATATGCTATTTTATCAAAGATCCAATGCAAGTTTAGCGAGGCTCGGCCCCGAGCTAAGAATCTTCATGCCCGCCGTTTGACAAAGTTTGACGGTAGTTTAAAACGGGCATAAAAAATTCAAAAACGATCGAAACAATGCGAAACCTTCGCGTGGTGTCATATTATATGACATAGTTATAAGTAAAAATATCAAACTTGATATATTAATTATGTCTCAAAAAAACCTTCACAAAATGACCTGTCTCATTCGAGGTTTCTTGGCTTTCGGGTCAAATGACCAATGTTATGGCCAGAATCAAGGCATAGTTTGTGATAATGTGCCCATATTGTGCATACAAATGCATAATGGGATGGCGAACAATGTTGCAGGAGGAAGTTTTCCTTTTCGTCGCACCAAAAAGCCATTTCACATTTTCCGAACACAAAAAATGGACGGTTTTGTGAAGCAGCCACCAAATGGCTAATTCAAAATGCTACCACCACATTTTACAAAAATATTATACCACCTTATATGGACAATGTGCCAACAGGGGGATCCAAAACCTTTCCGTCCACCTCTGGTGAAAAAGACAAATCCCTGCCAAATCGGTAGGAAGTGGGTCAGATATGAACTACAGGTACATTGTCTGATGCTCATGTTTTAAAAAAAATCATTTTTAGGTTCACAATATGCTATTTTATCAAAGGTCCAATGCAAGTTTAGCGAGGCTCGGCCCTGAGCTAAGAATCTTCATGCCCGTCGGTCGACAAAGTTTGACGATAGTTTAAAACGGGCATAAAAAATTTAAAAACGATTGAAACAGTGCAAAACCTTCGCGTGGTGTCATATTATGTGACATAGTTATAAGTAAAAATATCAAACTTTATATATTGATTATGTCTCAAAACAACCTTCACAAAATGACCTATCTCATTCGAGGTTTTTTGGCTTTCGGGTCAAATGACCAATGTTATGGCTAGAATCAAGGCAAAGTTTGTGATAATGTGACCATATTGTGCATATACATGCATCATGGGATGGCGAATAATGTTGCAGGAGGAAGTTTTCCTTTTCGTCGCACCAAAAAGCCATTTCCCATTTTCCGAGCACAAAAAACAGACGGTTTTGTGAAGCAACCACCAAATGGCTAATTCAAAATGCTACCACCACATTTTACAAAAATACTATACCACCTTATATGGACAATGTCCCAATAGGGGATCCGAAACCTTTCCGTCCACCTCTGGTGAAAAAGACAAATTCCTACTGAATCGGTAGGAAGTGGGTCAGATATGAACTACAGGTACATGATCCGATGCTCATGTTTTTTACAAAAATCATTTTTAGATTCACAATATGCTATTTTATCAAAGATCCAATGCAAGTTTTTCTTTTCATCGCCCCAAAAAGCCATTTTTTATTATCCGAGCGAAAAAAGGGAATTTTCTAAAGCAACCACCAAATAGATAATTCAAAAACAGAGGGTTTGTGATTAGTTAATATGGATATCATATTTGGATTTGTTTCATTTTTCTGATCAATTTAGACATATTATTTGTTAAATTTCGATTTACAGATTTAAAGATATTAATTATTCCATATTAAATAGAAAAATACAAAAAAGTAAAATTATTATATTTTTATTTGAATTCAATAATATTTTTACTTATTCATTAATGTTTACTTAAATAATTGTTTGTAATTTCAAAAAATACAAACATGTGACATGTTGATATAAGAGTTAATATGATTGATATCATAATATTGACAACAATGTATGAATTACTTTGCGAAAATAGATTCTGAAGGAATGAGAAAATTAAGCGTGCTGGAGCTGGAGTAGTATTAGGATGGGTGACCGGCCGGGAAGTTCAACCAAGACTGCAATTTAATTAAATATTAAGTGTAATTAGTGTTAAAAAATGTTTAAAGTGAGAGATTAACAAGTCAAACAATTCAAAGATTCAAAAATTGAGAAAAAAATAATTTTTAAAAAAAATATATTTTCGCAACCAGTCGATAAGCTATGCTGACGGCCGCTGCCCTCGGCGTAGCATACTCCGACGGCATTTTAATACGCCGACAACCTCTATGTGTTCCGCCGAGAGAGTCCTTTGCCGAGGAGGCTACGCCGAGGGCAGCCCTCGGCGTAGCGCGCGCGTCCTGTAGTGTTTTTCATTTGGTTTGACTTTAATTTGGCCATGTTCACAAGGATTCTTGTGTTTTTTTCCTATTCGTGTCAATTAAACACTCAAGTTTACAAAAATCAGGGGTTTTCAATCCTCTGTTTCGCGCATGCATTACTATCACATTCATGTGTTTTCAACATACCCGCGTTCTAAGAATCCTGGTAATATGAGGGTCAAAGATACATTCTTTGTCATAGATGCGTGATTTAAACAGTGTCAGTGTATTACCAAAAATGCTCCTTGAGAAAATATATAGTAGCGAGGTAGTATATCAAATCTGGAGCGCAGGATCGAACCGATTGGACGGCCCAGGTTGCGTTGATGCACTGCAAAACATTTCTTATTTTTGCAAGAATTGACACATTTCGAGAAACAAGAACATATTCAATCCTCAGTGTTCAAAAGGACTGTCTCCAATCGTACGCATGTCCCTTTCGTTATTGGTAAAGCAAAAATAATTCGGAGACATGCTTCTACATGAAAAACGCATCTCCTCTCTCGGGTCGCTCATGCGGCGGCAGCTTCGGAGAGTCACCATCCTCCCCCCCCCCGCCCCAGGACAATCCCCCCTTGGCTACCCTGGCCGCTGCCATCGCCGGTGCCGGTGTTGGTGGAGGCGCCCGGCCGCCAAAGGCGGGGGGGGGGGGGGGAGGGGGGAGGCGCATCGGGTGGAGTCTCTTCCGCATGAAGGCGAAGCCTGATGGATGACGCGGGAGATGGGCGGCGGGATGCGGCGGTCTGGTCCGCGGCAGCACGGTGGCGCGACCGGCCGGCCTTGCGCCGGCTCGATCTAGCAGCGCAAGCCCGATTTGCGCGGGCCGCTACTGTTGTAAAATCGTGCGCCGATTTCCTGCTGCGGTAGAGGTTCTTCCTCCTTTGTTGTCGTTGGGTGGCGGATGGCGGCATGCTCGTCTGCTTTGTTGAATAAAGACGACATTCCTAGAATTCCTCTCGCGCCAAGACGAGGATCTACTTGTTGCTTGTCCTCTTTGATCTGGTCGGAATGGCGAGTTCTGGAAGGCTTCGCCGGCGAACTCCCATGGGCGAATAATGCCTGGAGATTACCGGATTGGAGGGATTATGTCGCGTGCAACCATGTATTTCTAAATGTTTGGTTTCAGAGGGAGCGAGCGAAGCTCTGCAGCCAGTTGCCATCCTGAAACATGTATTTATTTTCATGGTGAAGTCAGTATGCGGTGAATGCCATAGAAGCCGATATCAGAGGAATACTAATGGTGGTTTGAGTCTTAGTGGTGATGTGGAATTGACTTGGTGATTCTTGGCTTGTAGAAGCGGCGTCGGAAAGTGGGGGGCAACAACACATGAGAAGTTCACAGTCTTATTTTGCAGGGTGAAAACGTAAGGTCTGATCTTAATTGGTTGTGCCTAACAATTGCCTTGTTGAAGGCATTGTTTTGTGAGTGATGACTAATGAGTGCATATTTGCATCATGATTTATATTATTATCTTTCACTGTAGTGGTAGGATCTTGGTATTTTACCGCGTCCGCACGCATCTTTTATGTCTATTTTCACCAGGATCGGAATAGATGATGATACGATAGACACAATTCTTGGACCAGTGATATTAGAGCAAAAACGAGTAAAAACAGCGTAAATAGCTAATTTAGAAAATATCATTTATACCAGAAGAAAACCCGAAGCGATCGAAGCATACATAAGGTTTAACAACCAACTATACGACAAGAATACTTTTCCCGGCCGTATAGTTCCGGCCGTATAGTTGACGCCGCCACAACCTCCTCAAATTGTTTCACCCCGTGCAACTAGATCGGAGAGACGACATATAGAACACCCAGAAATCGCCGAAAACCTCACCTCCGGAAGGGATCTAGAGGGAAACACACCCAAGGGATCCATCTACGCCATAAGAAGATTTGGGAGGCCAAGGCATCGATCTTTATCTTCATCAACCGCTGCATCACCATCATCTCCATCCATCTCATCTACATCCCATCTAGATCTTGTTGTAATTCTCGTACTAGTTGTAGATTTATACAAGAACTATTCATCTATAACTGTTTTCATTATCATTGCCACGATGTTGTTTGTCTCCATGTCTAAGTAGATCATTAGTTCTTGGGGATATGGAGAAACCCTAGCATATGATTTTGATAAGATAGATATTATTATGTTATACATCATTACGTGTATGTGTTAATTGTCTTCATCTTGATATTGAGAGTCGTGCACCTCTTAATATTTGTCTCTTATGGGGACTTGATGAAGGGGATTACTTGTTGATAGACGGAGAGATGATAGCACTTACTATGACTATAAAGTTGTTGCCATTATTTACGTACTAACTTGGGGAAGTAAGGAGAACTCATTAAGCCATGTCCATGCCATAAGAGAAATCACTTAATAGCGAGATAGTACGATTAAGGAATTAAGAAATCCCTTAATAGCGAGATGATGTGGGAGGAGTTCCCTATTGTAGTTCCAAGATTTATTATATACGTGATTCCTACTTTCTGCATTAAGTTTTAATTTACTTTATTTAATTGCATTGCTCAATCAAAAACCCCAAAACAATTCTAGTTTTCTTGCATCTTAAAATTATTCCTTAAGTACTTTTTTTAGTTTTAGTTAAAAGCATTTTAGTATTTTGCCTACTACACCCTGTGGGATTGATATCTTTATTTCAAAACTAGCTACAAACGATCTGTGCACTTACAGTTATCAAGTAATTTTCTGGCGCCGTTGCCAGGGAGCTTAGCGCTATACGTCACTTTATTTTTAGTTATTTACTTTCGTTGTACAAATTTTTTATTTAAATTGCAGGACCATAATAATGGACAACACTCATCATTTAATCCAGCTTGAGGCACTAAGGAAAATGGGTACTCCCATGGACGCTTTTATAGCTGCCAATAAAAGCATAAACCATGATGGTCTTGAGATCCATCTTTTATTATTTGAACTTCTACACTCTAAGAAATTTTGCAGTAACCGATGAAGAGAGTCCATATGAGCACTTACAATTCTTTGAAGATATTTTTGATTCCTTTATGTTTGATAACTATAATCTTGGTATGGTTAAAATCCAGTTGTTTAGAAAAACACTCTCAAATAATGTTTACAACTGGCATAGATCTTTTTGTGCATATGCACCAAGGAATTGGACGAAATTGACAACCAATTTTCTATCAAAATATTACTCAGAAAGCAAAGCTCATAGGATGAGAGGTACTATTATCAGTTTCAAAAATAGTCCCGATGAGATTTTATATGAAGGCTATCTGAGGTATAAAAGTTAACTAGATAATTGATCCCATCATCGTTTGCCTAATTGGTTAATCACTCACACTTTTTATGGAAGTCTTAATGATAAAAATAGAACGAGCCTAGATGTCGCTTCTAATGGAAGTTTTATATCTTATACCTATGATGAAGCCTGGAAATTAATAATAAAAATGAGGGAGGCAACATAAAATCTTAAAAATGAGGAGAGTATTATGAATAGTTCTTCTGAATATGCTTGTGTTAACGATTTTCTTGCAGATGAAAGGACTTGTGCAATGATTAAAATCCTCGGGATTGATTCTTACTCAGTAAAGAAAATTATTGAGAATTATGCAGGGAATCTACATGTACCTATAGAATGGAAACCCTCTAAGAAAAGAAGCGTGCAAGAAAAAGTGCACCAATGGTAGAGTTTTCCTCTGAACCTATTCAAGAGAATATCAAGAAAAAGCGCAGTGAGGGACAACACATAAAGAGAAGATTAAAGAAACCAGAAAAGAACCCCGATGCTACCAATGAAAATATTGTTATATTGAAGGATCTTATGGAAGCACGAACCATGGATAATGAAGTGGTTCCGTTAGACCTTGAAACTTTAGAATTCATCGCAGGTAAGATACGAGGTAATAAAAATTCTAAGCCTATGACTCCTATACATTGTGGGGAGACTTTATTATACGGAATTTGTGAACTGATTTTGACTATAAACATTATGCCTCCATCACTTTACGAGGAACTTCGCTATAATTTAAATAATTCATATGTGGAACCGGTAGATACTACTATTAAATTGTCTAATGGAATTAATATAAAACCGAAAGGTGTTATTAGAAATATCTATGTCTTTATTAGAGCACTCATGTACCCCCTTGATTTTCATATTGTTGATATACCTCAAGATTCTTTTTGTCTTATTCTTTTAGGAAAACCTTTTGTCTCCATAACCAAAGATCAAATTGATAATAAGAAGGAGACTATTTCAATGATGTTTGGAGAAGAGGAAATGACATTCCACTTTGCCAAACTAAAGAAGAGGCCTTATGAAGAGGAAGATATCAAGGAAGGGAAAATGATTGCCGATCTAGCCGCAATTCATTTCAGCACTCCGCAAGATGAGTTAGAGAGGAGACTAATTAATTGGGAGGAGGTACCAAACGATGAGGAAAGAGAAGACATCGATGATTACCTTGATTCTGTTCCGGAAGCAAAAAATCCACATGACTATGAAGAACTGGTAAGAAAAGGAGACGAAGAACCTCCGCCAATTGAATTGAAACCACTTCCATATGAATTGAGGTATGATTTCTTAGATAATGAAAATAAATGTCCTGTTATTATTAGTAAAAATTTAACATAAAATGAAACAAATAAACTCATTTCGGTCTTGATCAAGCATCGTGAAGCATTTGGATATACTCTAAGTGATATTAAAGGAATAGATCCATCCATTGTAACACATAAGATTACCGTGCTTGATGATGTTGTACCCGTAGTTGACACACAGAGAAGGCTTAATCCGAAAATGAAGGAAGTAGTAAGAAAAAAAGTTATACGCTTATTAGATGCCGACATAATATATCCTATTTCTAACAGTAAATGGGTTAGCCAAGCTCATTGCATACCAATACAAGGGGGTCTTGATTCTGCTATGAATGAGGATGGTGAGCTAGTTCCTATAAGACCTATTGTTGGATATCACATGTCCATTGATTTTAGAAAACTAAACCGTGAGACGCAGAAAAATCATAAACTTATACCGTTTATGGATAAAAATTTAGAAAGACTTAGTGATAATTCTTATTTCTGTTTTCTTGATTGTTATTCTAGTTATTCTCAAATCTCTATACAACAAGAAGATCAAGAGAAAACAACTTTGACTTGTCCTTATGGCACATATGCTTATAGATTAATTCCGTTTGGCTTATGTAATGCATCTGCAACTTTTCAAGAATGTGTTTTCAAAATCTTTGATGATCTTGTTGAGAAGACTATGGAAGTTCTAACAAAAGATTTTGTTGTTTGTGGAACAACATTTGATAACTGTCTCTACAATTTAACCAAAATTTTACAGAGATGTAGGCAATCAAATTTAGTTTTGAATTGGGAGAATGTCGTTTCATGGAAAGAGAAGGTACAGTTTATGGACATAAGGTTTCGGAGAGGGGTATAGAAATAGATAACACTAATATAAATGCTATAGAAAATCTTCCAATACCTCAGGACATAAAAACTTAAAAATGTTTCTAGGACATGCAGGTTTTTGCAAGCATTTTATAAAAGAGTTTGCTAAAATAGTTATGCCTCTCACTAACCTTATTGAGAAAGATACTCCGTTCTACTTATATCATGACTGCATTGCGGCTTTTGAAAACCTTAAAAACAAATTAGTTTCAGCACCCATCATGCAATCTCCAAAATGGGATGAACCTTTAGAAATCATGTCTGATGCTAGTGACTATGCTTTAGGAGCTGTGTTAGGACAGAGAGACAGAAATAATTTAAATGTTATTCATTACGCTAGTAGAATTCTTAATAAGATTCAGAAAATTGCGCTGCTACAGAAAAGGAGTTCCTAGCTATAATTTTTGCTTGTGATAAATTTTGATCTTACATCATTAATTCTAAGGTAGTAGTTCATACAGATCACCAAGCTTTGCGTCACCTCCTTGTGAAAAAGGATGCGAAGCCCAGGTTGATTAGGTGGGTTTTATTACTACCATAATATGATTTGCAAATAGTAGATAGGAGGGGTAAGGATAATCTGGTAGCAGATCATCTCTCTAGGATGGAGGGAATAACTACCGACCCTGTACCTATAAATGAGTCATTTCCGGGAGACTATTTAGCAAATGTTGAAATCGCTGATCCTTGGTTTGTGGATTATGCTAACTATCTTGCAGGAAAATTTCTACCTCCTGGTATGACAAGAAATCAAAGAATGAAATTCTTTAATAATCTTAAATATTACTTTTAGGATGATCCTTATTTATATCATCATGGACCCGATGGAATGATTCAAAAGTGTGTTCTTAACCATTAAATGAATGCAATTTTGCAAGCTTGTCATGACAACCCGTATGGAGGACATCCGGATTCTATTGGCCTACCTTGTTTAAGAACGCACACAGGTATGTAGAACATTGTGATGCTTGCCAGAAAATGGGTAATATAGGTAGAAGACAAGAGATGGCAATGAATTATAGTCTTATAATTGAACCCTTTGAGTATGGGGAATGGATTACATGGGACCTTTTTTAGAATCAAATGGTTACCCTCATATTCTTGTTGCTATCAATTATGTCACTAAATGGGTTGAAGCTATTCCAACAAGCCATGCAGATGCAGCTACTTCCATGAGTATGATCAAGGATGTCATATTTCCTAGGTTTGGAGTCCCTAGATTTTTAACCACTAATGGTGGTTCTCATTTTATGAAAGGAATTTTCAGGAAAATCCTCTACAAATATGGAGTAACTCGCCACGTTGCTGCACCATATCACCCTCAAACAGGTGGTCAAGTGGAACTCTCCAATAGATAACTAAAGACCATACTCGAGAAGACGATGGACAAATCAAGAAAATATTGGTCATACAAGTTGAATGACACTCTTTGGGAATATCGTACTGCATTTAGAACTCCAATGGGTATGACACTGTATAAGATGGTTTACGGTAAGGCGTGACATTTACCTTTAGAATTGGAACATAAAGCCATTTGGGCGATCAAGAACTTAAACTATGATTTTAAAGCAGTAGGAGAAAAACGTTTATTAGATATTCATGCTTTATATGAGTTTAGAAGTGAGGCTTATGAAAATGCGAGATTGTTTAAAGAAAAAGTAAAAAATATGGAATGATAGAAAAATAGAAAATAAGGTCTTTAAAAGTGGATAAAAGGTGTTGCTCTATAATTCTCATCTTAAGTTGTTTCCAGGAAAGCTTAGATTAAAGTGGGAAGGCCCCTATATAGTTGAAGAAGCCTATCCATCGGGGGCGGTGAAACTCTAGGGAAAAACACCCTCTCTTTCATGGGTGGTGAATGGACAATGCTTGAAGCATTATCGAGCAAAAGAAGATATAAGTGCAGTCACCATACACGTGATCACCCCAGAAGAGGTGATTAAGCAAAAATATACAAGGTATGGCACCTGCAGGAAGGATAAAATCGAGCCTAAATGAGCAACATCCCGGTCAAGCTATCGACCATAAAAGAGCGCTTCATGAGAGGAAACCCATGTGAAATAAAGGTTTGAGTAAGTTTTAAAATTGTCAATTAAGTTTTAGTTAAGCTTGTGTTAAATAAGTAACATTTAAAGCTCTAGTGAAGTAGAAGAAGTTTGGTAATGCTAAAATCCCGATCATTGGATGTTAATGTTGGTCAAAAATTTAAGCTGTTATTTTTCTGTCAAAACTTGGTATTTCATTAAGTTTTAGATTAATAAAGAAATCTTGGAGAAGCAGGTAATTTTTGGTGGCTGCAGTAGGTTTAATGACCAACTATACGGCGGGAATAAAATTTCCGATCGTATAGTTATCTACCCCATCTCTAGATTTTTATTCCAGGATACAGAAGGTTTAACGACCAACTATACGACGGAAATAAAATTCTCGCCCGTATAGTTACAGTCGTATAGTTGGTACCGTCTAAGAAGAAAAATCTAAGTCGGTTCATAACTATATTGCGGGACATATACGGGTCGCGCCCGTATATTTGCTCGCTATGGACGACGCTAGCATTTTCGACCTCCCCTTTTAAAGTTGATCGCATCTAACCTTTTTCATTAAGTTTTCGCAGAGATACAGCCTCCAGCCTTGAAAAATCATCGCCATCCCTATACAAGCCCCTTCTAATAATATCCGTGCAGCGAAGCCATGCAGCCTTTCCATGTCAACAATATTTGGGGGAAGAAAGAAGAGAAGCCCGTGAATAGGATCGAAGAAGTATAACCTAAATAAGCATCATCGTCATCCATCTCGGAGATCAAGCGTCTCCCAAATTGGGAGGACATGTTCCCGCAGAGGATGGAGATGATGAGGCAAGCAGAGCAGAGAAAGAGAAAGGATGAGTACCTCCCTAATCCCTATTTTCACAACATAGGATCTTATTATAAACCTCCTCTCGGTCCGTCACCTCTTAAGCCTAAGAAAGTGCGGCAAGATGAGATTCATGATAGAAAGCTTCGAAAGCATGTGTTGAAACTATTGGAGAAGGGATTGACTCCTACTGGATGATGAGCAAAGACCTTTAGCAAAAGGTCGATGACATCAATGGTAGAGTTGTGAAGGGAATATGCCCGAGAGGAAATAATAAAGTGGTTATTATCGTATTCCTTATTTATGATAAATGTTTATTTTTCATGCTATAATTGAATAAATATGGAATCATTAATACACGTGTGTTTAATAAACAAATAGAAAGTTCCTAGTTATGCCTCTCTTATAAACTAGCTCTTTGATTAACAAGATGATTGCGGTGACCCAGCATACCACTGCATGATGTAGTATACTATAGTCGTTGACATAACACCAATGAAAGACCGTTCACTAGTATTACATCCCTCAGAATGGCACAACAGAAACACAGTGGGTCCAATACATGGCTTAAAGGTTACAACTCACTCTTTTACATAAGATCCAGAGAAGACTCTAGGTTAAAGAGAGAGAGAGAGAGATAACTTCTTACGGAGAAGAATCAAAGATAAACAACGAAAGAATGATTATACTATTAAGTCTAATATTTTGACTAAGAGGTTGGCATTGCTGCTATTGCAATGCACTATAGAAATAGGTTCTTTGGCTAGAGATAATATTCCTATTTAATCAATAACTTTCGTCTTCACTTGAGTTGAGGTATATGTTGACTTCCTTGTCTTCATTGAATAGCTTTAGCTGGTCTTGATAAGTCCTGAAGCATATCTTGATGTAGACATTGTTTAATGGCTTCAGAATCTAGCAAGGGTTAAGAAGATACTTTGAGTACGAGCGTACTCAGCAATTCACTAGAAAAGGAGTGTTTGATGCAATATAACTACAACCACAGACCGTAGGTCGTAGGCAATGCAACTTTTCATAAACAATTCTTCAAAGATTGCTTTTATTCTTAAAAGCTATGTCCATCAGCCTTCACGGGTTTACTAGAAATTTCATGGAGTTCCTTTCCCGCCGCGTTCGCAGCTCCTTCCCGGAACAGGGAGTAACAAGTTACAGTTCTTACACTCTGCAGAGGTGCGTTACTTTACCCATGAGAGATCAACTCTTTGTTGCACAACCGGGCAGCTTATTCCCGTCCACAATTCCATGATGTGGGGCCCAGAAGATGATCCAAGCCAATCACTGCCCCCTTCGCGACCTCGCATGCCTCCTTGGTGACACCATGCCCACATAAAGAATTATGACAATGGTTTGTACAAACCGTTAGATGTCAGAACTATCGTGGAACGTTGAGGGTTTCCACCCATATGCTGCATATTCTCTACGAATTACCAATTATTATGCACGCTACAAGGATAACAGCCACGACCTACACATCCGGCTTCATGCGAGAGGAAGAAGATACAGCTGACTTCTCCGTCCCATTCCAAATCTTATGGTCAACGCGTAATATACGGTGCAATAATCACTGACGACATTGGTTGTTAAGTCCTAGGTGATATAGTTCTGAACGGTGGTATTCCAACTGTCAGATTTAATAGATTAGCTGATCACCCTGGGTCAGTAACCAACAGTTCACATTATTACTGAAAATAGTGTTTTTAGACCTTTTTCAAATGCAGGTGATAACAACACTGGATTTGTAAAATACTTTACAGAAAATAAACAAAGGACATGAGCAATTGTGAACTTGCCTTTTGTGATTGCAAGATTATGCACTCACGGTCTTCGAGTCAGTATAAGATCCAAAATCTGAAATCAGCATCATTGGTCCAGTAAGGACTAATGTTTAAAGAAGCAATATGCTTTTATGCATAAGTAATGTGATGCACGTTCTAAGCGCAAATCTCGGGAATAACATTGTCCTAGGTTTTGGATTCCGGAAATGGTTATTTTGGAATGTGTAGTATTTTTAGATAAGTTTCATAGTTGTACTTTTATTAGAGTTTATGAGTGGTTGTAAACAACACATATGTAGGAGTAAAGTATACATACTTATGACATACTAGTTAGGATTACTTATACAAGAGTTCTTGTTTAAAGTGGCAAAAAGGATAACCTTCGAAGAAAAGGTTTCTCTTCTAAGGTCTAAACAAACTTTGTGGGTAGTTAGTGGTGGTTGATGTTATTTGTTTGCTCAAATGGTTTGGCTTGAGTTGCTTTATAATTTAACTACTTCAGACCAAAGTTAACTATAAAACATATAGTAATGTTTATTGTATTATATTCAGATTTTTGGAGACTAAAGTTAACTTTAAAAAAATAGATAGTTTTGAAAGTATAATACTTATACATTTGTACCTTGTGTATCTGAAATGTTTTCTTAAAGTTATTTAAGACTGGTTATTCTTTTACTTGAGATAATGGTTTCTTAATTCTATGATAGAGTAGTATCATTTACCTTTTATAGATGAGTGAGTATAGTTTATAATTCCAGATATATTTTCACTTAACTACTTTTGAACTTTCTATAGTGTTGTGGTAATTTTTTGTAATTTAATAGTTAAAGTAGATAGAAAGGATCTGATTTATTCACAAGATGTTCTTTTAGGTTTTTTTTTCTTGAATTGGAATCCTTTGAGAATATAATCTTCACTTAGAGTTGAAGATAATTTAATACAAAGATGTTTATAATGTTTTAATCGATTATGGCTTCATATTATTAATATTTAAGACTAATATTATTTATTAGACTTAATTGACTTATTTTAGACATATTAATAAATTTTATTTATCCTTATATGAACTATTAATGAAGTAAATAAGTTTAAATTTGAGTTATTAAAATATTTATTTTTTAACTCAAAAGTAGAATATTAGATTTTTAACATGTAGATATTATTTTTGTGATCATTTTGGTACACTACATTTATTTTTTGTGATTTATAAATAATAAGATATGATTCTTATAATTCTTATTACTTTATATTTACTTAATAAATATTAAATATTTAATTGAGTGAAATAAATAATACATGATTATAGTTTTAAATTAGAATTCTTATTTTTCTAAGATTTTTGGTATTTTAATTATATTATTAACATTTATCATTATAAAAATATGAGTTATCAAAGTTTTATTACTTATAAAACTTTTATTAAATACTATTTATTTAAATAATCATCATAATAATATTTTATAATAGTTTTAAGTTGTTGATTTTATTTTTCTGAAAATTTTCATATATTATACACATTTTTCTGAATTATAAATCAAAAGTTATTAATTAAACAAGATTTAATCATTTATTTGATTTCTGGAATATTATTAATTGACTTATAACATTTTATTTATTTCTTAATAGAAAATACTTTTTACACCGCATCAAGAGCTAGCCCCAGTCACTGACTAGTGGGCCATGGTCCACCTCAGCTCTTAGGTTAAAGGAATTGCATTTGTTACCGATTGGTTATCTACCCCAGTCAATGACATATGGGCCCTAGACCACGTCACTTGCCACGCAGGAAAACGACCAGTCAAACTAGCTGACGTGGTGCGATCATGATGTAACGATGGCGTCAGCACCACCACCGCCTCCAGAGGTTGGTCGCCGGCGATGATCTATTGCGCCCTAACAAGAGAGATAAGCCTAGTTCGAATAAGCGCAACCTACTGAACCTAATGGTGGCAGCACCGCTCGGAAATAGTCATCGGAGCTTCAGCTCCGACGAGCTCCGATGGTGGCCGACGGTGGCATATGATGAAATGGTGATTTATAATGAGATCCGGCGATTGAATGTTACTGGGAAGTTCAGGAACTCACCCTGATGATGATTGAGTGGTCGACGAGGACAGGCGCGGTCGTAATCGAGTTTCTCGACGAGGATTCCAACGAACTGTTGCAAAGAGGAATGGCAAAATTCACCTGCTCCAGTGCTCCCCCTGATGCAAGCTTCTACCCCGAGGATCTACGAAGGAAGGCGCTTCTCCATGACGGCTCAGTATGGTGTGGGGAGACATGGTTTGACGGCGAGAGGTGACTCCGGTGAGCTAGGGTTTCGGTCCCATTCGCATCTGAGAGGATAAGTAGAAATTGGAGATAGGGATGGAGGCAATGCGTCGCGGTGGCCTTCTTATCCCCTCCTAGCAACGATGCCGAGTATCTTGGCGCAAGGCTGACGACGACGACAGCATCGAGCAGCGGCGAGCTCCGCCATCGAGCTACCTGTGTGCGTGACGATGACGACGATGCAACTTTTGTGGATAACCCCCTAGCAATTTCCTCAGCTCAACCCATGGTCATCTCCTGACCCCACTTGTCAGTCACAGCCAGAAAAGAATCTGGGCTGGTTACTGGGCTATTGTAGGCTGCTCAGGGGCGTCAGATAGGTGTAGGATTGTTGGGCTACGACCAGGTAGTATTTTTATTTGTTTTTATCTTTTTTCTATTTTCTGTTTTCTTATTCAGTTTGAATTTGCTTTATATTTTGAACCTTTCTTTGTATGATTTGTTTGCTGGATATTTACAACAATACTAAAATATACCTAGTCTCATTTGTGATTTTTTTATTATATCATCTTTTTGAATTTCTTTTATTTACTTAATATGAATCCCCTTGTTAATAGTTTGTAGAAACTTTTCTTATTATTTTTCTCTCCTATTTTAGTTAGGGATTTCTTGAATGATATCTTCTTATTTGTTTATAGACTTAACTCTAATTGGCTCATAGTTTGAATATAAATTTTATATGTATAATGATCCTGGATCATTATTTGATGCATGAAAACATGAAAGATATTGACATGGTTATTACTATTCCCATTAATTTAGAAAATGAAATGTATATATTCTATTTTGATAAACAAAGAGGTTTAGGGTTTTGAATTATGAGTACTACCCTTGGCTTTAGGGTTTTGTATAAGCTTAGATTCCTTTTAAGAGTCAAGATTTAATGACTAAGCATATTGCCTTATGGATATAGTATCTGATGAAATCTCCCTTTTAATAGAACGTTATAATTAGAGTGTTTTATAGAAGTGAATTGATAAAAATATACTTAAGCACATATAGTTATGATGGTTGAAATTAATAGAAATGTGCTTATGTAATTTTCTATAGGGAAATATTTCTATAAAGTGATATGGACATAAGATGATAAATCAACAACATAAGATGGATATTATGTTGATCTGGGATTTAGAGTTGGTTGCTTACCAAGATTAAATAGGAAAATGATTTATAACATATAATTTTCACAATCTGGGATTTCTAATTAAGGAATTCCTTTCCTTGATATAATACTTTTTCCTATCCATCATCATAGTTAGTATGATGAGCTTTACTCATTTAAATCTTCTTATTCATATATCATTCTTCTAAACTTATGGATGAATCCTATGAGTTTGATACAAGGATATTTCATAATTTTCTCATATCCTTGCTTGGTTGTATTTACTGTTCTACTGTTGATAAACTTCCATCCAACCAGTAGTTCCTTCAATTTCACTCACAATCTTCCTTAATATTCCATCACTGATCTTTCTCTAAGGTTGATTATCTTTTAAGATGAATAACACTACTTCTAAACTCTATGCTATACTATCTTTAATTAAATAATATCAGCCTATATTTACTTAACTCTCATGACTTACACTTCAATCCCTGAATTATATTTATGTGGTTTGCAAAGACTACTCTAGGATCACTTATCTCTACTAAGGTTCCAATCATGTTCTACCCACCAGTATTATTTATACTACATATAAGCATTCCATATAGGTGGCTAAAGCATTACCATTATAATCCTTTAATCATTTATTGCTTAGGTTCTTAGTTGGCTAAGCAGGGCATTATCAATCCGACCTTTTATTGTCTGGAAATTATCTTCTTAGTATCTTATATTGGATTAAGGTTATTAATGGACTATGCCCCCATTAGAAGATTTAAGTAGATGTTCTGATAAGATCAAATAATAGATCAAAGACTAATAGTTAAAGAATTTGTGAATCAATGGGGAATTATCCAACATTGATGAACAACAGAGATTGAAATAAGTTCTATAAAGATTCTATAGAAAGAAAGATATATATATATATATATATAGTGGATGATCTTGAGTTAATCTCTTTCCAACTCCAACTCATCAAAGGAGTTTTTAAGGTTAGGTGTTACTATGATACTCAGGATGTATGCAGATGGGATTAAGATATAGTGGTTACATTCTTTTTTTATATCCTTAACTTGGTACTTATGAGTGATTATAATGAATACTATAACATGATCACCTAATGACCAAATATAATTCACATTATATTAAGGTTTATCTTATAGTACATTTGATCTACCCTTAGATCAAATCTCTCTTACCCACAATGAGATTTTCACAAAGGTCTTATTGAAACTTATCGCACTCAACTTGATGATCTACTTCAATTCCATCAAGCTAAGAGAAGCTTCAATCACTTTGACAAGTTTTGTTTAAAAGCGCGAAAATTATTCGGATTTTCTATGCATGAATGCAATGCACACATCTCGTTTCAGCTTATTTCTAGGATCTAATGCTGGGATGTTACAGACTCTCCCCCTTAAAATAAACTTCGTGCTCGAAGTTCGCAAACTCTCATATTTCGGAGTAAGAAATTGTCTTACAGTGGTTGCTATATTCTCTACTTCATTATGACTTTAAATGGAATTAAGTGGAGTATTCCAAAACTTGATTAGATATCCTAATCTAATTCTTTTTATCTAAACATCAAACTTTATTACTAATTTAAGTACAGTTTAGGGTCTCCTTAAAAATAAGTTTTAAGTTTCTATATACTCGTGTTAGTAATCAAAAGACTACCCTTCTATTACTGTCATAGCATAGTTGATACTGGTATTCCTTCCAAAATTGGATTTGAACTCATTTAGTCCATACCCATTTGAATTCTTATTCTCTTCCTATGTCTAATTGAAAGTTCTCTATTATTTCTTAAGATTACTTAAGAGTTGTTTCTTTTTTGGATTAGTCGGTTAAATGTATACTTTATCACCTTCAAGTTTAAACCTTCTCACGATTTTTCACTAATATTCCATTATTATCTATAGTACTTTCTTCATCCTTCATTCATAACGTCTACTCTCCCCCTTAGATTTTACTAATAGTCTTTAAATTACATACATAGAGACCATTGGTTCTTAAACTCAAATATTGATCTCGGTTCAGCTTAAATTCTACTAGTTTAGGGTCTGATAAAATATTATACGGTGTATCCACACAATTGTGGATCTCCGAAGTAAATCTTCCAGCACTATATATCGTACTCCCTATTGGATATTTTCGCTGGGATAAATCTAACTTTGCGAAGCCTCTTGAGAGACGATCACCTTAAAAAAATTATACTTCCTGAGGTTTTACTTAACTTAGGCCAAATTTAATGCTCTTTATGCAACCTTTATGATAATTTGATTAACTATGTCAACAAAATATCAGCTGCGGAAAGAATACCGACTGCGAATTAGAATGTCGGCAAGGGATTAGGTACCCAAGGCGGAACATTCTGAGTGGTAGGTATTATCTTACAATTTCCCAACCTACGAGTTTCATTCTCTCTGAGTTGTTAGAGCTTGAATCCCCTTTTGGTTCCAAGGCATCTTCTTGGTACTTTTTCATGATACTTCCATGAACTTGGTACAAATCTTTCATTAACTTCTTAGCATTTTACCTATTTTTAATGAACTTTCAGTTTAGCATAGTTTGTTGCTCCTTACATTTTCTACACCAGGCTTTCTTCCTAAGCTGACCAAAAATGTGACTTATGTTCTATCTATCCTCCAAATGGTGTTAATACCCCTTCTATCATGCTACATCCTTCAAGTTAGTCTTCCTTATGATCTTCGAAATTCGTCACTCCCTTACACGAATTCCCATTTCTATCTAGGTCTATAACATCAATTAAGAACTGGGTGTTACATCATGCATTTGCACACCTAATTAAACTTCATGTATAGATCTAGTCAATCAAGAAGAATCAAAAAGATCCAAAAGTCGATAAACAACAAAGCATATACCCTGTATTACACATAGGTTTAAATAATTTACAAATGTACTAGATGTTCCCACAGTTTGCTCCAAACCTATTTACACAACTATCTTACAAGAACCTCTTGTTCTTGTGGATATATCCTCGCTTATTTCAGCAAACTCTTCAAATTACAATACGCATTACCCTCTATATACATTATTCAAGCCCTCATCCCTTGGGATGTCGTTCCTTTCTTACTTTCATCTTCCTCTAGTGTTTCCTGGAGTTCCGTCCATGAAGACGCGAAGTCCTACGACTGCCTTCTGGAGCGTAAGAGCATCCAGGAGGTGTGTATTCTTGATTAGAAGTACCGAGACTAAGATTAGTCATTGAGAAATGACTAGAGTTGGCTTTTCTTCCACTGAATAGTCCAGGTGTTCTGGCAACGCTTCCTCATAGTAAGTTGGTTCCTTAGCTTTTTCTTGGATCCAGTCATATATATTGGTGTAGTAGGTATTGGAATACTCTTCTAAGTTGATAGGATTAGTATTACCCCCGTATGGTCCATAAGGCTCTCTATGGTTATAATTGGTCTCTTCTTCAACACCTGTATCACAAGGTATAGGATTCCCTATGGTTTTACCTTGAGATTCTATTTCCCATCCATACTGGTTAGGCTCCGGTTTGTTTGGAATAACTTTATTCCATTCCTGTTGTTCGGAATTGTACTTGGTCCATAGGTCTTCAGGTGGCTTGAAGTCATTTTGGTAATAGGCATAATTTTCTGAGTTTGGGTCATCAAACTCTGTTTCCTCGAACACTTCTCCTGAAGGTATGTATTTGGGATGCCTAGCTTCTTTATCTAGCTTCTTCCTACAAGCCATTGCTTTATCGGGATCAGTAAAATCCTCAATGACCGTATCTAGCTCCTGAACTAAAACTTGGAGAGTGTTATGATAAGTGTTTAGCAAAGATCGATAACGATCCATATACTCTACAGCTAGAGTAGGTTCAGCTTGGACTAAGGTAGAGTGATCTAACTCATGCTCTAAGTTTGAGGTTTCATGTGGTATAATGGTATGAGTACTACCTTCTAGAGCTTGGGATTTATGTTCCTGGATCATGGTTATGGCTGCTGCTATGGCAATCTGATATGCAGATGCCATACACACCTTGCCTCTCCTGCTGGCATTTCTCCCTTAAGTCCTAACTTCTTGGGTAACATGATCATGACACGGTATTTAGCTAATACCTTCCCATCATAGTTAGTGTAAATCTTGACCAAAAGTCTTGATTCACATCCCAAACTCCATAGAAGTTGTCGGAGATTGTCTGTCCAATCCCCTCCGTAGTCATCCAACGTCCTGTTCATCACTTGAAGATTCTGGGGTGGATATCGAGGTGCCATGTGGAACTGTGGATACGAAATTATCATCAGTCACATAGAGTTAAAACTCTTGGGTAATGATTGGAATTGCAATCATATAAAAGAGTTATCGCACCAGTAACATAACAGGATTATTCTCAAGTGAATATCCCTCATATCACTAGAGAACTCTTCATTATTGCTAAGATGTGTCCTACATGTTCTACCCATTTACTAGGTTTCCAACCTAAGGTTAAAGCATATGCTCTGATACCAACTGCGGTGACCCAGCATACCACTGCATGACGTAGTATACTATAGTCGTTGACATAACACCAATGAAACACCGTTCACTAGTATTACATCCCTCAGAATGGCACAACAGAAACACAACGGGTCTAATACATGGCTTAAAGGTTACAACTCACTCTTTTACATAAGATCCAGAGAACACTCTAGGTTAAAGAGAGAGAAATAACTTCTTACTGAGAAGAATCAAAGATAAACAACGCAAGAATGATTATACTATTAAGTCTAATGTTTTGACTAAGAGGTTGGCATTGCTGCTATTGCAACGCACTACAGAAATAGGTTCTTTGGCTAGAGATAATATTCCTATTTAATCAATAACTTTCGTCTTCACTTGAGTTGAGGTATATGTTGACTTCCTTGTCTTCATTGAATAGCTTTAGCTGGTCTTGTTAAGTCCTAGAGCATATCTTGATGTAGACATCGTTTAATGGCTTCAGAATCTAGCAAGGGTTAAGAAGATACTTTGAGTACGAGCGTACTCGGCAATTCAATAGAAAAGGAGTGTTTGATGCACTATAACTACAGCCACGGACCATAGGTCGTAGGGAATGCAAATTTTCATAAACATTTCTTCAAAGGTTGCTTTTTTCTAAAAAGCTATGTCCGTCAGCCTTCACGGGTTTACCAGAACTTTCATGGAGTTCCTTTCCCGCCGCGTTCGCCGCTCCTTCTCGGAACAGGGAGTAACAAGTTACAGTTCTTACACTCTGCAGAGGTGCGTTACTCTACCCATGAGATATCAACTCTTTTTTGCACAACCGTGCAGCATTTTCCGTTCCACAATTCCATGATGTGGGGCCCAGAAGATGATCCAAGCCAATCACTGCCCCCTTCGCGACCTCGCATGCCTCCTTGTTGTTCACCATGCCCACATAAAGAATTACGGCAATGGTTTGTACAAAACGTTAGATGTCAGAACTATCGTGGGATGTTGAGGGTTCCCACCCATATGCTGCATATCCTCTACGAATTACCAATTACTATGCATGCTACGAGGATAATAGCCATGACCTGCACATCCGGCTTCATGCGAGAGGAAGAAGATACGACTAACTTCTCTGTCCCATTCCAAATCTCATGGTCAACCCGTAATATACGGCGTAAGAATCACTAGCGACATTGGTTGTTAAGTCCTAGGTGATATAGTTCTAAACAGTGGTATTCCAACTGTCAGATTTATTAGATTAGCTGATCACCCTAGATCAGTAACCAATAGTTCACATTATTACTGATAATAGTGTTTTTAGACCTTTTTCAAATGCAGGTGATAACAACACTGGATTTGTAAAATACTTTACAGATAATAAACAAAGGACATGAGCAAGTGTGAACTTGCCTTTTGTGATTGCAAGATTATGCACTCACGGTCTTCGAGTCAGTATAAGATCCAAAATCTGAAATCAGCATCATTGGTCCGGTAAGGAGTAAAGTTTAAAGAAGCAATATGCTTTTATGCATAAGCGCAAATCCTGGGAATAACGTTGTCCTAGGTTTTGGATTCCGAAAATGGTTATTTTGGAATTATAGTCTTTTTCGTTAAGTTTCATAGTTGTACTTTTATTAGAGTTGATGAGTGGTTGTAAACAACACATATGCAGGAGTAAAGTATACATACTTATGACATACTAGTTAGGATTAATTATACAAGAGTTCTTGTTTAAAGTGGCAAAAAGGATAACCTTCGAAGAAAAGGTTTCTCTTCTAAGGTCTAAACAAACTTTGTGGGTAGTTAGTGGTGGTTGATGTTATTTGTTTGCTCAAATGGTTTGGCTTGAGTTGCTTTATAATTTAACTACTTCAGACCAAAGTTAATTATAAAACATATAGTAATGTTTATTGTATTATATTTAGATTTTTGGAGACTAAAGTTAACTTTAAAAAAAATAGATAGTTTTGAAAGTATAATACTTATACATTTGTACCTTGTGTATCTGATATGTTTTCTTAAAGTTATTTAAGACTGGTTATTCTTTTACTTGAGATAATGGTTTCTTAATTCTATGATAGAGTAGTATCATTTACCTTTTATAGATGAGTGAGTATAGTTTATAATTCCAGATATATTTTCACTTAACTACTTTTGAACTTTCTATAGTGTTGTGGTAATTTTTTGTAATTTGATAGTTAAAGTAGATAGAAAGGATCTGATTTATTCACAAGATGTTCTTTAAGGGTTTTTATCATGAATTGGAATCCTTTGAGAATATAATCTTCACTTAGAGTTGAAGATAATTTAATACAAAGATGTTTATAATGTTTTAATCCATTATGGTTTCATATTATTAATATTTAAGACTAATATTATTTATTAGACTTAATTGACTTATTTTAGAAATATTAAAAAAATTTATTTATCCTTATATGAATTATTAATGAAGTAAATAAGTTTAAATTTGAGTTATTAAAATATTTAATTTTTTAACTCAAAAGTAGAATATTAGATTTTTAACATATAGATATTATTTTTGTGATCATTTTGGTATATTATTTGTGATTTATAATTAATAAGATATGATTCTTATAATTCTTATTACTTTATATTTACTTAATAAATATAAAATATTTAATTGAGTGAAATAAAAAATACATGATTATAGTTTTAAATTAGAATTCTTATTTTTCTAAGATTTTTGGTATTTTATTTATATTATTAACATTTATCATTATAAAAATATGAGTTATCAAAGTTTTATTACTTATAAAACTTTTATTAAATAATATTTATTTAAATAATCATCATAATAATATTTTATAATAGTTTTAAGTTGTAGATTTTATTTTTCTAAAAATTTCTATATATTATACACATTTTTCTGAATTATAAATCAAAAGTTATTAATTAAACAAGATTTAATCATTTATTTGATTTCTAGAATATTATTAATTGAATTATAACATTTTATTTATTTCTTAATAGAAAATACTTTTTACACCACATCAAGAGCTATCCCCAGTCACTGAGTAGTGGGCCATGGTCCACCTAAGCTCTCAGGTTAAAGGAATTGCATTTGTTACCGATTGGTTTTCTACCCCAGTCAATGACATATGGGCCTTGGGCCACGTCACTTGCCACGCAGGAAAACGACCAGTCAAACTAGCTGACGTGGTGCGATCATGACGTAACGATGGCGTTAGCACCACCACCACCGCCAGAGGTTGGTTGCCGGCGACGATCTATTGCGCCCTAGCAAGCGAGATAAGCTTAGTTCGAATAAGCGCAACCTACTGAACCTAATAGTGGCAGCGCCGCTCGGGAATTGTCATCGGATCTTCAGCTCCGACGAGCTCCGACGGTGGCCGACGGTGGAATATGATGAAACGGTGATTTACAACGAGATCCGGCGATTGAATGTTACATGGAAGTTCAGGAACTCACCCTGATGATGATTGAGTGGTCGGCGAGGACAGGCGCGGTCGCAATCGAGCTTCTCGACGAGGATTCCGATGAACTGTTGTGAAGAGGAATCGCAAAATTCACCAGCTCCAATGCTCCCCCTGATGCAAGCTTCTACCCCGAGGATCTACGGAGGAAGGCGAATCTCCATGATGGCTCAGAATGGTGTGGGGAGACGTGGTTCGACGGCGAGAGGTGACTCCGGTGAGCTAGGGTTTCGGTCCCGTTCGCATCTGAGAGGATAAGGAGAAATTGGAGATAGGGATGGAGGCAATGCGTCGTGGTGGCCTTCTTATACCCTCCTGGCAACGACGGCGAGTATCTTGGCGCAAGGCTGACGACGACGACGGCATCGAGCGGCGGCGAGCTTCGCGAGCGAGCTGCCTGTGTGCGTGACGATGACGACGATGCAACTTTTGCGGATAACCCCCTGGAAATTTCTTTAGCTCAACCCATGGTCCTCTCCTGACCCCACTTGTCAGTCCCAGCCAGAAAAGAATCTGGGCTAGTTACTGGGCTGTTGTGGGCTGCTCAGGGGCGTCAGATAGGTGTAGGGTTGTTGGGCCACGACCAGGTAGTATTTTTATCTGTTTTATCTTTTTTCTATTTTCTGTTTTCTTATTCATATTTGAATTTGCTTTTATTTTGAACCTTTCTTTGTATGATTTGTTTGCTGGATATTTACAACAATACTAAAATATACCTAGGCTCATTTGTGATTTTTTTATTATATCATCTTTTTGAATTTCTTTTATTTACTTAATATGAATCCCCTTGTTAATAGTTTGTAGAAACTTTTCTTATTATTTTTCTCTCCTATTTTAGCTAGGGATTTTTTGAATGATATCTTCTTATTTGTTTATAGACTTAACTCTAATTGGCTCGTAGTTTGAATATAATTTTATATGTATAATGATCCTGGATCATTATTTGATGCATGAAAACATGAAAGATATTGATATGGTTATTACTATTCCCATTAATTTAGAAAATGAAATGTATATATTCTATTGTGATAAACAAAGAGGTCTAGGGTTTTGAGTTATGAGTACTACCCTTGGCTTTAGGGTTTTGTATAAGGTTAGATTCCTTTTAAGAGTCAAGATTTAATGACTAAGCATATTGCCTTATCTATCTATCTATCTAATAATTTCTCTAGAGATAGGTTGGTTAAATACGTTTCCGTGCACCCAAAATACGTTTCCGTCTGCCAAACATTGGCCCGCGCTACGAACATCACGACACTTAGTCGAGGTGGTCTTAATCTCCGAGTTATCACGTCGCCCGCTCCGCTCATACGTGCTTTGTTCGCCGCTCTCGCCCAATCTGACGCCGACCACTGGAGCGCCTCCTCTGCCACCTACCAATTGGACCCATCCCTTCACCGCTCCTCTCCTCTGTCCAGGTCCATCCACCCCCCGCGCACTTCTGCCCAGTCTCACCCTGATTTCCCCCACAGCCTCGCGTGCCCTGATGCCGCACAGCCGCGCCGCTCACTTCCCGCCTGCCCGACCTAGCTTCCATCCCCACCTCCCGCCCTCTTCCTCCCCCCTACAGCTAGCCACCGACCCTCTACGGATCGAGACTCCTCACTCCCCGTCGTGCCAGCTTCTTTGCTTTACAGCCTTCGGCGAGAGGACCTGCGATGGATTCATAATCTATGTGCCTCCTTCTACCAGTTCGATTTTCAAGAGGAGATGGAGTAGGCAGGCGCTGAGGAGCCACGCGAGGTGGGCGAGCTCGGGGTCGAGGAGCTGGACCGGCGTAGCCTCTCGCACGTGTGGGAAGTGGAGGCAGCACTCGCTAGAGGCTGCGCTAGGGGAAGAGAGCGGTGGGGGCGCTGGGTGCTGGTGTTTCCCTGGGATGGAGAGGTGGTGGCAGCCTACGGGTTCAAGCGGGGCTGTGGCTGCGCTCTTGCGACCAAACGAGAAGAGCGGCGGCGCTCGAGGGGAGGACGTGTGGACGGTTTCAGCTGGACTGAAAGGCTCCGGCTGGACTGGAAAAAAGACCGACACCAATGCCATCCATCTATCTAAAAAACATGTTTCTACATTGATAACCTGTACCATATAGCACTTTATTAGAGGCTTTAATCAATATAATTCATTTGGACAACTCAAGATTGGTGAACAGAATGTGAGACCCGAATAGCGAACAGATTGCACTGTCCGTAAATAAGTGTACTTTTAGCTTTGTCTTAAGTCAGTTTGACTAATTTTGTAAGAAAACTTAACAATATTTATGTCTCTAAATTGGTATCAGCAGATATGTTTTCAAATTTAGTTTTATAATATATCAATATACGTTGATCCACTCTTTGGCGATAGAACAAGATTTTATTTATTTAGTGTTCTCCCATGCAATACAACAATTGATTTTCTATATGATGATTTTGTATTTTTGGATATCCATGACCCAAAAAAAAGTTCTTTAGAAGTAAATTGTGAGTTTCTCTTACCAGTGCGTGAATTGTTGTACTTCCAACCATATATGATGATACAACCAAAATTAGAATAAACCTTAAATATGAGATTTTTATTTTATTTTAAACCCGTTGCAAGTATTTGATGAAATCTCCCTATTTAATAGAAAGTTATAATTAGAGTGTTTTATAGAAGTGAATTGACAAAAATATACTTAAGCACATATAGTTATGATGGTTGAAATTAACAGAAATGTGCTTATGTAATTTGCTATCGGGAAATATTTCTATAAAGTGATATGGACATAACATGATAGATCAACAACATAAGATGGATATTATGTTGATCTGGGATTTAGAGTTGGTTGCTTACCAAGATTAAATAGGAAAATGATTTATAACATATAATTTTCACAATCTGGGATTTCTAATTAAGGAATTCCTTTCCTAGATATAATACTTCTTCCTATCCATCATCATAGTTAGTATGATGAGCTTTACTCATTTAAATCTTCTTATTCATATATCATTCTTCTAAACTTATGGATGAATCCTATGAGTTTGATACAAGGATATTTCATCATTTTCTCATATCCTTGCTTGGTTGTATTCACTGTTCTACTGTTGATAAACTTCCATCCAACTAGTAGTTCCTTCAATTTCACTCACAATCTTCCTTAATATTCCATCACTGATCTTTCTCTAAGGTTGATTATCTTTTAACATGAATAACATTACTTCTAAACTCTATGCTATACTAGCTTTAATTAAATAATATCAGCCTATATTTACTTAACTCTCATGACTTACACTTCAATCCCTGAATTATATTTATGTGGTTTGCAAAGACTACTCTAGGATCACTTATCTCTACTAAGGTTCCAATCATGTTCTACCCACCAGTATTATTTATACTACATATAAGCATTCCATATAGGTGGCTAAAGCATTACCATTATAATCCTTTAATCATTTATTGCTTAGGTTCTTAGTTGGCTAAGCAGGGCATTATCAATCCTACCTTTTATTGTCTGGAAATTATCTTCTTAGTATCTTATATTGGATTAAGGTTATTAATGGACTATGCCCCCATTAGAAGATTTAAGTAGATGTTCTGATAAGATTAAATAATAGATCAAAGACTAATAGTTAAAGAATTTGTGAATCAATGGGGAATTATCCAACATTGATGAACAACAGAGATTGAAAAAAGTTCTATAAAGATTCTATAGAAAGAAAGATATATATATATATATAGTGGATGATCTTGACTTAATCTCTTTCCAACCCCAACTCATCAAAGGAGTTTTTAAGGTTAGGTGTTACTATGATACTCAGGATGTATGCATATGGGATTAAGATATAGTGGTTACATTCTTATTATTTGTTTTATATCCTTAACTTGGTACTTATGAGTGATTATAATGAATACTATAACATGATCACCTAATGACCAAATAGAATTCACATTATATTAAGGTTTAACTTATAGTACATTTGATCTACCCTTAGATCAAATCTCTCTTACCCAAAATGAGATTTTAACAACGGTCTTATTGAAACTTATCGCAGTCAACTTGATGATCTACTTCAATTCCATCAAGCTAAGAGAAGCTTCAATCACTTTGACAAGTTTTTTTTAAAAGAGCGAAAATTATTTGGATTTTCTATGCATGAATGCAATGCACACATCTGGTTTCAACTTATTTCTAGGCTCTAATGCTGGGATGTTACAGACTCCTGGTCCTGCTGCTGATTATTGATCGGAGAGGGGTCTCAATCATGTCTACATTATTCGTGAACCGTAGGGTGACACTGTTAAGGAATACCGACACCATTTGGAGCAAATAATATGCCAGAGAAAGAAAAAGGAAAGCGCAGGAATTTATTTCACTAGACACGAGAATCGTTTCAGTTGAAATTGCTGAAACTGGTTCTGCATGTGAAATTGAAATGTTTTAAGGTGTTTTATGTGAATGTTTGTTAATTAGAGTAATTACCAAAATTCTGAATAAATAAATAAAGAGTTTTATTTAAATGAGAGCTTGCATTAAATTTGGTGGAAATTTAATGCATGTGAGTGGATTTTTGAGTGGAGGCATGTAGAGGGAGTGTCCCAACCTTTATTAACATAAGGTGGTGTCCCCTGTGTTTACAATGCTAGTCCCTGGATCAATAGCTAGCATCCACAGTTTAGATGTAATATCAAGAAACAAAGGTCATAATATAACTTTATAACCAGGAATAACATAATTTTATTACATCTTTACATAGCTCATTTGGCTATTACAATACATTGCAGCGGAATAACTTTAAGCATGGGGTCCTTCATCTTCAAGTGCCACAGGCAAATGCTGGTTGTAGACTTTGTAATCCTAATCAATCAATCTTCACTAAAATCAATCAAACCTGCAACATTACAAGTTACAGCCACAAGGGTCAATACATTTGAATTGTATTGGCAAGTTTCACTACTATGTAGAATATAAGTGGATCCTATCATTACATGCATATTTGGCTAAGTAGAGTTTTAGGCTTATTTGCTTAAAGTAATATTTTATCCTGTCTTTTCAAAATGGTTTTGGTCCTTTGTAAAATCTTTGAAATCTTCTTAGCAAAGCCCAAGTATTAAAGTTATTATCAAAATCTTCTTGATCTCCTTGGTAACCCCAAGTGTTCAAGTCTTCAACAAAACTCTTGAGTTCCTTGGTAACTCCAAGTACATCAAGTTTTATCCAAATCTCTTGAGCTCTTTGGTATCCCCAAGAGCATCAAGTTTTATCAAAATCTCCTGAGTTCCTTGGTACCCCCAAGTACATCAAGTTTTTATTTTAGAAATTAGAATGTCGAGATCTACCACAGCTTCAAACTTTAGTTGCTCAGTATTGTCCATAACCGGGGACACGGCTAAGTACTTAGATTTTATTATCTTCTGCAGAAGTAGTACACTTTACCCACATGTCACAATCCCATCTTGTTGCCACCAGTGGCCACTGGATTAGTGCTCACCAAGATGGAGTACTGGCAGATTGAGAATGTGATGAAGTCTTTCCAAAAGGTCCTCCCATGCACCATTGCTAGCTTGTCTTCAGTACCCATGTAGGATTCCAGGTCCCCATGTCCAGTAAACTAAAGACAATGCATGGGTCTTCCTAATGTAGTTGACTAAGCCAGAGCCATAATAGCATGTGGTTGCACACGAAAGCCACAATTGGAGAAACATGTTCAATCTCTAAGTTTTCTGGGTGGTTTCCTTTGGAGCACAACACAAAGAGACTGCCATAGACATGGTTCCTTTTATTGCCACCTTCTCCAAAACTCAGAGTAACCTTGGCCACCCAGGTGGTTCATTGAGTCCTTGTTTTATTATATAAAATCACAAGTCCTTTTCTCAACTTCATAAAAATCTCAACATGTATCTCTTTTCAAAATATATCATGGCTAAGCATGTAACCACTACATTGTTTTCACTAAGGAATGTATAGGGTATCCTATTAGGATTTAGCATAGCATAAGTATAAAATTATTTTCATGCATGTTTCAAAATCCACTAAGTATAATGAAAATAGTAGGACTTTTGAGATGATAGTGTAACTTGCCTTTTTGGTAGGGAATGTTTGGTTCACTCCTTGATCTTGCTAGTCTCACACTTTTCTAACTTCACTACAAGTCAATCAAGCAAACACAGTATCAACAAGCATTCCAAACCATTAATCAATTTCACACACCTAAAACAATGGGATCTAAGTCATGCATGTAAGCATGCAAAGAATGGTTCTATTTGTAAAGATGGTCTCCACTAGGCTTCTAAACTTTGTAAGATCCATAGTGGTCATTTACCAAAATGGCAAAGTCTTTTGCAAAAGGGTTTTATCCAAAAACCATTTTAAATCCATTCATCATTTTATGTGGTGAAAAACATTTTTATTAAAGCAACAAATTTAAGTGATTCACCAAATAAGTTGTTGTTTCCCAAAACTTGGTGTTTAGGGTCAGTAGGTTTGGTTCAAAACATTTTCTCAAAGTTTTTATATCCAAAACATTTTCATAACAAAACCAATATTTTTATTTGGCCAGAAATGGGCTAAATCAAGTTTTCCATCCTAAACTTTACCAAATTCATTTCCTAAACTATGGGTTGGTTCCTAGGGTCAGTAAGTTCACAACAAACCTTTTTTCACAAGTTTTAACCCTAAAAACATTTTTGAATCATTTTTCTAAGCTAAACAAGCATACAAATGTTTCTAAAAAATCAAACAATCTAACAGTTACTATTTGCTAAACCAATGTCATGGTTGGCTAGGGCTTGCTCCACTGATTCCAATGATATAAAGTTTGCAATTTTTGGACGTGTGGATCAAAAGTTATAGGGTTTTCAAATTGCAACTCAAATCTGTTTTTCAAATTCTGTTTTAAATAGAACTGGCCACGCGTCGCGTTCTGGTTGGATGGTACCGGTTCGGCCGGATCGCGTAGTTGCAGCCATTGGATCTAATCAGATCGTGCGGCACAGGACGCGTACCCCTTCGCGGTTAAGTGATCTAATCTTGCTCGCCCGGTCTAGATCGAACGGCTCCTACTGACTTGTCAAAAGCTGGTGGCGCTAGGACAACGGCGAGCGGCGGAGCGGCCAGATAGTGGCGGCGCTGGCGAGGCAGGAAGCGAAAAAGGGAGGGAGTAATCTCACCGAAGTCGCAAGGGAGTGGTGATGCTCGACGTGTGGTTGGCTTGACAAGGGGTGCTCGGGGACTGCAGCAATTGCTCGCCGGAGTGGAGAAAGACGTCAGGTGGCTCTGGTTGCTGTCGAGGGCGACGCTGCAGGTCACACGGGGGCAAACCAAGAGTAGGGTTAGATGCGCATGGTCGAGGCGAGTGAGGAAGCATGAACGAGGAGGCGCGGGGCGGTCTAGTTTACCTGGAAGTCGTCGTCGCAGTTGAAGACAAACGGCAGCGCTCAGAGCTTGGTCGGAGTCGACGCTCAGGGACGCCCGCGGTCAAACGAGGGGCACGGACAGATGCGTCAGGAGGTGGGGAAGGTGTGAGCTAGGTCGAGGAGGCACGGGGTGGTCAGGCTCGGCCGGAATTGGAGAAGGTAGCTCGTCGGAGCAGCGGCGGTTTGGAGATGATTCCAAGCAGCCTGGTGGCGAGGAGGGGTTGGCGTTTGAGGGGAAAGACAGAGGGAGGAGAGGTGCTTATGTACGCATGGTCAGGGGCGAGATTAACGCGGTCATTACTTGTGAATTTACGCGCGGAATCACTGGCAGAAACGGCCGGCGTGGTCGTCGCAAGGAAGAAGAGGGGTGAGCTGGCTGTGTGGGTCCCTGCTGTCAGCGAGGAAAGGGAGTGAGAGGAGGGTCCACCAGTCAGTCTCTTTGCGGGTCTAGGAGTGAGTGGAAAACTTTTCGTCGCGAGAGAGAAGAGCTGGGCTGTTGGGCTGCTGGGTTGGGCTGAGTCAAAACCCATTTTTTTCTTGCTGAAAGTCTTTTCCTTTTCTATTTCCAATTTCTGTTTTGAAATTTCAAACAAACAAACATCAACCAAATCAATTCAAACAATCATCAAACTCTGCAACTATGAATTTGGTTCTGTTTAATAACATCAACCAAAATTTCAAAACCAAAATAATAACTTTATTTTAGGGTCCATTATTAATTAAATAAATAGACCTTGTTTAATAAATCAAAATAGGTTTTGTTTTATTTAAATACTCCTTTTGAAATCTAAAAACCAAATCAGTAGGTTTTATTTGAGAATAAAAATACTTGGAAAACTTATTTAAATTGAATAAATAAGTTTTGATGTTTTGGAAATAATAAAACCTTTATTAATAAAACTTGGATATTAAATCCTTATTATTTTTATTCAAATAAACCTTTACTATTTTTATCAAAACAAAATGTTTTATTTCAAAATCTTGGCCAAGGTTTAATTTGGCTTTACAAAATAATCTTTATTTATAAAACTTCTATTTCCTTTGGAAACCAAATCCTTTTATTTAAGAGATCCAAAATAGTAATTTTAAAATATTTTTATTTTCCTTTAATAAATGTTTTATCTTTTTAAATCCCTTTAGGATTTTATTTGATTCAACTTGGTTTGAAGTTCCAATTGAATTCAAAAAGTTTCTTCTGGCCCTAAAAATCAACAAAGTTTTATTTTATTCAATTATTTTTCACATTACAAGATTTGGAAAATCTTGGGATGTGACAAGGCATGTTTATGTGAGTGGAGGCTTTTCATTTTGAGTGGGAGCTCCACCCACATGAATGCGGAAGAGGTGGGGGCAGCCCCCATGGATGGGCGCCATGACCCCTTGGGTTCCCCCTCTCCCTATAAATGGCCTCCCTCTCCTCCTCTCAAAGTACACCTCCTCGTGAAGGATCTCTCTCCCCCCTTTAGAATTTCCCCATGGTCTCGGATCAGCGAGATACATGTTCTCGGTGGCTTTTTCTGGAAGGATTCATTGCTTCTGCTACTTTGCTGGAGCAAGGGCGCGGAGGTTGTCGGGGTACCCGGACATGTGTGCGATCACGGATGCACCAGAGCTTTGCGGTGCTGGACTTGATGGTGCTGGATCAGATGAACTTCATCACGATCTTGAGATCGGCAAGCGTTCTACTACATCATCCATGAGTACAACCTCATTAACGATGTTTGGTCTTCGAGGGTATGTATTATATGGATATATATCCACCCGTTGCTTGTATATTTTAGATAGATCTTGGTACATAGTTGTTCCTATCATAGGAATTTTTTGTTTTCTATGCTGCGAACCCTACAGAGGTATCAGAGCCGTATCTATACGTAGATGCTTTGCACGGGTAGTACACATATGTATATGTGGGAGATGATAATCATATTATTGCTTCTTAGTTGTACTTTGGATATTGGTGGCATAGTGGGATGAAGCGGCCCGGACAAACTTTATATGTCCTCGCACATGATACATGCTCCACGCTTGACATGCAACTAGTTTTGCATAAGTGGCTAGTGGGTGTCTGTCTCTCCTACTATAGTCAATATCTAATTTCCAACGAGTTGTCAACAATTTGGTTATCCTCATTGTGGTTCATGTTCGTAGGTAAGAACGGTTCTATCTTGAAAGCCCTAAGCCATGTAAAACTTGCAATGGATAAATTAGATGCGTCTAGTTTAGATTGTTGTTGGGCTAGTATCATGATATGGTGATGTTGTAAGTAAAAGTATAAGTCGAAACTCTTACAACACACATAACGTGTAAGTTCCATAGACCTTGGCCTTACACATAAAGGAATGATGAAGATCATACCACGATGCACATGATAACGATCAAATGCAAGGACCATATCATTTTACTTTTCACATAAGATGTTTGTTGCATCTTATATTGCTAGTTTGGAGTTTTATTAGCATAATAAGATGATCCCTCATTTAGATATCAAGATAAAAATGTGTTATTCCTTAAGTATACACCGACAATGTTTCGCCGCTTCAAGACAACACGTGATGATCGGGTGTACTTGAATCCACGAGCATATCTCGGGTGTAAGACAGTTTTACACACGCGAATACTAAGGTTCTTACTTGCCGAGCCTAGCATGTACAGACATGGCCTTGGAACACGGACCGAAAGGTTAAGCATGAGTCATATGTTTTGATATGATGACCATATGGATGCTCTCCTTTGAAGTTACACCAACTCACGTGATGATCGGATTTGATGTAGTGGATTTGGTTCATGTAATCACCAAAAAGACACTAGGGATGTCGTTTTTGAGTGGAAGTTCATTTCTAATTTGGATTAGTGGAACTAAATTTATCATAAATTAAATAAAACTGAATTTGCATAATTTGTTGCAATCATTGGCGTTCGTTCACCACCTTATGCTTAGTTATAATTGAGATAATAGAACTATAGAATTCTGGATATTTTCTTTACGAACTGGTATAGTATTGTGTTGAGTGTCAATCTAAAGTTTAAAGTCCTATTGCAAACTTTCAGCAAACTCTGTTTACTCCGTGAAATTTAATAATTGGTATTAAATCGAGAGTAATAATTACAGTGTTAGTATCTTAAGTATCATGTTTGCCTCCATGATTCTTGATTGTTTTAATATCAAGTTTATCTAGGAGCTGGAAGAATTGTTTCAGAAACCATCATGTGTGGCAGATATAATGATATCTGAAATAATGTTTTGGTTGCAATATGATAGAGTATAATATATGTTCTCATATTGGATGAGAAGTTGCAAAGGTTGGAGATGCTAGACATCCTAATCATCCAAAAGGGTTTTAGAAAGTAATGTTATACTCACGATTAGCCTTTATAAGCTACATTAGCTTGATCATGAAAGTCGTCATGATAAGGATGAATAGAAGATGTATATAAAGTGTATACTACACTAAAAGATTACTAAAGAATATATTTTGAAAGAATGCCGATCATTTGAGGATGGTGATCTACTTCAAAGTGCAAGTCCAAAGGTATTAGTATTTGAATATACACGCTTTGGACTATGTGTCATGTATATGGCGCCACTTTTGATGTTGATAGATTCTTTTAAAAGGAAAAAAGGAAATGTTGAAAGAGAATCCATAAAATATATTTGGCAGAAAAGAAAAGATTGGAAATATCCAGTTTAGGTATATGGATGATATACATGTTATGGTTGTATTCTTTGCTGGTTAAACAATGTGGTTCTTGGGTATTGAATACCGAATTGGTTGGTATAAAATTTCATACAGAATGACGCAATTCATGAACCACAATGGCCTAAGTAACTAGCAAGAGAATATGTGATGATGTTCATCAAAAACAAACAAGTCGTTGTTTGTATTTATCGTTGACATCAAAGTCTGCCTTCAAGATTTTTTTTAATAATCGTTATTTAAATTAGGTATTATGAGAAAAAATATTGTTCAAATAATTACCGTATTCCATATAAGATGGATGATTTACAAATCTAGTTAGAGAAATCACATCCATAAAAACTAATGCTAAAAATGTCGCAAGGCAGATGATTGAAGATCACTTACGAAGTGACATCACCATTTAAATTATATTGGAAAGAAAACATGAAGAAACTCCATTTTCATGAATTTTTGGAGTCTTTGATTTGATAAAATGACGCTTGTGAGACATTCCTCGGGATAATTAAAACTTTGTTCAAAGGCCAAAGAAGAACGATCGACTAAAATATTGGAATTTATACATATCGATGAATGTAGTCCATTATGTGTAGTCGTAAGTGATGGATTTCAACTTCATATAATTTCTCCGGAAATTTGAGTGAATATTCACTTATTGAGAATGAAGTATGAAATATTTGAAAACTTTCACAGACTTTCAAGATGAAGTGGAAAATCATTGTAACAAGAAAATAAATAATTTATGATTTTATCATAAAGGGATTTATTTGAGTTGCAAGTTTAGCAAAACACCTAGATTTGCATCTCCCGAAACACCATAGGAATATGGAGTATTTGAGATTTGTAATGAAACCTTGTTTGACATGGTTGGATCAAAGGTGCTATTTATAAAACTGCCATTATGTTTTAAAAGATTAAAGCTTTAGAGATTACCACTTTTACACTGAAAAGAGCTCCATCTTGATCCGTTGAAATGACACCATGTAAGTTATGGTTTGGGGTAAAACCCAAGTTGTCCTTTCTTACATTTTGGTATGCTAAGCATAAGTAAGGTGTTTATAACCAAAGTCATATGAACATGTCTTTGTAGGTTATTTCAAATAACCATTGGGTATTCCCCCATAACACCAAGGACAAAAGGGTTTGTCGCTAGAAACGTGAAGTTTCTTGAAAAAGAAATTTTTCGCAAAAGTTAAGTGGGAGGACAATAGAACTTTGATAAGGTTAACGAACCTTAGCTATATGTGCTGAGTTGCGCAGCACCAGAAAACGTTTCGGAGGTAGCCACAATGATCATGGCTCACGTGTCTCAAAGGTTGTGGTCACGGAGATCTAAGTTCCTATTAAACCAAGTAGGTCGGATAAACAATCAAACATTAAGATTTGAGAGTAAATCATTGTTGTTTGACAATGATGAACCCACTACATGCAAAGAAGCGATGATGGGTCCTGACTCCGTCAAATGGCTTGAAGCCATAAAATCCGTGATAGTTCCATATACGAGAAATCAAGTTTTTTGAACTTGGAAGAACCTTCGGAAAGGTGTAAAAACCTATCGGTTGTATTTGGATCTATAAAGAAACAGACATGGATGTTTCACATCTATGAAATAGTCGACATGGCGTAAAGTATTTTACGACAATGTTCAAGGTGTTGATTATGACAAGATTTGATCTTTCATAGCGATATTTAGTCTGACGGATTAAAGTAGCAACCACTACATATAATTTGGTATAGGGTAGATGAATAAACAAAACAAAGTTCTTCTAATAAGAATGGTTACCTAGGACGTGTACATGACACAATCCAAAGGATTTTGTTAATTCAAAGGATGCTAAAAGGGGCATGCAAACTTCAATGGTTGAAGTAAGCATCGCGGAGTAGGAATCTTCAACGTGATGAAACTGTTAAAGGGTTTTCATCTGGAGATGATGAAGATGCTTGCTTTTGCAAGAAATTAAGTAGAAGCGCTGAGACATATTTCTAATACATTATGTGGAGGACATCTTATTGATTGGAAATGATGTATATTTTATTGACAAAGGTTAAGAATTTCATCGATGAAAGACTTAGGCAAAACCAGAATATTTTGCATGAATGTCTATATAGATAGACTGTGACGCTAATATGGTTATGCCAAATGTACATATATGAGATATTGAAGGCGTTCAATATAGAAACGATGAGAAAAGATTCTTGTTGCATGGAAAAGAATTGAATCAAAATTCAATTGTATCGACACTTGATAAGTGAAATAAGATTTAAGTTCTTTGACACTTGATGAGTGAAATCACAAGAATGTTTTGATCAACCATACCATGATATGTACACATCCAGATATGTCCTATCTTCTAAGTGTTGAGCATATACTAGAATGAATCATAAAATGATCATTGAACGATAGTAAGTAAATTCTTATGATCTTTTGGAAAAACTAAGAATATATTTGTGTAGAGGTGACAAACAATTACAAATAGTTCATTGTAAAGCATTACATTGATACTAGTTTTGTCACAAGATACAAATTAAATTTATCTCAATTTAAACTATGGGTGGCACAATGAAATGGAAAGAAAGTTTCCATGATGGATTTTGGATGAATTCCAAATTTAAGACATTATGACAGATACTACAACAAAAGGCTAAGTATATGACTACTATAATAGCAACAAAGGAGGGCATTTGTGTCAAATAGTTTGTTATCAAACTAAGGTGTGGTTCGTAATGGGCTAACACTAAAGATATATTGTATGACAATAGTATCGACATGATTTAACCCCAAGGAACTAAAGATATCACCAAAAGACCAAATTTATGCAATGCCTTCTCATTGGAGAATAAGTGATGCGTGAAGACGCAAAGACATGAAAATACACACGGACCTGAAAGCGTTAGATCTGTAGATTATGTTAACCACTTGCAATCGCGTATATGGAATACCAGAAAGCCATAGGTTTTCAATACACAAAGTTTTCAAACTAGATTATTGTCTCTAGTGCAAATGGGAGACTGAAATGAATATGCCCTAGAGACAAGAAAAGTGTACATGTTGGTAACGAGATCAAACTAGGTATGGAGATACCGATGATTGAATCTCGGACATGTAATATATCGCGAGACAAAGGGATTGAGTTACATACGTATAAGGTTCACACGATCACAGAAGTCATCGTTGAATATGTGGGAGTCAGTACGGATCTCCAGGTCCCACTGCTGATTATTGATCGGAGAGGGATCTCGATCATGTCTACATTATTCGCGAACCGTAGGGTGACACACTTAAGGGATACCGACACCATTTGGAGCAAATAATATGCCAGAGAAATAAAAAGGAAAGCGCAGGAATTTATTTCACTAGACACCAAAATCGTTTCGGTTAAAATTGCTAAAACTGGTTCTGCATGTGAAATTGAAATGTTATACGGGGTTTTATATGAATGTTTGTTAATTAGAGTAATTAACAAAATTCTGAATAAATAAATAAAATAGTTTTATTTAAATGAGAGCTTGCATTAAATTTGGTTGAAATTTAATGCATGTGAGTGGATTTTTTAATAGAGGCATGTTTATGTGAGCGGAGGCTTTTCATTTTGAGTGGTAGCTCCACCCACATGAATGTGCAAGAGGCGGGGGAAGCCCCCATGGCTGGGCGCCATGACCCCGTGGGTGCCCCCTCTCCCTATATAAGGCCTCCCTCTCCTCCTCTCAAAGTACACCTCCTCGTGAAAGATCTCTCTCCCCCCCCTCAGAATTTCCCCATGGTCTCGGATCAGCGAGATATATGTTCCCGGTGGCTTTTTCTAGAAGGATTTATTGCTTCCGCTGCTTCGCTAGAGCGAGGGCGCGGAGGTTATCGGGGTACCCGGACGTGTGTGCGATCACGGATGCACCACTGCTTTGCGGTGCTGGACTTGATGGTGCTGGACTGGCTGGACCAGATGTACTTCATCATGATCTTGAGATCGGCAAGCGTTCGACTACATAATCCATGAGTACAACCTCGTTAACTCTATTCGGTCTTTGAGGGTATGTATTCTATGGATGTATGTCCACCCGTTTCTTCTATCTTGTAGATATATCTTGGTACATAGTTGTTCCCATCGTAGGAATTTTTTCTATGTTGCGAACCCTACAAGTTGGTGTCTTGATTAAAACTATTTTTGAGTTGATAGACAAGAATAAATTCCTCTAAAAGAACATTTTGAATCTTCAATTCAACATGGCCAAGATCAGCTTCCATCTTGCAAGCATAGGTAAAGTTTGCAATGCTGGGGGAGAAGACAATACTCTTATCACCCATGAGGAGGAATAGGTACCAACAAGGAGTTATTTGATCCTTTATGGCTTGATTCCAAGCTTGGTGAGATCTTTAAGACATTATAATATATCTTATAAGTTTTATATTACTATTTTAGTTTTGCATTAGTTCGAGCTTAGTAATAAAGGTTGCATCATTAGAATTCCTTTCAGGAATAGTCTATCCCTTTTATGAAATTCCGAGTTTATTATCATATATGGAGCATTATTGAGTTTGTGCCTGTCTTATTGGATATATGAATGGCTTGAGCATAATTTTACTTGCACTTGATGATAGCAGTAGGAGTCTTCCACACCATTGGTATTAATGAAACATATAAAGATAATTTAGTCAATATATTATAAGTTCATGGTTTTATTTACAAAAGGAAAAATTATCTAATCAGTCAAGTTGAGAAAGAAACCTCGAACAAAGTAAAATTAAAAGTGTTATCAAATTAGAGTGAGAACAAGACGAGGTAGAGTATCCAAGCTATAAAGATGCTTCATATACAATTGAAATTTGATAATTGAGATCGGCAATCTTTGAATTCCCTCATGGAGTGGAATGTATGGCTAGCTCCTTTGCACAACACTTAAACAAAAGTGTGAGCATATATATAAAAAATAGAAAATGTGCAAAGATCAAATAGGCATACACCACTATCTTGTGGTGAGACAAAGAAACATTTGAGATTTTAAATCCCAAGTGAATATGTTAATCCTAAAACACTTGGGACTACCCTGCTAACTCATTTGGTCAAACCGAAACACTTTTACATCATATTGAGAGTAATCTTTTGTGAATTGTTAAATGCTAAGGTGTGAAAGCCTGCTAATATTATTCGGATGGTTCGAGTACGGTGCTATTCATGAACTTATTCATATGTATCATATATGATAACCACATGCTGCAACTGCCTCATTTATTTTATCGACTCAGCTTCATGAATTTGAGGATCAGATCCATTAAGCTAAACTTGCTCGAGACAAGAAAGAGTCTAAGCTTGGGGAAGTTGACGAGTGCATATATGCATCATGTTTTATATTATTATTTTTAACTATAGTGGTAGGATTTTGGTATTTTACGATGTTCACACGCATCTTTTATGTCTATTTTCACCTGGATCAGGACAGATGATGGATATGAACACAATTCTTGGACCAGTTGTATTGGAGTGAAAAGGAGTAAAAATAGCATAAATCGCTGATTCGGAAAATATCAATAATACCAGAAGAAAACCCGAAGCGATCGAAGCATACAAAAGGATTAACGACCAACTATACAGCGGGAATAATTTTTCCGGCCATATAGTTGGCGCCGCCACCGCCACTGCCTGCTTAAATAGTTTCACCTCGTGCAACTCGATCGAAGATACGACATACAGAACATCCATAAATCGCCAAAAACCTCACCTCCGGAAGGGATCTGGAGTGGGAACACACCCAAGGTATTCATCTTCGCCATAAGCAGATCTGGGAGTCCAAGGCATCGATCTTCATCTTCATCAACTGCTGCATCACCATCATCTCCATCCATCCCATCTAGATCTTAGTTGTAATTCTCGTACTAGTTGTGGATTTATACAAGAACTATTCATCTATAATTGTTTCCATCATCATTGCCATGATGCTGTTTGCCTTCATGTCTGAGTAGATCATTAGTTCTTGGGGAGATGGAGAAACCCTAGTATATGATTGAGATAAGATAGATATTACTATGTTATACATCATTATGTGTATGTATTAATTGTCTTCATCTTGATATTGAGAGTCGTGCACCTCTTACTATTTGCCTCTTATGGGGACTTGATAAAGAGGATTACTTGCTGGTAGACGAAGGGATGATAGCACTTGTTGTGACTATAAAGCCATTGTTATTCTTTACGTACTAACTTGGGGAAGCAAGGATAACTCATTAAGCCATGTCCATGCCACGGGAGAAATCCCTTAATAGCTAGCGAGATAATACGATTGATGTCTTTTATCTGTCAGCTGTGGTTATGATGGATGATGTGAGCAGTGGTTGCTGCCTATTCGTCCATATATGGAGCTCCTCCCACATACATACATGTTATGAGAAAATTTGTTATGATAATCTTGATTACTCCGTCTAAATTGCTAGTGGTGTATCCACCACTCCCCTATAACGCCTTTTCCCTATTGTAGTTCAAGCTTTCTTACATACGCGATTCCTACTTTCTGCATTAAGTTTTACTTTACTTTATTTAATTGATTTGCTCAATCAAAAACCAAAAAACAATTCTATTTTTATTGCATCTTAAAATTATTCCTTAAGTACTTCGTTTAGTTTTAGTTAAAAGCATTTTAGTCTTTTGCCTACTGCTCCCTGTGGGATCGATATCTTTATTTCGAAACTAGCTACAAACAATATGTGCACTTGCAGTCATCAATGACTTTCTCTAGGGTGAAAACCTATGATCTTTGATTGGGTGATGACAATGTTTGTTCATTGTTTCCTTCTTAAAGGCTTCGCTATTGGAGATGGTGGACTTCCGGTGTTGTTTTGGTGGTGTTAGTGTTGCCGCTGCAATAAATTAATCGCTATAGCGGGACTTTTTTCTTTGTAATTATTCTTTTTTTTCTGGTTTGTGTGCATCAGTAAGGACGCTAGGACACGCGTTGTTGCAGAGGCCGGATGTAATTGATATCTCCGTGATATTAATATATACTCCTTTTCAAAAAATATGGCTATATCATGGCATGATGGTAGGGATCATCAATCCTCCACGTCATTGTAAAAGTTTATGACACATGGTCCACCGCACTTTTATGCTCCAAGGAAGGGTTCAACATGGAAAAATAAAGATGGGAACCCCCCTGCGTCTCCCTCCTCTGGCGACACTGGGGAAACCCTAGCCACCGTCGGCCGGTAGCCCCCTCCCACTCCCTCCCCCGCATCACTGCCGCAGGAGGGGTGCTAGTGAAGCCGCGCACGCCCCCAGGATGATGGCGGCGGGGCATTATTTTCCCCATCCCGAGACTCTCCTCCAGCTCCTGGTGAGTAATGGCGAGAGGTGTTGTGGCCGTCCGCCGAGGTTGGAGTGGGTGGAGGTCTCTTCCATGGCGGTTGTGCGGTCGGCTGCTGCTGGCGTGGCGAGGGCGCGACAAGGTTGGATCTGGGGCCACGGGCCGGCCGTGGAGGAGGGATCTGTGCGTGGAGGAATATGCGGCGACGGTGCCTACGATGGTTTCGCAGCGCGACGACAGAGTTATGGCCACCGCGGTGGTGCCTGCTGTGGTCGGCGGCTATGTGGGCCCTGTATGGTCCTGCTTGGGACATGCGGGCTGTGTCCGCTTTGAGCGCTTGTTGATGTCTCCATCTCGATGCTGGGGTGCCGCGGTGCTGCCCGTGTACCTGGGCCTGGTGGACTGCGCAGCGGCGGCGGGTTGGCCACGTCGAGGCTGTTGCTGGTGAATCAGCGATGGTGGTGTGGTTGCTATGGGATGAGGTCTACTCGGTGTTGTTGCGGTGCGCTTGGCAGGTGACGCACGAATGGAGGGCTCATCGTGGCGGCGCGGGCTCATCCGGGGCTCGATCTGGGCCGCTAGGGAGGTCTTATGGTGGCGGTGATCTTCGTTCCCTTTTCGCTTGTCGTGGCGGCGCTGCTCGTCCAGGATTCGCTCTGGTTGTTTTTCGGCAACTATCTTGCCGGCAGCGGTGATGATCTGGACGGCGGCTTTTCACCGCGGCGACAGGGAGCCTAGGCATGGCGGTGGAAGGGTTTCTTGTTGATCGTCGGGAGCTTGGAGGAGGGATGTGAGGTGTGGTGGTTGTGCCGGTCCTTGTTGGGCGGGCGTGAGGTTTGAGATTTTCCGTTGGGCGAAAGCCTTGTCCTGGCGGCTGTCCAGGACTAACGACAGTGACGCCCCTGGGCGCCTCATCCTTCTTGAAGTCGTCGTCGAAGCGGGGGTTTCTTGCTCCTCCGCCCGAGCTCTCCGGGGGAAACCCTTGATCCCTCGCGGGATCGAGCGTGGGCGGCACTTTTTGTGTCGCTTTCCTATTGGGGCCTCGCTTTGGACGTCCACCGGACAGAGGATCTATGGTGTGTTTTGGTGGTTCGACAGAGGTGGGTTCGTCTTCGGCTAGGCGGGATGCGGCCTTGGGGCCGGCGTGGTAGTTGGAGTTGTGGCTCCGGTCTTTCGCCTCCGCCTTTTGTGTTGAGGTGTGGTGTCGACCTGGTTGGTCGTCAACCCGTGTGGAGCGCAGCCTCGGAGCTAGCGTGTGGTGTTGTGTTGTAATGGTTTTTCGGCCAATTTTCCTCATAAACGGCCCAACTCTTTTCTACTATATCAATGAAAGTCAAAGAATTTTCCTCGTTTAAAAAAATGCTCCAAGGAAGGACGCAGAGGCTGCTTATGCTGCTGGGAATTTTCAAAACTCTAAAGAGAAAACACAGCATCAGCCTAGCCAATTTGGTGACCCCCTGTGTCCTTGAACACTAACGATCTGAGAATGTACTTCTCATCATGCCGACATTACTCTAGCACCCTCTAGGAAGATATCATTGCTGACATTCGCTCTCCCATGTTTACATAATTTTGAATTTGCGTATCATTATAATTCTAACAACTAGTATAATTATACCACTCAACATGCCGACATAACTAGGTGGCGCGCGGAGTTGCGAGAAGGATAGACGGAGGTCGGCTTGGGTCTTCTCCGTCTCCTGGACGGTCATGGTCCAATGCGGGAGGCGAAGCACGCATGAAAAACTTGCAATGGAGTATACTGTAGGAGGATATGGTGGAGATGAGCACCACCATCTTGTCGATGCCTATCAGCAATTCAGCATCTCCCGAGCAGCTCATGGCGGGACACATACAAAGGCCCGCTTGTGATCGTCCACCTCATGATCTACAACGAGATTGTAGTCTTCGTCATCTATGTCGGAGTCGGTGAAGGAGTTGGTGTGGCTCGGTAAATAGTCCTTGATGTCGTCGGAGTCAGAGGGGAGCACCGACTTGACACCGTTAGCGTCGTTGAGCATGGAGTGGTACCGACGCGTCTCTTTATTTGAGAGTGTGGCGTCGTGTCCTGTGACGGATTGGCTCGCCCTAGCAATGCCCTCTAAATTCTCTGATGGTGGCACGTGAGATGCTGGCAAATTGATGCATGTGGGTGGAAAATCGCGTATATGAAATATCAAAAAAATTGGTATCTTCTTGACGCTTTAATGGACCTGTGGCGGCTGAGCGAGAGGATGCCCTATTTCATTTTGGAGAAAAGTGCATGTTCTTGGTTCGTGGGAAGATGCATGTTCTTCGCTCTATGTCCTAGCATCCGTGACATAACACATGTTCTTGGTTGTGTGTCCTAGCATGCGTGACATACTAAAAAGACATGTTATCGTTGTAAATTTAAAAGCCATGTGAAGAGAACTTCTGTGTGTGGATGGGTAAAACCGTGGGAAAATCTCATGTGTGTGGATGACATGCGTAACACCGTGGTAAGAACTCATGTATGTGGATGACATGCTTAATACCGTGATAAGAACACATGTGTGTGTGGATGGAATACGTCATTTACTACTGAAATCAACCTCATGCTCCCGATACAACGGCCGTTAGTTTTTCTAATGGATTTATATTACACCCGTTAATCAGATTGTGCTCTCTTCTTTTAATCCTATGGCGTTGTGGGCATACACAGCTAGCCGAGTGAGTAACCCATTATTTCTCATATATATAGGCGCAATGGTTGCGGGTCTTACTCGTTTCGTTGATCTACCGATGTTGGCAATTTCTTCCTAGCTTGATTGTGTTGGGTCCTACTGTGCGGCTGTTGTAGCGAGGCGAAACCTGTTTCTAGGACGAAGTGAACAGGAACCTTACCTTCATGTCTACCACGCATCGGTCAGTGCTCTGGATTCTACTGGAAGATGGCCACTATTTAGACTCTGGAGGGCTACAATATGGAGATGCTCGAATAGAGCATGTGTGTTCTGATTGTAAACTGATAATATATTTGTTCTATTCTTTCTGGTGGTGTGAGGTGATATCATGGTCTTTGGCCAAGACTTTGACAGTCCCGGATGAATACATAGTTCCTTCCATCATCTGCAATCATGTTCGAAGAGAAACTATGATTTTGGCAATCATCAGTTTCTCTTGATATATGTTTCTATGTGATTCTTACGACTCATCCCCACCAAAACAACCCTTTCATCTTGCTCTAGTGTTGAAAGAAATAATGACCCTTCTGTGTCAAAATAGTTCAACAAGTTGGTCTTGTTGGTCTCTATTCCTTCTTCCTGTAAAGCTCTACTTAAGTCGTCTAGTAGAGGTTCACCTCTCGAAGTCTGTGGTCTTAATCCATCTATTTGAAACCCTTCTTCTCAGATGATATTTGGAGAGAATAATATCTTGTATTGATATATGGGGGTTATAGAGTATATATAGGCCAAACCAATCTAGAATTTAGGCCAACCGACATAGAGAGGTACAGACCGATTACAACACAAATATATCTCTAATACCCCCCGCAGTGGCAACGTCAGGCTCGACGATGTTGAGACTGGAGCGAATGTCCTAGAAGGGTGCAGTAGAAAGGCTCTTGGTGAAGATGTCAGCAAACTGTGCACTTGTTGGTACATAAAGAACTCGAACCTCGCCGAGAGCCACCTTCTCACGGACAAAATGAATATTGATCTCAATATACTTAATTCAACGATGTTGAATAGGGTTGTTGGTGTAACACCCTCGCCTGATAAGGCTGAGTTCATGTGTATAGTGCCAATCCCTGGATCGGTTCACTGGCACACACAGTACAAAATGATATCAAATATAACTGTTCATCATAAATACAACGAATATGATCCAGAATTTACATTATTTATTCAAGTACACAGTGGAAAACGAATACAAGGTAGATCTCCATCCTTCAAATGTGTCACAGGCGAACAATTGTTGAGTGGAGTCTCGCGACCTATGAACGATCACTCAGATACGATATAACCTGCAACATGAAACGTTGCAGCCACGAATGGTCAATACATTGAATGTATGGCAAGTAGGCTCAAGTGGTTAACAACAGATCTATCAACTATATGTTTATTTGGCCAAGTGGAGTTCATGATTATTTGCATAAAGCAACAGTTTTACCCTAACATTTGTAACAAAGTAGTTTTCCAATACGATAAATAGGACACTATGGTTCACTCCCAGGTGCTCCTACCCAATTATGTTCACCCAACAAGTTTTAAGTAATTAAGAAATAAGGATGAGTGAGAAATATCATAGCATCAGTATCAGGTCGCTCAAATTGTCCATAACCAGGGACACGGCTAAGCACTTAGTTTATACACCCTGCAGGGGTTAGTACACTTTACCCATGTGACTTGGCCAGCCCAACTCGTACCACCACTCTCATATTGGGTGATGATAGGGAGAAGTCCAAGAAGGAACCGTTCGGGAAGTAGCTCCCCAAACCCGACACGCACCGGTCCAACCTACACTATCTATATCTCTGGATACGTGGGTTCGAGTTACCACAACCTACTGAGTCCAACCAACCGCCCATTCCATTATTGGCACATGGTTGCACATGAAAGCTACCAAACAAATAAGCCAATCCTTTCTCAGTGTCCTGGGTGCCTTTCCGCAATGATACCACCAAAAATTATCAATCCCATCACACCCAGGAGATTCATTGATTAAGTTGTTTTAGTTTTCGCAAACCAACACATTTAGAATCAACATCAGTGATGTAACCCAGCCCTCGATCAAGACAGCATGGCTAAGCACATCTACCAACGATGGTTCATCTACAGGAAAACCCTACCACATAATAGGACATAGCATACCATATACACTACAATGTATAGGAAAACAATAGGACATTTATGACCAAGATAGCACCACTTGCCTTTGTTGTAGATGTAGTCGATTAGATAATCCTCACAATCCTCATAGATATAATGGTTGCACTCGTCATAACCACAATACTTGCAATCATAGTAGTTGCAATCACACACGTTGCACTCCTCGCAATCTATCGATCAAACAATTGCATACAACATAAACAATAGCACATAGAGATCAAACAAATACAACAAATGCATGCATGACAATTTAATAAGTCACAATGGTTGTTACTTTAGTTCTCTACACAATACTGGAGTATATGATGCATGCAAGAGGCCAATTAATGCAATGGAGTACTTGTTATTAATAATTACTTGCCAATATAGGATTTTGAATAGTTCTGTTGTAACGCCTGTTCTAACTGTCGAATTAAATTTGTTTCTTGGGTTTACTGGATAAAGGACGTTATTACGAACCAGTAGGCGTTGGATTCACCCTAATCAGAGTTATAGATATTTTTGTAAGATTTAAATAGTGTTTAATGGGTTTTAAATGATTCATATAGTTTCTGTTGCCTACAAATCAAACTAAAATTATATCTGTAATCTCAACGGAATTGTGAATCCAAAGACATATTATTTGTAATTTTCTGAGCATTATTTATTTTCTTATGAATTTATTACTCCAAAAGAGCCATTAATCTATTTAAGTCTTCACGGAAAAACCTTACAGTCAAAGCCTGAACTAATTGCATAATGATGATCTACATGGAACCAGCTTTCCATCGGTATATCATTTATATTTTTGTGATAAGCAATTAATTTACTATGAATTTATTGATTTATAAAGCCATTAAAACTAATTAAATTGCTACGGGTAAATAAACCGCAAATGCTGGATCCAACCAGATATTATTAATCTACATTATAGTAGCTTCAATTTGATATATTGTTCATATTTTTCGGAGTTACAGATAATTTCCTATGAATTTATTAACCTAAAAGACCATTAAAACTAATTAAATCATTACAGTAAGTACGTACTGTAAAGGTTGGATCTATTCTGATAAGATGATTCTACGTAAAATTATCTTCAATTTGATATATCATACGCAATTTTTGGACGTGGTATGAATTTCTAATAAATTTTACAAGTTAGATCTATACTATGCAATTTTAAATTCGAACGGAATATTCCAGAGAATATTCTGCTGACTGGACATGTTGACTTTGCATGCTGACTGGGACTAGATGCTGACCTAACGATGACGTGGCGTGATCCGGTTGGCTCGTATGCCTTCGTGGAATCGATCTAATCCTGGCCGTTGTGATGAGATCCAGTGGTTAGGAGAGAAGATTGACCCGATTTTAGCTCAGAAAAGACAAGAAATAGATTTGTGTTAGAGAGAGAAATCCATAGGTCAAATTGAAAAACTTAAAACATGAAAGTTGTGGGGAATCATTAGTCCTACCTTCTCACCAAAGGAATTTTGATTTGAAGGAACGAGCGCGAGTACATCTTGGATTTACACCGTCAGATCTGAAATATTGCGAGAAGAGAAGAGAAACTCATACCGTTGTGGCTCCACGAGTTTATATGGAGGTTTAGGATGCTGAGGAGATAGGTTTTGGAGTAGGGAACAAGTAGAAACAAACGAAAGTCGATTTGGAGTTGTAGATAAAAAGTTATAAAAGTTTGAGTAGAGATAGGTTTGACAAAAACTGTTTCGCACGCTTTTTAAGGCACTCAAGCGAACCATCGTGTGTAGGTGCCTGATTCGCTCGGTCCTTGCTGGGCCGCCGGCTGGTTGGCCGGCCCATTTGTTTTTTTTCTTTTTCTTTTTTTTCTATTTACTTGTTTCCCTCATATTTTTTGCATACGAACTCCAAATGACACGATTTTTGTTTCTAAATTTTTCTAAAATCGAATAGATCATTGTAGGATCATATTTGTAATCTTTTTACTAGTTTGCAAATAGTGGATTTATAAATCCTTGTATATTTCATTTTATTTATATCTTTATTTGTTTGTATTTATTCCATAACTTTTCCATAATAGCTCCAAATAAGCTCAATTTTGTTTCTAAAATTTTGTAATATTAATTGGATCTTTTTAGGCTATAATTTAGCAATAATCGCTGCCTTAGCAACAGTGGGTTTTATAAAATCAATTTAATTTCCTTTAGGAACATTTGGGCAAATCAACTATAGGGTTTAGATACCAGGATTTGGATTTAGTTTGTGAGAACTTTGCATGGATGTAATGAAATGCTTATGAATGCTTCATGATTTTCATTTTGAAATCTTGCACACCAATTCTACAATCCATAATCAATCCATGCCCTTTTGCCTATATGGCTACTTAGGTCATAACAAAAGAATATAAGAGTTTGAATTCAAGGTTGAGAGGATTTTCTATTCAAAAAGTTTCTTCTCTTTGAGAATTTTCAACAAAGTCAAACAATCAATCAATCTTATTTATTTATTTCACATTCCAAAATTAGGAGAATTTTGGAATGTGACAGCTGGCAATGTAGACTGCAGAGATGTTGTGACAATAGACAATTGTGGCGCGTGGAAGTGGTCGATGTAGCTCAGCTAGAAGATGACGGATCCATACAGCTTCGGCGATAGAGTGTGCAACAACTCTGTACTCGCCTTTAGCAGAAGACCTGGAGACCGTGACCTTCCTTTTAGATGACCAAGAAACAAGATTATCCCCCAAATAAACACAAAACCGGATGTGGATCGTCGAGTGTTTGGGCAACCTACCCAGTCTGCATCAGAATAAACTGTCAGACTTGTGGAAGAGGAAGAATTGAGAAGAAGACCGTAGTCAAGAGTTCATTTAAGATAACGAAGAATGTGTTTGACATTAGAAAGATGGGGAACACGAGGATCATGCATGTATAAAACATGCTTGTTGAACGGAGTACGAGATTTTTAGACATGTTAATGTAGCGTATTGAAGAGCCCCGGTGAGACTATGGTAAAAGGTAGGATCAGAAACATGATCATTGTCAGCAGAAAGCTTGGTGCCAACATCAGCGAGGATACGAGAATGCTGGCAATCGGTCCTCCCAGCACGAGAGAGTAAATCAAGATTGTGCTGACGCTGAGAGAGAAATAATGTGGTGGAAGTGCGAGAGGCGGTAACACCAAGAAAATGATGGAGAGGTCCTAGTTCTGTCACGGATAAAAAGTAACCGAAGGAGGCTGTGAGAATGATGTCATCAACGTATAGAAGAAGATAGCCCGTGTGTTCAGTGGTGTGAAAAATAAAGAGAGAGGAATCCGATTTTGATGGAATAAAACCAATAGTTTGAATAAAAGTGGCAAAACGATGAAACCAAGCATGAGGATATTGTTTGAGACCGTATAGAGATTTGTGGAGGAGACAGACAAAATCACGGGAAGAAGAGTTTTCGAAGCCTGAAGGTTGTTGACAGTAGAAAGTTTTAGTGAGGGAGCCATGAAGGAAAGCATTTTTGACATCAAGTTGGTGAATAGGCCAGGAAGAAGAAATGGCAAGGTTAAGGACAATTCGAATGATGCTGGGTTTGACAAAAGGAGAAAAGGTCTCATCGAAATCAATCCCATGTTGTTGGTAAAATCCTCGACACACCCAACGAGCTTTATAACGATCAAGAGTACCATCAGAATTATATTTATGATGAAAGACCCATTTGCTAGAAACTACATTGACACCGAATGGTTTGGGAACAAGAATCCATGTGTTGTTTTGGAGGAGAGCATCGAATTATTCATGCATAGCTGAGTTCCAGAGAGGATCTATAAGAGCTTGTTTGTAAGAAGTTGGAATGGGTGAAATATTTGGAGTGGCATAAAGATTTAGGAGACGACGTGGGATATGAAAACCGCGTTTTCCCCTAGTGCACATGACATGATCATTTTCAGGAATATAAGTGGGAACGACATTGGATGGTATTGTGGGTGGTGTAGGTGATGGAGATGTTGCGGCAGAAGTTCGGACGGGGCAGTCTATGGAGGCATAGGAAGCGGGAGAAAGTTCTGCCGAGGCAGGAGAGACCGCTGCCGCGGCAGGAGAAACGGGTAGAAAGTCTGTCACGGTAGGAAAAAACGGGCAGAAACTCTACCGCAGCAGGAGAGGCCGCTGCCGCGGCAGAGCGCGCGACAGCGATGATAGGATGGGTGGTGGGGTGTAGTTCTAGGGTAGGGCTTGGTGTAGTGGTTTGTTTGGCAGTATTAGCAATAGTATAAGGGAAAGTAGTTTCATGGAATATGACATGATGAGAGGTGAGAACACGACCAGAGGATGGATTGAAGCACGTATAACCTTTGTGATCGCTAGAGAGACCGAGGTGAATAGATGGGAGGGAGTGAGGTGCAAGTTTGTGAGGGGTGGTGGAGGTAATATTGGGAAAACACAAGTAGCCAAAGACACATAACATAGAGTAATCAGGAGGATGGAGAAAGAGAGATTGGTATGGTGTATAAAGGGGACAAGTTTTAGTTGGACGAATGTTTATTAGGAAGGTGGCAATGTTTATAGCTTCTACCCAAAAGGAAGAAGGAAGGGAGGCCTAGATAAGTATGGTGCGTAGAATATTATTGATGGACCGAAAGGAACGTTCATCTTTACCATTTTTTTGGGAGGTGTAGGGACAAGAGAATCGAAGTAGAATATTGTGGGAGAGAAAAAATCATGATTTTTAGTGTTACCAAAATCACGTCCATTGTCACATTGTATGAAATGGATGGGAAGACTAAAATGAGTATAAATGTAGGATTGAAAATTGTGAAAAACACTATGGACGTCAGAATTTGCACGAAGGGGAAAAGTCTAGATATAGTGTGAGTAATAATCAAGAATAACCAGATAGTATTTAAAACCAGAAACTCTAGACACGGGGATGTCCATAAGTCACAATGTAATAATTCAAAAGAAAACGAACTACGAGTAGAGAAAGTACTAAACGGTAATCGAGCGTGTTTGCCACATTGACAGGTAGTACAAACAGAGGAATCATGGGAAGAATTAGTGCTAGGGATAAAAATTCCTATAGTAAAGATGACAATGTGGTTTTATTTGGATGCCCTAATTGACGATGTCAAAGTCCAACGGAGGTGATCATGGCTTGAGGTGTGGAAGTGGGCGTGCCGTGGAGTGGATAGAGATCATCAGAGCTATTGTATCGGACGAGAAGCTTCCCCGTTTGTAGACCTTCAGTGATAAACCAAAGGGGTAAAATTTGAGAGAGACACGATTATCTATTGAAATTTGTGAACAGATATGAGATTTTTTATTAAAGGAGCTAGAATAATTTGTCGTAAAAGAAATTAAACATGTGGATGTGAGATATACGAATCACCGGTTCAGAGATTGGAATAGAGGATCTGTCACCGATGGTGATGGAGAAAAAGAGTGAGGAAGAACAAGCTGACAGAAAATTCCGATTTGAAGAGATGTGCGAAGATACACCAGAATAAAAAATGCAATACGTACCTTCGTTGTTGTTGAGGGTAAAGTTGTTCATGGCAGCTATGAAAGCGGCCTGGTCCTAGCTTGGTGTAGAGGTTGATGATGATGGCCTAGGCGCGGTTGATGATGAGGTGTATAGTAGGGCCGGAACATGGCTGCACATGTAGGGTGGTGCCGTGTAGCCGGGGTGCAAACCTTGAGCATTGTACACTTGTGCAGGGGGCCAAGGGCAGAGGAGGCCTGGTGAACCGGTGGAAAGACGGAGTCCGGATTCCAAGCCCCGATGTAGGATGCGGAGCGCCATATGGTGAAGGATCATGCTAGGGGCACCAAGTTGGTGCAGCAGGGGGCGCCGTCGGTGGTGGTGCAGGGGGTGCAGTCGGAGCAGATCGTGGCTGTGGTGGCCGATATGTCGGATTTTTTCCGCGGTAGTTGGCGCTGGGGAGCCATCCTGGAGGCGCTGCCACGACAGGAGTTGGAGCTGGCGAGCCTGCCGCGGCAGGAATCGACTGAGGGGGTTGTGCCGCGACAGGGGCGGGCGGTGAATCCCGTGGAGCGGCGATGAAGACCTGGGGCGCGATTCCGTTCTATGACGGGCACGATCTGCACTCTACAGGATGGAGCGAACCTTCGCTAGGGTGGACGGGGCTGCATCACAGGGATGAAGGAGGCCAGCTTGTCGAAGTCCTTGCTGAGCCCGACGAGAATGTTGATGAGCTGCCATCCTTCAATGGGGTCACCAAGTTCGCGAAGTTCGTCAGCAATGGAGGAAAGGCGCTGACAGTAGACGACGACATGAGAGGCGCCTTGGACGAGATTGAGAAGCTCGATGTTGGGTTGTTCACGCAGGCATCGACATTGTCCTGGAAGAGCTGACGAAGGGCAACCCATAGGGCGGCGGCTGATGAAGCGTTGCGGAAGACGAGGTTGAAGATCTCGGTGGATACGCGCGTGTAGATCCACTAGATGATCGCGAGATCGTATTTGACCGATCGTGGATCATCGTTGCGGGGAACGCAATCCGTGGCGACGTGGGAGAGAAGATTGCATCGCCCCAGATGAACTTCGAAGAGGTGGCGCTAGTGATAGTAGTTGTAGGCAAGAGATCTAGGGTGATGTGTATGAAGGGAGAGCTATCGGTGATGGTGTCGATGAACGACACGGTGGCTGGTAGTGGTTGGGGTTGGGGGTTTGTGGCGCCGGTGGTGGTAATAGGAACTAGGGTTTGGGGTAGAGAAGTCGGCGGCACGGAATTCTGCCATGGAGAAGAGGGGTCCAGGCGACGGCGGAGCAGGGGTGGACGGCGGAGCCATGCCAGGGTGCGGAAAACCTAGGCGTCTAATACCATGATATTTGGAGAGAATAATATCTTGTGTTGATATGTGGGAGATTACAGAGTATATATAGGCCAAACCAATCTAGGGTTTAGGCCAACCGACATAGAGAGATACAAACCGATTACAACACAAATGTATCTCTAATACCATAGGCTTAAATTCTTCTGTAACTCCCTGATCTCAGTCCTTATGAAGATCATCTAAGCATCAACTTGAAACATTCTCCTTTTGTTTCGTCTCTTGCCTTGACGTGTTTCATGTTTGTTAGCTCAAGAGATGTTTGCGAAATATCTATCCATGAGTTGACCATGGGAAACTCAGTTTGTTGTTTTTTGTCATTCCCTCTCTTCCTTAGCGTGAGAAGCAACCGCGAAGGATCGATATGAAGCGCTTCATTCAGTCAGTCATGATGGTATGGATCCAAACTCTAGTGTAACCCTGTCCCTTTCTCTCTTCCTACTCTAGTAATCTCGCGATTACATCAGAAGAGTTCGTAGATGTGCGTTTGTTCAGTATTCTCCTAATATCTCATATCGAATATATAGCTATACTTTTCAACTGTGTATACTCAGCTCGGGGGCGAAGTACCCACATTTAAATCTATCCTCTGAAGTCTCAAATATCATACACCTTTAAAAGTCAAGATGGAGGCAGCCTCTCCCTTTTATAGTAAGGGCATCAACAGTTTGTTCATCAGATCCATGTGACATCTATCAGAGTCGTCTTGTTTTCCACCGAGCTAATGTTAGACTGATGAAGGCACGTTAGAAAATGGTCATGGATCACGTACAAATCAGTTGAGCCACTCAGCATGAAAACGAGGACTGCATGCCTGAAGTCTGTTTTGTTTGTATGGTTCACAAAGCATGACAGAGTTTGATATTAACTTACTAGTTTATATAACGATACACAGCTCTGCCTTGGAATGGAGAGATCCAAACTTGTATTGAAGGGAACTCTGCATTCATACAGTAAGAAAAATATTCATACCCTCCTTACACTGTCTGAAATTTTGATTTACGAACAAGTGAATCGTCACACATTTTTTGCTTCACTGGCCAATATTAGAAACATGGTCTCTGCATATTCCACCGGCCAATTTGTGACTAGGTTTTTACGGATTAAGTGTGACACTACATTTCCCCAAAACAGAAATGTAGGTGGCATACAACTTGCAATCTCTAGATTCCAAAGCCATCTTGACAAAAGTTATGCTGGTTTTTGCACACCGTGGCGTGTTCGACAACAGGGTTGACACGCGGCCACTTGATTTCCATGGTTTCAAACTTCCAGGAACATTGCAGTACCATGGAAACTCCAGTTTGAATATTGTAATTTCAAATAGGTAACTTTCTTTCCACAATGGAAGGGCTCTCGGACTCTGCACGTACATATACTTCACACAAACAAATTTAAGATCAATCATACTTTCGGTTGAGTATGTACTGTTAGATGTATATTTGTATGTTGTATGTCCCCACTTGTTAGGGTTTTCCTGCATATTTCCACCTGTACATGTATTATATATTGTGGCATTTGGCCCCAGAGAAATACAAGTTGTCTATTCCTAATATGGTATCAGCGCTAGGTTAGCCTTTTTTTCGCCACTTCGTCGCTGTAGCCGCCACCATCCCTTCCGCCGACGGCTTGCCGTCGTCGTCGCCGCCGGTCGCCGCCGCCGCTATTCCTTCATCGTGGGCTACTGCCCGCCGCCCCGGCCGGTCGCCGCTGCCGTTCCTCCTCCGTCGAGGGCTGCTGCCGCCCGCCTGGTCCGTCCGCTGCCCGCCCCGCACCGCCTCTGATCTGCCGCCGGCCACGCCCCGCCTTGGATCTGCCGCTCCCCGCCTCGGCTCTGCCGCCGGCCGCGCCTCAGATCCACCGCCAGCCGCGCCCCGTCGGTCTTTCCCTGCCGCCGGTCTTCCTCAGCCGGCCTCCTGTCGCCGTGCCTCCCGCCGACCTCCTGGTTCTCGATCGGGATCGAGTGATCCATCCGGCTGCAGTTCCGATCGGATCTGAGATCTAAAAAAAAAGTGAGAGAGAGATGTCTTCTGCATCGGGCTATGTTGTGATTCCTCGCTGCCCGGTGATCTTCGATGGCGCGAATTATCCTGATTTCGCTGCCTTTATGGGCGTTCACATGCGCGGTCTCTGTCTTTGGGGTGTGCTCTCCGGCGAGGTCTCATGTCCGTCGTGCCCCCTGCTCCTGTGGCTCCTCTTCTCCCGATGTCGATTGTTCTCGGTGTTGATGCTTCTCAGGAGGCCAAGGATGCTGCTCAGAGTGCCGATGATAGTTCTGTTGTTGCTTATGAGATGAAGTTCAAATAGTACTCTGCTGATCTCGAGACCTATCGCCATGATCTGACTGCCTACACTCAGTGGGTCGATGAGGATGCTCGTGCTACTGCTGTTCTCACCTCCAGTGTTCTGCCCCAATTTGCTGCTGAGTTCATGAGTCTCCCTACTGTTGCTGCTCAGTGGGCACATTTTTTTCAGCGCTATCAGCCGTCTGGGGATTCTCTTTACCAGTCCGTGGTTCGCCAGGAGCATGCTCTTCAGCAGGGTGATTCCAATATTGATGAGTTCTATACTCACAGTGCTGCTATCTGGCGTCGGCTTGATTCTCTCCGTACTGCTGTTTGTGGCACATGCCCGTGCTGCCATATTGTGCGCTTGGATTTGGAGTTCCATCGCATCTATGAGTTTCTGTCTCGGCTCCGCCAGGAGTTCGAGCCCCGCCGTGCTCAGTTGAATGCTCGTGGTCGTGTTCTGCTCTCTAAGGTGTTGTCTGAGCTTCGGGCTGAGGAGACTCGTCTCCATGGTGCTGGTCTTCTTACGGTTCCGTCTGTGCTTGCTACTCGTGGTCCTCCTCTGCGGTATGCTCCCTCGACTCAGCCGCGGTCCTCTGTGCCACCGCTTATACTACCCACTCCTACAGGTCAGGGTCAGAGTCAGCACCAGCAGTCTTAGGGTCAAAGTCAGCACCAGCAGGCTCGTGGTCAGGGTCGCCGTGGTTCTCTTCGTCACTTCACTTACTGTAGCAGGGATGTCCACACTTGGGACACCTGTTATACACGGGACCCCAGTTTACGTCAGCAGCACCAGGCTCGTGGGTAGTCGGCTCCTTCCGGATCTTCAGCAGTTGCTCTCTCTGATCAGGACATTATCAGGAGTCTTCGCGGTCTGCTTGCTGCTACAGGCTCTTCTTCGACGGGCACTGCTGGTTCTGTGACTGATTCTTCAGGCACTGCGCGACCACCACCCTCTACACAATCAGGTACGTCCCCGTGGTATCTGGATTCTGGAGCTTCTTTTCATATGACCTCTGAGTCTTCTCTTTTGTCTGCTATTCGTTCTCTTCCTTCTCTTGTCCGTGTTCTCACGGCCGATGGTACCTCTCTTCCTGTTTCTAGTCGGGGCACCCTTTCTACTTCTTTTTTTGTTTCTGATATTTCTCATGTTCCTCGTCTTAAGATGAATCTGTTCTCTGCTAGCCAGCTTACTGACTCTGGTTGTCACGTCATTCTTGATGCTGATTCTTGTGTTGTCTAGGATCGTGGCACACAAGCCCTGGTTGGAGCTGGCCCTCGCAGCCGTGACTCTTCGGGACTTTGGGAGTTAGACTGGCTTCGTGTTCCTTCTGCTGCCACTTCATCTGCCAGTTCTTCTCCGGTCGTCGCCTCTGCTACCATCTCTTTTCAGCAGTGGCATCATCGTCTTGGTCACCTTTGTAACTCTCGCATGTCGTCATTAGTTCATCGTGGTCTTCTGGGGTCTGTCTCAAGAGATGGGTCTTTACATTGTCAGGGCTATAGGTTGGGCAAACAAATTCAGCTTCCCTATCCTACTAGTGCGTGTGTATCTCAACGACCTTTTGATTTAGTTCATTCCGATGTTTGGGGTTCGGCTCCTTTCGCTTTGAAAGGGGTCCATCGCTACTATATTTTATTCATAGATGATTTTTCTCGGTACACTTGGTTGTATTTTATGCGCTCTCGCAGTGAAGTGCTCTCCATATATCAGCGCTTTGCGGCCATGGTCTGTACTCAATATTCTACACCCATTCGTGTGTTTCGTGCTGATTCTGCTGGTGAGTATATCTCCCGGATGTTGCAAGGTGTCCTTGCTGAGCAGGGTACCCTTACTCAGTTCTCCTGTCCTGGCGCACATGCCCATAATGGCGTTGCTGAGCGTAAGCATCGCCATCTTCTTGAGACCACTCGTGCCATGATGATTGCTTCTTCTCTTCCGCTGCATTTCTAGGATGAGGCTATCGCTACGTCGGCTTACCTCATTAATATTCAGCCTTCTGCCGCTCTGTAGGGTGGTATCCCTCTTGAGCACCTATCTGGTCATTCTCCCGACTACTCTATGCTTTGCTTGTTTGGTTGTCTTTGCTATGTTCTCCTTGCCCCCCGCGAACGCACCAAACTGACCGCTCAGTCTGTTGAGTGTGTCTTCCTTGGATACAGTGATGAGCATAAGGGTTATCGCTGTTGGGACCCTATTGGTCGTCGGATGCGTATCTTGTAACATCCCAGCATTAGAGCCTAGAAATAAGCTAAAACCAGATGTGTGCATTGCATTCATGCATAGAAAATCCGAATAATTTTCGCGCTTTTAAACAAAACTTGTCAAAGTGATTGAAGCTTCTCTTAGCTTGATGGAATTGAAGTAGATCATCAAGTTGACTGCGATAAGTTTCAATAAGACCTTTGTTAAAATCTCAGTTTGGGTAAGAGAGATTTGATCTAAGGGTAGATCAAATGTACTATAAGTTAAACCTTAATATAATGTGAGTTATATTTGGTCATTAGGTGATCATGTTATAGTATTCATTATAATCACTCATAAGTACCAAGTTAAGGATATAAAACAAATAATAAGAATGTAACCACTATATCTTAATCCCATCTGCATACATCCTGAGTATCATAGTAACACCTAACCTTAAAAACTCCTTTGATGAGTTCGAGTTGGAAAGAGATTAAGTCAAGATCATCCACTATATATATATATATCTTTCTTTCTATAGAATCTTTATAGAACTTATTTCAATATCTGTTGTTTATCAATGTTGGATAATTCCCCATTGATTCACAAATTTTTTAACTATTAGTCTTTGATCTATTATTTGATCTTATCAGAACATCTACTTAAATCTTCTAATAGGGGCATAATCCATTAATAACCTTAATCCAATATAAGATACTAAGAAGATAATTTCCAGACAATAAAAGGTAGGATTGATAAAGCCTTGCTTAGCCAACTAAGAACTTAAGCAATAAATGATTAAAGGATTATAATGGTAATGCTTTAGCCACCTATATGGAATGCTTATATGTAGTATAAATAATACTGGTGGGTAGAACATGATTGGAACCTTAGTAGAGATAAGTGATCCTAGAGTAGTCTTTGCAAACCACATAAATATAATTCAGGGATTGAAGTGTAAGTCATGAGAGTTAAGTAAATATAGGCTGATATTATTTAATTAAAGCTAGTATAGCATAGAGTTTAGAAGTAGTGTTATTCATCTTAAAAGATAATCAACCTTAGAGAAAGATCAATGATGGAATATTAAGGAAGATTGTGAGTGAAATTGAAGGAACTACTGTTGGATGGAAGTTTATCAATAGTAGAAAAGTAAATACAACCAAGCAAGGATATGAGAAAATAATGAAATATGCTTGTATCAAACTCATAGGATTCATCCATAAGTTTAGAAGAATGATATATGAATAAGAAGATTTAAATGAGTAAAGCTCATCATACTAACTATGATGATGGATAGGAAGAAGTATTATATCTAGGAAAGGAATTCCTTAATTAGAAATCCCAGATTGTGAAAATTATATGTTATAAATCATTTTCCTATTTAATCTTGGTAAGCAGCCAACTCTAAATCCCAGATCAACATAATATCCATCTTATGTTGTTGATCTATCATCTTATGTCCATATCACTTTATAGAAATATTTCCCTATAGCAAATTAGATAAGCACATTTCTGTTAATTTCAACCATCATAACTATATGTGCTTAAGTATATTTTTATCAATTCACTTCTATAAAACACTCTTATTATAACTTTCTATTAAAAAGGGAGATTTCATCAGATACTATATACATAAGGCAATATACTTAGTCATTAAATCTTGACTCTTAAAAGGAATCTAAACTTATACAAAACCCTAAAGCCAAAGGTAGTACTCATAATTCAAAACCCTAAACCTCTTTGTTTATCACAATAGAATATATACATTTCATTTTCTAAATTAATGGGAATAGTAATAACCATATCAATATCTTTCATGTTTTCATGCATCAAATAATGATCCAGGATCATTATACATATAAAATTTATATTCAAACTATGAGCCAATTAGAGTTAAGTCTATAAACAAATAAGAAGATATCATTCAAGAAATCCCTAGATAAAATAGGAGAGAAAAAATAATAAGAAAAGTTTCTACAAACTATTAACAAGGGGATTCATATTAACTAAATAAAAGAAATTCAAAAAGATGATATAATAAAAAAATTCACAAATGAAACTAGGTATATTTTAGTATTGTTGTAAATATCCAGCAAACAAATCATACAAAGAAAGGTTCAAAATATAAAGAAAATTCAAATCTAAATAAGAAAACAAAAAATAGAAAAAAGATAAAACAAATAAAAATACTACCCGGCCATGGCCCAACAACCCTACACCTATCTGACGTCCCTGAGTAGCCCACAACAGCCCAGTAACCAGCCCAGATTCTTTTCTGGCTGTGACTGCCAAGTGGGGTCAGGAGAGGACCATGGGTTGAGCTGAAGAAATTGCCAGTGGGTTATCCGCAAAAGTTGCGTCGTCGTCATCGTCACGCACACAGGCAGCTCGCCGCCGCTCGATGCCATCGTCGTCGTCAGCCTTGCGCCAAGATACTCGCCGTCGTTGCCAGGAGGGGATAAGAAAGCCACCACGACGCATTGCCTCCATCCCTATCTCCAATTTCTCCTTATCCTCTCATATGCGAATGGGACCGAAACCCTAGCTCAACGAAGTCACCTCTCGCCGTCGAACCACATCTCCCCACACCATTCTGAGCCATCATGGAGAAGCGCCTTCCTCCGTAGATCCTCGGGGTAGCACCAGAGCAGGTGAATTTTGCCATTCCTCTTTGCAACAGTTCGTCGGAATCCTCGTCGAGAAGCTCGATTCCGACCGCACCTGTCCTCGCCGACCACTCAATCATCATTAGGGTGAGTCCCTGAACTTCGCAGTAACATTCAATCGTCGGATCTTGTTGTAAATCGGCATTTCATCATATGCCACCACCAGTCACCGTCGGATCTCGTCGGAGCTGAAGCTCCGATGACTATTTCCGAGCGGCGCTGCCACTATTAGGTTTAGTAGGTTGCGCTTATTCGAACTCGGCTTATCTTGCTTGCTAGGGCGCAATAGATCGTCGCCGGCGACCAACCTCTGGCGGCGGTGGTGGTGCTGACGCCATCGTTACGTCATGATCGCACCACGTCAGCTAGTTTGACTGGTCGTTTTCCTGCGTGGCAAGTGACGTGGCCCAAGGCCCATATGTCATTGACTAGGGTAGATAACCAATCGGTAACAAATGCAATTCCTTTAACCTGAGAGCTAGGGTGGACCATGGCCCACTAGTCAGTGACTGGGGCTAGCTCTTGATGCGGAGTAAGAAGTATTTTCTATTAAGAAATAAATAAAATGTTATAATTCAATTAATAATATTCCAGAAATCAAATAAATGATTAAATTTGTTTAATTAATAACTTTTGATTTATAATTCAGAAAAATGTGTATAATATATGAAAATTTTCAGAAAAATAAAATTTACAACTTAAAACTATTATCAAATATTATTATGATGATTATTTAAATAAATAGTATTTAATAAAAGTTTTATAAGTAATAAAACTTTGATAACTCATATTTTTATAATGATAAATGTTAATAATATAAATAAAATACCAAAAATCTTAGAAAAATAAGAATTCTAATTTATAACTATAATCATGTATTATTATTTCACTCAATTAAATATTTAATATTTATTAAGAAAATATAAAGTAATAAGAATTATAAGAATCATATCTTATTATTTATAAATCACAAAAAATAAATGTAATATACCAAAATGATCACAAAAATAATATCTACGTGTTAAAAATCTAATATTCTACTTTTGAGTTAAAAAAATTAAATATTTTAATAACTCAAATTTAAACTTATTTACTTCATTAATAATTCATATAAGGATAAATAAAATTTATTAATATTTCTAAAATAAGTCAGTTAAGTCTAATAAATAATATTAGTCTTAAATATTAATAATATGAAGCCATCATGGATTAAAACATTATAAACATCTTTGTATTAAATTATCTTCAACTCTAAGTGAAGAATATATTCTCAAAGGATTCCAATTTATGATAAAAAACCTTAAAAGAACATCTTGTGAATAAATCAGATCCTTTCTATCTACTTTAACTATCAAATTACAAAAATTACCACAACACTATAGAAAGTTCAAAATTAGTTAAGTGGAAATATATCTGGAATTATAAACTATACTCACTCATCTATAAAAGGTAAATGATACTACTCTATCATAGAATTAAGAAACCATATCTCAAGTAAAAGAATAACCAGTCTTAAATAACTTTAAGAAAACATTTCAGATACACAAGGTACAAATGTATAAGTATTATACTTTCAAAACTATCTATATTTTTTTTTAAAAAAAGTTAACTTTAGTCTCCAAAAATCTAAATATAATACAATAAACTTTACTATATGTTTTATACTTAAATTTGATCTGAAGTAGTTAAATTATAAAGCAACTCAAGACAAACCATTTGAGCAAACAAATAACATCAACCACCATTGACTACCCACAAAGTTTGTTTAGACCTTAGAAGAGAAACCTTTTCTTTGAAGGTTATCCTTTTTGCCACTTTAAACAAGAACTCTTGTATAAGTAATCCTAACTAGTATGTCATAAGTATGTATACTTTACTCCTACATATGTGTTGTTTACAACCACTCATAAACTCTAATAAAAGAACAACTATGACAATTATCTAAAAAGACTACACATTCCAAAATAACCATTTTCTGAATCCAAAACCTAGGACAACGTTATTCCCGAGATTTGCGCTTAGAACGTGCATCACATCACTTATGCATAAAAGCATATTGCTTCTTTAAACATTAGTCCTTACCGGACCAATGATGCTGATTTCAGATTTTGGATCTTATACTGACTCGAAGACCATGAGTGCATAATCTTGCAATCACAAAAGGCAAGTTCACACTTGCTCATGTCCTTTGTTTATTTTCTATAAAGTATTTTACAAATCCAGTGTTGTTATCACCTGAATTTGAAAAAGGTCTAAAAACACTATTTTTGGTAATAATGTGAACTATTGGTTACTGATCTAGGGTGATCAGCTAATCTAATAAATCTGACAGTTGGAATACCACTGTTTAGAACTATATCACCTAGGACTTAACAACCAATGTCGCCAGTGATTCTTGCGCCGTATATTACGCGTTGACCATGAGATTTGGAATGGGACGGAGAAGTCAGTTGTATCTTCTTCCTCTCGCATGAAGCCGGATGTGCAGGTCGTGGCTGTTATCCTTGTAGCGTGCATAATAATTCGTAATTCATAGAGGATATGCAGCATATGGGTGGGAACCCTCAACGTCCCACGATAGTTCTGACATCTAACGGTTTGTACAAACCATTGTCGTAATTCTTTATGTGGGCATGGTGTACACCAAGGAGGCATGCGAGGTCGCGAAGGGGGCAGTGATTGGCTTGGATCATCTTCTGGGCCCCACATCATGGAATTGTGGACGGGAATAAGCTGCCCGGTTGTGCAACAAAGAGTTGATCTCTCATGGGTAAAGTAACGCACCTCTGCAGAGTGTAAGAACTGTAACTTGTTACTCCCTGTTCCGGGAAGGTGCTACGAACGCGGCGGGAAAGGAACTCCATGAAAGTTCTGGTAAACCCGTGAAGGCTAACGGACATAGCTTTTCAGAATAAAAGCAACCTTTGAAGAAATGTTTATGAGAATTTGCATTGCCTACGACCTATGGTCTGTGGCTGTAGTTATAGTGCATCAAACACTCCTTTTATAGTGAATTGTTGAGTACGCTTGTACTCAAAGTATCTTATTAACCCTTGCTAGATTCTGAAGCCATTAAACGATGTCTACATCAAGATATGCTCCAGGACTTATCAAGACCAGCTAAATATATTCAATGAAGACAAGGAAGTCAACATATACCTCAACTCAAGTGAAGACGAAAGATATTGATTAAATAGGAATATTATCTCTAGCCAAAGAATCTATTTCTGTAGTGCGTTGCAATAGCAGCAATGCCAACCTCTTAGTCAAAATATTAGACTTAATAGAATAATCATTCTTGCGTTGTTTATCTTTGATTCTTCTCCGTAAGAAGTTCTTTCTCTCTCTTTAACCTAGAGTGTTCTCTGGATCTTATGTAAAAGAGTGAGTTGTAACCTTTAAGCCATGTATTGGACCCGCTGTGTTTCTGTTGTGCCATTCTGAGGGATGTAATACTAGTGAACGGTGTTTCATTAGTGTTATGTCAACGACTATAGTATACTACATCATGCAGTGGTATGGGTCACCGCAGTTGGTATCAAAGCATATGCTTTGACCTTAGGTTGGAAACTTAGTAAATGGGTAGAACCTGTAGGACACATCCTAGCAATAATGAAGAGTTCTCTACTGATATGAGGGATATTGACTTGAGAATAATCCTGTTGTGTTACTAGTGCGATAACTCTTTTATATGATTGCTATTCCAATCATTACCCAAGAGTTTTAACTCTATGTGACTGATGATAATTTCTTATCCACAGTTCCACATGGCACCTCGATATCCACCCCGGAATGTTCAAGTGATGAAAAGGACGTTGGATGACTACGGAGGGGATTGGACAGACAATCTCCGACAACTTCTATGGAGTTTGGAATGTGAATCAAGACTTTTGGTCAAGATTTACACTTACTTTGATGGGCAGGTATTAGCTAAATACCGTTTCATGATCATGTTACCCAAGAAGTTAGGACTTAAGGGAGAAATGCCAGCAGGAGAGGCAAGGTGCATGGCATCTGCATATCAGATTGCCGTAGAAGCAGCCATAACCATGATCTGAGAACATAAATCCCAAGCTCTAGAAGGTAGTACTCACACCATTATACCACATGAAACCTCAAACTCAGAGCATGAGTTAGATCACTCTACCTTAGTCCAAGCTGAACCTACTCTAGTTGTAGAGTATATGGATCGTTATCGGTCTTTGCTAAACACTTATCATAACACTCACCAAGTTTTAGTTCAGGAGATGGATACGGTCATTGAGGATTTTACTGATCCTGATAAAGCAATGGCTCGTAGGAAGAAGCTAGATAAAGAAGCTAGGCATCCCAAATACATACCTTCAGGAGAAGTGTTCGAGGAAACTGAGTTCGATGACCTAAACTAAGAAAATTATGCCTATTACCAAAATGACTTCAAGCCACCTGAAGACCTATGGACCAAGTACAATTCCGAACAACAAGAATGGAATAAAGTTATTCCAAACAAACCTGAGCCTAACCAGTATGGACGAGAAATAGAATCTCAAGGTAAAACCATAGGGAATCCTATACCTTGTGATACAGGTGTTGAAGAAGAGACCAATTATAACCATAGAGAGCCTTATGGACCATACAGGGGTAATACTAATCCAGTCAACTTAGAAGAGTATTCCAATAGCTACTACACCAATATATATGACTGGATCCAAGAAAAAGCTAAGGAACCAAATTACTATGAGGAAGCGTTGCTAGAAAACCCGGACTATTCAGTGGAAGATTACGCCAACTCTAGTCATTTCTCAATGACTAATCTCAGTCTCGGTACTTCTAATCAAGAATACACACCTCCTGGATGCTCTTATGCTCTAGAAGGCAGTCGTAGGACTTCGCGTCATCATGGACGGTACTCCAGGAAACACTAGAGGAAGATGAAAGTAAGAAAGGAACGACATCCCAAGGGATGAGGGCTTGAATAATGTATATAGAGGGTAATTCGTATTATAGTTTGAAGAGTTTGCCGAAATAAGTGAGGATATATCCACAAGAACAAGAGGTTCTTGTAAGATAGTTTTGTAAATAGGTCTGGAGCAAACTGTGGGAACATCTAGTACATTTGTAAATTATTTAAACCTATGTGTAATATAGGGCATATGCTTTGTTGTTTATCGACTTTTGGATCTTTTTGATTCTTCTTGTTTGACTAGATCTATACATGAACTTTAATTTGGTGTGCAAATGCATGATGTAACACCCAGTTATTACTTGATGTTATAGACCTAGATAGAAATGGGAATTCGTGTAAGGGAGTGACGAATTTCGAAGATCATAAGGAAGACTAACTTGAAGGATGTAGCATGATAGAAGGGGTATTAACACCATTTGGAGGATAGATAGAACATAAGTCACATTTTTGGTCAGCTTACGAAGAAAGCCTGGTGTAGAAAATGTAAGGAGCAACAAACTATGTTAAACTGAAAGTTCATTCAAAATAGGTAAAATGCTAAGAAGTTAATGAAAGAGTTATACCAAGTTCATGGAAGTATCATGAAAAAGTACCAAGAAGATGCCTTGGAACCAAAAGGGGATTCAAGCTCTGACAACTCAGAGAGAATGAAACTCGTAGGTTGGGAAACTGTAAGATAATACCTACCACTCAGAATGTTCCGCCTTGGGTACCTAATCCCTTGCCGGCATTCTAATTCGCAGTCGGTATTATGTCCGAAGCTGGTATTTGGTTGACATAGTTAATCAAATTATCATAAAGGTTGCATAAAGAGCATTAAATTTGGCCTAAGTTAAGTAAAACCTCAGGAAGTATAATTTTTTTAAGGTGATCGTCTCTCAAGAGGCGTCGCAAAGTTAGATTTATCCCAGCGAAAATATCCAATAGGGAGTACGATATATAGTGTTGGAAGATTTACTTCGGAGATCCACAATTGTGTGGATACACCGTATAATCTTTCATCAGACCCTAAACTGGTAGAATTTAAGCTGAACCGAGATCAATATTTGAGTTTAAGAACCAATGGTCTCTATGTATGTAATTTAAAGACTATTAGTAAAATCTAAAGGGGAGAGTAGACGTTATGAATGAAGGATGAAGAAAGTACTATAGATAATAATGTAAGATTAGTGAAAACTCATGAGATGGTTTAAACTTGAAGGTCATAAAGTATACATTTAACCGACTAATCCAAAAAAGAAACAACTCTTAAGTACTCTTAAGAAATAATAGAGAACTTTCAATTAGACATAGGAAGAGAATAAGAATTCAAATGGGTATGGACTAAATGAGTTCAAATCTAATTTTGGAAGGAATACCAATATCAACTATGCTATGACAGTAATAGAAGGGTAGTCTTTTGATTACTAACACGGGTATATAGAAACTTAAAACTTATTTTAAGGAGAACCCTAAACTGTACTTAAATTATTTTAAGGATATCTAATCAGGTTTGGGAATACTCCACTTAATTCCATTTAAGGTCATCATGAATTGGAGGATATAGAAACCACTGCAAGACAATTTCTTACTCTGAAACCTGAGAGATTGCAAACTTCGAGGACGAAGTTTATTTTAAGGGGGGAGTCTGTAACATCCCAGCATTAGAGCCTAGAAATAAGCTGAAACCAGATGTGTGCATTGCATTCATGCATAGAAAATTCGAATAATTTTCAAAGTGATTGAAGCTTCTCTTAGCTTGATTGAATTGAAGTAGATCATCAAGTTGACTGCGATAAGTTTCAATAAGACCTTTGTTAAAATCTCATTTTGGGTAAGAGAGATTTGATCTAAGGGTAGACTAAATGTACTATAAGTTAAACCTTAATATAATGTGAATTATATTTGGTCATTAGGTGATCATGTTATAGTATTCATTATAATCACTCATAAGTACCAAGTTAAGGATATAAAACAAATAATAAGAATGTAACCACTATATCTTAATCCCATCTGCATACATCCTGAGTATCATAGTAACACCTAACCTTAAAAACTCCTTTGATGAGTTGGAGTTAGAAAGAGATTAAGTCAAGATCATCCACTATATATATATATATATCTTTCTTTCTATAGAATCTTTATAGAACTTATTTCAATATCTGTTGTTCATCAATGTTGGATAATTCCCCATTGATTCACAAATTCTTTAACTATTAGTATTTGATCTATTATTTGATCTTATCAGAACATCTACTTAAATATTCTAATGGGGGCATAGTCCATTAATAACCTTAATCCAATATAAGATACTAAGAAGATAATTTCTAGACAATAAAAGGTAGGATTGACAAAGCCCTGCTTAGCCAACTAAGAACTTAAGCAATAAATGATTAAAGGATTATAATGGTAATGCTTTAGCCACCTATATGGAATGCTTATATGTAGTATAAATAATACTGGTGGGTAGAACATGACTGGAACCTTAGTAGAGATAAGTGATCCTAGAGTAGTCTTTGCAAACCACATAAATATAATTCAGGGATTGAAGTGTAAGTCATGAGAGTTAAGTAAATATAGGCTAATATTATTTAATTAAAGCTAGTATAACATAGAGTTTAGAAGTAGTGTTATTCATCTTAAAATATAATCAACCTTAGAGAAAGATCAGTACTCGAATATTAAGGAAGATTGTGAGTGAAATTGAAGGAACTACTGGTTGGATGGAAGTTTATCAATAGTAGAATAGTAAATACAACCAAGCAAGGATTTGAGAAAATTATGAAATATCCTTGTATCAAACTCATAGGATTCATCCATAAGTTTAGAAGAATGATATATGAATAAGAAGATTTAAATGAGTAAAGCTCATCATACTAACTATGCTGATGGATAGGAAGAAGTATTATATCTAGGAAAGGAATTCCTTAATTAGAAATCCCAGATTGTGAAAATTATATGTTATAAATCATTTTCCTATTTAATCTTGATAAGCAACCAACTCTAAATCCCAGATCAACATAATATCCATCTTATGTTGTTGATCTATCATCTTATGTCCATATCACTTTATAGAAATATTTCCCTATAGCAAATTACATAAGCACATTTGTGTTAATTTCAACCATCATAACTATATGTTCTTAAGTATATTTTTTATCAATTCACTTCTATAAAACACTCTAATTATAACTTTCTATTAAAAAGGGAGATTTCATCAAATACTATATACATAAGGCAATATGCTTAGTCATTAAATCTTGACTCTTAAAAGGAATCTAAGCTAAAACCCTAAAGCCAAGGGTAGTACTCATAATTCAAAACCCTAAACCTCTTTGTTTATCACAATAGAATATATACATTTCATTTTCTAAATTAATGGGAATAGTAATAACCATATCAATATCTTTCATGTTTTCATGCATTAAATAATGATCCAGGATCATTATACATATAAAATTTATATTCAAACTATGAGCCAATTAGAGTTAAGTCTATAAACAAATAAGAAGATATGATTCAAGAAATCCCTCGCTAAAATAGGAGAGAAAAATAATAAGAAAAGTTTCTACAAACTATTAACAAGGGGATTCATATTAAGTAAATAAAAGAAATTCAAAAAGATGATATAATAAAAAAATCCCAAATGAGACTAGGTATATTTTAGTATTATTGTAAATATCCAGCAAACAAATCATACAAAGAAAGGTTCAAAATATAAAGCAAATTCAAATCTGAATAAGAAAACAGAAAATAGAAAAAAGATAAAACAAATAAAAATACTACCTGGCCATGGCCCAACAACCCTACACCTATCTGACGCCCCTGAGCAGCCCACAACAGCCCAGTAACCAGCCCATATTCTTTTCTGGCTGTGACTGATAAGTGGGATCAGGAGAGGACCACGGGTTGAGCTGAAGAAATTGCCAGGGGGTTATCCGCAAAAGTTGCGTCGTCGTCATCGTCACGCACACAGGCAGCTCGCTGGCGGAGCTCGCCGCCGCTCGATGCCGTTGTCGTCGTCAGCCTTGCGCCGAGATACTCGCCGTTGTTGCCAGGAGGGGATAAGAAGGACACCGCAACGCATTGCCTCCATCCCTATCTCCAATTTATCCTTATCCTCTCAGATGCGAACAGGACCGAAACCCTAGCTCACCGGAGTCACCTCTCGCCGTCGAACCACGTCTCCCCACACCATTCTGAGCCGTCATGGAGAAGTGCCTTCCTTCGTAGATCCTCGGGGTAGAAGCTTGCATCAGGGGGAACACTAGAGCAGGTGAATTTTGCCATTCCTCTTTGCAACAGTTCGTCGGAATCCTCGTCGAGAAGCTCGATTCCGATCGCGCCTATCCTCGCCGACCACTCAATCATCATCAGGGTGAGTTCCTGAACTTCCTAGTAACATTCAATCACCGGATCTCGTTGTAAATCGCCGTTTCATCATATGCCACTGTCGGCCACCGTCGGAGCTCGTCGGAGTTGAAGCTCCGATGAATATTTGCGAGCGGCGCTGCCACTATTAGGTTCAGTAGGTTGCGCTTATTCGAACTAGGCTTATCTCGCTTGCTAGGGCGCAATAGATCGTCGCCGGCGACCAACCTCTAGCGGCGGTGGTGGTGCTGACGCCATCGTTACGTCATGATCGCACAACGTCAGCTAGTTTGACTGGTCGTTTTCCAGCGTGGCAAGCGACGTGGCCCAGGGCTCATATGTCATTGACTGGGGTAGATAACCAATCGGTAACAAATGCAATCCCTTTAACCTGAGAGCTGAGGTGGACCATGGCCCACTAGTCAGTGACTGGGGCTAGCTCTTGATGCGGTGTAAAAAAGTATTTTCTATTAAGAAATAAATAAAATGTTATAATTCAATTAATAATATTCCAGAAATCAAATAAATGATTAAATCTTGTTTAATTAATAACTTTTGATTTATAATTCAGAAAAATGTGTATAATATATGAATTTTTGTAGAAAAATAAAATCTACAACTTAAAACTATTATCAAATATTATTCTGATGATTATTTAAATAAAAGTTTTATAAGTAATAAAACTTTGATAACTCATATTTTTATAATGATAAATGTTAAAAATATAAATAAAATACCAAAAATCTTAGAAAAATAAGAATTCTAATTTATAACTATAATCATGTATTATTATTTCACTCAATTAAATATTTAATATTTATTAAGTAAATATATAGTAATACGAATTATAAGAATCATATCTTATTATTTATAAATCATGAAAAAATAAATGTAATATACCAAAATGATCACAAAAATAATATCTACATGTTAAAAATCTAATATTCTACTTTTGAGTTAAAAAATATTTTAATAAATCAAATTTTAACTTATTTACTTCATTAATAATTCATATAAGGATAAATAAAATTTCTTAATATTTCTAAAATAAGTCAATTAAGTCTAATAAATAATATTAGTCTTAAATATTAATAATATGAAGCCATAATGGATTGAAACAGTATAAACATCTTTGTATTAAATTACCTTCAACTCTAAGTGAAGATTATATTCTCAAAGGATTCCAATTCATGATAAAAACCTTATAGAACATCTTGTGAATAAATCAGATCCTTTCTATCTACTTTAACTATCAAATTATAAAAATTACCACAACACTATAGAAAGTTCAAAAGTAGTTAAGTGAAAATATATCTGAAATTATAAACTATACTCACTCATCTATAAAAGGTAAATGATACTACTCTATCATATAATTAAGAAACCATTATCTCAAGTAAAAGAATAACCAGTCTTAAATAACTTTAAGAGAACATTTCAGATACACAAGGTACAAATGTATAAGTATTATACTTTCAAAACTATCTATATTTTTTTAAAGTTAACTTCAGTCTCCAAAAATCTAAATATAATACAATAAACATTACTATATGTTTTATAGTTAACTTTGGTCTAAAGTAGTTAAATTATAAAGCAACTCAAGACAAACCATTTGAGCAAACAAATAACATCAACCACCATTGACTACCCACAAAGTTTGTTTAGACCTTAGAAGAAAAACCTTTTCTTTGAAGGTTATCCTTTTTGCCACTTTAAACAAGAACTCTTGTATAAGTAATCCTAACTAGTATGTCATAAGTATGTATACTTTACTCCTACATATGTGTTGTTTACAACCACTCATAAACTCTAATAAAAGTACAACTATGAAACTTATCTAAAAAGACTACACATTCCAAAATAACCATTTCCGGAATCCAAAACCTAGGACAACGTTATTCCCGGAATTTGCGCTTAGAACGTGCATCACATTACTTATGCATAAAAGCATATTGCTTCTTTAAACATTAGTCCTTACCGGACCAATGATGCTGATTTCAGATTTTGGATCTTATACTGACTCGAAGACCATGAGTGCATAATCTTGCAATCACAAAACGCAAGTTCACACTTGCTCATGTCCTTTGTTTATTTTCTGTAAAGTGTTTTACAAATCCAGTGTTGTTATCACCTGCATTTGAAAAAGGTCTAAAAACACTATTTTCAGTAATAATGTGAACTATTGGTTACTGATCCAGGGTGATCAGCTAATTTATTAAATCTGACAGTTGGAATACCACTGTTCAGAACTATATCACCTAGGACTTAACAACCAATGTCGCCAGTGATTCTTGTGCCGTATATTACGCGTTGACCATGAGATTTGGAATGGGACGGAGAAGTCAGCAGTATCTTCTTCCTCTCGCATGAAGCCGGATGTGCAGGTCATGGCTGTTATCCTCGTAGCGTGCATAATAATTGGTAATTCGTAGAGGATATGCAGCATATGGGTGGGAACCCTCAACGTCCCACGATAGTTCTGACATCTAACGGTTTGTACAAACCATTGCTGTAATTCTTTATGTGGGCATGGTGTACACCAAGGAGGCATGTGAGGTCACGAAGGGGGCGGTGATTGGCTTGGATCATCTTCTGTGCCCCACATCATGGAATTGTGGACGGTAATAAGCTGCCAGGTTGTGCAACAAAGAGTTGATCTCTCATGGGTAAAGTAACGCACCTCTGCAGAGTGTAAGAACTGTAACTTGTTACTCCCTGTTCCGGGAAGGAGCTGCGAATGCGGTGGGAAAGGAACTCCATGAAAGTTCTGGTAAACCCGTGAAGGCTGATGGACATAGCTTTTCAGAATAAAAGCAACCTTTGAAGAAATGTTTATGAAAATTTGCATTGCCTACGACCTACGGTCTGTGGCTGTAGTTATAGTGCATCAAACACTCCTTTTCTAGTGAATTGCTGAGTACGCTCATACTCAAAGTATCTTCTTAACCCTTGCTAGATTCTGAAGCCATTAAACAATGTCTACATCAAGATATGCTCTAGGACTTATCAAGATCAGCTAAAGCTATTCAATGAAGACAAGGAAGTCAACATATACCTCAACTCAAGTGAAGACGAAAGTTATTGATTAAATAGGAATATTATCTCTAGCCAAAGAACCTATTTGTGTAGTGCGTTGCAATAGCAGCAATGCCAACCTCTTAGTCAAAATATTAGACTTAATAGTATAATCATTCTTGCGTTGTTTTTCTTTGATTCTTCTCCGTAAGAAGTTCTTTCTCTCTCTTTAACCTAGAGTGTTCTCTGGATCTTATGTAAAAGAGTGAGTTATAAACTTTAAGCCATGTATTGGACCCGTTGTGTTTCTGTTGTGCCATTCTGAGGGATGTAATACTAGTGAACGGTGTTTCATTAGTGTTATATCAACGACTATAGTATACTACATCATGCAGTGGTATGTTGGGTCACCGCATATCTCTCGCGACGTTACTTTTAATGAGACGCACCCTTTCTATCCTCGTCCCACCGCTGGTACGTACTCGGTGGAAGATATCTCTTTTCTTCTTTTTCCTGACACACCTCCTTCTACTCCTATTGTGTCTTCCTCAGGACCCCATCCCCCTGATGTCTCTTCTTCGACACCATCCTCCTCTGCTCCGTCTAGTTCCCCTAATTCTCCTCGTTCTCCAGAGCCGTCCTCTGCTATTCCTTCTTCTTCATCATCGTCTCATGAGTCGTCTTCCTCTGATGAGCTTCCCTCTACTCGTCCTGTTCGTCAGCGTCGTGCCCCCAACCGTTACTCTCCTAGTCAGTATGGTTTTTCTGTTGTCTCTGAGCCGACATCTTATCGGGATGCTGACCATCATCCTGAATGGCAGCTGGCCATGGCTGAGGAGCTTGCTGCGCTTGAGCGCACTGGCACTTGGGATCTTGTTTCTCCACCTCCCGGTGTTCGTTCTATCATGTGTAAGTGGGTCTATAAAATTAAGACCCACTTTGATGGACCACTTGAGCGCTATAAAGCGCGTCTTGTGGCTCGTGGTTTTCAGCAGGAGCACGGTCGTGACTATGATGAGACCTTTGCTCTTGTGGCTCATATGACCACTGTGCGTACTCTTCTTGTTGTTGCTTCTGTTCGTCACTGGTCTGTGTCCCAGCTTGATGTTCAGAACGCCTTTCTCAATGGCGAGTTGAGTGAGGAGGTTTATATGCAGCCTCCTCCTGGGTATTCTGTTCCCGCGGGGATGGTTTGTCGTATCCGACGTTCTCTTTATGGCCTCAAACATGCCCCTCGTGCCTGGTTTGAGCGCTTTGCCTCCGTAGTGATTGCTGCTGGTTTCTCCCCTAGTGTTCATGATCCAGCGCTGTTTGTTCACACTTCTCCTCATGGACGCACTCTTCTTCTTCTCTGTGTTGATGATATGATCATTACTAGTGATGATTCTAAGTATATAACCTTTGTTAAGGCTCGTCTTCGTGATCGGTTTCTTATGACCGATCTTGGTCCTCTTCGATACTTTCTTGGGATTGAGGTTTCCTCCACTTCTGATGGTTTTTCATCTCCGAGAAAAAGTATATTCAGGACCTTCTTGTTCGTGCTGCTCTTGGGGATGAGCGCACTGTTCAGACCCCTATGGAGCTTAATGTCAAACTTCGTCCTACTGATGGTGATCCTCTTCCTGATCCGACACGTTATCGCCATCTTGTTGGGAGTCTTGTTTATCTTGCTGTCACTCATCCTGGCATATCTTATCCTGTTCATATTCTGAGTCAGTTTGTTTCCGCTCCTACCATTGTTCACTATAGTCATCTTTTTCGTGTTCTTCGTTATCTTTGTGGCACGATCACTCGACGCCTTTTCTTTCCTCGTTCCAGCTCCCTCCAGCTCCAGTGCTATTCAGATGCTACATGGGCGAGTGATCCTACGTTCGCCGTTCACTTTCTACTTACTTTCACATCCCAAGATTTTCCAAATCTTGTAATGTGAAAAAGAAATGAATAAAATAAAACTTTGTTGATTTTCAGGGTGAGAAGAAACTTTTTGAATCCAATTGGAAACCTCCAAACCAAATTGGATCAAATAAAATCCTAAAGGGATTTAAAAAGATAAACATTTAATAAAGGAAAAATAAAATATTTGGATTCACTATTTTGAAATCTTTTAATAAAAGATTTGATTTTAAATGAGAAGGAAGAAAATTAATAAGGAATTATTTTATAAGCCAAATTAAAACTTGGCCAAGCCTTTGAAATAAAATATTTCTATTTGATAAAGATTAGTAAAGGTTTATTTAAAATAAATTAGTAAGGATTTAATATCCAAGTTTATTAAAAATAAAGGTTTCACTATTTTAATTAAACATCAAAACCTATTTATTTATTTTAAATAAGTTTTCCAAGTGTTTTATATTCTCAAATAAAACCTACTGATTTGGTTTTGTTATTGTTTTAGATTTCAAAAATGGAGTTTTGAATAAATCAAAATCTATTTGATTTAATAACAATGGTCTATTTATTTAATTAATAATGGACCCTAAAATAAAAATATTATTTTGATCTTTGGACTTTGGTTTATGTTGTTAAACAGAACCAAATTCAATTGCAATGTTTGGTGAATGTTTGAATTAGTTTGGAATGTTTGATTTGTTGTTTGAAATTCAAAACAGAAAATAGAAATAGAAAAAGAAAAGGCATTTGAAAGAAAAAAAATGGAATCAGACACAACCCACTTAGCCCAGCAAACAGCCCAGTTCCTCACTCCCGCAGAAAACGTTTCGCACTCGCTCACTGACCCACAGAGACGCTGACCAGTGGACCCAACTCCCCTCTCCTCTCTCTCGCTGACCAACCGACCCCACCCCTCCAGCTCATCTTCTTCCTCGCGCAGACGACGCCTAGCCGTTGCAGCAGGTAACGCCGGCGATCAATTCGCGTAAATGGCCGCATTAATCCACCCCACGACCACGCCCATTTAACCGCCTGTGTCTCCTCTCCATTTCCCCTCAAGCACCTTCCCCTCTCTGCCTCCAGGCTGCGACTATTTCGCCCCGCACCATCACTGCTCCGACCACCGTTCCTCCTCGATTCCGGCCGAGCCTCGCCACCCCTTGCCTCCCCAAGCACACGGGAACATTTCCCACTCCCAGGCGCACCTGTCTATGCCCTCCGTTCCATCGCGGGCGCTCCAGAACGTCGGCTCCGTCTTCAACTGAGCACCGCCGCATCTGCAAGCAACTCCGGCGACCCTCCTGGTAAACACAGACCGCCCCTCTCCTTCTCCTTCACGCACGCGTTATCACCTCGACCATGCGCATCTAACCATGCTCTCGGTTTGCCCCCTTGTGATCTGCAACGTCGACCCCGACCACGAACAGAACCACCCGACGCCGTTCTCCACTCCGGCGAGGAATTGCTGCTGTCCCTGAGCACCCCTTGCCACGCCAACCACACGTCGAGCTTCACCGTGACCTCCTGAACCCGGTGAGCACCTCCCCTTCCTCCTTTGCTTCCTAGAACCGCCGCTAGCCCATCGTCCGACCGTCGCCACCGTCTACCGCCGCGCAGCGCCGCCAGTTAGTGGCCTGTTGAATTTGTCCGTTAGATCAAAATCGTGTGGCTGTGCTAGAATATAAACGAAGAGGTATCGTATGCCTCTGCATCGCTCGATCTAAGTTAGATCCTACGGTCTGCATCAGTCGATCCGTGTGAACCGGTACCGCCCAATCAAAACACGACGCGTGGCCAGTTTTTGTTTAAAACAGAATTTGAAAACAGATTTGATTTGCAAATTGAAACCCTTGTAACTTTTGATCCACACGTCCAAAAATTACAAACTTTATATCATTGGAATCAGTGAGACAAACCCTAGCCAACCATGCAGTTTGTTTAGTAAAAAGCCTCTAGTAAAAGGTTTGTTTTTGCAGAAACATTTGTATGCTTGTTTAGGTTAGAAAAATTGTTCAAAAATGTTTTTGAGGTTGAAATCTTGGCAAAATAGTTTGTGATGAACTTACTGACCCTAGGAACCAACCCATGGTTTTAAAAATGAATTGGGTAAAGTTTAGGATGGATTAATTCATTTAGCCCATTTCTAGCCAAATAAAAATAATGGTTTTGTTATGAAAATGTTTTTGGAGTAAAAACTTTGGGAAAATGATTTGAAACAAACCTTCTGACCCTAAACACCAAGTTTGAGAAACAACCACTTATTTGGTGAACAACATAAAGTTGTTGCTTTGATAAAAATATTTTTCCACCACATAAAATGATGAATGGATTTAAAAATGGTTTGTGAATAAAACCCTTTTGCAAATGACTTTGCCACTTTAGGAAGTGACCACCTTGAACCTTACAAAATTTAGAGCCTAGTGGAGACCATCTTTGCAAATAAAACTACCTTTTGCATGCTTGCATGCATGACTTAGTTCCTATTATTTTATGTGTGTTTTGTTTGAATATTGGTTGGAATGCTAGTAGATATTATGTTTGCTTGATTGATTTGTAGTGAAGTTATAAAAGTGTGAAACTAGCAAGATCAAGAAGTGAACCATCATTCCCTACCAAAAAGGCAAGTTACACTATCATCTAAAGTCCTAATATTTTCATTATACTTAGTGGATTTTGAAACATGCATGAAAATAATTTCTATACTATATGCTATGCTAAAACCTAATAGGATACCCTATACACTCCTTAGTGAAAACAATGTAGTTGTTACATGCTTAGCCATGCTATATTTTGAAAAGAGATACATGTTGAGATTTTATGAAGTTGAGAAAAGGACTTGTGTTTTATATAATAAAACAAGGACTCAATGAACCACCTAGGTGGACAAGGATACTTTGAGTTTTGGAGAAGGTGGCAACAAAAGGAACCATGTCTATGGCAATCTCTTTGTGTTGTGCTCCAAAAGAAAACCACCCAGGAAACTTAGAGATTGAACATGTTTCTCCAATTGTGGCTTTCGTGTACAACCACATGCTACTTATGGCTCTGGCTTGGTCAACTACATTGGGAAGACCCATGCATTGTCTTCAGGTTACTGAAAATGAGGACCTGGAATCCTACATGGGTACTGAAGACAAGCTAGCAATGGTGTATGGGAGGACCCTCTGGAAAGACTTCGTCACATTCTCAATCTGCCAGTACTCCATCTTGGTGAGTACTAATCCAGTGGCCACTGGTGGCAACAAGATGAGATTGTGACATGTGGGTAAAGTGTACTACTTCTGCAGAAGATAATAAAATCTAAGTACTTAGCCGTGTCCCCGGTTATGGACAATACTGAGCAACTAAAGCTTGAAGCTATGGGAAATCTCGATATTCCAATTTCTAAAAGAAAAACTTTTAAGTGACAACAAAAGACTTGATGCACTTGGGGGTACCAAGGAGCTCAAGAGATTTGGGTAAAAACTTGATGCACTTGGGGTTACCAAGGAGCTCAAGAGATTTTGATAAAACTTGGAGTACTTGGGGGTACCAAGGATCTCAAGAGATTTTGACAAAGACACTTGGTGGATTCCAAGGAGTTCAGAAAGATTTGACAAAGGAAACAAAACCATTTGAAAATATAGGATAAATCTATTGCTTTCTGCAAATGAGCCTAAAACCCTACTTAGCCAAATATGCATGTAATGATAGGATCCACTTATATTCAACTTAGTAGTGAAACTTGCCAATAAAATTCAAATGTATTGACCCTTGTGGCTGTAACTTGTAATGTTGCAGGTTTGATTGTTTTAGAGAAGATTGATTGATTAGGATTACAAAGTCTACAACCAACATGTCTGCCTGTGGCACTTTGAAGATGAAGGACCCCATGCTTATAGTTATTCCGCTGCAATGTATTGTAATAGCCAAATGAGTTATGTAAGATGTAATAAAATTATGTTATTCCTGGTTATAAAGTTATATTATGACCTTTGTTTCTTGATATTACATCTTAACTGTGGATGCTAGCTATTGATCCAGGGACTAGCATTGTAAACACAGGGGATTCCACCTTATATTAAATAAAGGTTGGGACACTCCCTTACAGATGGTATCAGAGCATTGTGTTGCCTGTAGGATTTGTAAACCTAGGATTGGACCAAAACCCTTAGAAAAATAGGAGTGTATTTGTTCCAAAACTTATTTACGAACAAACTTGTAAACTCTTTCCTCAACCATTTTGGTTTCAACTCTACATCTCATCTATTTTCAACTTGATGGAAAAACCTACCCCATGGCCAAAGACTTCACCATGTGCAAAGGACTCCATCAACTCTAATGACTTCAACTTCTTCAACTCTAATGACTTCAACTTCTTCAACTCTAATGACTTCAACATCTTCAGCATATTCACCAAGGACTTCAACCTTGGATATCTCTAAGGACTACAAGGGAGACAAGAAATCTTGCTCAAGATAGGGAGACTAAGGAAATGCAAAATTAGAAGGAGATCATTTCACTAGAAGTTATTGTAACCAAGAGTTTTTCTCAAACCATGATCTCATGCAAGAAGAATCAACCAAGAAGGATGGAAAGATCACAAGTAAACCCTATAGATGGACTACCATATTTTAGTTAAGTCAACCACACCAACTTATGTGGTGTAACAAAAATATTTTGTTGCCTAAGTATGTGCTAGAACTTTGTTGTTTGAGTGAAAAGTTGTTTGTGAATGCTTGCACATTGCTTGAGTGAATGGTGATGTGTGCGATTAGAACTATTTCCTTAGAAATATCTTGCCTATTCTAATCTCCATTCAACCCCAAACAGATGACTACTCCAGGAGACTCCAACATCAAGGTTGATGACACCAACACCAACCAAAAGGACAGCATGAAAGAACTCATAGCAATCCAACACCAGTTGAACCAAATGACAGCTCAATTCATAGCCAACACCAGTGGAGAAGATCCAACTCTGCAAGGATTTTTGGAAACTCAAGCCCAATTGATGCTTAAGGTGACTGATCAAATGATCAACATGGAAGAAAACTATTCCAAAAGAGTTTGTGACAACAAGGATGACAGAAATGTTATTCTAGATGGAGCCCCAGCTTGCACTATTTGTGGAGACAAGGATCATACTTCCAAGGAGCATGGAGATCAATGCCCCAACTGTGAAGAGAAACATCCTGTTGGACAATGTCCCACCTCTCAAGCTACTTGCTACCTATGTGAAGGAAACAACCATGTTCCTATCCAATGCCCCATCTATTCCATTGTTGAACAAAGGAAACAAGGTGGAGTGCAACAAATGATTGCAAACTATCCAGAAGGATCCAAGTCTACCAAGAAGGTTGATGACAAAGGAAAAGGTCCACTTATACCTCCAAACAAGACAACCCAATTCAAAGGACCAAAGAAAGGGCCTATGAATTATCCAAAGAGCAAGAGAAGGTCCAAGAAGCATGTAGACATTCCTACCTACCAGATAACGTATGAACAACATGAATTGGATGCACTCCTAGCTTTGGAGAAACCCAAAAAGCAAAAGAAGGACAAAAGCCATGTGCAATGTCATAAATGTAAAGAAATGGGGCACTATTCCAGTGAATGCCCAGAGAACCAGAAGAATAAGGAAATTGGCCAAGTAAGGTGCAACAACTGCAAAGAGCTAGGCCATTACGTAGCAACTTGTCCACAAGAGCCACGTAAAGAACTCAAAGACATCAACTGTTTCAATTGCAAGAACCCAGGACATTATGCAAGCAACTGTCCAGAAAAGATGAAGAACAAGTTAAAAAAGCCTATGAAGGATCTCAACCTTGGCCCATGAGTCAAGTGTGGAAACCAAGGACACAATGCAAATGTTTGCCCAGAGAAGTTTCCCCAAGATCCCAAGCAAGCCAACATGTAGTTTAGTTGGAAAAAGTTTAAGGGTGGTAGTACCCTAGATGTTTTGAGCCTACTTGTAACCCTAGCCTTCCCAAATCTCGGGACGAGATTTATTTTAAGGGAGGTAGCCTGTCACATCCCAAGATTTTCCAAATCTTGTAATGTGAAAAAGAAATGAATAAAATAAAACTTTGTTGATTTTCAGGGTGAGAAGAAACTTTTTGAATCCAATTGGAAACCTTCAAACCAAATTGGATCAAATAAAATCCTAAAGGGATTTAAAAAGATAAACATTTAATAAAGGAAAAATAAAATATTTGGATTCACTATTTTGAAATCTTTTAATAAAAGATTTGATTTTAAAATGAGAAGGAAGAAAATTAATAAGGAATTATTTTATAAGCCAAATTAAAACTTGGCCAAGCCTTTGAAATAAAATATTTCTATTTGATAAAGATTAGTAAAGGTTTATTTAAAATAAATTAATAAGGATTTAATATCCAAGTTTATTAAAAATAAAGGTTTCACTATTTTAATTAAACATCAAAACCTATTTATTTATTTTAAATAAGTTTTCCAAGTGTTTTATATTCTCAAATAAAACCTACTGATTTGGTTTTGTTATTGTTTTAGATTTCAAAAATGGAGTTTTGAATAAATCAAAATCTATTTGATTTAATAACAATGGTCTATTTATTTAATTAATAATGGACCCTAAAATAAAAATATTATTTTGATCTTTGGACTTTGGTTTATGTTGTTAAACAGAACCAAATTCAATTGCAATGTTTGGTGAATGTTTGAATTAGTTTGGAATGTTTGATTTGTTGTTTGAAATTCAAAACAGAAAATAGAAATAGAAAAAGAAAAGGCATTTGAAAGAAAAAAATGGAATCAGACACAGCCCACTAAGCCCAGCAAACAGCCCAGTTCCTCACTCCCGCAGAAAACGTTTCGCACTCGATCACTGACCCACAGAGACGCTGACCAGTGGACCCAACTCCCCTCTCCTCTCTCTTGCTGACCAACCGACCCCACCCCTCCAGCTCATCTTCTTCCTCGCGCAGACGACGCCCGACTGTTGCAGCAGGTAACGCCGGCGATCAATTCGCGTAAATGGCCGCATTAATCCACCCCGTGACCATGACCATTTAACCGCCTGCGTCTCCTCTCCATTTCCCCTCAAGCACCTTCCCCTCTCTGCCTCCAGGCTGCGACTATTTCGCCCCGCACCGTCACTGCTCCGACCATCGTTCCTCCTCGATTCCGGCCGAGCCTCGCCACCCCTTGCCTCCCCAAGCACACGGGAACATTTCCCACTCCCAGGCACACCTGTCTGTGCCCTCCGTTCCATCGCGGGCGCTCCAGAACGTCGGCTTCGTCTTCAACTGAGCACCGCCGCGTCTGCAAGCAACTCTGGCGACCCTCCTGGTAAGCACAGATCGCCCCTCTCCTTCTCCTTCACGCACGCGTTATCACCTCGACCATGCGCATCTAGCCATGCTCTCGGTTTGCCCCCTTGTGATCTGCAACGTCGACCCCGACCACGAACAGAACCACCCGACGCCGTTCTCCACTCCGGCGAGGAATTGCTGTTGTCCTTGAGCACCCCTTGCCACGCCGACCACACGTCGAGCTTCACCGTGACCTCCTGAACCCGGTGAGCACCTCCCCTTCCTCCTTTGCTTCCTAGAACCGCCGCTAGCCCATCGTCCGACCGTCGCCGCCGTCTGCCACCGCGCAGCGCCGCCAGTTAGTGGCCTGTTGAATTTGTCCGTTAGATCAAAATCGTGTGGCTGTGATAGAATATAAACGAAGAGGTATCGTATGCCTCTGCACCGCTCGATCTAAGTTAGATCCTACGGTCTGCATCAGTCGATCCGTGCGAACCGGTACCGCCCAATCAAAACACGACGCGTGGCCAGTTTTTGTTTAAAACAGAATTTGAAAACAGATTTGATTTGCAAATTGAAACCCTTGTAACTTTTGATCCACACGTCCAAAAATTACAAACTTTATATCATTGGAATCAGTGAGACAAACCCTAGCCAACCATGCAGTTTGTTTAGTAAAAAGCCTCTGGTAAAAGGTTTGTTTTTGCAGAAACATTTGTATGCTTGTTTAGGTTAGAAAAATTGTTCAAAAATGTTTTTGATGTTGAAATCTTGGCAAATTAGTTTGTGATGAACTTACTGACCCTAGGAACCAACCCATGGTTTTAAAAATGAATTGGGTAAAGTTTAGGATGGATTAATTCATTTAGCCCATTTCTAGCCAAATAAAAATAATGGTTTTGTTATGAAAATGTTTTTGGAGTAAAAACTTTGGTAAAATGATTTGAAACAAACCTACTGACCCTAAACACCAAGTTTGAGAAACAACCACTTATTTGGTGAACAACATAAAGTTGTTGCTTTGATAAAAATATTTTTCCACCACATAAAATGATGAATGGATTTAAAAATGGTTTGTGAATAAAACCCTTTTGCAAATGACTTTGCCACTTTAGGAAGTGACCACCTTGAACCTTACAAAATTCAGAGCCTAGTGGATACCATCTTTGCAAATAAAACTACCTTTTGCATGCTTTCATGCATGACTTAGTTCCTATTATTTTATGTGTGTTTTGTTTGAATATTGGTTGGAATGCTAGTTGATATTATGTTTTCTTGATTGATTTGTAGTGAAGTTAGAAAAGTGTGAAACTAGAAAGATCAAGAAGTGAACCATCATTCCCTACCAAAAAGGCAAGTTACACTATCATCTAAAGTCCTAATATTTTCATTATACTTAGTGGATTTTGAAACATGCATGAAAAGAATTTCTATACTATATGCTATGCTAAAACCTAATAGGATACCCTATACACTCCTTAGTGAAAACAATGTAGTTGTTACATGCTTAGCCATGCTATATTTTGAAAAGAGATACATGTTGAGATTTTATGAAGTTGAGAAAAGGACTTGTGTTTTATATAATTAAACAAGGACTCAATGAACCACCTGGGTGGACAAGGATACTTTGAGTTTTGGAGAAGGTGGCAACAAAAGGAACCATGTCTATGGCAATCTCTTTGTGTTGTGATCAAAAAGAAAACCACCCAGGAAACTTAGAGATTGAACATGTTTCTCCAATTGTGGCTTTCGTGTACAACCACATGCTACTTATGGCTCTGGCTTGGTCAACTACATTGGGAAGACCCATGCATTGTCTTCAGGTTACTGAAAATGAGGACCTGGAATCCTACATGGGTACTGAAGACAAGCTAGCAATGGTGTATGGGAGGACCCTCTGGAAAGACTTCGTCACATTCTCAATCTGCCAGTACTCCATCTTGGTGAGTACTAATCCAGTGGCCACTGGTGGCAACAAGATGAGATTGTGACATGTGGGTAAAGTGTACTACTTCTGCAGAAGATAATAAAATCTAAGTACTTAGCCGTGTCCCCGGTTATGGACAATACTGAGCAACTAAAGCTTGAAGCTATGGGAAATCTCGATATTCCAATTTCTAAAATAAAAACTTTTAAGTGACAACAAAAGACTTGATGCACTTGGGGGTACCAAGGAGCTCAAGAGATTTGGGTAAAAACTTGATGCACTTGGGGTTACCAAGGAGCTCAAGAGATTTTGATAAAACTTGAAGTACTTGGGGGTACCAAGGATCTCAAGAGATTTTGACAAAGACACTTGGTGGATTCCAAGGAGTTCAGAAAGATTTGACAAAGGAAACAAAACCATTTGAAAATATAGGATAAATCTATTGCTTTCTGCAAATGAGCCTAAAATCCTACTTAGCCAAATATGCATGTAATGATAGGATCCACTTATATTCAACTTAGTAGTGAAACTTGCCAATACAATTCAAAGGTATTGACCCTTGTGGCTGTAACTTGTAATGTTGCAGGTTTGATTGTTTTAGAGAAGATTGATTGATTAGGATTACAAAGTCTACAACCAACATGTCTGCCTGTGGCACTTTGAAGATGAAGGACCCCATGCTTATAGTTATTCCGCTGCAATGTATTGTAATAGCCAAATGAGTTATGTAAGATGTAATAAAATTATGTTATTCCTGGTTATAAAGTTATATTATGACCTTTGTTTCTTGATATTACATCTTAACTGTGGATGCTAGCTATTGATCCAGGGACTAGCATTGTAAACACAGGGGATTCCACCTTATATTAAATAAAGCTTGGGACACTCCCTTACGCTTACTGTGTGTTTCTTGGTGGTTCGCTTATTGCTTGGAAGACGAAGAAACAGACAGCGGTTTTCCGTTCGAGTGTTGAGGCTGAGTTGCGTGCTATGGCCTTGTTGACTCTGAGGTGACCTGGTTACGGTGGTTGCTTGCGGATTTTGGGGTGTCTATTACCACACCCACGCTGGTTTTATCTGACAGTACATGTGCTATTAGTATTGCACGTGATCCGGTCAAGCATGAGCTTATCAAGCATATTGGTGTTGATGCTTTCTATACACGTGATCAGGTGCAGGCTCAGGTTGTTGCGCTTCAGTATGTGCCTTCAGAGTTACAGTTGGCGGATTTCTTTACGAAGACACAGACCATTGCGCAACATACTTTCTTTCTCTTCAAACTCAGTGTTGTCGAGTCACCATGAGTTTGAAGGGGGGTGTTAGATGTATATTTTTATATTGTATGTCCCCACTTGTTAGGGGGTTTTTCTGCATATTTCCACCTGTACATGTACTATATATTGTAGCCTTTGGCCCAAAGGAATATAAGTTGTCTATTCCTAACATGTACAACCATTACCCTGAATACATGGCGTCATACAGATGTGCTGGGCTCTGTTAACTAGTTGCATCCGGTCAATCACTTGCAATAGAACGTCCTGAGGAACTCCAAAAAATCTTTGTTCGTATATACAAAGCCAATCAATTGTCAGGATAAAACACACTGAGCAGCACCACTGCATTATCATTTCAGCTTGACGGAGATAAGATTGCAACCATTTTTGGCAATAGAGCAGTATACGTCATCTCTCTCTTTGATAAAAAGTTGACGCAAAATTCCCACTACAATTTTTAATAAATTAACAACTGTAAAATATAGGGTTTAAGGTTCAGGGTTCTTTACACTAATTCTTTCAATTTTTGGTGCTACGAAGTAACCGACAATCCATGCTTTTCCTGAAGATAAGGTGTCCTCAACCTGCCTACTGATATCATTCACCTGCCAAGTTTAACACTGCAGCCTAATCCTCTTCATGACTACACTGCAGCATAATCTGTGGGACAAGAATTGATACATGTACGGCGTCAAAAAAATTCTAACCATGCAGGGTGCATGTCATAATAAGAAGATAGAAAAGCCAAGAAACTGGCCTGAACAACCAAGTTCACACTTCAGAGTACACATCGACAAGGCTCAAGGCCTAAACACACGACCCAGATACCAAACAGAAAACTACACCATCTAAGGCGGGATTGTCCACAGAATGTCATCAGATTTGATCGGGTTGATCACCTATGGGATCGGTTTGTAGATATTTTCGAGAACTATTATGTTTCTTCCGCACCAGATCGTCCGTCCAGTAGTGAGATTTAACGGACAGGAGGACCTCGGATATGAAAATGTGCCTGCCCACGTCAGAACTGCGCTCGAGATGATATTATTAGCCACCGCACAGTTCATGAAAATGTGCATGCTAGCTTTATAGAATAAAGCATACCCAGTTTACCCAAGGTCAAATACAGCGCAAAATGATTATACGCTGAATAGTGCCTAAAATCTATTTGGTTTGGGGGCAGCCGCGGTCCAATTCTGGAGTCAATACTCTGTGTCGATTCAAGTTGCCGAGTGAGCTGTGGTATTTTACTCCAGGTGGTGCAGGGCACAACATCCAACCGTGCGTATGAAGCGGGTGGTCGTTGAATGCATGCCACCTTGAAGGACCGTGTAATACTCTTCCATGCGTGGAACAAAATCTAGACCAACTTCTTCAGTGTTCTTCTAATACCTCAGCTAACTTGTTTCGATACAAACTCCTTTCAATTGCATACTCGCAGAGTCGGCCGGGGTATATAATATGTTTCCTTAAATCTATTAGGCAGGTCTCACAGAAAGACAACCACACTGTATATATAATGTTAGAAACGAGCTTTCACACCATCCATCCTTATGGAATGCTCATCCCATGGCATGCATACCGCAACAATGCTATATGGATGAAGCTGGCCTCACCCAACAAATTCCAGGTGAACTAATTATCATAACGGTTGCATGATACTCTCAGGTCCGAAAGTGTGAAGCAAAAGCGGAAAACCAGATAATCGTTTTAGAGCACAGGCTCTGTGGAGCCCGTTTACGAATTTTTCAAAATTCATCAAATATTTTCAAAACAAATATCTACGTGTAGCCCACAATATGAAATACACTTAAGAATTTTTTAATAGAAAATACCTTATATTTTGGGCACAGCCAAAAAAAACAAATATGATAAATTTTGGAAAAATGGAGGCCCATTCAAAATTGCACCGTTTACATCCAGATATGAAATTTTCTCTTTTTTATAAGACTAGAATATAAACTATTTTCAAATAATTTTTTGCAAGCGTGTATTATATATCATTCTCTACGTCCTGGTATTTTTTTAGATTTTTTTGAATCTTTAAATTTGGATTTTTACAAAAAAAGAAGAATAAGGTCCTTCATGAAGCCCGTCCACCAAATCAACTCTTTCGTGCTACACAATTACACTAACTGGGCTGGACTGGGCCTTTTACAGCCTTTAATGTAACGCCCATTGAGACGAACCTTCTGCCCTCACCTTGATAGCAGCACTACCGGATGCTGCTTGCTCTGAATGTGTTTGTTTCGTCGACCAAGGCAATTGAAGCAAGGAAAGATAGATTTTGGGCCCTAAGTTTGTCCTTTTTGATCGTTCCATCAAGTGAACACAAGAGTGTGATTGTGAGAACTGGATAGAAGCCTAGTGGTTCAGGTAGGCACACGGCCTCATCCAACAACCAAAGTTCTACTCTCATCAGAATAGAATTTCTGAAATTCTCACTAAAGGAGTCTTATTTTATAAAAAAAATATACCAGCAAGTGCAAGTGCTTGTTGTTATAAACGCGACAAGAAAATAACGAAGAACAAAAATAAGAACACGCAGAGGATGCATGATTTTAAAACCCCTCCAACAAAAAAGAAGAAAAAATCATGGACACCAATCAGCGAAACTTCACTATAAGGGAGAGTGTTTGCATAACGTCGGGGATTTCCAATATGCAACTTATCTCAGCAAGCGGCAACCTAGACTTTAACGATCCGTACTACAACGAACATCGTTCTGTTTGTCAGAAGTTAGCCTCTTTTTTTTTAGAAACGGGCGCATTTATTATCATCAATATGTTTACATCCGGCATCTGCATAACTAAAATGCACATAGCCACACGAAGGACAAAACTAGGGAATAAAAAAGTAGACAAACATTACAACAAAGCGCTATTCAAATAATTGTTTTCAATCTAAGATAGATCAATCCTTAAATCACGCGACCATCCATGTCAGAAGAAAATATACCTCGTCATGTCCTCAAATCTAAGTTAGCCTTCTTGATGAATTTAAATCATACTTCAACACTTGGTTGGTCTCTCTCGACTGTGTGAAGGCAGATATGATATGACGATGCTAAATTGCTAATGATGGTGTGTCCAGGGCCCGCTGGGAGGGAAGAGATTCGACAACTTCTCAAACTTGCATGTTGCAATGATATTGCCAATCCGGCCATCCGGGTCGATGCCATGACGATGCATGTAATTCCCTGCCCATATCATCAAAATTCGAACACCGGGAAGACATAAGTGTTTATTACGTACGCGACAATTATTTCCGGCACGCTTTGTCACCGGACCGGAGGGAGTTAATTAAAAGTGGCACGTCGTATGCCTTTACGAGGGATACTTTTGCGCTTTTTGCCGCTCGATCGATCGAACAGTACATACAGCGACCATGCTCGTAGTCGTACATACTGCAGTTGTTAATCGAGTGCTGAAAGTTCCATCGATCAAGTACATTATATAGTTCTTACATCGACTTTGTCAGCATCTACAGCACCACTCCAGTACAATGGAGAAGACTTTTTTCTTGCATGTGCTTTTCTGCGTCACCAACAGATCGATGGCCATGGCGACAGAACAGCTAGGTTGCAATGGCAGTAAAAGAATGGCGTTGGGCAAGTTCACTCCGAGTGAAACTGAACCCGCGGGGCCTCTTTCGTTCTTTCATCTTGCTTTCATCTTGCTTTCATTTTGCTTTCTTTTATTTGGCCATATGTACCAGGATTCATGTGTGTTTTTTCTATCCGTCTCAATCAAACACCCAAGTTTAAAAATAACATGTTTTTCAATCCTCCATTCCGCGCATGCATTCCTATCATATTCATGTGTTTCCAATATACCGCATTCTAAGAACCCAATATGAGGGTCAAAGATACATTTTTTTTTTGTCATAGATGCATTCTGAATTGGAAATGACTACACCACGTGCTTTTCAGAAGAAACCTTGTTGGACGATAGCACACGTTCTCAATAGTTAGCAGAAACAGATTAATTGTCGATGGATCAGGTTAGATCTCACAGCAAATTCAAGAAAAAAAGAGATTGCAGTGTCTTGCTCTTTTTTTTCAAACCAAGTAAAGACATAGAAGCTCAAAGATGCATACATACACTCATCCTTATGAACGCATACATACACATCCTATACCTATGAGCACCTCCAAAATACTGAGTCTGAGAGACTGATCCGACGGGTCTTGAGATTGATAAAGTCATCACAGACGCCCCGCTGTCGATGAAAACATCGTCTTCCAGTAAAAAAATATTCCGCCTTTTATAAGACACCAAAACATTAAACTTGAGGTTTAAACTCTGGTATACTGGAGGTACAACCGCTCTCTAACCATCCAACCATAGGTTGATTCTCCCGTGTCTTGCTTGTGTCTTGCTTGTTATTCCCTTCGATTCCTACGTGGTCATCACTTCATCATGTCAAGACCTAGGCTACTCAGGAGTCCGGCCGCCCGGTGTAGCCGCTTGGAGATGATAGCGTGGGATTTTATTCAGCCTATTTGCTAAAAATAGGATTAATGATATATACGTGTGACATGTAATCCTTGTGGGGCCTTTTTGCTGTTGTACCTATTATATGTTTTTTCTTGAGATTTTATGATACATCGCAGTACACATTTATGTGTGTAGTATATAGCTTGATCGAACGGTTCAAATTAACTAGCCAGTCGTGGCCATTATTTAGTAAGGTAATTTCTATCAAAATTTTCTATCATAAAATTATATTTTTACTTATAATTGACATTTCCGTTTGGCGGGAGATGCCTGTTCTAAACAGTGTCAATGCATTACTAAAAATGCCACTCGAGATAAAATCTACTACTCCCTCCACCTTAAAAACAATGTAGAATATCTATCTAGATATAGATGTATCTAGACACTAAAATATGACTAGATAGATCCATAATTAGACAAATGTTCGATATCCTTTTTAGGATGAAGGGAGCACCGACAATATGATGTACTATATCAGATTTGGACCGCATGATCGAGCTGATTGGTTGCTTTGATGTACCGCAAAACAACTCTTCTTTTGCAGGAATTGACACATTTCAAAATAAGAACATATTCAATCAATACAGCGGCCAGGATACCTAAATATTCAAAAGGACCGTCTTCAGTACACTAGTGGAAATGAGGCCTTTGGTTGAGGTTGGAAATGGGCTTTAACACCGGTTCTCCTACGAACCGGTGTTAAAAGGGGCGCCCGTACCAGCGTGGTCCAGAAAGCAAAAAGGAGCACCCCCTTTAACACCGGTTCGATCCACGAACCGGTGTTAAAGGCCCTGCACCAGTGGCCCGCGCAGCCCCCCCTTTAACACCAGTTCGTGGTTTGAACCGGTGTTAAAGGGGTGCGCCTATATAACACACCGCAGCCCACACCCCTCTCTCTCATTTTTTCACTCTCTCATTTTGGAGCTTAGCAAGAGGGTGAGAGGTGTGCTAGTTTGTGTTTTTTTCCTATGCACAAGAGGTGTTCGGTGAAATGCCCGAGAGCTCGAATTAAGTTTTCTCGTTGCTCTTTCCTTCTCGGTCGAGGTCGGCAACTTTATCCTTTCATGTGTCATTGATGTACTATATAAGTGGTCATCTCCCTATTAATTTTTGATATACTATATAATGCAGATGAACCGGCAATGGATGTACGGTGACCGACGCACTTCCGAGTACATTACGGGCCTTCAAAATTTCATCGTTGTGGCTAATGCAAACCGTGGTCACAATGGTTTTATGTGCTGTCCGTGTATTCACTGTCAGAACAAGAAAGACTACTCAAATACCAGAACCATTCACGCCCACCCGCTTCGATCCAGTTTCATGCCCAACTATAATTGTTGGACCAAGCATGGAGAAAAAGGGGTTGTGATGGAAGACAACGAAGAAGATGATGATGACAACTATCATAATATGTATCCTGAATACGATGATACTGCAATGGGGGTAGATAATGAAGATCAAGAGGTAGCAGATGGGCCTGCTGATGACGATCTTGGTCGGGACATTACTGATGCAAAGGAAGAATGTGAAACTGAAAAGGAGAAGGAGAAGCTGGAGCAGATGTTAAAGGATCACAAAACATTGTTGTACCCAACTTGCGAAGATGGACACAAAAAGCTAGGTAACACACTGGATTTGCTGCAATGGAAGGCAGAAAACGGTGTGACTGACAGCGCATTTTCAAAGTTATTGGTAAAAATGAAGAATCTGCTTCCAAAAAATAATAAATTGCCCGACAATACATACCAAGCAAAGAAGGTTGTCTGCCCTCTAGGATTAGACGTGCAGAAGATACATGCCTGCATTAATGACTGGATCCTCTACCGCGGTGAGAAGTACGAAAATTTGGATGCATGCCCGGTATGCACTGCACTGCGGTATAAGATCAGACGAGACGACCTTGGCAATATTGAGGGCGAGGCCCCTAGGAAGAAGGTTCCTGCCACGGTTATGTGGTATGCTCCTATAATACCACGGTTAAAATGTCTCTTCAGAAATAAAGAGCATGCCAAGTTGTTGCGATGGCACATGGAAGACCGTAAGAAAGACGCAATGTTGAGACACCCCGCTGATAGGTCACAGTGGAGAAAAGTCGAGCGAGATTACCCGGACTTCACACATGACGCAAGGAACTTAAGGTTTGGTATAAGTACAGATGACATGAATCCTTTTGGTGAACAGAGCTGCAGTCACAGCACCTGACCTGTGACTCTATGTATCTATAATCTTCCTCCTTGGTTGTGCATGAAAAGAAAGTTCATTATGATGCAGTGCTCATCCAAGACCCGAGGCAACCCGGAAATGACATTGATGTGTACCTAAGGCCATTAGTTTAAGAACTTTTACAGCTGTGGGCCAAACCAGGTGTACGTATGTGGGATGAGCACAAAGGGAATCCATTTGACCTACGAGCGTTGCTTTTCGTAACCATTAATGATTGGCCTGCTCTTAGTAACATTTTAGGGCAGAAAAATAAGGGATTCAAAGCATGCACGCACTGTTTAGATGAGACTGAAAGTGTATATTTGGATAAATGTAAGAAGGTTGTGTACCTAGGGTATCGTCGATTTCTTCTGAACCTGCATCCCGTAAGAAAGAAAGGCAAGCATTTCAAACGTCTTGCAGAACCCCGGAGGAAGCCTGTCCTCCGTACCGATGAGGAGGTATTTGGTATGGTCAAGGACTTAAAAGTAATCTTTGGAAAAGGTCCTGACAGTCTATCTATTGTGAATGACGATGCCGGACACGCGCCCATGTGGAAGAAGCAATCTATATTTTGGAACCTACCCTATTGGAAAGTCCTAGAGGTCCGCTCTTCAATCGACGTGATGCACGTGACGAAGAATGTCACTACACCATGGACCAAATGTAAGGGCACCTCTGCTGCCGGCAAAAGTCACTATAGAGGGCAACAGAACTGCCGGCAAAAACTCTTTCCCGGCAGATGGGCCTGCCCTCTAAAACCCTGCCGGCAAAAGTCTTTGCCTGCAATTTTCTCTTTGCCGGCAGTTGACGAGGTTTCGACTCGTCAATGCCCATTGTTATGGACTTGGGTTTTGGAGAAGATGGGGATGCTGGAGATCACGGAACGGTTAACAGACAAGCAACCAGGGGACACGAGATTTACCCAGGTTCAGGCCCCCGGAGGGAAAACCCTACTCCTGCTTGTCTGCTCTTGATCACGGCGGAACCGAAGGTTACAGGTGCGCAGATTCGATCTGGCGTGGAGGTGTGTGTGCGAGAGTATGAGTCGAGAGATCTAGGACGTGCCCTCCTGGCCTTTATAGACTTAGGCAGGTCCCGGGTATAGTCCTAGTCGGTTACAGGTTCTAGGGTTTTACCCCTTTAAATTTCCTATCTATGCTAGTCTTGCTCTCCAAGGATCCGAAGGCGTCATGGGCCTTGGCCACCCGGAAATCTTCATGGGCCAGTGTATGTCTGCTGTGGGCCATCCTTGGGCTGGACCAGGTATGCTGAAGTCACGTACCCATAGGGTATAACCATGTCAGTAGCCCCCGAGTGATCAGTCGAATCGTAGATTCGGCTGAGGACTCTTCAATCCTTCGGGTGCAGCTATGCATAAACAGTATATGTGTGTAGGGTTTGTTGATACGTGTGCCTGACTCACCTGACGGATGAGGGTCAGTTAACTGTCTTAGGACAAAACAACACGATCTTCATCAGGTTCGAGTCCCTCTACTCGAACCCGAAACATATGCTGGCGTAATTCGACTCAGGCTGTGGAGGACTTACAGGAGTGGAATTCCAGTGATTTTCATTGATGTACCCAACGCGTCCGTCGGGATTTTTCATCACGCCTGTTGGCATGGATTTATACTAGGAGAGCGCAGTCGTGTGCGTTGCCAGGCCATCAGATGATATCTGCAGGTCTTATCTTTGCGTCGCAGACGCAGCATCCGAACATTTGTCACCACGGAGGTGCTTCGGGTGGCCAAGGAGATTGTTGCTCACTCAGCGTTTTGTTGGGGCAGAGTTGCCAAAAAGTTTTTGCGTGCTGATCCGAAAGATCGCAGTCGAAGATTTCATAGGGTGCGCGACCAGCGCTCCCTATGGGAGTAGCCCCCGAGTGTCTGTTCGAGTCGTAGACTCGAGCGGAGACTTTAGTTCAAGCATTGTTCAGTTGTTAAGTCCGTAGGACACGAAAATTTTCGGATGCTTAAATCCATCCTCCCTATGGGAGTAGCCCCCGAGTCCGTAGTGGAGTCGTTGACTCGACGTAGGACTCGAAGAAATACATTGTCTTTATTCGTCTTTCGGGTGCGCGGCCAACGCTCCTGATAGGAGTAGCCCCCAAGTATTTAGTCGAATCGAAGATTCGAGTGAGTACTCTTAGCTGTGGAGCCGAAAAATTGTAGTTGGTGCTAGTATAGCTTTTGATGACATCAGTGCTGACGATCAATGACCTCAAGCGTCTGCTACGCCAGAGATGACTTGACTGGACGAACGTGGGTCCCACTTGCTGACTTTGAATTGACCGGTCACGTGCGGCGTGGAGATAATTACGGCGTATCCTCGATTTCCGCGCGTAGTGGACGGCGTGGTAACGACGGTTCGTTGTGATGTTGACACGTGTACGGTCAGATCTGCCGTTGGCGTTAGGTCTTCTGGATGGACGGCTGCCGTGCGTCGTCTTCGCTGTTATAATCATTGGGGAAAGCTGCGGTTTGTTTTTACCGCATCAGTTCTTGTTTTCACTGCCTCCTTGAGCTCTAGCGATTCTTGCTGCGCGCTAGGATTTCCTCCTACATTTCCGTCGTTGTTTCTGCGTTTTCGCCGCCGGCGCCACCGTAGCGTAATGGGGAAACCGAAGAAATCATCGTCGGCCGTTGGTACTAGCGCCGCCGGAGGAAAGAAAGGCGCCGCCGCTACCCGTGTCACCGACGGTAGCTGGCGGCGATCTGAGACGTGGGAGAGCGATCTCCGCAAGCTTCGCGAGCGGGGTCTGATCCCACAAGATAGGGAGGCCGTCAGACTCCCCGGCAACGAGGTAATCCCCCGTCCCCCAGCTGGGTATCGGGTTATGTTTCTCGCCTTCGTTATCCGTGGGTTTTCTTTTCCGGTCCACAACTTCCTCCGTGGACTGCTCTTCTTCTATGGGATTCAGCTTCATCATCTGTCTCCCAATTCTCTTCTCCACATTGCTTGTTTTATCACTTTTTGCGAGTGCTGGCTTGGCATTGAGCCGCACTTTGGCCTCTTCCGGAAACTCTATTCCGTGAAGAGGCAATCTGGTTCGGATGGTGTGTATCCCATTGGGGGTTGCATCATCTCCCTTAATCCCAATTTTCTCTTCTTTTCTTTTTCCGTGTCCGAATCTGTCCAGTACTGGCGGAGACGATGGTTTTATATCCGCAACTCCGTAGTGCCCGGGCAAGATTTTGGTCTTGTTCCCTTTGACCCCTCCCAAATGATTGAGCCGAAAAGGTCTTGGAAAAACCAAATCTTGGATGGTGAGGTGGCGGAGATAGAGGCCCTTTACCGTCGGGTGGAGGATCTCCAGCTGATTCCGGAGAAGGAAGTGAACAGCGTGGACATCATCCGGACGTTTCTCGAGCGTCGGGTGCAGCCTCTCCAAGCCAGGGCGCACCCGATGTTTCTTTATTCTGGGCGCCGTGATCCGACGAGGGTTTCGGCTGAGAAAATCTCCGAGGGGGATCTTGACAGGGCCCTTCGCGCGCTGCTGAAGTACAAGGCTGGAGAGGATATCCCGGGGAAGTCGTTGACTCCGCCATTTTCTTCGACGCTGGCTGTTCCACAGGTGTAGATTCGTGCGCGTAGCGCTTTGCTTTGATTGCGTGTTTGTTATATTTTGTTTTCTTAACAAACTTCCATCTTATTGGCAGAGCTTCAAGGTGCCGGGCATGGTACCTCCATTGCCCGAATTATTTCCGGCTGCACCGGATAATGAAGTGGTGGACTCCATGTCCGAACTTCCTTCGGCGCGATCGCCAGCTGAGGAGGTCAACGAGTCGAGTGAGGACCAGACGCGCAAACGATCACGGAGCTCCAGCGAGTCTTCGGATGCCTCAACTCCTCCGACTCCCAGAAACCATCTGTGCCTTGATCGTCATGATGACGGTCATGGAGGTTCTTCCTCTCCCATTCCTGCCATTCCTGTGCGGGTTTTAGCGCCGCACCCGCCAGCGAAGCAGAAGAAGGAAGAAAAGAAGGAGGAGGAGAAGGAAGAGAAAAAGGAGGAGAAGAGGGCCCGAAGGACTCCTCCTGTCTTTGACCTGAGCTCGCTTGGCTCGTAAGTTTCTTGTTATGTTACTGTCCTTTTTTCTTGCACTTGTGCTGATTGCTTCATGTGCAGGCATTCCTCCCGCGACTCCTCCAGCGATGGTGCGCGGGAAATGATGGGGGATTCGAAGATTGCGTCTCCTTCTCCTCAGACAGTGGCGACTTCGGGAGGCGCCGCTCCGGATCCTCCTGTGCAGGAGGTGCAGGTGGTTGCGCCTTAGAATTTCGCAGGCGGGCCTTCAGAGTCGCCATCAGAGCATGTAAGTTCCTCTGTTTCATGTCACGGGGGGAGCCCCCGAGTGTCTTTGTGTGCGAATTTTGCTTTTACTCCTTTGTGTTGGGCGTAGCCCCCGAGTCCTTCTTCTTACTAGTGCTTCTTCTTCTGCAGCCTTTTGTGCAGGTGGCCAAACGGCTAGTGCAGGAGCGTCTGGTGCTGGAGGCTAACCTTCGGCAGCTTCAGGGTACCTATTCTCCTTTTGGTGCTTTTATCATTTATTTCGGTCCTGCTTTCTGACGTTTCTTGTTTTGAATGCAGAGGAGCATAATACTTCTCTCCGTGAGGTCGACGCTCTTAAGAAGAGCCTTGGGCAATCATAGCAGAAGGCCGAAGCCGCCGTTGGTGCGAAGGAATGCCTCGAGCTAGAGCTGACTAAGGCAGCCGAAGCGAAAGAGCGTTTGGAGCTGGATGCCGCGGACCGTGAGGAGCAGCTGGCCGCTGTTGCGGCTGCGCGCGAGAGAGAGGTGGCGGCGAAGCTCATGGCTGCTGCCAAGGCTATTTCGGGTAAGTGCTGTATTTCTACCTGTTTCTTCGTGTTTCATGTCTTCTTCTGTTCTTCTTTTCTTCATGTCTTCTCTTTTTTTATGTCTCAGATGCCGCAGGCATCGAGTTTGACCGTGGTGCTCTAGAGCACGGGAGTGCTCTAGATGATGCTACTGTGGCGGTCGAAGACCGCTGCAGCACCGTCGTCAGCTCCCTTGCCAAGGCGAAGGAGGTCCTTGGCCGCTTTTACAAGGAGCTTGTTCCTAAGGGCGCGGCCCTCGATGATGTGGATGCTCTGGCGGAGGCTCTGTCAGCCGAAGCGCCTGCGGCGTACAAGCACAAGCAGAAGGGCATCGGCGCGTCCGTCGGGATGGCGATGGCCTTGGTGGCTGGAGCGGAGCTGGACCTGCCCCAGATCACCTCCCGGATGCCGACGACTGTAGATGGATCCGAGGTAGCCTTTGCTGCCTACTCCGCTCGCTGCAAGCGATATGGGCCAAGCTCATTGATTTGCTGTCTGAGTATGCACTGCGGCAGCAGGGCGGGGCCAAAGCTAGGCAGTCCGGCTCCGAGGCGACTCAGGGTGCCGCATCTTAGGCGTTGTAGACGTAGGATAGTTTGTAGTCTACTTTTGCTGTAAATATTTTGGAGAACACCATCCTTGTGCCACGTAGTGGCCTTATATGTTTAATGAATTCCTCTGAGTTGTGCTCTGCCATTGTCTGAATGTTTGTGTCCCTTTCTTTTTCTGCTACTCTAGGTTCCTTCGGGTGCTGACCCTGTTGACACCTCATCCGCAGCGCAGCAGCGGCCATCTTTGGATGACCCTTCTCAACTTGCTTTTCTTCGGGACCGTGTTCGTAGTCTTGAGAGGGAGTTACTTGTGCTGCATGGTCACGCCGATGTTTGGAAGTCCAAGGCGGATCGCGGTGCAGCCAGAGAGGAGTATTTGATGGCAGAGCTACTTCGGATATCTGAGCAGCTTCAATGTAAGTTGTTCTTTATTTCGAGCTGTAGCTCAGTTCTTCGGATGAGCCTGCTGGCCTTGCCTTTTAATTTGTGTCATTGTCGCAGGTGCTAACCTTGCTCTGAAGGAAGAGAAAGAGCGTGTCGCTGTTCGGGTCAATTGCTTGACCCAACAGGACATGGAGGCCGGTGGCTTCTTCTGGATGGATCGCGACCGTGCCATGGCACTGGCAACGGTGCAGGACCGTGTGCACCAGGTGTCGCGGGTGCTTCGCCAGGTGCAGACGTCGCTTGCCTCGGTGCTGCACGTCATGTTTCCTTTGGATGCTGTGCCGGCAAGCCTTGCGGGTCTTCTATCGAAGTTTCGGAGCATGAGCAACGTCAAGGAGTTGGTGCGGCAACAGCTCGTAGCCGGAGTCAAGGCTGCTTTGTCTCTTGTGAGGCTGCACCGGCCTGATGTAGATTTGGCTGCTGTGGCCGCTGGGCCACCTCCTCGGCCGGATGATGATGAGTGGGACATGCGTCCGCATTACGCAGCTGTAAGGCAGTATGCCGAACAGGTCGTGGATTTGTTTGAGCAGCGTGCTCAGGTTATTCTTTAGAATAGGTAGTACCTAAAAAAAGAGATAGATGTAAACTTTGTATATTTCGGCTGGGCGTGTTGTGCCCTTTGTTGTAAAGGTTTGTGAGCACGCAGTGCTTTGATTGAGTACGTGTCCTTTTCGTTTGCCTGACTTTGTCAGCTACTCAGGTGTACACGTTTGATCCTCAGTCGATGAAATCGTGAGGTGGGGGAGCCCCCGAGTGCGTTTGTAGCGTAAAGTAAAGGTGCAAAATAGCAAACTGGAGTTTGGGGCGAGACACTTAGCTTTAATTATATCGTAATGGAGGAAGTACATTGTTCGGCTGAGTAGCCTTGGCTGAAAAGCCTTATGGAAAGTAAGGGGTAGGTAGCTAGGGGTAGAATCATCGCAAGTGCGCGATGTTCCATGGATTGGAGTATGTGACTCCAGATTCCACGTGCTTGAGGCGATAGGCGCCACCTGGGATGACTTCGGTGATGATGTAGGGTCCTTCCCATGGTGACTCGAATTTCTTCGGTCGCGTTTGCTTGAGTCGCAAGACGAGGTCTCCTTCGACGAAGGACCTTGGGCGCAGCCGTCGGCTGTGGTAATTGCGGAGACTCTGCTGGTACACCGCTGATCGAGCTGCTGCTATGTCTCTTGCTTCGTCGAGTGTGTCGACGGCGTCCTCGAGTGCAGCCGTGGATTCGGCTTCGTTGTATGCGACGACCCTGGGGGCCTGGTGGCGTACTTCGGCTGGTAGCACGGCCTCAGCTCCGTGCACCATGAAGAACGGCGTGTAGCCGGTGGAGCTGTTTGGCGTAGTTCGTAAGCTCCACAGGACGGATGGTAGCTCTTTCGTCCAGGCTCCAGCCTTCCTTTCGAGTGGACTCATGAGGCGCTTCTTTATGCCAGCACCGATTAGGCCGTTGGCCTTTTCCACTTGTCCGTTCGTTTGCGGGTGTGCCACTGAGGCGTACGTGATGTTGATCCCAAGGCCTTCGCAGAAGTCCTGGAACTCCTCGGAGATGAAGTTCGATCCGTTATCGGTGATGATGCTGTGTGGTACGCCGAACCTGTAGACGATGGATTCGAAGAACTTGACGGCAGTTTTGCCTTTCTGGTTGGTGACCGGCATGGCCTCGATCCACTTGGTGAACTTGTCGACTGCGACCAAGAGGTAAACGTGTCCCCCTTTCGAGGATTTTGGCAGTTTGCCGATCATGTCGAGGCCCCATTGAGCAAAAGGTCAGGCTATAGGTATGGGCCTGAGCTCAGACCCAGGTGCGTGCGGCTTGTCGGCGAACCGTTGGCACCCGTTACATCTTCGGACTATGTCCTTTGCATCGGTCATGGACGTTGGCCAGTAGAATCCGGCTCGTAGAGCTTTGGCGACAAGGGAGCGGCTGCCTGCGTGATGGCCGCATATGCCCTCGTGGATGTCTTGGAGTATGGCTTTGCCGTCGTCAATGGTGACGCATCGTTGTAGTACACCCGTAATACTGCGCTTGTACAGCTCGCCATTGATGATGGTAAAGGCCTTTGACCGACGAGATATGCGCCGGGCATCTGTTGGGCTGTCAGGCAGTTCTCCGTTTATCAGGAACTGGAGGTATGGTCGCGTCCATGTTTCTTCGACTGCCATGACCTGCATTAGGTTGACCATGGCTACCTCGGTGTCCAATTTTTCGGGTCCTTCATGGCCTTCGGGCAGCGTAGCCCCCGAGTGTTCTGCTTCTTTGGGCGATCCCTTGGGGAATTTCCGCTTGATGGATGGCACGCAGATCTGTTCGAGGAACACACCTGGTGGCACCTTTGCGCAGGTGGAGCCAATGTTGGCGAGTCTGTCGGCCTCCTTGTTGCTTTCTCTTCCAACGTGTCGAAGCTCGCAGCCGTCGAATTCTCCTTCGAGTGCGTTGTAGAGTGCGCGGTACGCGATCATGTTTTCGGCGTGTGCGTCGCACTCATTCATCGTCTGCTGGACGACGAGGTTGGAGTCACCATAGATGACCAGGCGCGTTGTGCCGCATATCTTTGCCATCCTCATGCCATGGATGAGGGCTTCGTATTCGGCCTTGTTGTTGGAGGCTTGGAATTTCATCCGAAGGACATACTTCATCTTGTCTCCTTGCGGGGAGGTCAGTATGACCCCTGCTCCTGCTCCAGCTTCTCTCTTGGAGCCGTCGAAGTGCATCGTCCATGATTGTGACATGTCCGGGGTGTCTGGCAGCTGCAGCTCCATCCAATGTACCAGGAAGTCCGGAAGGACTTGAGATTTGATTGCGAGTCGCTTCTCGTAGACGATGTCCAAAGGTGACAGCTCGATGCCCCACAGGGCCACGCGTCCTGTGGCCTCTGGATTATTCAGGATGCTGTTCAGGGGTGCCTTGTTGACGACCATCACTTGGTGCTCCTGGAAGTAATGGCTCAGCCGTCGAGCCGTCATGAACACGCCGTAGGCGAGTTTCTGGTAGTGAGGGTACCTCTGTTTTGTTGGAGTGAGTACCTCGCTGAGGTAGTAGATTGGGCGTTGGACCCCGTGGGTCTTGCCCTCTTCGGGTTGTTCGACCACTAGTACGGTGCTGACCACCTGATGTGTGGCTGATATGTACAGCAGCAGAGGCTCGCGCTCCTTTGGCGTGACCAAGACGGGCGAGGTGGAGAGAAGCCGCTTGAGGCTTTCGAATGCGTCGTTGGCTTCTGGCGTCCACTCGAATTTATCTGCTTTGCGCAGCAGTTGGTAGAATGGCAGGGCCTTCTCGCCCATGTGGCTGATGAATCTGCTTAGCGCCGCTATTCGCCCCGCGAGCTGTTGGACGCCTTTGAGGTTTTTCGGCTTCTCCATTTCCATGATGGCTCTGATTTTCTTCGGGTTCGCCTCGATCCCTCGCTGAGAGATGAAGTACCCAAGCAGCTGACCCGATGGTACGCCGAAGGCGCACTTTTCGGGGTTGAGCTTGATCCTGTAGCGATCAAGGTTGTCGAACGTCTCGCGGAGATCGTCGATGAGTGTCCTTGCCTCCCTGGTTTTTATGACTATGTCATCGACGTAGACTTGGACGTTGCGACCGATCTGGTCTTTGAGGCAGGCCTGCATGCATCGCTGGTACGTGGCACCTGCATTCTTTAGCCCGAAGGGCATTGTGTTGTAGCAGAATACTCCGAACGGTGTGATAAACGCCATTTTCTCCTGATCTTCGACCTTGAGTCGAATCTGGTTATATCCTGAGTAGGCGTCGAGGAAGGAGAGTTTCTCACAACCTGCAGTCGAATCAATGATCTGATTGATCCGAGGAAGAGGGAAGTGGTCCTTTGGGCAATGCTTGTTTAGTGACGTGAAATCCACGCACATCCGCAGGATGCCCGTGTCCTTCTTTGGGACCATGACTGTGTTTGCCAGCCACTCGCTTTCCTTGATTTCCCTGATGAAGTCTGCAGCAAGTAATCTGTTGATTTCCTTGCCGATGGCTTCGGCTCGTGGTTCGGACAGTCTCCGGATGGACTGTTTGACTGGCTTGGTGTCTGGAAAGACGTTGAGTGCGTGCTCGGCGAATTCCCTAGGAACTCCTGGCATGTCCGCAGGACACCAGGCAAAGATTTCCCAGCGCTCACGGAGGAATTCGACGAGCGCGCCTTCCTATGCGGGACTGAGGTCGTTGGCGATCAGCGCCGTCTTGGAGGCATCCGTCGGATGGACCTGCACTTTCTTAGTGTTGACGGTGGAGTCGAAGGACATGTCAGGTGCGTTCTGCCTTGTGACTGGGGGTGCCCCGTTGTCCGTCACCTCGCGGAGCCTTACAAGCTCGTCCTGCATGCCGAAAGACTGGGAGATTTTGTTGAAATCCCTGTCGCATTGGTCCGATCGGGTGAAGCTCCCGTGGACCGTGATGACGCCCCTCGGTCCTGGCATCTTGAGTAGTAGGTATGCATAGTGTGGGACGGCCAGGAACCTTGCGAATGCTACACGCCCCGGGATGGCGTGGTACTGCGACGGCCAGTCCACCACTTCAAATTTGAGTCGCTCCTGTCGAAAGTTGTCCGGCTTCCCGAAGATGACATCGAGCCCTATTTTGCCCAGGGGGAATATTCCCTTTCCTGGAACGATGCCGTGGAACGTTGTGTCTGACTGTTCCAGGCTGCATTGCGGGATCCGCATTGCCGCTAGCGTGCATGCGAACATTAGGTTGATGCCGCTGCCGCCGTCCATGAAGACGCGACTCATCTCGAAGCCTCCGATCTGCGCCTCCAACACCAGGGCAGCATGACCTGGGCGAAGGATCTGGCAAGGGTGATCCGCGCGAGTGAATGTGATGCAGGACTCCGATCCGCTGAGGTACTCAGGGATTGCAGGTGGAGTTTCCACGGCCAAGTTGATTTGTCGGGTGATCTTCTTCTGCACCCTATTCGTGGGGCGTCCCTTCTGGATCATATTTAGTGCCCCTTTCGGTGGGGGATATCCGTTCCCAGCGTTGTTCTGTGCCGGTGCGACTGGATGGTTTGGGCCTCCAATAGGCGGCGGTGGAGGAGCTCCGAGCGCTATTTCTCCTTGCGCGGGTGCGTTTCCAAACGCAGGGATTGGGGCTTGTTGCCTCATCTGCACCATGCTTTCGCTGAGTTTCTAGAACTCGCGGCAGTCCTTGAGCATGTGGCTGGCTTTCTTTTTGCCATCTTGTTTGTCGATGTAGAAGTGGATGGTGCATGGACCCGAAAGTTTGTCGTATGCTGAGGGTCCGTTGTCGCGGTCGCGGTGCTGCCATGACTGTGCTGGGCGTCCGCTGTCGCGGAAGTTTCCTCCGCGGTATCCTCCGCTGTTGCGGTTGTTGTCATTGCGGCGGTCGGCGTAGCCGGCCGCGACCATGTCGGGTCCGTCATAGTCCTCGTAGACGCGCGATCTCCTCTTGCTGCGGCGTTCCTGTCTTCGGCCATAGTCGTCCTCTTCATCCGATTGTGCTCGGTGAATGCAATCTTCGCCGTCCGCCCACCTGTTGGCGATGTCCATGAGGTGGTCGAGTGTCTTGGGCTTGACGCGCCCAAGCTCCTCCTTGAAATCTTGGCGTTTGACGCCGTCCCTGAAGGCGTCGATGGCCCTCTCTTCGGAGATGTGTGCTGCGGAGTTCTTGGTGGTAGACCAGCGTAGTATGTACGAGCGAATAGATTCACCCGTTTTTTGAGTGCAGGCTCGCAACTCTTCGATTGAGGCGGGCCTCTTGCTATTGCCCTTGAAATTTCGGATGAAGATGTAAGCGAGCTCCTCCCAGCTTCGGATGGATCCTGATGATAGGCTGCTGAGCCAGACCCGCGCCGCGCCTGTCAGCTGCAGCTGAAGGCATTGCATGGCGGTTTCTTTGTTACCTCCGTGCAGCTTGACGGATGACAGATGGTCACTGAGCCAGGCTTTTGGATCCTGCGTGCGGTTGAACTTCAGAGTATCCGAAGGAAGCTTGAAGTTACGTGGCATCTGTGTTCGTCGAACAGATCTGCTAAAGCATCGGGCTCCACAGAGTTCTCCTTCGTCTTCGTCCATCTCGGATTCAGACGAGCATGCACGTTTCGCTCGCGCTTTGTCGATTTTGCGCTGTGTAAGCGCGTCTCGGGCATCGTAGTCGCGTTTACGGTGACGCGAGCTCTTCTTCCTTCGAGGAAGGTCGTGTTCCTCCTCTTCTTCGGATGAAGGGGTGGGGCTCCGGTCGCGCCTGGCCGGAACTTTCTTCTTCGGCTCCGCAGGAGCGTCTTCGTGGAGCGCAGCTCCGACAAGTCCGAGTCCGGTGAGCGCGGACTTGTGCATGGCTCTTTTCGGGTCCCCCTCCGGAGGCGGGTGAGCCGCGAGATACGCAGTGGCTGCCATGATCGCGGCTTGCGGCGTCTTCGGGATGACGTTGCCGTCAGCGTCCATCTCCATGAACGATGTGTGGAGAGTTCGGGTCACGTCACGGCGCTCCTTGGGATCCATGTTCTCCACCCGAGAGCGATGCTTGTTTCCCTGGTTTCCGTTTGTGCTAGAGCCTGGTGCCATGGCGGAGAGCGCAGCTCGTCGCGCGCTGGACTCAGAGGCTGCTTGCTTGCGTTTGTCGAGCGTCTCCTGCATCTTGACTTTCTTCTTGTGCTCCTCGATGAGGAGGAAGTGGTATGCCATCAATAGTTCACATGAGGCGTCTGCAGGTAGGACTATGTCGCCTGCTACGGCACGGCGTGCCTGGACCCATCCTTCTTTGCTAAGTTGGATGACGTGGCCGTTGCTTTCCCCGTCGGGTGGGGGGGACTGGCTTCTTCTGTTTTCGCCGTTTCCGCCGTTTCTGTCCTGCGGGTTGGAGTTCCAGTTGGGCGGCGGGTTAGGTGTTTCCTCGTCGCCCTGGATGACTGCGGCGTATAGATAGCGCTCGTAGATTGGTCTGCTGCTGCCGCAGCTTTCGGATCCGAAACCGTAGGTCCCCTCATCCGAAGGTGGATCGCACAGATCGGAGTTACAGCTGCTGCCGTCGTAAAACTCATATGTTGATGGCGATGTGCGTAGCACAGGGTGTGGAGCCCATGAGGCGGGCCTGATCGATGGTAGGGGCACCCGCTCTGGAAGGCGGAGGGTGCCAGTCTGACCCACCTGGAAGCAGAAACTCCCGAATAGGATCTCGAGTCCGTCGCCTACGGGCTTGAAATCTTTCATGGTGGCCGGCGAGTGGGCGGTGAAGTCGAAAGCGCCGAAGAGGAGGTGATTCCCCGTCGCCACAGAGTTGTAGATCGATCGGGTCGGAACCGTCACGATCGCACAATCAGCAGCCCCGATTCCCACAGACGGCGCCAATTGACGAGGTTTCGACTCGTCAATGCCCATTGTTATGGAATTGGGTTTTGGAGAAGATGGGGATGCTGGAGATCGCGGAACGGTTAATAGACAAGCAACCAGGGGACACGAGATTTACCCAGGTTCAGGCCCCCGGAGGGAAAACCCTACTCCTGCTTGTCTGCTCTTGATTACGGCGGAACCGAAGGTTACAGGTGCACAGATTCGATCTGGCGTGGAGGTGTATGTGTGAGAGTATGAGTCGAGAGATCTAGGACGTGCCCTCCTGGCCTTTATATAGACTTAGGCAGGTCCCGGGCATAGTCCTAGTCGGTTACAGGTTCTAGGGTTTTACCCCTTTAAATTTCCTATCTATGCTAGTCTTGCTCTCCAAGGATCCGAAGGCGTCATGGGCCTTGGCCACCCGGAAATCTTCATGGGCCAGTGTATGTCTGCTGTGGGCCATCCTTGGGCTGGACCAGGTATGCTGAAGTCACGTACCCGTAGGGTATAACCATGTCAGCAGTGTGTCTGCCCCAATGTAGACACTATTGCCGGCAGTTATATTGTAATCCCGACAGGTAGATTTATCTGCCAGGAAAGAGTTGTCCCGGCAGGTAACTTGCCATAAGATGTGTAGGAGTCTTTGCCGGCAGTTTATCATTCCAACCCCAGTTCTTACTTACCCCCACGTTTGCACCCAATTTTCTCATCCCCAATCCCAGTTTAAATGCTCACAATAGACACAATATGTTTTTCCAGAAGTGAACATTCACATGTTTTTTTTGAGGTAACATTCACATAATCTTTATAAAACATGGTCTTACATAGTTCACATACAAAATATAGTTTCTCTTGCACAAGAGAATAAAGTTGTTTCAAGACAGTCTTCGTCTAAATCTAGGAGCCAACAAGATTTATCCACAACAATGAAAAATTATGTTTCTATATCATAACAGGGAGTTCAACTTCATGCGACCAAGAGCCTCCATCAAATATTACTTTTGAACCACGACACACAGCAGATATCAGCAGCATGTGCACGAGCAACCTCCTACGCTGTTAACCTGAGGGAAAACAAGTGGGGGATTAAGTTAATAATTGGGCTAATGGCGATGCGAACCTGCAGAAAAGCAAGTGAGGGCAGCATATATAAAACATGTTGGATTTGAAACCAATCAAGCATATGGATCACTGAAATTAAACTGAAAACAACTTAGACGTCACAATGAAGTTTGTTCAACATGAGAAAAAGAGTTCCAAAATTTACCTTTAAGAAAAGAACATGTTTTGGCTCAATCAGACTGCAACTGTTCAAACAGTATGCATGTAGGTAGTCAAAGTCAATCTGGCATGTTAAGAGAAGTAATAATCAGACAGCCATAGAAAGCCCATATTTTGCTGACCACTATCTCATGACAGTGCAGAAAGACAACCAAGTCAATTGCTAACAATAAACCAAGGTTGATTGTAAGAAAGAATGTAAACCAGAACATCATAATAGGTACTGTTAATGTCATTTCTATCTCTTGGTATTAAAGTCACTCACCTCATTGGTGGGAAGCTACAGGGAATATTAATTAATATATCACCGTGCTAAGTTATGTTATCCAACCAAAATTAAACAAAAAAGTTCACGGAATACCATTATATATTTTAGCTCAGAGAGCCCAATAATATAAGTCACAACTAAATTAAACAAATTAGTAAAAAGAATTACCGGAAACAAGAGTTCACATGGTTTTACATTATATATTTTTTCTACTATACATTCCGAGAAGTGTTGGAGATAAAGAATTATAAAGACTCCAGAATGTGTTTTCTTTACAGACATACTAACCAGTACCGTCACACAGGTTGACAACTTGTGAAGCTAGTTTAAACTGCAACGTTGAACAGCAAGGTCTGCAAACAATTCAGAATATAAGTTAGTGCTCAACGAACTTACAATACAAATGTTGTCAAAACTACCAAGCACAGCATTAGCCAACTTAGACCTGAAGTGGTTCCACACCCTGTACGGATCTGTTTTCGTTCTGCATAATAACAAACCAGTAATGAAAATAATTTACATGTGCACAAAGCATAAGAAAGCACCAGAATGTAACATCAGAAGCTGCAGCTGAAACTAAATAAGATGATAGGAATAATGACCATGTTGATACTAAGCTGGTCCATCGTTTGGTTATCAGTTCAATTGTGCAGGAAGCATAACAGAGAATCATAATATAACAACAGAATGTGAAGCTGATGGAGATAATAAGAACTAATGACCCCACTGCACCGTATCTGTCAAATAGCTTCAGCAACGCAGCCATAGAGCAGCTAGCACGAGTCTGGACAGAGACGCGTTACTCCCTGTAGGACTCCCCGGGGATGATGTGCAGAACCACGACCACCTTCAAGCCAGGACTTCGCATGCAGCCCTACCTGCTGCAGCGCAAGGTGCATCAGCTAGAGGCCCATACCAATGGCGAGTTGGAGGCTGCGAAGTGGGGGCACCAAATCCTCTTGGTGCCCGAGATCTCAAGCGGGAGAGGCGAAGCCATGGACGAGAAGGAGGAGCAGCGAGGCAAAATGATGGAAAGGACAAGATGCGTTAGCGGCAAAGGGGTGAACCGAGGGATCCGGAGGAAGAAAGCCGCCATGGACCGGCGGGGCAGCGGACTTGGAAGCGGGATGGTGAGGGGGGGGCGCAGCAGGAGGTGGGTGAAGAAGATGCGGGCGGCGGCGGCGCTAGGGGTGTGAGGAATGGGGAAATTAGGGATCTGGGGGATATTGGATGAGACTCGGGCCGGGAGAGATTTGGGTACGGGGTATCTTTTCTTTTCACCAAGTTTTCTCGTTTCGCGCCCGTAAGTTTTCGCTCCGCGCGCTTCTAGCAGTCTACCACCTGTACCGGCAGTTGGTCTGCCAGTAGCGAGCTGTCTCGGCAGATATTGCGCCCGCAGAGGTAACAATTTGTGCCGGCAGTCAAGCTTCCTCCGTTTATCTACTTATACCGGCAGCAAAGCTGCCCTGCGGTATCTTTGCTGGCAGTTTATTTGTCCTGGCAGTCACATTGCCCTTGTTAGTCTATTTTTCCCGACAGTTAGCTGCCCTAACATTTGGTCCATGGTGTAGTGTGTTTGCTGAACCTGCTAGGCTTCCTGGGAGTGTATGGGAAGACAAATGATACACCGAAAGCACGGCAGGACTAGCAACGTATGACCCTGAAGAGCCTATGCATCCTGAGAACGAGAAGGGTAAAGGACGCCACTTAACTCTTGCCAGCTACGCTCTTACCAAAGCAGAGAAGGAAATCGTTTTTGAATGCCTGAGCAGTATCAAGGTCCCGTCTGGCTTCTCGTCGAATATAAATGGAATAATAAATATGACAGAGAAAAAAATTCCAAAACCTGAAGTCTCATGACTGCCACGTGATTATGACGCAATTGCTTCTGATTGCATTGAAAGGAGACCCTTTTGACATTGAGTTCGTTGACCCAAATAGAGTTCATGAACAAGTGGTAGAAAACAAACCCGGGCAAACAAAAGATTTCTTACTAACGTCTTTACTAAGAGAACAAACCAAAAGGGAAATACTATTGCCTTACAACTTCTCGTGAGTGTTACCCTCTCTTGTACACATTCTGTTTCAGCTTACTTGATGTTAAGTGTAACTGATGATGAGTTATACGTGCGTAGGTTCCACTTTATTCTGCTAGTCATTCAAGTTGACTCAGGAAAAGTCCTTGTCATGGACTCATTACGAAAAGACCAAGAGCTATGGACAGACTTTAAAGAGATGCTCCAGAGGTAATTTTAATCATATTATCGCACTAGATCAGCAACTTTCGTGACAATAAGTAATTAATTACTCATTTATCTTTTTTCTTTGTCGGACAGGGTTTGGAAAAGGTTCACAGGCAGGGCTGTGGGTGAATGGTCAGAAGAACTAAAATTTGTAGACCAAAATGTAAGTAATACTAGCCAGCTAGGTCTGTGTATCTCTTTGATTCTGCTTCCAATTTCATTATATCATGTTTTATTGATTATTATTTTGATTGAACTCTCTATTCTCGCAAAGTGCGCGCATCAGGACCCGGCAATAACTTATGTGGATACTATGTTTGCGAGTTCATTCGCAACACGATATGTGCGACTGGCCAAGCCGCACTAGAACAACCTAGAGTAAGTAAACAAAGTACACAATATTATTTTATTACCATCAGTTGTGTTGAGTTTTATTCTTATATATATTGACCCCATTCTTCATATATATTTAGATCGAACGGATGCGGGACCAACTCCTACCATTTGACCGCATACGAGCCATTCAAAAGGAATTGGCGGGGTTCATACTTGATGAGGTCGTCACGCCTGGCGGAGAACTCTTTAGATATCCACCAAAATGAACGTGTACGGAGATGTTATATTGTATATATGCTTGAACATGTTTGTCTTGTACTTGATGCTTCAACGTGTATGGAGAATACCACAATGACTTGCTTAATTATTCATGTACTCGTATGTACCGATGGTGTATGTGTATACCTCTCCCGATCGATTCCCCCTCCCCCCCTCCCCGTCCTTGTCGCGCTGCAAAAATCCGCCCAGAACGGGGCGGCGGCAGAACTCTGCCACAACAGAGATTTATGCCATTTTCCTTCCGCGGCAGAGAACCTTTAACATCGGTTCATGTTACAAACCGGTGTTAAAGGGGGGGCTGAGCGCTGCAGCATCCCCACGTGCGCCACCCTTTAACAGCGGTTCATATAAGAACCGCTGTTAAAGGGGGTGGGGCTCTAACACCGAATCCCCAACAGTGGTTCTAAAACCACTGTTAGAGGGTCTCCTGAACCGATGTTAGAGGGGGTGTTGTGCACTAGTGGTAGCTATTGTTCGCATGTCCCTTCGGTTCATTGGTAAAGCAAAAATAATTCGGAGACATGCTTCTACATGCATATGGCTACAACATGGCATGGTGGTAGGGATCATCAATCGGCCAGCTGCGTCGTTGCACGTACATGGTCCAACACACCTTTATGCTCCAAGGAAGAGTTAAATCCATCAGGAGTAACTGAACTTAACCGTGGAAATCAATACAGCAGGGAAAACGAAATTACAGGTCATTGAATACACGCGATAGCGTCACGAGCGGTCACCGTGCAGGTATGCACGTTGTATGTGCCCACTAGCGGGATGTGGGACCCACTGTCAATGTGATAAGAGCTCACTATCTGTCGGAAGCGGGACATAATTGCAGAAGAGCCCAGATATTTGCCCCGTTTCTCCCCCATCACACCAAATCCCCTGCATTTATTTTGTCCTACCGATCAGTTCGAGGTGAAGGGGGTAGTGAGAGGGAACGCCGCGACACCACGCCCCTCATTTGTCACTACCATGCCCGGCGGGTGTCATCGACGGGTTGAGAGGGGCGACGGAGTCGAGCTCATCGACGACGAGGTGGAGGTGAATGGCCACGGGAGGCCATGGATTTCCCGCGTCGGCGGCTGGACTGCGCACCCACTCCTGTCTATGGTAATCTCCCCACCTCGAGCATGTCGTCGGCTCAAAATCCATCATGGAGGACCCGCTCCTGTTCTTAACCGAACTTGCATCTTAACTGTACTGTTTATATGGCAGGATCACGCAGTTCTTTCTTCAGTTTGGAAATCAATCATGGGGGATATTAACAAAACCTATCTTGATGGCCATGTTATCTATTATGATGAAGTAGATACTCTGACATGGTCTCCACTCATGCTTGAGAAAATTGTGGAAGAAATTGGATATGAAATGCAAGGGAGAATGAAGGGTTTTTTATTGCATACCCATTTTGACAACTCAGAACAATGGTTTGAGGGAGGTTAGATCAGATCATGACACCCAGTTTATGTGCACCTTTGTTGATATTGGTCACCACTCTTTCAGTATCTATTTGGAGCATGATCCTAGCAATTCACCATTGGCATGTGATGATGTTGTCAATTAACCTGTTGCTTCTTTGCCCACTGTCATCAGTCCATCAAAGCCTAGTAGTAGCAGGGATCATGTGACTCATGTTGATGAAACTGTGCCATTTCACATTCAGACACAAGCTAGTCAGTCTCCTGTTCCTATTCAAGGTATATTTCCAAGCATAGAAGACAAGTTCCATGAGAGTGTAGCTGGCAGAACTAGGCAAAGCAAGAGGAAGAGAATGGGCAGTGATCCTCAAACTGTGGAACCAGAAGGTACTGCTGAATTGACAGAAAGTCACAGTGATGAAGAAGAAGATTTTGATTTTGATTGTGTGGATTATGATGATGATGATGTTAGTGATGGAGATGATGATCTCTATTCAGAGGATAATAGTGAGGATGACAATGCTCATAGGTCAAAAGGGAAACAAACTATACAATTGAAAGAAGAAGAAAATTCAGAGGATGATCTTTGGGGCCCTAACTCTGATGATGAGAATGTGCAGCTGAAGTTCAGAACATTCAGAGAGGATGATCTGAATGACCCCAAGTTCCATGTGGGCCAAGTGTTTGGGTATGTTGATTTGCTCAGGAAGGCTATCAGAGCTTATAGTTGCATTCACAGGAAGGGCATCAAATTGCCAATTAATGACATGGAAAGAGTGAGGGGAAAGTGTGAGAAAGATTGCCCTTGGTACCTGTGGGCTTCAAAGGATTCCAGAACACAAGCATTTCAAATCAAAAGGTATACTCCTGAGCATACATGCAGTGGTAAGTGGAAAGTGTTTGGTTTCACTGCTAAATTTATTGCAGAGAAGTATATAGAGAGTTTCAGAGCTGACCAGGGTATGAGTATGAATAATTTATCCAGAGTTGTCCAAAAGGAATGGAACATGATACCCACAAGGACTAAATTGCAGAGAGCTAAGAGGATATGAGGGTGATCTATGGAGATGAAGAAGAACAATACAACAAGTTGTGGGATTATGCAAATGAAATAAGGAGGAGCAATCCAGGTAGCTCTTTCTACCTTTCTCTTGATGACTTGGGTAGATTCAAGCAGTGTTATATGAGTTTAGAAGCATGCAAAAGAGGCTTTCTCCAAGGTTGTAGGCTAGTTATTTTTATAGATGGGTGTCACCTGAAATCAAGGTATAGAGGCCAGTTACTTATAGCTATTGGGATGGATCCAAATGATTGTATCTTCCCAATAGCTGTGGCTGCAGTAGAGGTGGAAGATACTGAATCATGGACATGGTTTCTACAAACTCTCAAATATGATCTTGGAGTAGTCAATACTAATCCTTGGACTATTATGTCAGACAAGCAAAAGGTATGGTTTCTACAGACTCTCAATGCTATGTAAGATGTCTAACAATTGTACTTACATCTATATGGCCTTTTAACCATCCAAATTCTATTATGCAGAGACTAATCAATGCTGTGAAAGATGTATTCCCAGAATCAGAACACATGTTCTGTGTCAGACATATGTGGCAGAATTTCCAACAATTGTTCAAAGGAGATGTGTTGAAGAATCAACTTTGGAAGATTGCAAGGAGTAACACTGTTACATTGTTTGAGAAGCATGGATTAGATGAAAGTGTTAAATGCTGATGCTCATGCATAGCTTGACAATCTGGATCCCAAGACTTGGGTCAGAGCATTCCAAAGTGACTTGCCAAAATGTGACATTCTTTTGAATAATTACTGTGAGGTCTTCAATAAGTAAGTTTGCTTCAACATCTATTGTCAGTCATGTGTTCTGTGTTTTACAATTCTGAATAATGTCAATGTTAACTTGTCTTACCAGATATATCTTGGAAACTAGGGAACTACCTATTTTATCAATGTTGGAAAAAATTAAGTCACAGTTAATGTCAAGGCACTTCACAAAAAAAAATGATAGGCAATCTTGGCATGGTCCAATCTGTCCAAAGATCAGAAAGAAGGTTCAGAAGAACATTGAATGTGTATGCAGAGGGGGCTGGAGATGGGCTATATGCAGTGTGTGAACTAGTTAGCTCTCAACCAGTTGACTATGTTGTTGATTTGGAGCACAAGACCTGCAGTTGCATGAGGTGGCAAAAGACAGGGATTCCTTGTGTTTGTGTGGTTGCTTGTTTAAGGTCTCAGGGTACCGACCCATTCACTATTGTTGATACCTGCTATTCATTGGAAATGCATGACAAATCCTATGGGAACAGTGTGTACCCATGCAAAGAAAAAACAGAATGGGAAAAAATGAATGGTACTAAGATACTTCCACCATAGTACAAAAAGCATGTTGGAAGACCTACTAAAAGTAGAAGAAAGGAACCCCATGAAGTAGATGCTAGGGGAGGAGGCAAAATTATGTCTAGGCATGGTGTTATTATGCATTGTAGCTATTGTAGGTTCCCTGATCACAATAGGGTAGGATGTACATGGTTTAAGCAAGACCTTCCTCCACCAAATGCACCTGACCAGGAGGTGTCTTCTACACACACTGAATCTGTCATAATTCAGGTAATTACTGCACACATAACTTAGTCATTGTTTTTCTGTCCAATTCTTTATTCATGCCATGAGGATCTTCTTGTGGACATATAGGATCAAAACCAAGCTCAAAACCATCCCGGTGGCCACATACATGATGATCTTCTTATGGACACATTGATACAACATGCTCATTAAATATTGCCATGTACACCATTTTCTTCCAACCTTTGAAGTTACCTTGCTATTAAATCTTGCCATTCTTGTGTAATTATGTACCGAGGACAGTGGAGAGGACAATGGAAGCAAGACCTGTCCCAGAATCTTCATTCATCACATCAGCTCATAGTATGATGTAGCCAAATGCAAGTCAAGCTTCATCAAGCACAGTCAGGCAAGGTCATCTTGCTTAGAAGCTGTTGCAGATACAACATGAAAAGAGTAAAGAAAATGAATCCAAGAAGGTGGCAATTTTAGAAGCAAAGTATGAAGCTCAAATCAGAAAAGAAGAGGAGACAGCTAAAAGGAAGCTTGAGCAAAATAATAATAAGGCAGAGGAAAGAGAGAAGAAAAGGAAAAAATCTGAGTTGAAGAATCTAGCAAAAGAAGAGACCAAGAAAATCATAGAAGATGTCAAAAGAGAATTGGCTGAGAAGAAAAGGAAGGAAGCAGCAGAGAAGAAAAAGGAAGAGAAGAGGCTAGTTGTTCAAAAGAGGGAGGCAGAGAGGAAGGCAGAGAGAGCTGCTCAGCAAGAAACTCACAGAGCTCAAATGGAAGCAAACAGAGCTGAACGGGAGGCCTACAAAGCTCAGCTGGTTGTCAATGCTGGTCAACATATGCCTGCTAGAAATGTGCGGGCTTCAGATCATGCATCTGTCCCTCAAATGAAGAAAAAATGTCCATGTTTGATGAGTTCAGATGCCCAAGGAAATCTGTGTAATAGATTTAGCCCTAGCTTAAAACTTGTCATTTTGGTTTGTGTCATGATGCTTGGAACTAGTGAATGCTCAAGTACTTTTGGTTTGTGACATGTACTTATCTTAATCTGTGGAGACAATGTCCGTCTTAAGGTTATCTATGGAACTCCTTTGCCTATCTTATTCTATGACATGTACCTATCTTATTCTGTAACATGTCTCCTTTGCCTATCTTATTTTGTGACATGTACTCACCATTTCATCACACATTGGAGAATTTACACATATGACCATTACATGCATTCATCATAAGTACCCCATTACAGATAACCGTTATACGCATTCATCATCTGTTTCATCAAAAGCACAATAAGAACTACTTGTTCATTACAGGAAGCATTAGCATCCACATTAAGCTAAACTATTATTTCAGTACATCATGAAGTGAATTGAAACACTTAGTTTCTCCAGTACAAACAGGGCAGACACTAGTGATAGTTAAAACAGCAAAAGCACAACAATATTGAGTAGTAGCACCATCTCCCTCAATGCATCATGGATCCTCAACAGCTGAAGATCTTCTCCATGTACAGTAGTCAGTTTCTTATCCTCCTTCATCGGTTCGAGTTGCTCCCTCCTTTCTTCTACCTAGCCTATGGCATCGACAGCAGCGTCTCCCACAATGATGTTGTTCTTGACAAGGTAACTAATATACTCCAGTTCCCAATGCTAGAAATTGCAACCCTTCTGTGACAAAATCCATAGCAACCGCAAATTGATACGTCAGGAACGTATCTATAATTTTTGATGCTCCATGCTTGTTTAGTATCTACTTTGCTTTTTCTACACTTTGAGGTGATTTTTACATGTTTTCAGGTACTAACCTATTAACAAGTTGCCACAGTGCCAATTGCCTATTTTCTGATGTTTTTGGTTCTAGAAAATTTAGTAAAGAAATATTATTGGAATTGGACGGGACAAACGTCAAAGTCAATAACTTTCCGTGGGGAACAAGAAGTCCAAAGGGGAGCCGAAGAGGTGGGCTAGGGCACCCTGCCCCCCCTAGGCGCGGGTGGGCCCTGCCCCGCGCCTAGGCAGGGTGTGGGGCCCATGGACGCTGCCTCGACCTTCTCCTTCGCCTATAATAAGCCCCCGATGCAGAAACCCTAAGTACCCGATCAAATCTCCACGAAACCTTTTGTAGCCGTCGCCACCATCATCCCTAGATCGGGGGGATCTGAAGTTCTTCCCGGCACCCTGTCGGAGGGGAGATCATCCTGGAGGCCTTCTCTCCGGTATGATGCGTGAGTAGTTCCACCTTGGACTATGGGTCCATGTAGTAGATAGATGGTTGTATCTCCACCTTTGTGCTTTCATGTATAGATCTTGTAAGCTTCGTTCATGATCAAGATCTAATCTATTTGTAATCATGCATGTTGTGTTTGCGGGGATCCGATGGATATTGAGATTATTATGTTGGTTTGATTAATGGTTTTTGTCTTTATGATTCTATCATGTTTGTGTTGTTTGTGATCTTGCATGCTCTCCATTGTTAGTAGCTATCTTGGCCGAGTAGTTGCTAGTGACTCCAAGAGGGGGTATTTATGCTCGATAGTGGGTTCATGCCTCTAGTTTCCAAGGGAAGTGACAATAATCTCTTCGGTTGTAGATGTGCTCTTGCTACTAGGGAGAAAACAACGGTCTCTTGTTTATGGAACATGTGGACTGTTTACCTTACACACTTTGCTTAAAGCAGTTGTCTGTTGCTTGCAACTTAATACTGGAGGGGGTTCGGATGATAACCTGAAGGTGGACTTCTAGTCATAGATGTAGTTGGATGGCGGTCTATGTATCTTGTTGTATTTCCCAATCGAATCTCATAGGATCTTTCTGACTAGTAATTGCACTGTTATGCCTTGCTCGGTTCCTTTCAATTGTCCTGCTGTAATTTGTTTACCCTTCATGCCATGTTGTTTATCTAAGAAGAGCACCTCTAGTGAACTATGGACCCCGGTCCATTCTTTATCATTGATACATATTCCACTGTTACTTGTTTACTTGTTGCAAATCACCATTACCTTCCACACCATACGTTTAATCCTTTGTTACATCAAACCAGTGAGCTTGACAACCTCACTGATTCGTCGGGGCAAAGTCTTGAGTTTGTGTTGTGCAAGTCTCCGCATTGCTTGCAACACCTGTGTGGCGTTTCCTTCCTCCTACTGGTTCGATAACCTCGGTTTCTTAGTGAGGGAAAACTTGTTGCTATGCTACTTCATACCTTGCTCTTGGGGTTCCCAACGAAGTGATCCTACATCAAATCAGCGCTGCATCAAGCTTTTCTGGTGCCATTGCCGGGGAATAAAGGGACATCAAACTTCTTCCTCCCTGTCAAGCACCAAGCTTTTCTGGCGCTGTTGCCGGGGAGGCTAAGGACGTCTTCACTAGGGGAGTCCTTCACTTCCTTTCTCTTTACTTTGTTTTTAGTTTGCTTTGTTTCTTTTGCTTGGTTTTGTTTGCCTCTTTTCAAAAAACCCAAAAAAATTAGTCTAGTTTGGTTTGCTTGCCTTATTCAAAAACACAAAAAAATTAGTTCCTACTCTAGTTGCCACCTTTCTCTAGCTCACCATGTTGTTCCCCAAGTTTTACCGGAAAGATCTTGCGATAGGTAGTGGCTCCATAATTGGGATAGATAATATTGAAGAATTCTTTAATCATGTTAGCAAGCATGAGGATATTGAGGATAGATCTATAACAGAACTTGCTCCTAATTATGAGATTGCTGCAGCTTTTTTAGTTCATATGTTGGAGGCTAGGTTTGTTAGCCTTAACCCCTTCATACAATTCTTGTTCCTAAAACTAAAAGAAGAAAAGAATGCTGAAAAGAGAGAATTCATCCTTGAAACTTTATCAAAAGAGTTTCATAATGTTGCTAGGGAAACCAAAAAGGTCTTTTAACGTTTCAATATGCTAGGTTCAAGTGTAGATGTTGTGGGTATTTCTGATAAAACTAAGCCTAGAGAGGAATTTAAGATACCCATACCCTTCAAGCTTGTTGGAATGCATGAATCCCTTGAAAATAATTTTGATTGGATTGCTCCTAAAGATCTTTTTGATGAAAGTAGTAGACCAAAGAGAGATGAGAAGGGATCCTACAAAATCTATTTGGATGAGATACCTTTTATAGTTGAAGACTTTGCAAGTATGGATGTTAATGCTTCTTTATTTGAAAATACTTGATTCTTCTTGCTTCTTGTGCCTAACTTAAAGACGTTAAAGAAAAGTACTTGTTGGGAGATAAACCAAGAGTTTCCTTGAGTCTTAGAAGTTATTACTTCATTAATGACCTCTCCTTATCCTTTTTGTTTGATTTTTGTGCCAAGAATGACCTCTAATGAGAGGGAAGTAAGATTTGGGGAGCTGCTGTCCCGAAACAGATTTCTGTCCTCCACCAAAAAAATTCGTGAGGAGAATATGTAACTCGGATTGATCTGAAAATTTACGAATAAATCCCCTAGTATGTTAGATAACTTCCGTTAGTTCAACACTTTTTTCTTTGAGCAACAGAAGATGTTCTAAAAAATCGGGTTCTACCTGCTGGTCTGTTTTGATAGATTTCTGCCATTATTTGCATCTGCTTCTTATTGATTCCTTTTTGAGTTCTCTTTAGGTGATTGAGCTTTTTCAAAGAGTTACTACAGTATCTTGTGTTTTTAGTGAAAAGCCTTGCTATTCCAAAGCTTTGCCAGAGGTCTAATATCTTTTGAATACACTAATGTTGCTAATGAAGATTGTGTGAAGTTTTGTATGAAGGAAAAATTTCAGGTGTAGAGAGAGAATGATGCAATGAGATGAAGAATGGACAAAAGCTCAAGCTTGGGGATGCCACCATGGTGTCGCCCCAAGAAATATCCAAGAGGTACAAGCGTCAAAGTTTGGGGATGCCCAAGCCATCCCTTTCTTCATCAATAAAAAGCTCAGGTCTGTCTAGACACTTCATTTTTATGGTTTCATGCATAATTGTGTTGTTCTTGGAGCATCTTAGTTTTTGTTTGCTTTGATTAGGTTGTTTAGTTTTCTTGAATAAAGTAGTTTGGACCCCCGTTCTCGCTGTGTTGTTTGGAAATAAGTTGCTTGGTGTTGGAAAGGAGTAGTAAGTTCTTGCTTGAAGTGCAAGAGGAGCTTGCATTGACTGTGACTTAGACTTTAGCATGACATGCTAGGTGTTTTTTTGACCTTATGTTTAGTAATTATTGCGGTAGCATGTCTTGTTCCAAACAATTGGGATTGCTTAGTGTGCCTTGAAGAAATTATGCGTTGTTTTAGCATGCAAAAGCATAGTATTGTGGTATTCTCCTTTGATGCTTTGCTTGGGTTGACTTGGCACATGCTCACACCATGTTATGACTATGACAAGTCACCATAGCCTCTATGATCATTTAGTCCTTGACTTGTAGTACCACTCTTTGCTTTGATTAGTAATGCTTTATTGCACTACATGATTATGGCCAGTATTGCTCTCTTATTTGGTTGCTCCCAGTCTTTTGCTAGCCTCCACTTGTATGAGTAAGCTCTACTCATGCTTCCAACTCCCAAGAAACCAAGTTTTTCCAAAGTGTCCACTATAAACTCCTATGCATGGTGTGCTACACCATTCCAAGTATATTCTTGTTTTCAGCTATCTTCCAATTAAAAACTATTTTGTTATGTGAAAACTTAGTGATTAAAGCCCTCACAAACTTGATGGCACACTTTATATTCTTTGCCCCTAATAAACTTGAACCATTGTGTCTTCTATGTTGTATATGCTTGCACTTATACGTTGGAATTAGCAGAATTGTGTTGTCATGGGAAACGTTTTCAATATTGCACTTGTACTTTGTACTCAGTTGATATCATGCTATTTTGTCTATGGATGTCACCGGTGTGAAATAAAGAGGGAACTTGTAAGTCCATAGAGTTTGTATCCTGTGTTACAGAAACGCCTGGGACGCTAGCCTAAGCCATGCCTAATCATGGTGGAAACTTGCAGCATCACCATAGTGACATCTATGAAGCATTCTTCTTATAAAAAAGAGTCGCATTGAGAAAAGAGGAAAGAGAGAAAAAAGCACCATATTCCCATGGTAAATAAGAAGATTGCTGAGATGTTCATTGTCTGCTTGCCTTTAATTTTGGTTATGGGAAATCTCCTATACCATGTGCAAGGGGTACCCCGTTGGCGGTTCTCAATGATATGCAAATACTTACAATGAAAAGAACTTATAGGTGACCAAAGTTGAGTAGCATGAGGTGTGGCCCTCGTATTCAAGGGACTTGAGATTGCCAACTTATACTTCGTCAAGCATATACTCCATCTTTGTTCACTTTGATCTTAATCACTTCAAGATGCTTATGATAGGGGCAATGAGGGTTGAAAGCTAACAAGTACCATAATTTTTGGAAGCTCTTTTTGAAACTTGAAATCCCTGCTTCCTTTATAAAAGGTCTTTCTTCCACCACTATTGGGACTCCACCTTCTACCTTTAGGCACCATTAAGAGATCATAGTGACGGCTATCTACGCACAGCCTATTGGGAACCCCAAGAGCAATGTGTGAAGCAGCAAGCGGCAAGTTTTCCTTCTGTTGAGACCGAGGTTATCGAACCAGAAGGAGGAAGGAAACGTCACACAGGTGTTGCAAGCAACACAGAGACCTGCACAACACAAACTCAAGACTTTGCCCCAACGAACAGTGAGGTTGTCAAGCTCACCGGTTTGCTGTAACAAAGGATTAAACGTATGGTGTGAAATATTGGTTTTTTTCATTACAGCAGGGCAATTGACAGGAACTGAGCAAAGCATAACAATGCAATTACTAATCAGAAAGATCCTATGAGATTCGATTGGGAAATACAACAAGATACATAGACCGCCATCCAACTACATCTATGACTAGAAGTCCACCTTCAGGTTATCATCCGAACCCCCTCTTGGAGTCACTAGCAACTACTTGGCCAAGATAGCTACTAACAACGGAGAGCATGCAAGATCAAAAACAACACAGACATGATAGAATCATAAAGACAAAACCATTAATCAAACCAACATAATAATCTCAATATCCATCGGATCCCTACAAACACAACATGCATGATTACAAATAGATTAGATCTTGATCATGAACGGAGCTCACAAGATCTATACATGAAAGCACAAAGGAGGAGATACAACCATCTAGCTACTACATGGACCCATAGTCCAAGGTGGAACTACTCACGCATCATACCGGAGAGAAGGCCTCCGAGATGATCTCCCCTCCGGCAGGGTGCCGGGAAGAATTTCAGATCCCCTCGATCTAGGGACGATGGTGGCGGCGGCTACTTACGGTTTCGTGGATATTTGATCGGGTGTCCAGGGTTTCTGCATTGGGGGATATTTATAGGCGAAGGGGGAGACCGAGGAGGCGTCCAGGGTCACCAAACCCTAGCCAGGCACGGGGCTGGGCCTACCCGCGCCTGGGGTGGGTCTAGCCCTCCTGGCTGGCCCCTCCGGCTCTCCTCTGGACTTCTTGTTCCCCACGAAAAGTAATTGACTTTGACGTTTGTCCCGTCCAATTTCTAGAATATTTCTTTACTAACTTTTCTGAAACCAAAAATAGCAGAAAACAGGCATCTAGCACTGTTGCAACTTGCTAATAGGTTAGTACCAGAAAACATGTAAAAAGCACCTCAAAGTGTAGACAAGCAAAGCAAAGTAGATACAAAACAAGCATGAAGCATAAAAAATTATAGATACGTTTCCAACATATCAACACCCCAAGCTTAACTCCTGTTCGTCCTCGAGTAGGTAAGTGATAAACATAATAATTTTTGAGGTGACATGCATCCTCACAATAGAGATCCAACCATTTGCAAGCATTGCAAGCTGGGATCAAAGAACTCTAAACATGTGCATGAAAGATGGAGTTCTAATAGTAGGACATAGTAACTATGCATGCAACATGGCAAGATACAAACAAAGATCATGAATAACATGCATTGAAAAACGTTTGTTTGTTACACATGCAGAAAACATAGCATACTGGCATTCAGCTTGTCCCTCATAGAGTAGCAAATAGATGCATAGGACACCTTCAAAGTTCACAAGGGTGACTAGAAACAAGTAGCACAAGAACAAGTAATATCACAATATGCATCAATTAATAAGCTTTGGAACACTACACACAGAATGACAACTATGCTCTCTTAATGGTGCCTAAAGGTAGAAGGTGGGGACTCAACAATGGTGGAAGAAAGGCCTTTTTGTAAAAGAAGTAGGGATTACAAGTTTCAAAAAGAGCTTCCAAAAATTATGGTACTTGTTAGCTTTCAGCCCTCATTGCCCCTATCATAAGCATCTTGAAGTGGTTAAGGTTAAAGTAGCGAAGCTGGAGTATATGCTTGACGAAGTATAAGTTGGCAATCTCATGTCCCTTGAATACGAGGGCCACACCTCATGCATACTCAACTTTGGGTCCAGGTAAGTTCTTGTCACTATAAGTATTTGCATATCATTGAGAACCGCCAACGGGGTACCCCTTGCACATGGTACATGAGCTTTCCCATAACTAAAATGACAAGGCAAGCAGACAATGAGCATCTCAGCAATCTTCTTATTTACCATGGGAATATGGTGCTTTTTTTTCTCTCTTTCCTCTTTTCTCAATGTGTCTCTTTTTTTATAAGAAGAATGCTTCATAGATGTCACTATGGTGATGCTGCAAGTTTCCACCATGATTAGGCATGGCTTAGGATAGCGGCCCAGGCGTTTCTCTAACACAGGATACAAACTCCATGGACTTACAAGTTCCCTCTTTATTTCACACCGGTGACATCCATAGACAAAAGAACATGATATCAACTGTGTACAAAGTACAAGTGCAATGTTGAAAACGTTCCCCGTGACAGCACAGTTCTGCTAATTCCAACGTATAAGTGCAAGCATATACAACATAGAATACACAATGGTTCAAGTTTATTAGGGGCAAAGAATATAAAGTGTGCCATCAAGTTTGTGAGGGCTTTAATCACTAAGTTTTCACATAACAAAATAGTTTTTAATTGGAAGATAGCTGAAAACAAGAATATACTTGGAATGGTGTAACACACCATGCATAGGAGTTTATAGTGGACACTTTGGAAAAACTTGGTTTCTTGGGAGTTGGAAGCATGAGTAGAGCTTACTCATACAAGTGGAGGCTAGCAAAAGACTAGGAGCAACCAAATAAGAGAGCAATAATGGCCATAATCATGAAGTGCAACAAAGCATTACTAATCAAAGCAAAGAGTGGTACTACAAGTCAAGAACTAAATGATCATACAGGCTAATGGTGACTTGTCATAGTCATAACATGGTGTGAGCATGTGCCAAGTCAACCCAAGCAAAGCATCAAAGGAGAATACCATAATACTATGCTTTTGCATGCTAAAGCAATGCATAATTTCTTCAAGGCACACTAAGAAATCCCAATTGTTTGGAACAAGACACGCTACAGAAATAATCAATAAGCATAAGGTCAAAACAACACCTAGCATGTCATACTAAAGTCTAAGTCACAGTCAATGACATCTCCTCTTGCACTTCAAGCAAGAACTTACTACTCCTTTCCAACACCAAGCAACTTATTTGCAAAACAATACAGCGAGAACGGGGGGCCAAACTACTTTATTTAAAGCAAACTAAACAACCTAAGCAAAGCAAACTAAAACTAAGACGCTCCAAGAACAACACAACTGTGCATGAAACAATAAAAATGAAGTGTCTAGACAGACCTGAACTTTTTATTGATGAAGAAGGGGATGCCTTGGGCATCCCCAAGCTTTGACGCTTGTACCTCTTGGATATTTCTTGGGATGACACCATGGTGGCATCCCCAAGATTGAGATTTTGTCCATCCTTCATCTCATTGCATCATTCTCTCTTTACACCTGAAATTTTTCCTTCATAAAAAACTTCACACAATCTTCATTAGCAACAGTAGTGTATTCAAAAGATATTAGACCTCTGGCAAAGCTTTGAAACATCAAGGCTTTTCACTAAAAACACAAGATACTGTAGTAACTCCTTCAAAAATCTCAATTCACCTAAAGAGAACTAAAAAAGGAATCAATAAGAAGCAAATGCAAATAATGGCATAAATCTGTCAAAACAGACCAGCAGGTAGAAAACGATTATTTCGAACATCTTCTGTTACTCAAATCAAAAAGTGTTGAACTAACGAAAGTTATCTAACATAATGGGGGATTTATTCGTAAATTTTGAGCTCAATCCGAGTTATAGAGCCTCCTCGTGAATTTTTTTGGCGGGTCTGGCCCCCCTGGCTGGCCCCTCCGTCTCTCCTCTGGATTTCTTGTTCCCCACGGAAAGTAATTGACTTTGACGTTTGTCCCGTACAATTCCAAGAATATTTTTTTACTAACTTTCCTGAAACCAAAAACAGCAGAAAACATGCATTTGGCACTGTTGCAATTTGTTAATAGGTTAGTACCAGAAAACATGTAAAAATCACCTCAAAGTGTAGACAAGCAAAGCAAAGTAGATACAAAACAAGCATGAATCATCAAAAATTATAGATACGTTTCCAACGTATCAACATCTCCAAGCTTAACTCTTGCTCGTCCTCGAGTAGGTAAGTGATAAACAGAATATTTTTTGAGGTGACATGTACCCTCACAATAGAGATCCAACCATTTGCAAGCATTGAAAGTTAGGATCAAAGAACTCTAAACATGTGCATGAAAGATGAAGTTATAACAGTAGGACATAGTAACTATGCATGCAGTGTTCCAAAGCTTATTGATTGATGCATATTGTGATATTACTTGTTCTTGTGCTACTTGTTTCTAGTCACCCTTGTGAACTTTGAACGTGTCCTATGCATCTATTTGCTACTCTATGAGGGACAAGATGATTGCCACTATGCCATGTTTTCTGTATGTGAAACAAACAAATGTTTTTCAATGCATGTTATTCATGATCTTTGTTTGTAGCTTGTCATGTTGCATGCATAGTTACTATATCCTATTGTTAGAACTCCATCTTTCATGCACATGTTTAGAGTTCTTTGATCCTAGCTTTCAATGCTTGCAAATGGTTAGATCTTCATTGTGAAGGTGCATGTCACCTAAAAAATTATTATTTTATCACTTACCTACTCGAGGACGAGCAGGAGTTAAGATTGGGGATGCTTGATACGTTGGAAACGTATCTATAATTTTTGATGCTCCATGCTTGTTTAGTATCTACTTTGCTTTGCTTTGTCTACACTTTGAGGTGCTTTTTACATGTTTTCTGGTACTAACCTATTAACAAGTTGCCACAGTGCCAGTTGCATGTTTTCTGCTTTTTTGGTTTCAGAATAATTAGTAAAGAAATATTCTCGGAATTGGACGAGACAAACGTCAAAGTTAATAACTTTCCGTGGGGAACAAGAAGTCCAGAGGGAAGCCGGAGAGACGGGCCAGGGCACCCAAACCTCCCTAGGCAAGGGTGGGCCCTGCCCCGCGCCTAGGAAGGGTGTAGGGCCCCTAGCCGCCACATCGGCCTCCCCCTTCGCCTATAAGAAGCCCCTGATGTAGAAACACTAAGTACCCGATCAAATCTCCATGAAACCTTCTGTAGCCGCCTCCACCATCGTCCCTAGATCGGGGGGATCTGAAGTTCTTCGTGGCACCCTGCCAGAGGGGAGATCATCTCGGAGGCCTTCTCTCCAGTATGATGCGTGAGTAGTTCCACCTTAGACTATGGGTCCATGTAGTAGCTAGATGGTTGTATCTCCTCCTTTGTACTTTCATGTATAGATCTTGTGAGCTCCGTTCATGATCAAGATCTAATCTATTTGTAATCATGCATGTTGTGTTTGCGGGGATCCTATGGATATTGAGATTATTATGTTGCTTTGATTAATGGTTTTTGTCTTTATGATTCTATCATGTCTGTGTTGTTTGTGATCTTGCATGCTCTCTGTTGTTAGTAGCTATCTTGGCCGAGTAGTTGCTAGTGACTCCAAGAGGGGGTATTTATGCTCGATAGTGGGTTCATGCCTCTAGTTTCCAAGGGAAGTGACAATAATCTCTTCGGTTGTAGATGTCCTGTTGCTACTAGGGAGAACACAACGGCTTTTGTTCATGGAACATGTAGACTGTTTACCTTACACACTTTGGTGAAAGCAGTTGTCTGTTACTTGCAACTTAATACTGTAGGGGGTTCGGATGATAACTTGAAGGTGGACTTCTAGTCATAGATGCAGTTGGATGGCTCTCTATGTATCTTGTTGTATTTCCCAATCGAATCTCATAGGATCTTTCTGACTACTAATTGCATTGTTATGCCTTGTCTCAGTTCCTGTCAATTGTCCCGTTGTAATTTGTTTACCCTTCATGGAATGCTGTTTATCTAAGGAGAGCACCTCTAGTGAACTATGGACCCCGGTCCATTATTTATCATTGATACATCTTCTACTGTTACTTGTTTACTTGCTGCAAACCATCATTACCTTCCACACCATACATTTAATCCTTTGTTACAGCAAAATGGTGAGCTTGACAACCTCACTGATTCGTTGGAGCAAAGTCTTGAGTTTGAGTTGTGCAGGTCTTCGCGTTGCTTGCAATACTTGTGTAACGTTTCCTTCCTCTTACTGGTTTGATAACCTCGGTTTTTTACTGAGGGAAAACTTGCTGCTGTGCTTCTTCACACCTTGCTCTTGGGGTTCCCAACAAAGCGCTCCTACATCAACTCAGCGCTGCATCACAAGTCAAAAACGAAAAATTTCAAACAGAAATCAAAACCAACAAACAAGAACAAATGTAGCAAGCTTACTCCATGCGTCCTGCACTTGTAGAACACCCATCCAGGGTGATCTGGCATTTCTGACTGGTATCGCTTCACCTGCCGGCCACAATCTAGGCAACAGATCATAGGGAACGGTGGGGGCTCGTGGCGCAGAGCATAGCGCGTCGAGTTGGCGCTTGACATGGCGGGGAAACGACGGCGTGCCAACGGCTCTCCTTTTGCGACGGTCCGACGACCGCTTCTTCACTGCCGTCGCGCTGTGCCACGTACTCGATTTAGGGTATGGTCGAGGCAGGAATGGGGAATTGGGGCAGGGATTTGGTCGCGAGACTGATGTAGTCGACGATGGTTTTTTAAATAACCCCCTGCAAATCATGTGGATTCCCTAGCCAAGTGCAACATTTCTAGCCAGTGGATTCCGCTCCATGACACGTCAGCCAATACATCGCTCCGTATGAACCAGTGACCGCTCATGACGTTGACGCGCGTATTCAATGACCGTAATTTCGTTTTCCCTGAGTATAGTTACTGGATTGTTTTCCGTGGTTAAGTTCAGTTACCTGATGGATTTAACTCCTCCAAGGAAGGACCAAAAGTTTATGTTGCCGCCGGAGGCTGTGTTATGCTGCTGGGCATTTTCAAAACTCCCTAAGAGCAAACATAGCAGTCTAGCTAGTTGGTGACCCCCCGTGTCCTCAAGCATCTAGCGATCTGAGAATTTGTCTACTCATCATGCCTACACATTACTCTAGCACACTAGGAAAATTGTATTACGGTGTCAATCACTCTCCCATGTTTACATAATTTTCAACCTGTATATCATTATAACTCTAACAACTATAATTCTACCACTCAACATGCGGACATAACTATTAGGATACGTATGTATACATATAAAGATAGATTAGAACTTTACATCATCTTATATTCTTGGGGTCTTCTGGCTAGCACATCATCTTACACTCTTTTATCTTTTTTTATACTCCAAGTCTTCACCTATCCCCGTGTATGTTTATATATACTTCTCGTGAGGATCAAATCAATACTCAACAAATATTAGGGTTTGTACAATTTTTACATAGTATCAGAATGGTTAGTCTCATGGCACCAATTCTAAACCTCCCACCACTTCCGCATCGCGCGCCGCCCCCAGGGAGATCAATCTCTTCTCATCGGGGCGCGGCACCCGGTCTCGATCAAAGATTGGATCGGTTCTTCAGACTAGATTAGGTCTAATTTTCGAAATCCAATTAGCCAATAATTCCCTAAATCTCATGATTCTCTCCGGTGAAAAATCAAGGTCAAATCGGTGCTAGGCGGCGTTTCCTCGGTTCCCCTTTGTCACGCAGTGCGTCACCAGCCAAGCGGCACGATCGAGGGACACAGCGGGCTGGGACTCCAGTAGACAAATCTCGCGGGGCTCCATAAGCATGCAATGCGAGTGCCGGCGAATTCTGAAGCGCGCCATGCGACACAATCAACGTGCAGCAGGAACACACGGGACTTACATATACGGTGCACATGCATACACTGGAAGACGCCATGCTCGAGCGGAACAGCCGATCTACTCCAACATATGTGCGCCTTGCGCCAGCCAGCCGGATTCGATCTGCACTACACCGTCCATGGCCTGTCTTGCAGCTCGGAAGATCAGGAGGGCCGGTAGATGTTCATCGACTTCGAGGCATACACGCTCGGATGCAATCTCCACCAAGCCGTATTGGTCAACTACACCACGCGCCAGCCCCAGAATCTGCGGTCGCTCTGAAATCGGAGGCGCATACTGTGAATCTACTGTAAAAGGCTCGCCTCCTAAGTAACATGTTTGTACTAGTGTCTTCTATGACTTGATATAGGAGTTGTACTTATCATTTCCTGTTTATCCAAATTTTGACCTTTACATGATGTTTGATTGAAGACTTGTCAGTAGTATGATATTGGTACCTCGAACATCAAGGATAACATTAAGGTGTAGTTGCTAAATGTCTCTGGGTGGATCCTCTAGACCCTTTTACGTTCACAAGCGTCTTGTTATGCCAAGTACTTAGAGTCTGAGAATGAAGGTTTTTTTCTCGTGTTATCAAGAATCTTTGTTCTATTCTTTCTGGTGATGTGAAGTAATATCATGGTCTTTGGCAAATATTTTGATAGTCCTGGATGAATACAAAGTTCCTTCTATCATCTGCAATCATGTTTGAAGAGATACTATGATTTTGGCAATCATAAGTTTCTCTTGACATATGTTCCTATGTGATTCTTACGAGTCATCCCCACCAAAACAATCCTTTCATCTTTCTCTACTATTGAACGAAAGAATGATCCTTCTGTTTCAAAATAGTCCAACAACTTAGTTTTGTTGGTCTCTTTGCCTTCTTCCTATAAAGCTCTACTTAAGTCGTCTAGTATAGGTTCACCTCTCGAAATCTGTGGTCTTGATCCATCTGTTCGAAACCCTTCTTCCCAAAGGCTTAAATTCTTTTGCAACTCCATGGTCTCAGTCCTTATGAAGATCAGATAAGCGTCAACTTAACATTCTCCTTTTGTTCCTCTGTTACCTTGACGTGTTTCATGTTTGTTAGCTCAAGATATGTTTGCGAAATAAATATCCATGAGTTGACCGTGGGAAACTCAGTTTGTTGTTTTGTGTCATTCCGACTCTTCCTTAGTGTGAGAAGCAACCTCGAAGGACCGATATGAAGTGCTTCATTCATTCAGTCATGATGGTATGGATCCATACTCTAGTGTAACCCTGTCCCTTTCTCTCTTCCTACTCTAGGAATCTCATGATTACTTCAGAAGAGTTTGTAGATGTGCGTTTGTTCAGTATTCTCCTAATATCTCATATCGAATATATAGCTATACTTTTCAACTGTGTATACTCAGCTCGGGGGTGAAGTACCCACGATTAAATATGTCCTCTCAATTCCCAAATATCAAACACCTTTAAAAATCAAGATGGAGACAGCCTCTTCCTTTTATAGTAAGGGCATCAACAGTTTGTTCATCGGATCCATATGATATCTATTAGAGTCATCTTGTTTGCCACTGATCTAATGTTAAACTGATGAAGGCACATCAGAAACTGGTCATGGATCACGTACAAATCAGTTGAGCCACTCAACACGAAAACGGTGACTGCATGCCCAAAGTCTGTTTTGTTTGTATGGTTTGCAAAGCATGACAGAGCTGGACATTAACTTACTAGTTTATATAACAATACACATGTCTGCCTTGGAATAGAGAGATCCCAAGTTTTTTTTAGGGATGAATAGAGAGATCCCAAGTTGTATTGTTTCACTCTGGATTCATTGCATTCATATAGTAAGAAACATATTCATGCCTTCCTAACACAGCCTGAATTTTTGATTTATGGAAAGTGAATCGTCACACAATTTTGCTTCAGTCTGCTCGGATTTTGCAGCACGGGCAAATATTAGAAACATGATCTCTGCATATTCCACCGGCCACTTTGTGATTAGGCTTTTACTGATTAAGTGTGACACTACATTTCCCCAAAACGGAAATGTGGGTGGCATACAACATGCGAGATCTCTTGATTCCAAAGCCAGCCTGACAAAAGTTATGTTGTTTTTTGCACACTGTAACGCGTCCGACAACAGGGTTGACAAGCCATCACTTGATTTCCATATTCCTAGGACAGTTTTACTCCATGGTTTCAAATTTCCAGGAGTACTTCTGTATAATGGAAACTCCAGTTTGAATATTGTAATTTCAAAGAGGCAACTTTCTTTACACAATGGAAGCAGGGGCGGATCCAGAATTTAGAATTTGGGTGTACATGGTCCAAAAATGATCAAATATTCTAATTTCTTATTATAGATATATTGTCAAGTATATATACATATATGGACGTAATTTTATAGAGTCATTCGATCTGAATGCTATATGAAGAACATAAGCCAGATGACGGAACGTGGAGACCTAGGATGTAGAAGATCATAACATGAGCGATTTGGCAGATAAGCTTTTTCTCCAAAATAATGGGTGTACAGTTGTGCACCCATGTATACATCCGCGTCCGCTCATGAATGGAAGGGCTCTCAGCCTCTGCACGTATGTACTTCACAAAAACAAATTTAAGATCAGTGATACTTTCGGTTGAGTATATACAACCATCGTGAATACATGCCGTCATACAAATGTTCTGGGATCTGTTAACTAGTTGCATCAGATCAATCACTTGCAATAGAACATCCCGAGGAACTCCAAACAAAATCTCCCCCTCGCGATTACGCATCCAATCGCCGCCGCTGCCGCCGGCCCTCGCCGCGGTGGCGGCGGGCCTAGCTGCTGAAGGTGGCTGGGGGACGGTGCGTCGGAGGAAGAAGCCGGAGCTGCTGGGGCGGCGGCGGCGGAGACTGAAGCGCGGACCTGGGCGGCGTTCCTTGGTCGTGGTGGAGACCGCGGTTCCTTATGGTGGCGATCTGGTGGAGGAGGTGTCCGTGATGGGATTCCGTTGGAAGTTCTAGATCGGCTCTCTAACCCTAATTGCCTGCTTGATCCGTGCTCTGGAAACCGGCCGGCGGTGTGGGGATCACTGTGTCGGATCTAATAAAGGAGGTGGTCCTTTGGTTTCTTTCGCACGAAGACGAAGTTCTGCTTGATGTCTGCCCTCGTGGATCTGGTCTGGAGAGGCGGGTTCCGGAAGGCTCCGCCGGCGAACTCCCATGGGCGTATCATGCCTGAAGATTGCTGGATCGGAAGGTATTTGGTCGTGCACACCGTATTTTTCTGGCCGTTTGGTTTTAGCGGGAGCGTTGCGAAGCTGTATTGTTTGTTCCCACCACGTGCCATTCTTAGAGCCATGGTGAAGTCAGATGCGGAGAATGTCAGGAAAGCGGTAATATGAGGGTAGCGATGGTGTTTTTTGTTCTTGTGGCGACAGAGAACTGGCTGCGTGATCTGGGACTCGTTGCTGTGACTGTTGGTGCGGGAAGACAACACAGGGAGAGTTCCCAGTCTTACCTTGCAGGGTGAAAATCCAAGATCTGGCCTTAACTGGTTGTGTCTGGCAATGACCTTGTTGAAGACATTGTTTTGTGAGCGAGGACTTTCTCCAGGGTGAAAACCTATAATCTTTGATCGGGCAACGACGACGCTTGGGCACTGCTTCCTTCTTGAAGGCCTTGTTATTGGAGTGGAGGACTACTGGTGTTGTTCTGATGGTGTCAATGTCGTTTGAGGATTAGTTCTCTATAGCGGGACTTTTCTTTTTTGTAATTCTTTTTTTCTTTTTTCTGGGTTGTGTGAATCCGTAGATCCGCTAGGGCATGCGTTGTTGCAGAGGCTGAGTGTAATTGATATTCCTGTGATATTAATATATACTCTTTTCTAAAAAAAAATCCAATCAATTATCAGGATACACCACACTGAGCAGCACCAGTGCATTATCATTTTAGCTTGACGGAGATAAGATTGCAAACATTTTTTGCAATGGAGCAGTATACGTCATCTCTCTCTCTCTCTTTGAAAAAAGTTGACGCAAAATTCCCACTGCAATTTTTAATAAATCAACAAATATAAAAAATAGGGTTTAGGGTTCAGGGTTCTTTACACTAATTCTTTCACTTTTTGGTGTTACGTAGTAAAAGACAATCCATACTTTTTGTGAATATAAGGTGTCCTTAACCTGCCTACAAAACAATTAAACAAATAGTGATGCTTTTGACTCGGATATCATTCAGCTGCCACGTTTAACACTGCAGACTAATCCTCTTCATGACTACGCTGCAGCCTAATCTGTGGGACATGTACGGCTCCAAAAAAAATCTAACCATGCAGGGTGCATGTCATAATAAGATAGAAATGGCAAGAAACTGGCCTGAACAACCGAGTTCACACTTTAGAGTACACATCGACAAGGCTCAAGGCCTAAACACACGACCTGGATACCGAATAGAAAACTACACCATCTAAGGCGGGATTGTCCACTCATCAGATTTGATCTGGTAGATCAACTATTGGATCGGTTTGTAGATATTTTTGAAAACTATTATGTTTCTTCCGCACCAGATCACCAGATCGTCCGCCCACGTCAGAACTGCGCTCGAGAAGATATTAGCCACCGCGCAGTTCATGAAAATGTGAATGCTAGCTTTCTAGAATAAAGCATACCCGTTTTACCCAAGGTAAAATACAGTACAAGACGATTATATGCTGAAGCGTCCCCGATATCTGTTTTTGTTTGGGGCAGCTGCATGCAGTCCAATTCTAGACGCTTGTTGATATGCTTAAACATGCTGAAGTTAAAACTATTTGCCGATTCCCGACGTTGGATTGGGAGTGTAATTTTAGTCCTGGTGGTGCAGGGGACAACATCAACGGTGCGTATAAGATGGGTGGTAGTTGGATGCAAGCGAGCTTGAAGGCCTATATAATAATCTTCCATGTGTGGAACAAAATCTAAACCAACTTCTTCAGTGTTCTTCTAATACCTCAGCTAACTTGTTTCGATACAAACTCCTTTTAATTGTATACTCGCAAAGTCTGCCAGGGTGTAATATGTTGCCTTAAATCTATTAGACAGGTCTTGTAGCAAGGCAACAACGCCGTATATATAATGTCAGAAAGGAGCATTCACACCATCCATGGAATGCTCACCCCATGCCGTGCAGATCGCAACAATGCTATATGGATGAAGCTGGCCTCATGAGCCCAGTTGAGCGAATTATCATAATTATTAGAAGAGTTGCATGAGATCCTCGATTCTGAAAATGTGAAGCAAAAGGTGCCGCACAATTACACTAACTGGGCTGGGCTGGGCCTTTTGCGGTCTGTAATGTAACAGCCCACTGCACTGCACCCCATTTTGAGACAAACCTTTTGCCCTCACCTTGATAGCAGCACTACAGGATGCTGCTTGCTCTCACTGGCTTTGTTTCGTCGACCAAGGCAATGGAAGCAAGGAGCAAGATAGATCTTGGGGCTCTGAGTTTTCCTTTTTCGGGATCGTTCCATCGAAGTGAACACAAGAGTGTTAATGTGAGGACCGGGCAGAGGCCTAGTGGTTGAGATAGCTGTGCCTCACCAAATAATCAGAGTTCAACTTCTGTAAAGAGTGAATTTCTGAAATTCTCACTAATGGGGTCCTCTTCTATAAAAACAAATGCTAGTGCTAGTGCTTGGTTCGTCTCTCTAAAGAGTGTGAAGGCAGAAGGCACAGCGTCATGCTTGATTGCTTGGTTGGTTTTTCTGAACAGATGACATTTCCTATATTCTGTTTTATGTTTTCCGTATCTTCATCACAAAAAATGGTAATCCAAGAATAACAATGTCCTTAGTGCTTGAGCAACCAATATATTATTAGTCCATCCATCCCAAAATATAAGACTTCTAAGGATTAGTCAAAAGTCAACTTTTCTATGTTTGACCAAATATTTAGAAAAAAAATATTTACATCTACAACATAAAATTGACATATTAGTAAAATGACGAGTCATTTGATATTGATTCAGTATTGTAAATATCCATATTTTTGTGTATAAACATGATCAAATTTAAAAAACATTGACTCTTGACTAATCCTTAGGCGTCTTATATTTTAGGACGGAGGGAGTATTTGGAAACAATTCTAGCTCTCGATTTGAATTCGAAGTAGTTATGTATATAAATACATTTTTTTTTGCGTCCGAGCAAAAATTCTACGTATTTTATAACATCACATACTAACATCCAAGGTACCTTAAACTGAATGTTCGGGGACGCTATAAATCTTTAATTGCATGTGTTGTCTTGTTGTCACACACTCAGTAAACATGTTTATGTGCTTGAGATTTTAAGAGAGAAACATTTGTATGCTCCATATACACAACCAAGCATCTTGGCTCGCGTTCTGAAGTATATATATTTTGGTGTACCAATCCAGTACGAAGAACATAAGGTTGACTGTCGCACACTCAAAACACTAACAAGCTCGGTATGCTTGCTTACTCTACATGTATTATAAATCATTCTATATATTAGGGATTTATTCTTGTTGTACTCGGCTTGGACTCTTAGGTCGGTTAGGCTCTAAACCCTAGCTGGTTTTGGCCCTCATATATACCCCTGTAATCTCTACACAATATACAAGTTGTTATTCTCTCCAAATATCATGGTATCAGACGCCTAGGTTTTTCCGCACCTGGCATGGCTCCACCCACCCCACCTCCGCCGCCGCCGGGCTCTCTCTTCTCCCTGGCGGAATTCCGTGCCGCTGGCGCTCCCTCCTCCTCTTCTTCTTCCTCTCAAACCCTAGTCCCCCTTCACACTGCCGGCGCACCCTCTCCTCCTGTTGCCGGCGTCACCACCACCCAAACCCTAGCCACCATGTCATTCACCGACACGATCACAGATATATCTCCCTTCATCACCATTATCCTTGATCTCTCAGCCCACAACTACTATCATTGGCGCCATCTGTTCGAAGTTCACCTAGGGCGCTGCAATCTTCTTCATCACGTCGCCACGGATTGCGTTCCTCGCCCCGACGACCCTCGCTGGGTCAAGGATGATCTCGCGATCATCCAATGGATCTACACGCGCGTATCCACCGAGATCTTCAATCTTGTCTACCGCACCGCCTCGTCCGCCGCCGCTCTCTGGGCGGCCCTTCGTCAGCTCTTTCAGGATAACATCGACTCTCGCGTCAGCGCCCTCAACATCGAGCTTCGCAACATCGTCCAAGGCACCTCTCCCGTGGGCGTCTACTGTCAGCGTCTCTCCTCCATCGCTGACGAACTCCGCAAACTCGGTGATCCCATTGAAGATCGGCCACTCATCAACATCCTCCTCATTGGCCTTAGCGAGGACTTCGACAAGCAAGCCTCGTTCATTCCTCTGATGCGGCCCCGCCCCACTTTTGCCGAGGTTCGGTCGATCCTTCAAAGTGCAGATCGCACTCGTTAGAACCGGGAGTCACGCCACCACGTCTTCGTCGCCACCCCACGGCCGCCGGCGCCCGCGCCTGTCCTGGCAGCTCCTCCCATGCAGCCTCCTATCGCGGCAAAACCCTGCCACGGCAGCACCTGCCGGCTAGCGCCCTAGCCCCAACTACCGCGGTAAGAATCCCATCTACCGGCCCCCGCCGCCACCGCGCCCCGCTCCGACAGCGCCCCCTGCACCAGCACCGACGGCGCCCCCTGCTGCACCAACTTGGCGCCACCAGCACGATCCCTGGAACGGTATGGTCCAGGCCTGGTCCATGCCGTGGACGGCTCCTGCATCATACGACGCTCCACCGACTTGGAACTCCGGCCTCCGTCCGCCCACCGGCTCCCCTGGACTTCTCGGTCCTCGACCTCCTGCACAAGTGTTCAACGCTCAGGCTTCGTACCCCGGCTACACGGCACCACCTTACATGTACGACCCTCCTTCGGCTCCGCCGTACATGTACGCATCTTCGTCAACCGCGCCCGGGCCATCGTCATCGCCTTCTACACCAGGCTGGGACCAGGCCGCCTTCATATCTTCCATGAACAATTTTACCCTCAATAACACCGAAGGTACGGATTGGATTTTTGATTTTGGTGCTTCCTCGCACATGTCTTCGAATTTGGATTTTCTGTCAGCTTGTTCTTCTTCTCCTTTTTCTTCCATTACCATTCATGACGGATCTTCTATTCCCATCTCTGGCACCGGTGATTCCTATTTATCGCATCCACATGTTCAATTTCTTCTTCGTCAGATTCTTTTAGCACCTTCTTTAATTAAAAATCTCATATCTGTTCGCAAATTTACCATTGATAATCGTGTCTCTCTTGAATTTGATCCCTTTGGTTTATCTGTGAAGGATCTTCAAACGGGGAAGCTTCTCGCCCGGTACAATAGCTCCGGGGATCTCTATCCTCTCCATGGCGCGCCTACCTCTACACCTCATGCCATGATCGCTTCCGTTGGACTTTGGCATCATCGACTAGGGCATCCAAATAAAGCCACGCTGTCTTCGTTACTTCAGGAATTTTGTGTCCCTAGTATTAGCTCTCCTCATGATTCCTCTGTTTGTAATGCCTGTCAGTGTGGCAAACATGTTCGATTACCGTTTAGCACTTCATCCACTCATAACTCGTTTCCTTTCGAATTATTACACTGTGATTTATGGACATCTCCCGTGCCTAGTGTTTCTGATTTTAAATATTATCTCGTTATTCTTGATGATTATTCTCATTACATCTGGACTTTTTCTCTCCGTGCAAAATCTGACGTCCACACCGTCTTTCAAAATATCCAAAATTATGTACATACTCACTTTAGTCTTCCTATCCATTTCATCCAATGTGACAATGAACGTGAATTTGATAACACCAAAAATCGCAACCTCTTTCTCTCTCATGGCATTCTTCTTCGTTTTTCCTGTCCATACACCTCCCAACAAAATGGCAAAGCTGAACGCTCTCTTCGATCCATCAATGATATTATCTGCACGCTCCTAATTCAGGCCTCTCTTCCTCCACCCTTTTGGGTAGAAGCTCTCAATGTCGCCAGCTTTCTCATCAACGTTCATCCAACCAAAACATGCCCTCTATACACTCCTTACCAATCCCTTTTTCTCACCTCTCCGGAGTAATCCATGTTACATGTCTTTGGCTGTTTATGCTTTCCCAACACCACTTCTACTTCTCCCCATAAACTCGCACCTCGCTCTCCACCGTGCATTCACCTTGGTCTCTCTAGTGATCACAAGGGATACCGATGTTTTGATCCCACCTCTGGTCGGGTCCTCACCTCCCTTCATGTCATCTTCGAGGAACACACCTTTCCCTACACCATCACTAATGCTGCCACCCACCCAACCACCCCCCAAACTACCCCCGCACATACCACCAACCCTCCCGTCATCATCACCGCCGCGCGCTCTGCCGCGGCAGAGATCCCTTCTGTTTTTCCTGCCGCGGCAGCGCCTGCGCCCTCTTCTTTTGTCGTGTCAGCCACTCCACCTCTCTCTTCTGCCGCGGCAGCGCTCACACCCTCCTCTGCCACGGCAGCATCTCTCCCTGTCTCCTCTTCCGCGACAGAGTTCTCCCCTCCACCGTCCGACAGCTCTCTCACCTCCTCCACACCATCTTCTCCCTCGCCTACACCACCTCTGATTCCTCCCAATGCTGTTCCCACAACCATTACCGAGAACGATCACATTATGTGTACTCGAGGCAAACGAGGTTTTCACATTCCTCGTTGCCTTCTAAATCTTTTTGTGACCACCACTACCACACCTATCTCCCCAATCCCAACAACCTACAAACGTTCTCTTCTCGACCCTCTCTGGCACTCTGCTATGCGTGAGGAATTTGATGCTCTCCTCCAAAACAACACATGGTCTCTCGTTCTCAAACCCTCCGGCGCCAATGTCGTTTCTGGTAAATGGGTCTTCCGTCATAAATTTCACTCGGATGGCACTCTCGCTCGTTATAAAGCTCGTTGGGGATGTCGTGGTTTCTCCCAGCAGCATGGGGTTGACTTCGATGAAACTTTTTCTCCTGTCGTCAAACCCAGCACCATTCGTCTAGTTCTTAGTCTCGCTGTTTCTTCTTCCTGGCCCATTCACCAGCTTGATGTCAAAAATGCTTTTCTTAATGGCACTCTCAACGAACTGTCAATAACCCTCCGGTTTTGAGAACTCCTCCACTCCTGATTTTGTCTGTCTCCTTCACAAGTCTCTTTATGGTCTAAAACAGGCTCCTCGCGCCTGGTTTCATCGCTTTGCCTCTTTTATTCAAACCATCGGCTTCACTCCTTCAAAATCTTACTCTTCTCTATTTCTCTTTCATTTCCAGGAACACACGGCTTATCTTCTTCTTTTTGTTGACGACATTGTTCTCACTGCCTCCTCCGACTCCTTACAACAAATCATCTTGTCTCTTCATACTGAATTTTCTATGACTGATCTCGGACCTCTACATCATTTTCTTGGTGTCACCGCCTCTCGCACTCCCACCTCTCTTTTTCTTTCTCAACGTCAGTATATTCTTGATTTACTCTCTCGCGCTGGGATGATTGATTGCCAGCCTTCCCGTACACCTGCTGATGTTGGTTCTAAACTTTCTGCTGACGGTCAACCTGTTTCTGATCCTACTTTCTATCGCAGTCTCACTGGTGCTCTCCAATATGCTATTTTAACACGTCCAGAAATATCGTACTCTGTTCAACAAGCATGTCTTTTCATGCATGATCCTCGTGTTCCTCATCTCTCTCATGTTAAACGCATTCTTTGTTATCTCAAAGGAACTCTTGACCATGGTCTTCTCATAAATTCTTCCTCTCCAATAAGCTTGACAGTTTATTCTGATAAAGACTGGGCTGGTTGCCCAGACACTCGACGATCCACATCCGTTTTTGTATTTATTTGGGGGATAATCTTGTTTCTTGGTCATCTAAAAGGTGTCACGGTCTCCAGGTCCTCTGCTGAAGCCGAATACAGAGTTGTTGCACACTCTGTCGCCGAAGCCGTCTGGATTCATCAACTTCTTGCCGAGCTTCATCGACCACTTGAGCGCGCCACCATTGTCTACTATGGCAATATATCTGCCGTCTACATGGCCAGCAACCCCGTTCAACATCATCGAACCAAGCACATTGAGATAGATATTCATTTTGTCCGCGAGAAGGTGGCTCTCGGCGAGGTTCGCGTTCTTCACGTACCGACCAGTGCTCAGTTTGCTGACATCTTCACAAAGGGGCTACCTACTGCACCCTTCTGCGATATTTGGTCCAGTCTCAACGTCGTCGAGCCAGGCATTGCCACTGCGCGGGGGGAGGGGGGCTATTAGCGATTTATTCTTGCTGTATTCGGCTTGGACTCTTAGGTCGGTTGGCTCTAAACCCTAGCTGGTTTTGGTCCTCATATATACCCCTGTAATCTCTACACAATATACAATTTGTTATTGTCTCCAAATATCACTCTACATCCTGGTATTTTTTTAGAATTTTTTTGAATCTTTAAATTTGGATTTTTACAAAAAAAGAAGAATAAGGTCCTTCATGAAGCCCGTCCACCAAATCAACTCTTTCGTGCTACACAATTACACTAACTGTGCTGGACTGGGCCTTTTGCAGCCTTTAATGTAACGCCCATTGAGACGAACCTTCTGCCCTCACCTTGATAGCAGCTCTATTTATCAGGCCACACCGCTCCGGTCCATTTTGCTGTGGCAACCACTTCAGCCCGCCCAAACAGAGACCAAGGATAAAACCACACCGAAATGCCCAATTACACCCGCACCATTCCCAGCTTGAGGTATATGGCATGGCCAGATCCTACACGAGGTTGTTACGGGCAGATAGTTTTTTGCAGATCCTACCGGTCCGGATGCTGCTTGCTGTGAATATGTTTGTTTCTTCGACCAAGGCAGTTGAAGCAAGGAAAGATAGATTTTGGGCCCTAAGTTTTTCCTTTTTGATCGTTCCATCAAGTGAACACAAGAGTGTGATTGTGAGAACTGGATAGAAGCCTAGTGGTTCAGGTAGCACGGCCTCATCCAACAACCAAAGTTCCACTCTCGTCAAAATCGATTTTCTGAAATTCTCACTAAAGGAGTCTTCTTTTATAAAAAAAATATACCAACAAGTACAAACGCTTGTTGTTATAAACGCGACAAGGAAATAACGAAGAACAAAAACAAGAACACGCAGAAGACACATGATTTAAAACCCCTCCAACGAAAAGAGGAAAAAATCATGGATACCAATCAGCGAAACTTCACTATAAGAAAGAGTGTTTGCATAATGTCGGGGATTTCCAATATACAACTTATCTTAGCAAGCGGCAACCAGACTGTAACGATCCGTACTGCGACAGACCTCGTTCTGCTTGTCAGAAATTAGCCTTCTTGATGAATTTGAATCATACTTCACCTCTCTCAACTGTGTGAAGGCAGATATTATATGACGATGCTAAATTGCTAATGATGGTGTGTCCATGGCCCGCTGGGAGGGAAGAGGTTCGACAACTTGTCAAACTTGTTGCAATGATGATGTTAAATTGCTAAATTGCTAATGATGATGTTGCAATGACGTTGCCATCGATCAGCCCGGCCATCCGGGTCGATGAAACTACCACAACGATGCATGTAATTCCCTGCCCATATCATCAAAATTCGAACGCTGGGAAGACATAAAGTGGCCGTGTCGTATGCCTTTACGAGGGATACTTTTGCGCTTTTTGCGGCTCTATCGATCGATGGAAGCATCGGCGGTACATACAGCGACGACCCTGCTCGTAGTCGTACATACTGGCATACTGCAGTTGTTGATCGAGTGCTGAAAGTTCCATCGATCAAGTACATATATAGTTCTTACGTCGACTTTGTCAGCATCTACAGTACTACTCCAGTACAATAGAGACGACTTTCTCTTGCATGTGCATTTCTATGACACCAACCGATCGATCGATGGCCATGGAGACAGAACATGTAAGTTGCAATGGCAGTACAAGAAAGGCGTTGGGCAAGTTCACTCTCAAAGATGTATGTCAGGCCCCAGCCTGTGACTACTGCATCGACCCGTCAAGAGGACACCTCAGCGGCAGCGACAACTTCGAGTGAAACAAAACCCGCAGGGCCTCTTTGGTTCTTTGATCTTGCTTTCGTAGGAAAACCTCAGGAATTTACCATTCACTTGGAGTTTCTTTTTAAATTCTCTATGCACGATGAACAAAATTAGGTCTTTAGTGGCATAATATCCTAATTTTACTTATTCATTTGGTTTTGGTTTGACTTTTATTTGGCCATGTGTACGAGGATTCATGTGTGTTTTTCCTATCTGTCTTAATCAAACACCCAAGTTTAAAAATAACATGTTTTTCAATCCTCTATTCCGCGCATGCATTCCTATCATATTCATGTGTTTCCAATATACTGCATTCGAAGAACCCAATATGAGGGTCAAAGATACATTTTTTTGTCATATAGATGCATTCTGAATTGGAAATGACTACAACACGCGCTTTTCAGAAGAAACCTTGTTGGACGATAGCACGCGTTCTCAATAGTTAGCGCTCTTGTATAACATTAGTTAGCAGAAACAGATTAATTGTCGATGGATCAGGTTAGATCTCACAGAAAATTCAAGAAAAAAAGAGATTACAGTGTCTTGCTCGTTTTTTTTAAACCAAGTACAAACACGAAGCTCAAAGATGCACACATACACTCATCCCTATGAACGCACGCATACACATCCTATATCTATGAGCACCTTCAAACTACTGAGTCTGAGAGATTGATCCGATGGGTCTTGAGATTAACGAAGTCATCACAGACGCCCCGCTGTCGATAAAAACATCGCCTCCCAGTAAAAAATATTCCGCCTTTTATGAGACACCAAAATGTTGAATTTGGAGTTTGAACTCTGGTATACGGGAGGTACCACCGCTCTTCTAACCATCCAACCATAGGTTGGTTATCCAGTGTCTTGCTTGTTATTCGCTTCGATTCCTACATGGTCATCACTTCATCATGTGGAGACCTAGGCTACTCGGGAGTCCGGCCGCCCGGTGTAGCTCCTTGGAGATGATAGCGTGGGGTTTTATTCAGCCGATTTGCTAAAAATAGGATTAATGATATTTACGTGTGACATGTAATCCTTGTGGGGCCTTTTTGCCGTTGTACCTATTATATGTTTCTTTTCTTTTGGAGATTTTATGATACATCGGAGTACACATTTATGTGTGTAGTATATAGCTTGATCGAACGGTTCAAATTAACTAGCCAGTCGTGGCCATTAGTTAGTAAGGTAATTTCTATCATAAAATTATAGTTTTACTTATAATTGACGTTTCCGTTGGCGGGAGATGCCTGTTCTAAACAGTGTCAATCCATTACTAAAAATGCCACGCCACTCGAGATAAAATCTACTATTCCATCCACCTTAAAAATAATGTAGAATATTTATCTAGATATGGATGTATCTAGTCGCTAAAATATGGCTAGATATATCCATATTTAGACAAATGTTCGATATCCTTTTTAGGATGAAGGGAGCACCAACAATATAATGTACTCCCTCCGTCCTAAAAAGGATGTCTTAAATTTGTCTAAACTTGAATGTATCTAAACACTATTTAGTATATAGATACATTCAAATTTAAACAAACTTGAGATATCTTTTTTTAGGACGGAGGGAGTACTATATCAGATTTGGACAGAAGGATCGAGCTGATTGGTTGCTTTGATGTACCGCAAAACATCTCTTCTTTTTGCAGGAATTGACACATTTCAAAATAAGAACATATTCAATCAATACAGCGGCCAGGATACCTAAATATTCAAAAGGACTGTCTTCAGTAGCTATTATTCGCATGTCCCTTCCGTTCATTGGTAAAACAAAAATAATTCAGAGACATGCTTCTACATGCATATGGCTACAACATGGCATGGTGGTAGGGATCATCATTCGTCCAGCTGCGTCGTTGCACGTACATGGTCCAACGCACACCTTTATGTTCCAAGGAAGGACCAAAAGTTTATCTTGCCGCCGGAGGCTGTCTTATGCTGCTGGGCATTTTCAAAACTCCCTAAGAGTAAACATAGCAGCCTAGTTGGTGACCCCCCGTGTCCTCAAACATCTAGCGATCCGAGAATTTGTCTGCTCATCATGCCGACATTACTCTAGCACATTAGGAAAATTCCATTACAGTGTCAATCACTCTCCCATGTTTACATAATTTTCAACCTGCATATCATTATAATTATAACAACTATAATTCTATCACTCAACATGCCGACATAACTAGGTGGCGGGCGGAGTTGCGAGAGCGAGAAGGATAGACCGAGGTCGGCTTGGGTCTTCTCCATCTCCCGGATGGTTATGTGTGCAATGCGGGAGGCGAAGCACGCATGAGTAGTGATGCAAGTGGGTCAATACTAGGGTACATCTACCCTCTTTAGTTCGACAAAATAAACTATTTTTTACGATGGTATCATCGTTGAAAAAGTTAGTTTATTTTTAAAAAATAAAGAAAGTCAATGGTATCTAATAGTGACTCACTTGCATCTTTACCTACGATGAGTTTGCATCTAGGGCAGTTTGAAGGGCCTGCCAGGTACGCTGTTATCAAAGAAGAGAGGGAAATTTTTTTGAAGTCCTTTTCAGTATTAAGCTCCCGTCTGGCTTCTCGTCAAAATAAAGGGAATAATAAATATGAAAGAGAAAAAACCCAAAACCTAAAGTCTCACGACTGCCACGTGCTTATGACACAATTTCTTCTGGTTACATTGAGGGGAATTCTACCAGAAAATGTTCGACTGGCCATTGTGAAGGTATGTGCATTCCTCAATGCAATTTCTCAGAAGGTAATTGATCCAGAAAGTCTATCAGGGTTTCATATTGATGTGGTCCAATGTCTGGTCAGCTTTGAGTTGTTGGTCTCTCCATCCTTCTTCAATATTATGACGCACCTACTAGTTCACCTAGTCGAAGAGATTAGAATTCTTGGTCCTATGTTTCTACACAATATGTTCCCCTTTGTAAGGTTTATGGGAGTCTTAAAAAATATGTTCATAACCGTGCTAGGCCAGAAGGAAGCATATCCAAGGGCTATGGAACCGAGGAGGTCATTGAATTTTGTGTTGACTTTCTTCCTGACCTTAAGGCGATTGTGTTCCGGAATCTCGGTATGAGGGGAGGCTGACTGAAAAAGGAACACTAGGAAGAAAAGCAACAATATGTAGGAACGGCCATTCTTTCAGTCAAGCACACTACATAGTTCTACACAATTCCACAATGGTGGCTCCGTATATCGAGAAACACAAGAATATTCTACACACCAAAAACCCGGGGAAGCCTGACTCCTGGATGAAAGTAGAACACGAGACTACTTTCGGCAGTTGGTTGCAGACACATCACATAAATAACTGGAGATCAGCTGTACTTGTTGGCCAGGTTACCATCTTCTACTATATGTACTTTTCAAGGGTACGAGATAAATGGGAATACGTTTTACACGATCACCCAAGATAAAAAGAGCACCAACCAAAACAGTGGTGTCCGCTTTGACGCAAGAAATTGGTTCCTTGGGCATGGGAGTGAGTATTACGAACTAACAAGGGACCTTGTTTCCAGTGACGGGATTAGGGTACCCAGGGAGTCATTGATGAAAGTGGTGAAATAAATTAAAGATGAGAAAACAAAGTTCCATCCCGGTAGAGAGAATGACTTGCTGACAAAGGTCCTCGGGAATGACGAACACGGAGGACGAGTACGAGGCCTTGGCCCTAGTTATACGTGGGAGATTGGGTTTCCCAAAGACCAAGCTACTTATAGAAGCCGAGCGAGAGCAAAGCAGCGACGTGAGGAGGAGGGAGACAAGTTCAACCAGTTGCTAGAAAGAATGGGGAATCAGTAGCAACAGATTGACGAACTTAGAGGAGTAGCGCTCCTGCAAGATCCTACACTTGATATTACCGCCAACCTATCTCAACGGAGAAGCAACGTGGCTGAATCGGAGGTCCCGGCTGACGATGCATGGATGATAGATGGCAGTCCCAGCTACCCCGTGGATGGAATCTAGGAGCAGATATCTTGTGAGCTCCATCAAAAGATGAAGAACATATCCGTGAAGGTGGCGGTCGGATGTGCTTTACCTTGTCCACCTGACGCACACTGGTTGGCCGTGAGATTCCAGCTGGCTATGCTAAAGTCGGGGTGGATCAAATCATAACGGGGTGGGACACAATGGAGCTTGACATCCCTGGGCCTAAAGGTGAGAGAACACTCAGAGAAGTACTGGGTGGTATCATTCTATGGGACAAGAACAACATCAAGCTTCCAGGCTCGGCGCCAACGCTAACACCGCCTCTGAGTCGTCGCAGGTCACATTCACCTCCATCACCTCCAATAAGCCCACCCCATGACTACGACCACCATAGTGCGAGTCCTCAATCTCTGCCGCAGGGTCATCCCGCTAAGGACAATAAGCGGAAGCATGCTCCGTCGATCTGTACTAAATTGTTAGGAAGCAGCTGCGGAGTTGGCGGCCGCTATGAATGTGAGTGTTGCTAAATTGTTAGGTTCCCAGGACGACAAGTTACCCAAGGCTATTGTAGTCGCTAGATATGTTCCAGAGATGGATTTGGTCGGAAAATAGAAGTTGCGAGAACTTCCACAACAAATGCGGAATCTCCATGCATGGTACCTAAAGGTCGTAAAGCAGGACAGAACAATGAACATAGCAAAAGTCCCATAGGAGTACTACTTCCGACTCGAGCAAATCCATGTTGAGTTTGCAGAACTCTTCTAGTTATACAATTTCTATGACCTCGACAAATCTATCATGAGTTGTTATTGTCTGTAAGTTGTTGAATTCAGTTCTTTCAGTTGTTCAGTTTATTGCATGTAATTATTCTCATTATATCTTGTTGTACTCTATTATGCAAAATGAATAAGTTGGAATGTAAAAGAAAAAATATCTATGGTGTTGGGTTCCTTGACCCAGATAAAATACATATACAGAAGGTAACGGAGAAACCCGAGGAAACGGCGAATAGCCTTCTAAGTTTCCAATGGAGCAACATTTATGTGACCACATACTATTTTCTTCCAACTTTAAGTGAGGGTCTTACTCTGTTGTACACACTCACTTTTGCTTACTTGATGTTAAGTGCAATTGATGAGTTACTGACGTAGATATATAAATGTGTGCAGGTTTCACTGGATTCTGCTAGACATTGAACTTGATAAGGGAGTATTTGAAGTCTTCGACTCGTTAAATAAAGACATGGAAGAGTTCCGCAGCTTGCAGGACATGCTCCATAGGTAATTTCAATCATTTGTGCTATATCGATCTCTATTCGTTGATTTCTTACATATCAGGTAATAATGAATAACTCATTCATTCATTTTGTTTGCCGGGCAGGGTTTGAAAGAGTATCATTTGATTATTTTAGTAAGAAGTTGACATTTACTCCGGTCTCGGTAAGTAGTAGTGATATGTCCGCATATTACTTTACTTCTAGTTCTAATATAATTATGATGCTAGATTATTATTTTGATTGAATTCTATCCTCATAAAGTGCGCGAGGCAGCCACAGCGGACGAATCTATGTCAATTCTATGTTTGCGAGTTCATTCGCACGTTTACCTCCGAGTGCAAAGATTTTAGGGTCGACGTAAGCCATACATTCACAATTTTATTTTATTACCGTCACTTTTTGTTATCATAATTGATATTGATCTCATTTTCTTATATAATTCGAGGCCATGAGGGAAAAGCTCCTACCATAGCAACGTCTACTAGGAATTGCAGAGGAGATGGCGGGAGTGAAAGATTTGATAGACGACGCTGAAAAATTTAGTGTAAATAGGCGCTTCTGATGATCTCTGGCCGTGTAATCGAATAGACGGGCTCTAGTCCCGATAATTGTGATCTCCATGTAACTATCAAAATTGTATATATTTGTATGCTCAATGTCGTAAGATAAGTTATCTTATATATGCACGAAGGTGTATTATATGTGGTAGCGTAGAAATATTCGAAAACTATTTTGAAATAAAAAAGTACAAAATGAATTCTGTGCCATGTGATGAGTGCGTGAACACTTTGTTGGGAGACCCCAAGAGGAAGGTATGATGAGCACAGCAGTAAGTTTTCCCTAGTAAGAAACTGAGGTTACCGAACCAGGAGGAGGAAGGAAACGACTCAAAGGTGTTGCTAGTAACTTGGAGACCTGCATAACACAAACTCAAGACTTTGCCCCAACGAACAGTGAGGTTGTCAATCTCACCGGTTTGATGTAACAAAGGATTAACTGTATGGTGTGGAAGATAATGGTGGTTTGCAACAAGTAAACGGTAACATTGGAAGATGTATAAATGGTAAAGATTGGACTGGGGTCCATAGTTCACTAGAGGTGTTCTCCTTAGATAAACAAACATGGCATGCTGGGTAAACAAATTACAGCAGGGCAATTGACAGGACTGCGCAGGGCATAACAATACAATACTAGATATTCATGATCCTATGAGATTCGACTGGGCAATACAACAGGATACATAGACCGCCATCCAACTGCATCTATGACTAGAAGCCCACCTTTGGATTATCATCCAAACCCCCTCCAGTATTAAGTTGCAAGCAATAGACAACTGCTTTAAGCAAAGTATGTAAGGTAAACAATCCACTTGTTCCATGAATAAGAGACCATTGTTTTCTCCTTAGAGGCAACATCACATCTACAATCTTAGAGATTTCTGTTACTTCCCTTAGATTAAATAGAGGCATGAACCCACTATCAAGTACAAATACCCCATCTTGGAGTCACTAGCAACTACTTGGCCAAGATAGCTACTAACAACAGAGAGGATGCAAGATCACAAAAAACACAGACATGATAGAATCAATAAGTCAAAACCATGAATCAATATGACGTAGTAATCTCAATATCCATCGGATCCCCGCAAACACAACATACATGATTACAAATAGATGAGATCTTGATCATGAACGGAGCTCACAAGATCTAGACATGAAAGCACAAAGGAGGAGATACAACCATCTAGATACTACATGGACCCATAGTCCAAGGTGGAACTATTCACGCTTCATACCGGAGGCTAGCATGATGAAGAAGAAGGCCTCTGGGATGATCTCCCCTCTGGTAGGGTGTCGGGAAGACCTTCAGATCCCCCGATCTAGGGATGATGGTGGTGGCGGCTATGGACGGTTTCGTGGAATATTGATCGGGTACTTAGCGTTTAGGCATCGGAGGGTCTTTATAGGCGAAGAGGCGAGGCAGGGGGCGCCAGGGCGGCTGCACCCCCAAGGCACGAGGTAGGCCCAGCCGCGCGGCCAGGGGGTGTGGCCCCCTGGTGACTCTCCTCCGTCTCGTATTCTAGCTTCGTGTTCCCCATGGTAAAATATTGACTTTGGCTTTTGTCTCGTCCAATTTCGAAAATATTGATTTTCTGCCTTTTTAGAACCTAAAACAGAAGAAAACAGACAAGTAGCGCTGTGGCATCTTGTTAATAGGTTAGTACCATAAAACGTATAAAAACACCTCAAAGTGTAGACAAAGCAAAGCAAAGGAGATAATAAACAAGCATGGAACATCAAAAATTATAGATACGTTTCCGACGTATCAAGCATCCCCAAGCTTAACTCCCGCTCGTCCTCGAGTAGGTAAGTGATAAAAAGAATAATTTTTGAGGATACATGCACTATCAAAATCAAGATCAAACCATTTGCAAGCATTGAAAGCTGGGATCAAAGAACTCTAAACATGAGCATGAAAGATGGAGTTCTAACAGTAAGACAAAGTAACTATGCATGCAACATGAAAGGCTACAAACAAAGATCATGAATAACATGCATTGAAAAACTTTGTTTGTTTTACATACATAAAATATGGCATAGTGGCATTCAGCTTGTCCCTCATAGAGTAGCAAATATATGTATAGGACACCTTCAAGTTCATAAGAGTGACTAGATACAAATAGCACAAGAACAAGCAATATCAACAATATGCATCAATCAATAAGTTTTGGGACAATGCACATAGAACTAAGAATGGCAAATATGCTCTCTTAAGTGGTGCCTAAAGGATAGAAGGTGGAGACTCAATATAATAGTGGAAGAATGGCCCGCCCTTCATAAAGGGAAGAAGGGATTTCAAGTCTCAAAAAGAGCTTCCAAAAATTATGGTACTTGTTAGCTTTTAGCCCTCATTGCCCCTATCATAAGCATCTTGAAGTGATTAAGGTTAAGGTGAACAAACTATGGAGTATATGCTTGACAAAGTATACGTTGGCAATCTCATGTCCCTTGAATACGAGGGCCGCTCCTCATGCTACTCAACTTTAGTCACTTGTAAGTTCTTGATATAGTAAGTACGTGTGTATCATAGAGAACCGTCAACGGGGTACCCCTTGCACATGGTACATGAGCTACCCCATAACCAAAATGACAAGGCAAGCAGACAATGAGCATCTCAGCAATCTTCTTATTTACCATGGGAATATGGTGCTTTTTTTTTTCTCTCTTTCCTCTTTTCTCAATATGTCTCTTTTTTATAAGAAGAAAGCTTCATAGATGTCACTATAAGTATTTGCATATCATTGAGAACCGCCAACGGGGTACCCCTTGCACATGGTACATGAGCTTTCCCATAACTAAAATGACAAGGCAAGCAGACAATGAGCATCTCAGCAATCTTCTTATTTACCATGGGAATATGGTGCTTTTTTCTCTCTTTCCTCTTTTCTCAATGTGTCTCTTTTTTTATAAGAAGAATGCTTCATAGATGTCACTATGGTGATGCTGCAAGTTTCCACCATGATTAGGCATGGCTTAGGCTAGCGGCCCAGGCGTTTCTCTAACACACATACATAACTCCATGGACTTATAAGCTGGCCTTTTATTTCACACCGACGACATCCATAGACAAAAGAGCATGATATCAACTGTGTACAAAGTACAAGTGCAATGTTGAAAGCGTTCCCCGTGACAGCACACTTCTGCTAATTCCAACATATAAGTGCAAGCATATACAACATACATGACACAATGGTTCAAGTTTATTAGGGGCAAGAAATATAAAGTGTGCCATCAAGTTTGTGAGAGCTTTAATCACTATTTTTTCACATAACAAAATAATTTTTAATTGGAAGATAGATGAAAACAAAAATATACTTGGAATAATTTATAGTGGACACTTTGGAATAACTTGGTTTCTTGGGAGTTGGATTCATGAGTAGAGCTTACTCATACAAGTGGAGGCTAGCAAAAGACTGGGAGCAACCAACTAAGAGAGCAATAATGGACATAATCATGCAGAGCGACAAAGCATTACTAATCAAAGCATAAAGTGGTACTACAAGTCAAAGACTAAATGATCATAGAGGCTATGGTGACTTGTTCATAGTCATAACATGGTGTGAGCATGTGCCAAGTCAACCAAACAAAGCATCAAAGGAGAATACCACAATACTATGCTTTTGTATGCTAAAACAACGCATGCTTCTTTCAAGGCACACTAAGAAATCCCAATTTTTTGGAACAAGTTATGCTACAACAATAATCACTAAGCATAAGGTCAAAACAACAACTAGCAAGACAATGCTAAAGTATAAGTCACGGTCAAAGCAAGCTCCTCTTTTACTACTCAAGCAAGAACTTTATTCAAGCAAACTAAGCAAACAAAATGAAAACTAAGACGCTCCAAGAATAACACAACAGTGCATGAAACAATAAAAACGAAGTGTCTAGAAAGACCTGAGCTTTTTATTAATGAAGAAGGGGATGCCTTGGGCATCCCCAAGCTTTGACGCTTGTACCTCTTGAATATTTCTTGGGGTGACACGGGGTGGAATCCCCAAGCTTGAGCTTTTGTCCATTGTTCATCTCATTACATCATTCTCTCTCTACACCAGAATTTTTTTCTTCATACAAAACTTCACACAATATTCATTAGCAACATTAGTGTATTCAGAGGATAATAAAACTTTAGGTCTAGCTTTAGAATAGCAAAACTTTAACTAAAACACAAGCTACTATAGCAATTCCCTCAAAAAGATCAATTTCCCAAAAAGAACCCAAAAAAGAAATCAATAAGAAGCAAATGCAAATAATGGCAGAAATCTGTCAAAACAGACCAGGAGGTAGAAACCGATTTTTTCGAAGACCTTCTGTTGCTTAAATAAACAATTGTTGAACTAAGTAAAGGTAGCTAACATACTAGGGGGTTTATTTGTAAAATATTAGCTCAATCTGACTTAGAGAGATTCCTCACAAATTTTTACGGTGAAGCACAAAAATCTATTTCGGGACAACAACTCCCCAAATCTTACTTCCCTCTCATTAGAGGTCATTCTTGGCACAAAAAGCAAACAAAAAGGATAAGAAGAGGTCATTACTGAAGTAATAACCTTCCAAGACTCAATAAAACTCTTGGATTATCTCCCAACAAGTACTTTTCTTTAACGCCTTTAAGTTAGGCACAAGAAGCAGGAATCAAGTATTTTCAAATGAAGAAGCATTAACATCAAACCTTGCTTTCAAAGGAGGAGAAAAAAAGCAACTTCTCTCTCCTCATGGGGAAGTGTTCAATACCTTTATTGAATGGAAATTGATATTTAATGGCGCCTTCTTTTATATCAATGATGGCTCCAACAGTTCTAAGAAACGGTCTTCCCAAAGTAATAGGACAAGAAGCATTGTATCCAACATCCAAAACATAGAAATCAACAGGGACATAAGCATTGTTAACCATAATAAGAACATCATTAATACTCCCCATGAGTTTCTTTTTAGCATCATCATTAAGTGGGACATCCAAATAACAATCTTCCAAAGGTGGCAAATCAAGCATTTCATAAATCTTCCTAGGCATACTAGAGACACTAGAACCAAGATCACATTAAGCTTTGAGTAAAAGTCATTCACTTGCATATTAATAATGGGTTCCCAATTATCTTCTACTTTCCTAGGAATAGAGGCTTTGTGCTTCAACTTCTCTTCCTTAATTTTAATAAGAGCATATGTAATGTGTTTGGTGAAAGCTACATGCATATCACTAGCATCAGGACTTCTAGCAAGCTTTTGTAGGAACATAATCACTTCAGAAATATTGCAACCATCAAGATCAAAATCAAACTTAGCATCACTAGTAGTAGGCTCATTGGGCTTAGGCATTGTAGGAGGAGGAATATGGAATTCTTGTGGTTTAGTGGCGTCCATCACTAGTCAAACTTCCCGTTCGGTCACCCATCCTAGCACTACTCCACCCTCAGCACACTTAACTTCTCTGTTCCATCAGATGTCCTTGCGCGAAGCCCATTTGTACCTTGTTGTCAACACTATCATATCAATCCTATTAGCCCATATCAATATGCCATACATCTTTATTTTTTGAAATTACAAACAAATATTTTAGTAAACAACAATAAATAAGTGATAATAATATTTTAATCAAATGAAAGTAAAAAACTAAATAAAATAAAATTTTATTCATTTTTTGCTATTTATTCATTTAATATGGCATAAATAATATCTTTAAATCTGTAAATCGAAATTCGACAAATAATATATCCATAATTATCAGAAAAATGTGAGGGATCCAAATATAGAATAAATAAAATTGCAAAAAGAATTCATTTTTTAAATAAATTTTTTCCTTTTAGAATTTTAAAAATCTAAAATAATCCATAACGGCCGTTGAAATCAAACTCACAATTTTTTTCCGCACACTTTGATAGGTTGTACATTTTTTTCGACATCGTACGCAAAAGTAATAGCCATTTTAAGTTTTTCTGCCGCGGCCCGCACCCTTTAGTCCCGGGCCGTATTATGACCCGGGACTAAAGGGTATTGCCCGTGGCCGAACCCCTTTAGTCCCGGGCCGTATCACGACCCGGGACTAAAGGTCCAAAACAACCCGGGACTAAAGTTTCCTCGGGCTTCTAGCCACCAAAAACGGTACGAACCAGGACTAGTGCTTATACTAGTCCCGATCCGTAACAAATCGGGACTAGTGTTGGACTCTGGACCGAACCGAAGACCCTTTTTCTATTAGTGCATATTGGTGGTGGTGATGGTGCACACACTATTGTTTCTAGAAATTTCAACTTCTCTTTCCCACTTAGCATGAACTTGGGCTAAAAGTCTAACATTTTCATCAATAGTAACTTATATGTCATGAGTAGCAGCAAAGGCACTTTCCAAGGTTTCAACTTTAGCAACCATTTTATTAATTAAAGAGGACCGTGCTTCAGACAAAGAGGAAATATTTTTCTCAACATTCAAAAGATTTTCCTCCACAGTATTGTTGAAAGTGGTTTGTTTACTAATAAAGTCTTTGAGCATGACTTCAAGTTTAGATGGGGTACTTCTAGTATTGTTGTAGGAGTTTCCATAGGTATTGCCATTATTAGGAGGATAAGGCCTATAATTATTGTTACTACCAAAATTATTCCTATAGGCATTATTGTTGAAATTGTTGTTTCTAATGAAGTTCACATCAACTTGCTCGATCTTCTTGAGCAACCAAAGAGGCTAAGGGAATATTATTAGGATCTAAAGGAGCTTTTCCATTAACAAGCATAGCCATGATAACATCAATGTTATCACTCAAAGAGGAGGTTTCTTCAATATAATTTACCTTCTTACCATGTGGAGCTCTCTCAGTGTGCCATTTAGAATAATTAACCATCATTTTATCAAGGTGTTTTGTTGCAGCACCCAAAGTGATGGTCATAAAGGTACATCCAGCATCTGAATCCAACAGGTTTCTTGAGGAGAAGTTCAAACCTGCATAAAAAGTCTGGATAATCATCCTGCAGGGGTTCGTAGCATGGAAAATAAAAAATTTCTACCACATGCACACAAACAAGCCAAGATCTATCTACTAGATTGTAGCAACAAGTCGATTAGAGTACTCACCCTTAAAGATTCCAAAGCGGTTAACGAGAGCAGATTATCATGGGTGATGTAGTCATACACTTGCCGATCTCAAGATCACGTAGACGATCCTTCCGGCGATGCGTTCTGGCAGCGCTTCCGCAGTCGGTCACACGTTCAGTACTAGATGAAGACCTTCCTCTCCCTTGTTCTAGTAGGCAGCAGAGGTTGTAGATCTCCCCTCGCGAATCCGGCAGCACGACGGCGTGGTGTCGGAAGTAGAGGGAAAATCCTGCAGGGCTTCGCCTAAGCCGGAGTAGGTTATGGTGGATCTAGGGTTTTTGCCGATCTAGATTTAGAGGACCGAAGAGGAGGAGGTGGAGTCGGCGGCGGCTAGGAATAACCTGTGCTTGATCTATCCTTCAAACTGCGCTGATACTCCTTATATTTTGCTTCATCCTTCATGTAAGTCTTCATCTTGGTCTTTGGAAATCGTCACTCCCTTACACGAATTCCCGTTCCTATCTAGGTCTATAACATCAAGTAGTAACTGGATGTTGCAACATGCATTTTCACACCAAGTCAAACTTCATGTACAGATCTAGTCAATCAAGAAGATCCAAGAAAAACCAATAATCCAAATGTGGTACATGTAACACACACTATTCTAATCCTTAGAATATAGTAATTGAGTATAGCATCTCTAGAATTCAGGCTTAGTTGTGTAGTATATGACACCTCCTCATATAGGTTTACATCGTGATACTTAGCACATAGGGGTCAAACTATACTTTGTCTCATAATTTACCCAAATTGCTCAATTGCGTTAGGATAATCTTAAGCAAAGTGGTCTCAATTTGTTTTCGACTAACCTTTTGTCTCACTTTTGGAATGATTAGTTATAACCAACCTTTCTTTATTAGTAAATTAACCTCACATGATCACTCCAAACAACTAATCAGATCCTATTTACTAACTTAAAAACCAAAGATTATTAGAATTTTCTAGAACTTCTGACTTCTATCATAGTTCTACCATGTTATTCTCTTACTGCTACTTTAGAATGATTTACTAATTACTGGTCATATTTACACTTATATCATGGTTTCGGAGCTAATCTCACCATGATGACTTTGTTTCTCATTGCACTATCATTGAGTCTTAACATAATTTCACTTCATCACGTAGAATTCTCAAGTGAATCCCACATGATTACTACTCATTACATCAATATTTATCCTAATGATATTCATCATGTTGTCTTTGGTTATCAACTAACAATAAGATTTCACTGTCTTTGGTTAGGCTACACTATTAAGAATACTTCAATTGATGTCTTAAAATTTCCTACAATATGTCACATCCCAAATTTTAGATTTGGTTCTGCATATCATTCATCTCATTACATCATACTCTTCCATGCAAAACCATCGATTGAAGTGATTCGACAAATCGCTATTTTCAAAATCCTATTTTACTTTACTAAAATGCTCCTACGGGAGGTTTTACTAGGACTTGTGTTTTTCACCCTTGTAGACAAGTGGAATCCACTCACCCCTGACCCTAGGTTGATCCCCTTGATTTTACAAAAATTTAGGAACAAGAATCGCCCAATTCGGAGTTCGTATGAAGGAGTTACGGAGGTTTTACTAGATTGGAAAAAAAGATCAAAAAAAAAAAAATTCGGCGTCAGCCTGCTGGGCCGCGCCGGCCCAGCTAGCGTCCAGCCCGCGCCGCGCGCGCGCCTGCAGCCACCGCCCGCGCGGCGGATAATGTCCGCCGCCGCCCGCGTCAGGCCACCGACAGGTGGGCCCCACCTGTCGGCGCCGACATCGCCGACCGGCCCCGTCTCCTCAACGTCCCGCCGCCGTGTCCGCCTAGAACTCCGCGTGGGGGCCCCACTTAAGCCGCCGACCCCCTGCCTCTCTCCCCTGCCCCGGCGCCCTCTCCCCTCGAGAACCGCGTGCCGCCTCCGTCCCGTAGCCGCCGTCGCCTCGAGCACCGCGCGCCGCCGCCGCGCCAGGTAACCGCCGCCGCCGCCGCGTTCTTCTCCGCGCCGCCGCCCGCGACTGCCGCCGCGCCGCCCCGTGAGCGCGCCTCGCCGCGACCGCCGCCGCCTGACGCTGCCGTCTTCTCCCCTGCAGGCCGCCGCCGCCCGAGGTCGCCGCCGCCGCCCCGACCCGCTCCGAGCCGACGCCCCCTCGCCGCGCCGCCGCCGGACCGCCACCACGCCGCCGTCGTTCCGAGCCGCCGCCGCCGCCCCGGTGAGTGCCGCCGCCTCTTCTCGGCCGTCGGATCTGAGATCTACGGCCCAGATCGACCGGAGACCGCGCGGTTGACTGGTCAACAGGCAGTCAACCCGCGCTGAGTCAGCGCTGAGTCAGCAGGGAATATTCCCGGAATATTCCCTTTTGTTTTAAATCAATTTAGAAATTGCAGAAACTTGTAAATTGCATAGAAATTAATCCGCTGGGCCAAAAATTGCAAGTAAAATATGTGTAGATTCAGTAAGTCGTGTAGACTCTTGCTGTACCATTGTTTCTCACTTTTGCAGCAAGATTTTGTCCATATTAATTAAATGAGTTAATGGACTTTTTGGAGTAATTAATTCGTAGAAAAAGATCTGTAACTCCAAAAATTGCATATAATATGTCCCTGGAATCAGTAGAACGAGGAGAATCTCAAAGTGAATTAAAAAGATAGGCGTACAGTAAAAACTACTGCAGAAACTGTCTAGTGGCTTTCTGCAGTGTTTTAATTATTCAGGGAGTTTTATAATTCCTTTTTGAGTAATTCCAATTGGTACTGTTCCTAAATAGCAATGCCTATACATTAGAATTTTCCCAAGATTTTACAAGCAGTATACTACCGGTAGTGAATTATTTGGGTTCTAGCTCTAGTTTTGAGCATTATATTTTGCATAATAGTTTTCCTTGCGCTAAAACTATTTTCCATGCATGCAATGAGTACCTCTACTGAATACTATTATGTGGTGTTGCTGTAGCGTCACCCCACTTGTCAGGCATGCATTCATGCATCATCTTTGTTACATATGCTTGTGGATTGTTTGTTTATGATTGCAATTGTATCGTGTAGATTGTGACGAGTGCAACGCTTGCTCGTGTGTGGATTGTTCCTCCGACCGCTACAACCAAGGCAAGTAGATGCTATTTGTTCATGATATTGTCCTACTATTTTCTATGCATTGTCATGTATTTTGTCGACGCATGTGTAGGATGATACTATCGCTATGCTATGTCCCATTATGTGGTAGGGATTTCCTTGTAGATGAACCACCGTTGGTAGATGTGCTTAGCCATGCTATGATGAACGAGGGCTGGGTTACATCACTGTTATTGTTTCTAAAAGTATTGGTTTGTGAAAACTAAAACAACTTAATCAATGAACCTCCTGGGTGTGATGGGATTGATAAATTTTGGTGGTTTCATTGCGGAAAGGCACCCAGGTATCGAGAGAAAATGATTGGCCTCTTTATTTTGTAGCTTACGTGTACAACCATGTGCCAATAATGAAATGGGCGGTTGGTTGGACTTAGTAGGTTATGGTAACTTGAACCCGCGTATCCAGAGATGTAGAATTTTGGTAGGTTGGACCGGTGCGCGTCGGGATTGGGGAGCTACTTCCCGAACAGTCTCTTCTTGGACTTCTCCCTATCATCACCCAAAATGAGAGTGATGGTACGAGCTGGGCTGGCCAAGTCACATGTGTAAAGTGTACTAACCCCTGCAGGGTGTATAATCTAATCGATTAGCCATGTCTCCGGTTATGGACATCTGAGTTACTTGATATTGATTCCATGACATGTTTCTCGCTCATTCTAATTTCATAATCGCTTTAATATTTTTGGGTTAACTTAATTGGGATCTTTTCAAAGAAAATCAAAAACTGTTTATGAAAGTAGGACAAATGTATTTGCAAATGCAAGCCAGACACAGCTCCAATTGCCAAATATGCATGTAGATGTTAGCACTATTGTCTCCTTTACTAGCTCTACTTGCCATACATTCCATGTATTGACCCTTCGGGGCTGCTACGTTTCATGTTGCAGGTTATTCCGATTATGAGTAATCGATATAGGCCACGGTACTCCACTCGGCACTTGTTCACTTGTGGGCAATTTGAAGAATGGAGGGTTTACCTTGTTTTATGCTGCTACCTGAATAATTTGAGCTAGCTTTGGGCTAAGCTTTTATTGTAATAATGGTACTCTGGATCTTTGTTATTTATGATACACGGATATTTGCTATGTTATTCATCTTATTCTATTGTGGGCCAATGAACCGATCCAGGGATTGGCATGTCACATAGAAGCCACGGTCTTTTCAAAACCGTGGTGTTACACAATATTTGGTGGTTTATGTCTCCTTCGGAAGACACTAAATAGCACTATACTGAGAAAAGATAAAATAATTACTCCTAAGAAAGAATGACTTAAGTATCTAGTGACAAAGTTTTCCTCAAGTGGACACTCATCACAACTCATAAGAATATTTGGTTTAGGTAAGATGGCTTCTATAGTCACTATCCAACCTACAGATCTTCCTAAAAGGGTTTTAATCCTGAGGTCAAAGCATATGCTCTGATACCAACTACGGTGACCCACCATACCACTGCATGATGTAGTACACTATAGTCGTTGACATAACACCAATAAAACACTGTTCACTAGTATTACATCCCTTAGAGTGGTACAACAGAAACAGCAGGTCCAAGACATGACTATAGGTTACAACTCAACTTTTTACACAAGATCAAGAGAACACTCTAGGTTAAAGAGAGAGAAAGAAACTTCTGACAAAGAAGAATCAGGAATAAACAACTGAAAAACTATCATACTAATAAGACTAGTATCTGAACTATTGGTCTGGCATTTCTGCTATTGCAATACACTAAAGAAATAGGTTCTATGGCTAGAGATTATATTCCTATCTAATCAGTAACTTCGTCTTCACTTGAGTTGATGTATATGTTGACTTTCTTGATTTCATTGAAGAACTTTAGCTTCTGGTGATGATTCCTAGAGCATAAGTTGATGTAGACGTCGTCTTAATGGCTTCAGAATCTAGAAAGGGTTAAGAAGATACGTTGAGTACGAGCGTACTCAGCAAGTTCACTAGAAAGGAGTGTTTGATGCACTATATATACAGCCGGAGACCATAGGTCGTAGGCAATGCAGGTTTTCGTAAACATTTCTTCAAAGGTTGATTTTATTTTGAAAAGCTAGGTCCGTCAATCTTCATGGGTTTACCAGAACTTTCATGGAGTTCCTTTCCCATAGCGTTTGGATCTTCTTCCCGGAACAGGGAGTAACAAGTTACAGTTCTTACACTCTACAAAGGTGCGTTACTTTACCTATAAGAGACCTTATCCTTGTTGCACAACCAAGTCATGACCTTGTCCATACTTCCTTGGTATGGGGCCCAGTCTAAGATCCAAGCCAATCACTGCCCTCTCCGCGACTCCATATGTATGTACGATCCTTCGGGGCCGGCTCACCTCCGTTAATCCCCCTTTCAGGCAGGCTAAAACCCTAATGAGTTCCCGAAGACTCTATGACCTGGTGCCCTGGAAAGTTCCATATCAAATGGACTATAACACTAAAAACCATTCATAGATAATCTAGACACCAAAAGTGTGGGGCATAAGGGTGCCCACCCATATGTTGGATCCGCACAAGGAATCACAATGTCACGTTAAGGTCGTCTTGCCTCAATACGAGAGGAAAAGGATACAGCTGACTTCTCCGTCCTATTCCAAATCTCATGGTTAACGCGTAATATACGACGCAAGAATCACTGACGACATTGGTTGTTAAGTCCTAGATAATATGTTCCTTTACCACCGGAACTTTCATAATAGGTTATTACCTCATGGTAAATAACCTATAATCATATTATTATGAAAATAGTGTTTTCTGACCTTTTTCAAATGCAGGTGATGACAACACTGGATTTTCAAAATACTTTACAGAAAATAATAAAAGGATATGAGCAAGTGTGAACTTGCCTTTTGTGATTGCAAGATTATGCACTCACGGTCTTCGAGATAATATAAGATCCAATATCTGAAATCAGCATCATTGGTCCGATAAGGACTAATGTTTAAAGAGCAAGATGCTATTATGCATAAGTAATATAATGCAATTTCATAAACTCGAATCCCGGGGATAACGTTGTTCTAGGGTTTTGTCAACACCCGGATTTTTAATCCCAGGTGCTTGTGATGCCATACATCGCAATCCCAGGATTACCATTTTTGTGAGACATAACAGATTTGGATATCACAGTACATCATCCATTACAAACCATACATAAGGTCTTACACAAATAAGGATCTCATGATCCAGTTCTTAATACAATTCAAGCAGCGGAATAACATAATAATAACGATAGCGTAGGCGAAGCTCCATCTTCATGGTCACAGTCAATGCTAACGATGGGAGATGATCCTAGTTGTCGTAACCTTCCTACGGTCCGTCATCCTGATACTCCTCTTCATAGTCTGGCCACGGGAATAGCCAGGGACAAAACCATGAGTACTCTTTAAGTACTCGCAAACTAATACTAATAAGTTAAGGGGTTTTTTGTAGTAGGATACTAAGCTCTATGGTTGTTTTGCAAAAAGCCAAATTTACCTCTACTAAGTTCAAAGGCAAAGATAACTAGTTGAATGTTTTATAACACCTAAGTGGGAACTTGAATTTCATATCACAACTCTGTTGTGGTCAAGTCAAAGTCACAAATCACTTCACAAGTTGTTTTGAAAACATCTGACGGGGGAACAGTATGGCCACTCCAACTGTCCGTAACCGCGGATGCGGCTATTCAAATAGTTTGACACTCTGCGGAGATTGTACACTTTCACCACAACATTCGATACATCCGTCAAGAACAATCCTGAATTCACCATACTCAGTATGCGGATAATCAATCATAACCTTTCAATTACACACCCTAGTATAGGCACCTCTCCTGTGAGTTTGGCCTCCCAACAATGACCAACTGTCATCTTAGGAACTGCACACGTGGACAATCTTCACAAGGTAGCCTCAGCTTAGACCTTGTCCGCAAGGGAACCCATACTAAGTTATATAAATTTCCAGTCAATCCCTACCCAATTTTCGGGTATTGTAGTTGTACGGTAAAATTGGAATGGTATTGCATCCAGACAACCATCAGTTTTATAAAGGGCTAAGGCTCATGCCTCAACATTTTCATCGTCAAAATCATCTGGTGTTTTCAAGAACACATGTCAAAACATTTCAGTAGAATGACTCATCATTCTAAGGTTTTCATCCATTTTCACCAAGTATTCCCATCTAAAGTTGATCAAGTTTTATGCTTAGCACTAGCATCTATAAATGGGGGTAAATACTAATGAGGGGTGGTAAACAAGTGGGGATTTACTAAGTTTAATCTCATGTCTTAGGATGACATCAAGATTATCTAACTTGGGCCAGATTTTATGCTCTTTATGCTACCTTCAGTTATCTTTCTAGAATCTACAAGTCACTAAGTAAACTCTAAGGGAAAGCTTTGATAAAGAAAATAAAATAAAGTATTAAGCTTGCAAGTAAAAATAGGATTGGGTATCAAGTGGTGTAAGTTTGCTAAGTTAATAGCTTGCTAAATTGCACGTGTTAGCTTGCCTTGTGCAGAGTAGTGGTTGAAGTTCTCCTCGGCTTCTTCCTCGTAGTATCCTCCTTCCTCCTCGTATCCTTGGTCGATACTAGCGTCTATAAATAAATACGAGGTACACAATCACCAAACAATACTTAAATATTTCCAATCATCACACCAAGGTTCACACTAGGTGATCATCATTACTAACATTACAAGATTAAAGCTCTTGTCTTATTTATTTTATTTTTAGAAAAGTAATTTCTACTTATTGAAAAACTACTTAAGATTTTGACACATGTCATCACCACATATTTCAGTACATGGGAATGTGATTTAAAGTGGTGTCACAATTTAATAAGGTTTAACCTTTTTATTTTAATTAAATAAAGTGACTAGAAAGTCCTATGTGGCATTCTTTTATTAGTTGAACATAATTTCTGCAAGTAAACCCATATTTTTTTTATATATTCTGAAAGGTATGGTCAAATGTGATTTTTTGAGAGTTGGAATCAACTCAAAAGCTATTATGGTTGAATTTTGAAAAATGTTTGAATGCAGAAAAGCTTCTGCCTTGTTATTTTTACCGTGGGTGATCTACAAATCCAAATGGTTCGAATCCAACGGGCTTGGATTAAGCATTTCAGTACCTTTCTAACAAAATTGGTTTCATGCCTTTTGGTTCAGTGAATCAAGATGAGTTGATTTTGAAGCAACAAAGAGAACTAGGGTTTGAGTTTAAATGAAAAATCTAAATTGCAACTAAGTGGGTTGCGCGGGAGAGTCACTGGGTCGGCCCACTACGCACAGCGTGCGTGCGGGCTGCTGACAGATGGGGTCCATAAGTCAGCAGAACTAACTAACAAAATGGTATCTATGAATCTGAGCCTTACGATCTAATTCTAATCCAACAGCTGAGGGTCTTCGTTAACAACGAGCTACTCCGGGGAGGAACTAACCCTAACGCGGCCAGTGGGGGTCTAGGGCGGCTCACCGGGGCTCCAGCGATGGTCGGCGACGGGGGCACATGACGAAGTCGATGATGATGGTTCTCCTTGTACCGACAGCTTCTCCTGGGGCGGCTTCAATCGACGGCTCCCTTATCCTCCAGCAGGGGCGGGCTCCGGCCAAATTTCGGTGATAGAGAGCTTGCCTTGCTCCGGGAAGAAGTGGGAAGGATCAGTGCGAGGTGGGGAGTGAGATGGTGTGGAAGAATCGAGCTAGGGAGGCCTCCTTTTATAGGCGAGCAAGAGGGGCAGCACGACATGGGCTGAGGTCGTCGGAGGCGACGGTACAGGCGGCTATCGACGTGGCTGAGGCTAGGGGACTGTGCGGGGTCTCCTGGCGATCATTGCTATCTTAAAGGCGAGGCGTAGGGTGGTGGGGTTTGGTCTGGAACGTGCGGTGCTCTGCACGGTACCGACAACGAACTTCGCGGCATGCGGCGGCTACGAGGTACGGTCGAGGAAACGAGCATGTCTAGTGGTCTCCTGGGACGGTGGGGTTTGTGCTGGCGGGCGGCAAGGGCTCGAGGTAGTCGTGTTGAGTGGGAATGGCGTGTGCACGGTGGGGCACGTCGGCATGGTCGACAGCGGTGCGGGCACGACATTTCCGGCGGTTCCTCTCTCCGTCTTCGAGCTAGGGCTGGTCTAGAGGGGGCGGTGAGGCATGGGCAGCATGCCAGACAAGGTTGGCGCAGCTAGTTCTTCCTCTAGCTTGCTGTCCATATTGGGGTGGCAAGGTGAGGCTCGGCCTGCTCACCGTTGATGGCAATGGCAAGCTCACAGTGGTGTTAGAGGTTACGAACTAAGCTAGATGATCTACTAAATTCTTGTTGCAACCAGAGTGGGAACAAGGTTGGCCAAATTTACTGCTGCAAATAGTGTTAGATGTTTGTTTGTTTTGTGTTTGCAAGGTGTTTGATGAAATGGCCAAAAGAACTTTAAATTTTAATTTTGAATTCAAACTTGGTGGGTTTGCTAGGCACATGCTAGGGAGTATCTAGTTAGTTGGGTTAGTCAAGGGGCACTGGTTTGGTTGGGTTTTGAAAATGTGGGATCTTCACATATGTTAAAGATTCAATTTTGAATTGTGATTTGAATAAGGTTGCCAAATGTTTCTGCAAGTTTGAAAGGTGGGCTTTGATTCACTTTTACTTGGTATAGCAAGGGGTGAAAATAATTGGAAAAGTTTCTGTTTGAAATCTTGGACTAGAAACACTCAAAGTGACCTAGTGAGCAAGATTGGCAAAAATGACCATTTGCTTTATTTGATTTTTTTATTTTCTCTTGATTTGTTTCTACATGGAATTGTTTTGTATGATGTTATATTCATCTTTAAACCATTTCTTGCTATTTTGGTTAATAACACAAGTTCATTCATGCATTTATCAAATCATCACATACACACATGCATTCATATGGTTTTTATTAATCAAAGTTTTTGTTAACCCTAATTTTAGTGATTTAGAGTTTGATGATCATTGTTTTATATTTTTGGGATGTTACAAACCTTCCCCCCTTAAACAAAATCTTGTCCTGAGATTTGAAAAAGAAGGAAAAATATTACCGAGGATTTAAAGAGATCGGGAAACTCCGTCCTAATGTGATCTTGTCGCTCCTAGGTAGCTTCTTCTTCAGTGTGGTTGCTCCACTGAATCTTGAGAAACTTGATGCTTTGGGTTCTGGTGGTTATGAAAGCTTCTTCCAAAATAGGATGGGTACTTCGGGATACGTCAGGTCATCGTTGATCTCTATGGTCTGATGATCAATGTTCTTGAAAACTTCAGTCTCCTCCAGAACTTCAAGGCATTTGCAAAGTAACGATATATGGAACACATTGTGTACTGTTGACATCTCCTCGGGCAGTTCCAATTGATATCATTCTTCTCCTCAACGATTCAGAATCTTGAAGGGTCCGATATATCTGGGAGCTAACTTTCCCTTGAGCTGAAAACGCTACATTCCCTTCAAAGGGGACACTTTGAGATACAAAAAATCTCCGATATTGAAAGCAAGGTCTCGATGTATCTTGTCGGTGGATGCTAGGGCTGGTCGAGAGGGGGCGGTGAGGCATGGGCTGCATGCTAGACAAGGTTGGCACGGCTAGTTCTTCTCCTAGCTTGCTGTCCACACTGGGGTGACATGGGTGCTCTCGGCCTGTTCACCATTGATGACATTGGCAAGCTTACAGTGGTGCTAGAGCTTAGTTAAGGTTGCTAGATGATCTACTAAGGCTAGTGTAACCAGAGAGGGAACAAGGTTGACTCAAAACACTGCTCAAAATAGTGTTTGTGATTTTGTTGATTTGAATCTGCAACCTGTTTGATGAAATGGCCGCATGAACTTTAGTTTTGAATTTTAAAAAGATTTTTGGTGGGTGTGCTAGGAATGTGTTGAGGATTCTATGGATGCTTGGGTTTTGAAAATTGAGCTTGTTTGAGTGGTTTTTGAAATAGTGGGATCTTCCCATATGAAATAGATTCAATTTTCAACTATCTTTTAAACTAAGCATTTAAATGTTTTTGCATGATCACAAAGTGGGCATTGGTACCTTGTTATGAGTACTATCAAGGGGTGCAAAGATCTAAACATGTTTCTGTTAAGTTCTGAAAGTTAGAGACAACCAAAGTAGGCATGGGAGTTAATTTGGCCAAAGTGACCATTCACTTAATTTGTTTGTTTTAATTTGTTTGTCTTTGGGAAAAGTGTGGGGATTGTTTATATGATGTTTATATCACCTAAGAATCACTTTACAAGCAAAGAAACACATAACCAAGGCAATTCAAAAGAATCCAAATTTTAATACACACACATATGAATGCTTTCATATTTTTAATTGGAAAAGTTTTTGTTAACCCTAATTTGATGATTAGAGTTTGATGATTCAAGTTTAATATTTTTGGGATGTTACAAACCTTCCCCCCTTAAACAAAATCTCGTCCCGATATTTGAAAAGGGACGAAAAATATTACCTAGGATTTGAAGAGATCGGGAAACTCCGTCCTGATGTGATCTTCGCGCTCCCAGGTAGCTTCCTCTTCTGTGTGGTTGCTCCATTGAATCTTGAGAAAAATGCTTTGGGTTCTGGTAGTTCTGAAGGCTTCTTCCAAAATACGGATGGGCACTTCAGGATAGGTCAGGTCATCATTGATCTCTATGGTCCGGTGATCGATATTCTTAAAGACTTCAGTCTTCTCTAGAACTTCGAGGCACTTGCGAAGTAATGAGATATGGAACACATTGTGCACGGCTGACATCTCTTCGGGTAGTTCCAATTGATACGACACTTCTCCTCGACGGTTCAAAATCTTGAAGGGTCCGATATATCTGGGGGCTAACTTTCCTTTCAGTTGGAACCGCTGCATTCCTTTCAATGGCGACACTTTCAGATACACAAAATCTCCTATGTTGAAAACGAGGTCTCGACGTCTCTTGTCGGTGTAACTCTTCTGTCTGGACTAGGCTGTCTTGAGGTGCTCATGAATCTTGTGAACCTTCTCTTCTGCTTCTCGTAGGATGTCGGGTCCGAAAATCTGACTCTCTCCTACTTCCGACCAGTTCAAAGGGGTGCGACACTTACTTCCATACATGAATTCAAATGGGGCCATTTGCAAACTAGCTTGATAACTGTTGTTGTATGAAAATTCTGCAAACGGCAGACAGTCTTCCTACTTAGATCCATATTCTAACACACATGCTCTCAGCATATCTTCGAGTATTTGATTTACTTGCTCCGTTTGTCCATCGGTCTGAGGGTGATACGCGGTGCTGAAATCGAGGCGGGTTCCTAAACCTTCTTGGACTTTCTTCCATAATCTCGAGGTAAACTGAGTTCCTCGATATACGATGTTCTTGGGGACTCCATGCAAACTGACGATTCTAGCGATGTATAACTCCGCTAGCTTCGAACTCTGATATGTGGTCTTGACGGGTAAGAAATGGGCAACTTTGGACAACCTATCCACTATGACCCAGATAGAGTCATTTCCCCTACTAGAAGTAGGCAATCCAGTGATAAAAGTCCATTCCAACGGAATCCCATTTCCATTCCGGAATCTGCAATGGTTGCAACAATCCAGCGGGTCTGATGTCCTGCCTTGACTCGCTGACATATATCACACTTGGCGATATAGCTTCCGATTTCTCTCTTCATCTTATGCCACCAAAATTGCTCTTTCAAGTCTTGATACATCTTCGTTCCTCTGGGGTGGATAGAATAAAGAGTATCATGAGCTTCCTTTAGAATAACTTCTTTCAACTCAGAATCTGCTGGTACACAAAGGCGTCCTTTGTACCACAGAACTCCTTCTTCGTCTTCGGTGAATCCGGGTACTTTGCCTGTACCGATACGACGCTTGATTCCATCGATACTAGCATTTCCTTTCTACGCCTCTTTGATCTGGCTGATTAAAGTGGGTTGAAGTTCTATGCTAGCCAAAAATCCTTCACTTACTAATTCCATTCGAAAATCTTCCATCTCTTTGTGCAAGCTTGGTTGCTCCTTCAAAATCATGGAGTTCAAGCGGCACCGCAATCTGCTAAGGGCATCTGCTACCACATTGGCTTTACCAGGGTGATAGTGAATGTCCAGGTCGTAATCCTTGATTAGCTCAATCCATCTTCTCTGTCTCATATTCAGCTCCTTCTGAGTGAATATATACTTCAGGCTCTTGTGATCCGAATAGATCTCACAACGGTTTCCCATCAGGTAATGCCTCCATGTCTTCAGGGCTAGAACTACGGCTGCGAGTTAGAGGTCATGGGTTGGGTAATTTTGCTCATGTTGTTTCAGTTGTCGAGATAGATAAGATATAACTTTGCCTTCTTGCATTAGCACACATCCGAGACCGATCTTGGATGCATCACAATACACGTCAAAGGGCTTTGTGATATCCGGCATGATTAAGATTGGGGCTGAAATCAATCTTCTCTTGAGTTCTTGAAAACTCGCTTCACATTTGTCTGTCCATTCAAACTTCTTGTCCTTCTTCAGCAATTGGGTCATGGGTCTGGCAATAGTCGAGAATCCTTCTACGAACTTGCGGTAGTATCCCGCCAATCCGAGAAATGCACGAACTTGGGTTTGAGTGGTTGGGGCTTGCCAATCTTCGACATCTTTCACCTTTGCAGGGTCAACGGGAATTCCTCTGGCTGATACAATGTGACAAATCCTACCTCCTGTAACCAGAATTCGCATTTGCTAAACTTGGCATACAACTGATGATCTCTAAGGGTTCCAAGAATGGTCCTTAGGTGTAGCTCATGTTCTTCTTCTGATTTGGAATAAATCAGAATGTCGTCGATGAAAACAATGACAAACTTATCCAGGAAGTCCATAAAAATCTTATTCATGAGATTCATGAAATAAGCGGGGGCGTTGGTTAATCCAAAAGACATGACAGTATACTCGTATAATACATATCTGGTGGTAAAGGCAGTCTTGGGAATATCCTCTACGTGAATCTTGAGTTGATGATAGCCAGTTCTAAGATCAATCTTAGAAAACACTTTAGCACCGGTCAACTAATCAAAGAAATCTTCTATCTTGGGTAATGGGTACTTGTTCTTCATGGTGACATCATTCAACTTCCGGTAATCCATACACAAACGGTTTCCTCCATCCTTCTTGTCCACGAACAAGACAGGTGATCTCCATGGTGACGCACTTGGTTGAATCAATCCAATTTCCAGCATGGCATCCAGTTGCTTCTTCAGTTCTTCTAGTTCAAACTGGTTCATACTATAGGGTCTCTGAGCTATGGGTCCTATTCCGGGGATTAGTTCGATGATAAACTCGATATCCTGATCTGGGGGCATACCAGGCGAAACATCTGGAAATACATCGGGGTATTCACAAACTATCCGGACTTGGTCAATGGTAGGTTGGGCTATACTCTTGTTGCACTTGAATTGGCGAGGTAAGGTTTCAGATATATGCTCGACTGATATTCCAGCGGTACTGGTCATGGTTATGGCTTTCTTGGCATAGTCAATCAATCCTTTATGTTTGGACATCCAATCCATTCCTAGTACTACTTCCAAACCTTTAGTTCCGAGTACTACCAGATTAGCATAAAAATCTATGCCATGGATTCGGATAGGGACGACTTTGAAAATTTGCCTAGCTTTGGTGGTGGAACCGGGGATTTGAACAATCATAACATGCTTCAGTTTGGTTGGTTGAATCTTACTAGTGCATGCAAATTCGTCGGTGACAAATGAGTGCGATGCACCAGAATCAAATAACACTCGAGCAAGTACTGAATTAACAGAAAACATACCCAGCACGACGTCTGGCGCTTCCTGGGCTTCTTCAGCATGCATGAGAAAAAGACGGCCATTGCGGTTGAGCGAATTCCCTAGGGCAAACCTTCTTCCATGCTGAACACGACGCTGCTGCTGAGCTGGGGAATTGGCATTGGAATTAGGGGCTACGGCATTCTTCTTGGGGCACTCATTGGAGTAGTGACCCTTATTTCCATAGTCATAGCAAGTCACTTGCGACTTGTCCTTTGCTGCAACAGGCACAACATTGCTTCCAGTCCTCGGGGCAGTGTTGGTGTTGGCGGTAGCATTGTTGTTGTTGAACTTGGGTGGTGCACGGTTGAAATTGCTAGAGTTGCCGGGGTTGTTGTGATTTCCTCCGGGCCTTGGGTTTCCATGGTTGGGATAGGTCGGACGGTTCATCGGGGGTCTGTTGGTTCTTGGGGCAAATCCTAGAGATGGGTTAGGGCGATACTTTGGGGTCTGATGGGTTCCTGGCTGATGCATCATGCGACGCTTGCGGTTCTCATTGGCTTGGTTGATCTTTCCTTCCATCTGGATGGCAGAGTCGACAAGGGCTTCAATATCTGCAAAGGGGATATTGACCAACACAGTCTGCATCTCATCATGCAAACCATTCAGGAATCTCTCTTTCTTCTCGGCTTCGGTGTCGATCTCATCCGGGGTATACCTAGCTAATGACAAGAATTTGTCACGGCATTCCACTATGGTCATCCTTCCTTGCTTTAGCTCTCTGAACTCATCTCTCATCCTCTTGATCAAACCCGGTGGCACATGGGTTCTGCTGAACTTCACCTTGAATTCTTCCCAGGTCATCCTCTGTCCTCCGGTCATTGCACGAACACTGTTTCACCATGCTCTTGCATCTCCGGCTAGATAATGGGTGGCGAACTGTTGTGGGAATGGTCACGGCAGATGCTGCAATCGGCAGCGAGTAGTAGAACGAGGGGAAAGGGCGGCCAGCCATCTGCGGTGCGAGATGAGGGCGGAGACACAGGGTTTTACCCAGGTTCGCCCCCCCGGAGGGTAAAGACCTACTCCTGCTAGATTGTAATATGGAGGTGGTACAATGGGCGAGCTCGGCGGCTAGGCGGCGAGTCGCTTGGGCGTATGATGGAACGTATCTCTACACGCCCCACAGGGATGTTTATATAGGCTCTCCTCCCCTAGGGTTTACATATCTCAACCGAATCAGTTAAGGCTTCGGTACTCGTTTAACCTAATCCGACTGGGCCAATCTACTCGCCTGGGCCTTCAGCTTCCAGTCGCTTGGATCCACGCTGGGCCTTGATCCAGTCGCCGTCCTGCAGGCCCACTCGCCAGGTCTTGGGCCAGTCGGAAACGTCCTGCTGGGTATACCCCGGTAGACGCATCCCCATCAGTAGTCCCCGAGGCCGTCGTCGATTAGGCGTAGGTGGCTGCTGGCAGTCGGAGTATACGGCTTCAGAGTAGACATCCAGTCGAATCGTCGGCGGGCTCCTGTATAAAGGAGAAAACTAATCATCCAGATCGCAGCTTTGGCGAGTCGAGTCGGCGAGCCGAGTGGCTGAAGTTGGACCGTTAAACGTGGTCAAACTAGCCGTTGGGGTAATCCAACGGTAACTTTTGGCGTAATCACCGCGTAGTAACGGCTCCCTGATTTGGCGGGTAACAACCGCTATATAAGGGGAATGGCAGGCGATCAGAGAACCACCTTCTCGCCATTTCCTCCGATTGCACGCACTTTCGCCTCCCTTCGCATCGCGATCCAGCCGACCAGAAATCCTCCGACCCCCCACAAATCCTTCCGCCATGGCCCTCTCCACCGAACCTTGGGGCAGATATAAGTGCACGAGGGCGCAACTGGCTTCCTTTGAGGAGGTCGAGATCCTGCGAGCCGGCTGCTGGCGCATCCCCGCGGCCGGAGAGGTGACCCCGAGCCCGCGAGAGAGGGAATTCATCTGCTTCACCAGTCATCTAGAACGGGGGCTAGGATTCCCCACGTCCATGTTCTTCCGGCACTTCTGCGCCTACTACAGGATCCAACCATCGGATCTAGGTCCCCACAACATCGAGCAGCTCGCCATCTTCGTGGCGTTCTGCGAATGCTACTTGGGCTGCCGGCCCTACTTCCCTCTATGGCAAGATCTGTTCCACGGACGGATCAGCCGCGAAGAGGTGAGCGGCCCAATGCTTGCCGCAGGTGGCCTAACCTTCCAGCTAAAGTCGAAGGCTTCGTTCTTCGACTTGATGCTGCCCGCCAAGGCGGCGAGCGACTGGAAAAAATCTTGGTTCTATGTTGCCGAAGCGACCCCGGAGGGTGAGACGGCGATCCCACGGTACTCCGCCGACCGGTCCGAACCGTGCCGTCTTCAAGCCGGCAAGCTCCCCAGCGACCAGCGGATGGTTGTGGACGAGATGCTCCAGACCATCCGCGGTCTGAAGAAGAAGGGCCTCCAGACAATAAACTTGTACAACTGCTGGCTCGGGCGGCGGCTCGTCCCGCTGGCTCGGCGCGAGCACTACATGTACCAGTACACCGGCCGGGAGGACTCGACGAAGTCCTGCCTCGCCGAGTGGAAGCTCGAGGACTACACCGCAGCACTGAAGAAGATCACCTAGGTGGTGTACCTGGACGCACAGGCTAGGGTCGCCCCTACACCGCAAAGCGTCCAGCCCCAACGGTAATCACCTCGCTTCATTCGCAGTCGCAGTTTTTGCAGTCGCGGTAATTCTAATTGCATCTTGCGTTCAATGCAGCTATTCCAAGTGGTGGAAGGATGGCTCCCGCCTTCGGACGACGAGAATTTGAGCTCGTCCGTCCAGGACATGGGCGAGTCGCCTCCCACCAAGGGCGACGCCGGGAGCAATGAGAGTGATAACGACTATGAGTCCGAGGAGGAGGTCGCCCCACTGGTCCGCAAGACCCGCGGGCAGCGTCAACGTGAGCTTGAGGCGAGCAAAAGCCTCGAGCGTCATGACAACGATGAAGAACTTCCGGAGACCACCTCACGCCGCCAGGCTACTCCATCGAAAAAGAAGAAGAAGAAGGAGAAGGAGGCGAAGGCCCCTCCGAAGAAAAAGACGAAACCGACGAGGCCGGCCTCGCCGCCGCGCTCGGCGAGCAGCTCCGACGCCCCAGCCCGGCCAAGGACGAGGCGCCACCAACGGCAACCGCGCTGGACACGGCCGCTGTCGAGGTGCCACTGGCTTCGATGCCTCCTCCATTCGTCCCAGTCTCTGGGCTGGGGATGTTCCGACTGCGGCTGCTTCGCCTCGCAGGGAGGCTTCTGCCGAAGATGTCCCAGAGGCTCCGGTTGCGGCCTTGACGACGAAGAAGCCGTCCGTGTCTTGGGCACGCGATGTCCTGGAGATGGGGCTCAGCCGATGACTGGGCCCTGAACTGGAGAAGCCGGCCGGCCTCCGCACGGGGCTACGCTTCATTCCAGTCGCCAAGTGAGTACACTCACCTTCCTTTGTCTTCCATAGCAGCTTGAATTATCTTGCTTACATGATTGCTGTACAGGACCGAAGTGAAGAGGATGGGCCACCCGACCGTGGCTAAGGTGCCATCCGTCATCAGCGAGGAGGATCCTTCCCGTAAGAGGAAGGCAGACGAGGTCGTCGTCCCTACGGATGGCGGCAAGAAGGCCAAGGGCGATGACGTCGTCACGATTTCTGACGACACGGCGGTCGCGCCAACTGAGCCCGTAACAGAGGCGGCCGCGTCCACGAAGGAGGGCGCTCCCTCGCCTGGAGCGGCCGAGCCGACCTCCTTTGAGGCGGGTGCCTCCATCGCGACATTCCCGCTCTTCATGGCCAAAGCGGCCGCGGCGAGTGGAACTTCGCCCTCGAGCCGTGCACCTGGGTTCGCCGATGCGGAAGTCGACCAGCATCGTGGGTACACTCCAGCTCTCCTCGCATCCGTGGACGCGATACAACTCCATGGCATGCTTGGCGCAGCCATCCAGGTATGTCCAGTCCCCGAGGATCAGGTCGGTGTTTTGCAGCGGTCTGATTCTTTTAGTGTCGTGTTTTTATTTTTCGCATCCAGTCCCCGAGTGCGCACTCGCTGAATTTCAGCGGGTGGGCATTTAGGATTTCTTGATTTCCAGTCCCCGAGTGCGCACTCGCTGAATTTCAGCGGGTGGGCACTTAGGATTTCCTTATTGCCAGTCCCCGAGTGCGCACTCGCTGAATTTCAGCGGGTGGGCACTTAGGATTTCTTGATTGCCAGTCCCCGAGTGTGCACTCGCTGAATTTCAGCGGGTGGGCACTTAGGATTTCTTGACTGCCAGTCCCCGAGTGCGCACTCGCTGAATTTCAGCGGGTGGGCACCTAGGATTTCGCTTTGGTTGACTGTTTGAATTGTGTGCAGGGTCTGCAACGTGAGTCAGCTGACCGATTGGCAGCGAAACACCGCGCGGAGAAGGAACTGGCCGCTGTCCAAGAGGCGAATAAGGGGCTTGAAGCAGTTGCCGCGAAGGCCGAAGAGGCCCTCCAGGGACTTATCCCCGCGGGTGAGTTGGCGGCGGCGCAATTGGCACTGAGCTCGGCAGAGAAGCGGATCGCCGAACTCGAGCGCGAGCTGAGGGAGGTGTAACTACCTCGGTGAATTACGCTCCTAGTTACCAGCCTGGATGAGTAGAAATGGTTGAAATAGTATGGTGGGGCCCAAATGCCACTCACAGGTAGACCTTTCGGCCGTCCCAACCATTTCCACACATCGGGACAAGAACGGGCGGCGTAATCGGCAGGCGAAGGGATCAACTACATACACAAATGAGTATGTATGCAAGCCACCATACAACAGTACATCAGAGCCATTCCATCTAAAAAGAAAGGAAAATATAGCAACACCATACGGCAAGAACCAAATATCCTAGATAGATATAATAGTTTAGGATATCTCATACATCAATCAACAGAGTATCAAGCGGAAGCGGAAGACAAAATCCGAGTACGGATAAGAAGCAAATTGGCATAAGATGCCCCATAAATAAGCAGATCCCGCCCACAGATCTCACGGATCCCCGTTCCCGGAATCTCTACACCGAATGATCGTTGCCCACATCGTCCGTCTCTTCCACCCAGTATCCATCTTGCGAGGGTACCTGTTCATCTGAACCAATAATTTATCGTGTGAGACCCTAGGGGTACTCAGCAAGTCTTTATGCTGCTAAAGGGGACAAAACCTGGGGTGACGCAATTGCAGCAAAAGATAAACCCTAACAATTCTATAGATACTTGCTAACCATCCGCCTAACCAGAGATAGACGGATCTCCGTGAATTAATATCAATAGTTATAACATTTATAACGGTAATCTTAACAGATCCATCCTCCTCCTCGCTTACCGACGAGGAAGCGGACGAACAACCCCCATCCGTTGGTAGTTTTATTAACCATTCCATGAGTGTTGCACTATTTACTAGTCAGGTACCTAGACTAGTCAAATTTAAAGCGGTACTTTAGTTATGCTTGTCTATGATCGAGAAACTGTGCTCCAAGTCGTCCATAACCGCGGACACGGCTTTCAGAAAGTTTTACCCTGCAGGGGTGCACATATAGCAACACACACTCGATATGCCTCGGAAAAACCAAATCCAAACCCAACGAGGTAGTCACGACAAAGCGATCACAGGATTCAGAAATATTTCAGGGGGCCACCCCATTAAGCTACCCGCGACGAAGCTGGCCGGCTCCGAGACGGACTCAAGGTTTGCGCCAATGGCTGTGAACGACTAGGAACCCGAAAATGTGACTGGGCTTGTCGACACCGCGAAAACACTCCGCTTTCATAAACAGTACAGTGTGCAGTACCTCGCACAATTTAAATAAAGCAGTAAAGCATGGCATAAGTACAGGATAGTAAATAAAACCTCAAACTAGTTTGTGGCCCCAAGAAATAAGAATGAATCAAGCTCTGGCTCAGGGGGTCCATAAGGCCTCCCGGATGTGGATAGCGCGAATATTCAGGGAACAGGAATCTCGTACTCGGGGTCTTACGGGACACAAGTGAGCCTAAAAACCAAATAGCAAATATGGCTCACCGATGCCACTTTCATTAGTTATCCCATTACTACTCAGGTTAAGTTCTTTAGGTACCTCGTTATCCATCAGACACTCACATACCCTACACATGCTGTTCTACGACTCGCATGGCTCAAACAACTCCTGTAGTAATGGCTCATGGGATGGAGGAACAAGCTTCGGTGGGGTTTAAAAGTAAAGGCTATGCAATACTTGGGATTCAATTTAATGCATTCGCGACTCAATGATGCAAGCATAAGATAGAGGCAATAGGTACTATATGTATGCAAGCATGTGGTAGTGCTTGCCTGGCAGCTCAGTTGAAGCAAGAGATGGATCTGGGTAGTGCTCCTGGTTCTCTTGATATATCCCCTGCTCAGCGTCTATTCGAAGAAGAACCAAACAAACAAGGGCCAACATAAATAAAGTGCACAAGCATATGAATAAATGCGACAAGCAAACAATCATGCCATGATGAATGATGCACAATTTGCATGGCAATAATGTAGCATGGCATGGGTGAGGTGTGGAATACAAGAATAAATCATTTTATTTAGTTTTGGCCCCAATTTATTCACAATTAAGTTGCTGTCCACAATATATTTATATGATGCATGCTTCAAATCAAACCATGGAATGCATAAACAGAAAGGTCTCGTCAAGCTAATCATTTTAGACATATTATTTATTAAATTTGGAGTTATAAAACCAAAGTTATTAATTTATTAAGTCAAAAGGGCATTTTATTGTAATTTTTTTTAACTTGGAAAATAAAGTGTCCAAAATATATTTTGAATGGCATATTTCAATTTCTCATATTTTTCTGATTTTAAAACATATATTATTTGTATTATTTGGATTTATATTTTAAAAGTTATTAAAAATCAGATTTAAATTTGAATTTGAAAAGATTTTAAAAAGAGTTGAATTAAAACAGATTAAACAGAAACTTTTTATACTCAGTCTAATCTAGCCACAGACGCTTACAAGTGGGGCCAGGCTGACTGGGATTCCACAATGCACAGAAAAACATTTTACACCGCGGCTATTCTAGCTCAAGCGAAAGACAGGTGGGCCAGCGACCACGCGGGTCCACACGGCAGTGGGCGAAAGACAGGCACTGACGGATGGGGCCAAGGTGGAACGCGGGTTGAGATTTCTAGGGGCCAGGGGGTTCTCTGCAAAGCGGGCACTGCGGCTGACGGTGGGCCCAAAAGGTACCGCGGGTTGACGCAGACAAAACGTGGGGGGGGGGGGGTATGCGCAAAACGACCACGCGCGCACTGTTTCTCTTCTCTGCATCTCTGACGAGCGGTCGATGCGCGACAGACGCAGCACGGCGCGGGCGGGGATCGATCTCTCGACCTGGGGCTCGCGTGCGGAAGCGGCTACCGCTGCGGTTGCTTGGGCTAGGTGACAGAGAGGTGGGCGCGGCCTAGCTAGGGCTTCTGCGTCGCTACAGCGAGGCGGACCGAGCGCGACACCGGCGCACAGAGCGTGCACGACGAAACGCCCGGTGAATCTAGGGCGGCACGGCGAGGCGGACCGTGTCAGGGAGGGAGAGGGGCTCACCGCGAGGCTGTCGGTGGCGGCGGTTCGGCTCGAGGCGCAGGCGATCGACGAGGACGCAGACAGACGGCCGGCTAGGGTTTCGCGTCGGCCTCGTGCTGGTTCTGGCGGCTCTGGTCCTCCTCCTCCTCGACGGCGAGCGCAGGGCGATGCAGGGGAAGCAGAGGAACGTCCTCGAACGCTTCCACGACGGCCACGCTGGCTGGATCGGCTGGGCGCGGTGGAGGCCGAGGTTTTGGCGGCGAGGTGTAGACGGTGGCGGTGGAGAAGGAGGGCGAGAGGGGAGGCTATGGGGCGGATCTGGGCGAGCAGAGGAGAGCCGTGGGGGAGGAGATAAGGCAGAGGGAGGGAGGATGCCGTGGGGAGCAGGTAGATGGGGAAAAGGTGGCCTTCGGTGCCCCTTTTCCTCCTCTCCTCCTTCACGTGCTTGGTCGGGAAGGCAGGGCAGGGGCATGCATGTGACGTCCAGGTGGGGCCAGAGGGCGAGGCCAGGGAGGCAGGGGCAGGCTCGGGTGGTGGGGTCCTCAGGCAGAGAAAAAGAGAGGGAGGGAGGAGCTCGGGTTGGAGCTAGGAGGTGGCTCGGGCTAGGGTTGGCATTAGGGTTGGGGGTAGCTAGGTGGGCCAGGGAGAGGGCCAGGTGGGGCCTGCATGGTAGGGAGAAGGAAGGGCCGAAAGAGAGGGGGAGGTGGTAGCTAGGGTCGGTTTAGGGTTTAGGTGAGAGAGAGAGGGAGGGGTTTAGAGAGGGTGGTATGGTGAAGATGGAGTGGGTGATTAGGGTGGTGGGGTTTAGGTGAGATATAACCCACATGACCAAACATGGATGGGGGAAAGGAGAGAGAGGGAGATGTGGCCTAGGGTTTAGAGGGAGAGAAAAGAGGTGGTGTGGTTTAAGCATGATCATATAAGATCAAGCTAAAAGGAGGAAGAGAGAGATGAGGGGAAAAGATTCACTCAAAACAAATAAAAACCAAATACTAGAAAAGGTGGCACTTGCATGGGCCATGCATGATATTTAATGCCATGCTTATGTTGTGAAAACAAGATGATTTACATGGCATTATTACTATGCATCCCAAAATGTGGAGTAAGGCCCAAGCAAAGGAATTTATAAAGAATTCCAAGTGGAGTATATGGAGATGATCACATTGGATTATATTTAGGACTTGCTAGTGTGTATATGCCACTAGATGATTAATAGTCCCATAAATATCCCAACATGAGTTTCATTCCTTATTAATCCATATGGAAGCTAGGAAAAAAAAAGGGTCCACTCACAAGGCATGCAAAGGTGGCCATGTGGCTCTCATATATCAATAATGTGAAAACAACATGATGCCAAGATGAGAGCATGTGGAAAAGAAATGGATCCATCCCAACCCACATGAGCTAGAGACAAACTCAAATAAAATGCAAAGCTCATATTTTAGTTGGATGGTGGAATTATAAGGTGGTGGAAAGAAAAGGGTGGTGGAGTTAACAAAAGATATGCCCTCAACTCAACTTGGGCATTTGAACAATATATCAAGAACCAAATACAATATCAAGAGGCAAATACAATTAATAATGCATATGAGATACGATCCAAAACAAAAGGGTTTTATATGATGCTCAAATGCAAAGAGGCATGATGACATGAGCATGATATAATTATGATGCAACAATTATATATTTGAAGTAGCCAATATATTACTAGACCAAGTAGCATTACCATTGTTAGACAATTGGGATGCTACAACTCTCCCCCACTAAACCGGAATCTCGCCCCGAGATTCTAGGAAGAAGAAGAAGACTCAAACAGGGTAGGGTACTTGGCACGGAGATCATCTTCACGTTCCCAAGTGGCTTCACCAACGGAATGGTGCGACCACTGCACCTTGCAGAACTTGATGGACTTGTTGCGAGTCCTCCTTTCTGCGACTTCAAGGATTTTTGTGGGGTGTTCTTGATAAGACAGGTCTTCTTGAAGATTGATAAGCTCATGGTCCACGGTCCTGCCGGGATCCTTGAAGCACTTTTTGAGCTGAGAGATGTGGAAAACATCATGGACCTTGAGTTTTTCCGGGAGCTCGAGAGCATAAGCAACTTCTCCTCTTCTGCCACGAATTTTGAAAGGACCGATGTATCTAGGAGCCAGCTTCCCTTTGATACCAAAGAGGTGCGTGCCTCTCATGGGAGTGACACGAAGGTAAACGAGATCACCAGGGACATACTCCATGTCCGTGTGCTTCCTGTCATAATTGCTCTTCTGGCGACTTTGAGCAATCGTCAGATTTTCAAGAATGATGTGAACCTTCTCCTCCGCTTGAGTTACAATGTCAGGGCCAAACAAGATCCTTTCACCTGCACCCGACCAACCAATCAGAGTTCTGCATTTGCGACCATAGAGAGCCTCAAATGGTGCCATATTTAGACTTTTCTGGAAGCTGTTGTTGTAAGAGAATTCAGCATAAGGGAGACATTCTTCCCACTTCATGCCGAACGAGATGACGCAAGCACGGAGCATATCTTCTAGAATCTGATTGATCCTTTCAACTTGTCCTTGCGACTGAGGGTGGTAAGCTGTGCTAAAGTTCAACTTTGTTCCCAAAGCATTTTGGAAACTCTCCCAGAACTTGGAATTGAAGATGCTTCCACGGTCTGAACTGATCTCCAGCGGAACCCCATACAGAGAGACAATTATGTTGATATAGAGCTCAGCCAACTGAATTGCAGAAATTGTTTCCTTGACGGGGAAGAAGTGAGCCACTTTAGAAAGCCTGTCAATGACAACAAAGATTGCATTGTTGCCCTTCTGCGACCATGGAAAACCCGTGATGAAGTCCATCTCTACTTTCTCCCATTTCCATTCCGAGGGTTTCAATGGCTGTAGAAGACCGGAAGGTTTCTGATGGACAACTTTCACTCTGCGGCAGACATCACACTCCGAGACATACTTGGCACAATATCGTTTCAAACCAGGCCACCAATATTGTGTTTTCAAGACCATGTACATCTTTGTGCTGCCAGGGTGGATAGAAAGAACAGAATCATGCGCCTCCTTGAGAACTTGCTCTCTCAAACCCGGGTAGTTCGGAACAAACATCCGGTGTTCAAAGAAAAGCGTGCCTTTATCATCGACGTGGAAGGACTCATACTTCGGAAGCTGAATCCTGGAGATGATGTTTTTGGTGTACGGATCACCAAGCTGACGAGAGCGAACCTTTCCTTCAAGGAGAGGGGTTGCTAGAAGGTTCAGGAGATACCCTTGTTCCACAATTTCAAGGTTGAGCTTGCGGAATTCCTCGCACAAGAGAGGCTGTTGCTCTTCCACCATGAAGTTGTTGACATAAGCTTTGCGGCTGAGAGCATCTGCCATGACATTAGCTTTGCCCGGAGTGTAATTGATGGTCAAATCAAAATCATTGATTGCTTCAATCCATCTCCTCTGGCGAAGGTTGAGATCAGGCTGTGTGAAGATATACTTCAAGCTCTTGTGATCAGAAAAGATTTCACAACGGTTGCCAAGCAAGTAGTGCCTCCATACTTTCAAAGCAAAGACAACTGCTGCGAGCTCGAGGTCATGTGTAGGATAGTTGATCTCATGCGTCTTCAACTGACGAGAGGCATAAGCAACAACTTGTTTTTCTTGCATAAGGACCGCACCCAATCCATGCAAAGAGGCGTCACAGAATATCTGGAACGGCTTGGATGTATCCGAAGGAACCAAGACTGGTGTGGAAGTTAGCTTCTCTTTGAGTGTCTCAATGCTTGCTTGACATGCAGGAGTCCAAAGGTATTTATTGCCTTTCTTGAGGAGATCGGTAAGAGGCTTCGCTATCTTCGAAAAGTTATGAACGAAGCGACGGCAATAACTAGCCAAACCAAGGAAACTTGACATTAACAGGAGGAAGCCATTCAACAATTGTCTTCACAGTTTCCGGATTAACTGCAATGCCCTTGGCAGAGATGACGTGACCAAGATAGGTTACTTGAGGCAGCCAAAACTCACACTTGGAGAACTTTGCATACAAGCGGTGCTCACGAAGCTTGTTTAGGACACACCGAAGGTGTTCTTCATGCTCTTCTTGTGACTTAGAATAGACTAGGATGTCATCCAGATAGACCACAACGAACTTATCAAGATACACCATGAAAACCGAGTTCATGAGCCTCGAGAAGGTGGCAGGTGCGTTGGTGAGACCGAAAGACATGACCGTGTACTCATACAGGCCATAGCGGGTGGTGAAAGCTGTTTTAGGAACATCTTCCTTGCGAATCTTGATTTGGTGATAACCACTTCTCAAGTCAAGCTTAGAGAAAACCACAGCTCCAGCTAGCTGATCAAAGAGATCATTAATCCGCGGAAGGGGATATTTATTCTTGATGGTTTTAGCATTGAGAGCCCGATAGTCCACACAAAGTCTATCAGTCTGGTCTCGCTTCTTCACAAAGAGGGTTGGGCTACCCCAATACGAAGTACTGTGTTGAATGAAACCCAACTTCTCTTGTTCATCAAGCTGACGTTTGAGTTCAGCCAACTCAGCAGGACCCATCTTATAAGGCCGCTTGGAGATAGGAGCGGTACCAGGTTCAAGCTCAATTACAAACTCAACCTCACGATCCGGAGGCATACCTGGCAACTCTTCAGGAAAGACATCTGGGAACTCACAGACCACCGGAACACTCTGAATAGCTTCCATAGCATCAACATTCAGAATCGCCAAAGAGAAAAGCTGGATAGCAGGAGTCAGACTTGGAGAATAGACTATATGGCCTCCAGGAATCTTCAGAGAAACCGAGCGTTCAGCACAATCAATCACAGCTGCATTTGCTGTCAACCAATCCATGCCCAAGATGACATCAATGTCAGAATTTCCCAGAATGATTAAGGAAGCCGAGAACAAAGAGCCACCAATCTCAATTTGATTGCCATGGCTGATTTTTGAAGCTGCCATTGTTGCTCCAGGAGAAAGGACCATTAACCGCTTAAGGAGAGGATCCATATCTAACCCATTCTCATCTGCAAACTTGGTTGACACAAAAGAATGCGATGCACCAGAATCAAACAAAACTCATGCAGGGACTGAGTTAACGGATAGCATACCCATCACAAATCCAGGTGCATGCTCAGCTTGAGCGGCGTTGACACAGTTGGCACGAGCAACAGTAGACCCGGGCTTGGTGTTGATGTTGAGAGCCCGAGGTGGTGGTGCACGAACCAAATGTGAGCTTGCCGCAGATCTTGGAGGTGGTGGAGGAAGAGCCTTGTTCTTCATCGGACAGTTCCAGTTTTGATGCCCAGTGTTTCCACAAGTGTAACAAGCACCAGGTGGACGTGGAGCAACGTAGCCAGGGACTCCGCCAGGCGCTCCAGGGTAGTGGTGGTTGTAGCCCCTGGGAGCAGCAGTGAGGAAGTTTGGTGGCCTTGCCGCGAAGCTTGAAGGTCTTGGTGGAGCCGGGAGGGACGGTGGGGTGTTAGGAACCCAGACACGACGCTTAGAAGGAGCTGACATAGCTGAAGAGCTTGCTGCATCACGGCTGTGTTTCTTTGACTCCTCAAACACTTGCCTACTTGCCTCTTCCTGCAGAGCTGTATGCTGAAGTTCCAGAAAAGACGCCGGCCTTGCATGTGTGATTGCATACTTAATCGATGCATTGAGCCCTTGCCTGAACCTCTTTTGCTTCTTCTTGTCATCAGAGATCTCATCGCCACCATAACGAGAAAGGTTCATGAAGTTCCTGATGTAGGTATTGACATTATCATTGCCCTGCTTGAGGTTGAGAAACACTTCCTTCATCCTCTCCATGACAATTTCCGACAGATACTGCTCTTTGAAAGCTCCAGTGAACTGTCCCCAAGTAGGCTGAAAACCAGTGTAGTTTGCCTTCAGGTAATTCTCCCACGATAGAGCTGCATCTCCCTTCAGAAGGTGAGTAGCACACTTTACCCATTCTTGCTCAGGAACATCAGCAGTTGCCAGTAGCCTTGACATCTCACGCAACTAATCATCAGCATCAAGTGGTTGATCAGAAACATCAAATTGGCGTGGGTTGAACTTCAGGAAGCTTTTGATATCTCCACGCTTGGGAGGTGGAGGTAGCGGAGCAAACTCATTCCTCCTGACACTTTCTTCAAAGCGCTGCTGGTTCTGCTGCATTGCTGCCAAGGCATTGGCGATGCTTGACAACGCTGCCCCCAGTTCAGGTTGTATGTCCTCCTCAGAACGGCGTGGTGGTGCCATCCTGTGATTGATATAACACACAAGTCAGTACTATGATGGAGAATAATAATAATCCAAAATAGTACCAAGATGGAATTAATCAAGATTAAAGGATACAATTTACTAAGATGATATTAAAATATCAACGAAGTTCAAAGCACCTAGAAGATATTAAGCATATCGCACACGACTGAAAAGGAGTGTGGTACACAGATATATCAAAGAAAAATTTTCCACAAATTTCGGCATTAAAATCCCAATAGATGCGCAAAATCACTTAACGAATCGAGATTAGTGACTCTACCAACACAATATACAAGAGCGAATGATAAGAGTAGTGGTATGGTCGCGACTCCATCCCGCACTCGAATCATTACTCCGCACATGAACAAGTAAAACACATATCCCAACACTTCTTCTCACGATGAACCTAAAGATTAGCAACTACGGAAACAAACATCCCAAACAAGATAACGTCGGATAACAAAGAGTAAGACAGATCGCGTCGGTATACAACGAATCAGATAGATCGCGTCGGTTTGCAAAAGCCTGTCGGTATGGAATGTACCAACAGTTGATAACCAAGAGGCCGATAAAGATAACAACTTGGATGCAACAGATAGACAAGGAATTACACACACACACACAGATACACAACCTATGGTACTACGGAAACCCAGAACACGTGAATCCTAGTTTGAATTTAAGAAGAGGATTGAAAACGTTACACTTCCTTACCAGAAAAGGGTGGGTGGGTGGGTAAGAAGAAAAGTGGAAGCAGTCCTACTCTCGCGTTTTGTTTTTCCCTAGTATACATAACTACCAAAATATTTGCTAGACAGACAACGACCATTTGGTTGAGACCCTGAAGGGCGGGATGGCTCTGATACCAATTGTAACTACCTCGGTGAATTACGCTCCTAGTTACCAGCCTGGATGAGTAGAAATGGTTGAAATAGTACGGTGGGGCCCAAATGCCACTCACAGGTAGACCTTTCGGCCGTCCCAACCATTTCCACACATCGGGACAAGAACGGGCGGCGTAATCGGCAGGCGAAGGGATCAACTACATACACAAATGAGTATGTATGCAAGCCACCATACAACAGTACATCAGAGCCATTCCATCTAAAAAGAAAGGAAAATATAGCAACGCCATACGGCAAGAACCAAATATCCTAGATAGATATAATAGTTTAGGATATCTCCTCATACATCAATCAACAGAGTATCAAGCGGAAGCGGAAGACAAAATCCGAGTACGGATAAGAAGCAAATTGGCATAAGATGCCCCATAAATAAGCAGATCCCGCCCACAGATCTCACGGATCCCCGTTCCCGGAATCTCTACACCGAATGATCGTTGCCCACATCGTCCGTCTCTTCCACCCAGTATCCATCTTGCGAGGGTACCTGTTCATCTGAACCAATAATTTATCGTGTGAGACCCTAGGGGTACTCAGCAAGTCTTTATGCCGCTAAAGGGGACAAAACCTGGGGTGACGCAATTGCAACAAAAGATAAACCCTAACAATTCTATAGATACTCGCTAACCATCCGCCTAACCAGAGATAGACGGATCTCCGTGAATTAATATCAACAGTTATAACAGTTATAACGGTAATCTTAATAGATCCATCCTCCTCCTCGCTTACCGACGAGGAAGCGGACGAACAACCCCCATCCGTTGGCAGTTTTATTAACCATTCCATGAGTGTTGCACTATTTACTAGTCAGGTACCTAGACTAGTCAAATTTAAAGCGGTACTTTAGTTATGCTTGTCTATGATCGAGAAACTGTGCTCCAAGTCGTCCATAACCGTGGACATGGCTTTCAGAAAGTTTTACCCTGCAGGGGTGCACATATAGCAACACACACTCGATATGCCTCGGAAAAACCAAATCCAAACCCAACAAGGCAGTCACGACAAAGCGATCACAGGATTCAGAAATATTTCAGGGGGCCACCCCATTAAGCTACCCGCGACGAAGCTGGCCGGCTCCGAGACGGACTCAAGGTTTGTGCCAATGGCTGTGAACGACTGGGAACCCGAAAATGTGACTGGGCTTGTCGACACCGCGAAAACACTCCGCTTTCATAAACAGTACAGTGTGCAGTACCTCGCACAATTTAAATAAAGCAGTAAAGCATGGCATAAGTACAGGATAGTAAATAAAACCTCAAACTAGTTTGTGGCCCCAAGAAATAAGAATGAATCAAGCTCTGGCTCAGGGGGGTCCATAAGGCCTCCCGGATGTGGATAGCGCGAATATTCAGGGAACAGGAATCTCGTACTCGGGGTCTTACGGGACACAAGTGAGCCTAAAAACCAAATAGAAAATATGGCTCACCGATGCCACTTTCATTAGTTATCCCATTACTACTCAGGTTAAGTTGTTTAGGTACCTCGTTATCCATCAGACACTCACATACCCTACACATGCTGTTCTACGACTCGCATGGCTCAAACAACTCCTGTAGTAATGGCTCATGGGATGGAGGAACAAGCTTCGGTGGGGTTTAAAAGTAAAGGCTATGCAATACTTGGGATTCAATTTAATGCATTCGCGACTCAATGATGCAAGCATAAGATAGAGGCAATAGGTACTATATGTATGCAAGCATGTGGTAGTGCTTGCCTGGCAGCTCAGTTGAAGCAAGAGATGGATCTGGGTAGTGCTCCTGGTTCTCTTGATATATCCCCTGCTCAGCGTCTATTCGAAGAAGAACCAAACAAACAAGGGCCAACATAAATAAAGTGCACAAGCATATGAATAAATGCGACAAGCAAACAATCATGCCATGATGAATGATGCACAATTTGCATGGCAATAATGTAGCATGGCATGGGTGAGGTGTGGAATACAAGAATAAATCATTTTATTTAGTTTTGGCCCCAATTTATTCACAATTAAGTTGCTGTCCACAATATATTTATATGATGCATGCTTCAAATCAAACCATGGAATGCATAAACAGAAAGGTCTCGTCGAGCTAATCATTTTAGACATATTATTTATTAAATTTGGAGTTATAAAACAAAAGTTATTAATTTATTAAGTCAAAAGGGCATTTTATTGTAATTTTCTTTAACTTGGAAAATAAAGTGTCCAAAATATATTTTGAATGGAATATTTGAATTTCTCATATTTTTCTGATTTGAAAACATATATTATTTGTATTATTTGGATTTATATTTTAAAAGTTATTAAAAATCAGATTTAAATTTGAATTTGAAAAGATTTTAAAAAGAGTTGAATTAAAACAGATTAAACAGAAACTTTTTATACTCAGTCTAATCTAGCCACAGACGCTTACAAGTGGGGCCAGGCTGACTGGGATTCCACAGCGCACAGAAAAACATTTTACACCGCGGCTATTCTAGCTCAAGCGAAAGACAGGTGGGCCATCGACCACGCGGGTCCACGCGGCAGTGGGCGAAAGACAGGCACTGACGGATGGGGCCAAGGTGGAACGCGGGTTGAGCTTTCTAGGGGCCAGGGGGTTCTCTTCAAAGCGGGCATTGCGGCTGACGGTGGGCCCAAAAGGTACCGCGGGTTGACGCAGACAAAACGTGGGGGGGGGGTATACGCAAAACGACCACACGCGCACTGTTTCTCTTCTCTGCATCTCTGATGAGCGGTCGATGCGCGACAGACACAGCACGGCGCGGGTGGGGATCGATCTCTCGACCTGGGGCTTGCGCGGAAGCGGCTACCGCTGCGGTGGCTTGGGCTAGGTGACAGAGAGGTGGGCGCGGCCTAGCTAGGGCTTCTGCGTCGCTACAGCGAGGCGGACCGAGCGCGACGCCGGTGCAAAGAGCATGCACGACGAAACGCCCGGTGAATCTAGGGCGGCACGGCGAGGCGGACCGTGTCAGGGAGGGAGAGGGGCTCACCGCGAGGCTGTCGGTGGCGGTGGTTCGGCTCGAGGCGCAGGCGATCGACAAGGACGCAGACAGACGGCCGGCTAGGGTTTCGTGTCGGCCTCGCGCTGGTTCTAGCGGGTCCGGTCCTCCTCCTCCTCGACGGCGAGCGCAGGGCGATGCAGGGGAAGCAGAGGAACGTCCTCGAACGCTTCCACGACGGCCACGCTGGCTGGATCGGCTGGGCGCGGTGGAGGCCGAGGTTTTGGCGGCGAGGTGTAGACGGTGGCGGTGGAGAAGAAGGGCGAGAGGGGAGGCTATGGGGCGGATCTGGGCGAGCAGAGGAGAGCCATGGGGGAGGAGATAAGGCAGAGGGAGGGAGGATGCTGTGGGGAGCAGGTAGATGGGGAAAAGGTGGCCTCGGTGCCCCTTTTCCTCCTCTCCTCCTTCACGTGCTTGGTCGGGAAGGCAGGGCAGGGGCATGCATGTGACGTCCAGGTGGGGCCAGAGGGCGAGGCCAGGGAGGCAGGGGCAGGCTCGGGTGGTGGGGTCCTCAGGCAGAGAAAAAGAGAGGGAGGGAGGAGCTCGGGTTGGAGCTAGGAGGTGGCTCGGGCTAGGGTTGGCATTAGGGTTGGGGGTAGCTAGGTGGGCCAGGGAGAGGGCCAGGTGGGGCCTGCATGGTAGGGAGAAGGAAGGGCCGAAAGAGAGGGGGAGGTGGTAGCTAGGGTCGGTTTAGGGTTTAGGTGAGAGAGAGAGGGAGGGGTTTAGAGAGGGTGGTATGGTGAAGATGGAGTGGGTGATTAGGGTGGTGGGGTTTAGGTGAGATATAACCCACATGACCAAACATGGATGGGGGAAAGGAGAGAGAGGGAGATGTGGCCTAGGGTTTAGAGGGAGAGAAAAGAGGTGGTGTGGTTTAAGCATGATCATATAAGATCAAGCTAAAAGGAGGAAGAGAGAGATGAGGGGAAAAGATTCACTCAAAACAAATAAAAACCAAATACTAGAAAAGGTGGCACTTGCATGGGCCATGCATGATATTTAATGCCATGCTTATGTTGTGAAAACAAGATGATTTACATGGCATTATTACTATGCATCCCAAAATGTGGAGTAAGGCCCAAGCAAAGGAATTTAGAAAGAATTCCAAGTGGAGTATATGGAGATGATCACATTGGATTATATTTAGGACTTGCTAGTGTGTATATGCCACTAGATGATTAATAGTCCCATAAATATCCCAACATGAGTTTCATTCCTTATTAATCCATATGGAAGCTAGGGAAAAAAAAGGGTCCACTCACAAGGCATGCAAAGGTGGCCATGTGGCTCTCATATATCAATAATGTGAAAACAACATGATGCCAAGATGAGAGCATGTGGAAAAGAAATGGATCCATCCCAACCCACATGAGCTAGAGACAAACTCAAATAAAATGCAAAGCTCATATTTTAGTTGGATGGTGGAATTATAAGGTGGTGGAAAGAAAAGGGTGGTGGAGTTAACAAAAGATATGCCCTCAACTCAACTTGGGCATTTGAACAATATATCAAGAACCAAATACAATATCAAGAGGCAAATACAATTAATAATGCATATGAGATACGATCCAAAACAAAAGGGTTTTATATGATGCTCAAATGCAAAGAGGCATGATGACATGAGCATGATATAATTATGATGCAACAATTATATATTTGAAGTAGCCAATATATTACTAGACCAAGTAGCATTACCATTGTTAGACAATTGGGATGCTACAACTCTCCCCCACTAAACCGGAATCTCGCCCCGAGATTCTAGGAAGAAGAAGAAGACTCAAACAGGGTAGGGTACTTGGCACGGAGATCATCTTCACGTTCCCAAGTGGCTTCACCAACGGAATGGTGCGACCACTGCACCTTGCAGAACTTGATGGACTTGTTGCGAGTCCTCCTTTCTGCGACTTCAAGGATTTTTGTGGGGTGTTCTTGATAAGACAGGTCTTCTTGAAGATTGATAAGCTCATGGTCCACGGTCCTGCCGGGATCCTTGAAGCACTTTTTGAGCTGAGAGATGTGGAAAACATCATGGACCTTGAGTTTTTCCGGGAGCTCGAGAGCATAAGCAACTTCTCCTCTTCTGCCACGAATTTTGAAAGGACCGATGTATCTAGGAGCCAGCTTCCCTTTGATACCAAAGCGGTGCGTGCCTCTCATGGGAGTGACACGAAGGTAAACGAGATCACCAGGGACATACTCCATGTCCGTGTGCTTCCTGTCATAATTGCTCTTCTGGCGACTTTGAGCAATCGTCAGATTTTCAAGAATGATGTGAACCTTCTCCTCCGCTTGAGTTACAATGTCAGGGCCAAACAAGATCCTTTCACCTGCACCCGACCAACCAATCAGAGTTCTGCATTTGCGACCATAGAGAGCCTTAAATGGTGCCATCTTTAGAATTTTCTGGAAGCTGTTGTTGTAAGAGAATTCAGCATAAGGGAGACATTCTTCCCACTTCATGCCGAACGAGATGACGCAAGCACGGAGCATATCTTCTAGAATCTGATTGATCCTTTCAACTTGTCCTTGCGACTGAGGGTGGTAAGCTGTGCTGAAGTTCAACTTTGTTCCCAAAGCATTTTGGAAACTCTCCCAGAACTTGGAATTGAAGATGCTTCCACGGTCTGAACTGATCTCCAGCGGAACCCCATACAGAGAGACAATTCTGTTGATATAGAGCTCAGCCAACTGAATTGCAGAAATTGTTTCCTTGACGGGGAAGAAGTGAGCCACTTTAGAAAGCCTGTCAATGACAACAAAGATTGCATTGTTGCCCTTCTGCGACCTTGGAAAACCCGTGATGAAGTCCATCTCTACTTTCTCCCATTTCCATTCCGGGGGTTTCAATGGCTGTAGAAGACCGGAAGGTTTCTGATGGACAACTTTCACTCTGCGGCAGACATCACACTCCGAGACATACTTGGCACAATATCGTTTCAAACCAGGCCACCAATATTGTGTTTTCAAGACCATGTACATCTTTGTGCTGCCAGGGTGGATAGAAAGAACAGAATCATGCGCCTCCTTGAGAACTTGCTCTCTCAAACCCGGGTAGTTCGGAACAAACATCCGGTGTTCAAAGAAAAGCGTGCCTTTATCATCGACGTGGAAGGACTCATACTTCGGAAGCTGAATCCTGGAGATGATGTTTTTGGTGTACGGATCACCAAGCTGACGAGAGCGAACCTTTCCTTCAAGGAGAGGGGTTGCTAGAAGGTTCAGGAGATACCCTTGTTCCACAATTTCAAGGTTGAGCTTGCGGAATTCCTCGCACAAGAGAGGTTGTTGCTCTTCCACCATGAAGTTGTTGACATAAGCTTTGCGGCTGAGAGCATCTGCCATGACATTAGCTTTGCCCGGAGTGTAATTGATGGTCAAATCAAAATCATTGATTGCTTCAATCCATCTCCTCTGGCGAAGGTTGAGATCAGGCTGTGTGAAGATATACTTCAAGCTCTTGTGATCAGAAAAGATTTCACAACGGTTGCCAAGCAAGTAGTGCCTCCATACTTTCAAAGCAAAGACAACTGCTGCGAGCTCGAGGTCATGTGTAGGATAGTTGATCTCATGCGTCTTCAACTGACGAGAGGCATAAGCAACAACTTGTTTTTCTTGCATAAGGACCGCACCCAATCCATGCAAAGAGGCGTCACAGAATATCTGGAACGGCTTGGATGTATCCGAAGGAACCAAGACTGGTGTGGAAGTTAGCTTCTCTTTGAGTGTCTCAATGCTTGCTTGACATGCAGGAGTCCAAAGGTATTTATTGCCTTTCTTGAGGAGATCGGTAAGAGGCTTCGCTATCTTCGAAAAGTTATGAACGAAGCGACGGCAATAACTAGCCAAACCAAGGAAACTTGACATTAACAGGAGGAAGCCATTCAACAATTGTCTTCACAGTTTCCGGATTGACTGCAATGCCCTTGGCAGAGATGACGTGACCAAGATAGGTTACTTGAGGCAGCCAAAACTCACACTTGGAGAACTTTGCATACAAGCGGTGCTCACGGAGCTTGTTTAGGACACACCGAAGGTGTTCTTCATGCTCTTCTTGTGACTTAGAATAGACTAGGATGTCATCCAGATAGACCACAACGAACTTATCAAGATACACCATGAAAACCGAGTTCATGAGCCTCGAGAAGGTGGCAGGTGCGTTGGTGAGACCGAAAGACATGACCGTGTACTCATACAGGCCATAGCGGGTGGTGAAAGCTGTTTTAGGAACATCTTCCTTGCGAATCTTGATTTGGTGATAACCACTTCTCAAGTCAAGCTTAGAGAAAACCACAGCTCCAGCTAGCTGATCAAAGAGATCATTAATCCGCGGAAGGGGATATTTATTCTTGATGGTTTTAGCATTGAGAGCCCGATAGTCCACACAAAGTCTATCAGTCTGGTCTCGCTTCTTCACAAAGAGGGTTGGGCTACCCCAAGACGAAGTACTGTGTTGAATGAAACCCAACTTCTCTTGTTCATCAAGCTGACGTTTGAGTTCAGCCAACTCAGCAGGACCCATCTTATAAGGCCGCTTGGAGATAGGAGCGGTACCAGGTTCAAGCTCAATTACAAACTCAACCTCACGATCCGGAGGCATACCTGGCAACTCTTCAGGAAAGACATCTGGGAACTCACAGACCACCGGAACACTCTGAATAGCTTCCATAGCATCAACATTCAGAATCGCCAAAGAGAAAAGCTGGATAGCAGGAGTCAGACTTGGAGAATAGACTATATGGCCTCCAGGAATCTTCAGAGAAACCGAGCGTTCAGCACAATCAATCACATCTGCATTTGCTGTCAACCAATCCATGCCCAAGATGACATCAATGTCAGAATTTCCCAGAATGATTAAGGAAGCCGAGAACGAAGAGCCACCAATCTCAATTTGATTGCCATGGCTGATTTTTGAAGCTGCCATTGTTGCTCCAGGAGAAAGGACCATTAACCGCTTAAGGAGAGGATCCATATCTAACCCATTCTCATCTGCAAACTTGGTTGACACAAAAGAATGCGATGCACCAGAATCAAACAAAACTCGTGCAGGGACTGAGTTAACGGATAGCATACCCATCACAAATCCAGGTGCATGCTCAGCTTGAGCGGCGTTGACACAGTTGGCACGAGCAACAGTAGACCCGGGCTTGGTGTTGATGTTGAGAGCCCGAGGTGGTGGTGCACGAACCAAATGTGAGCTTGCCGCAGATCTTGGAGGTGGTGGAGGAAGAGCCTTGTTCTTCATCGGACAGTTCCAGTTTTGATGCCCAGTGTTTCCACAAGTGTAACAAGCACCAGGTGGACGTGGAGCAACGTAGCCAGGGACTCCGCCAGGCGCTCCAGGGTAGTGGTGGTTGTAGCCCCTGGGAGCAGCAGTGAGGAAGTTTGGTGGCCTTGCCGCGAAGCTTGAAGGTCTTGGTGGAGCCGGGAGCGACGGTGGGGTGTTAGGAACCCAGACACGACGCTTAGAAGGAGCTGACATAGCTGAAGAGCTTGCTGCATCACGGCTGTGTTTCTTTGACTCCTCAAACACTTGCCTACTTGCCTCTTCCTGCAGAGCTGTATGCTGAAGTTCCAGAAAAGACGCCGGCCTTGCATGTGTGATTGCATACTTAATCGATGCATTGAGCCCTTGCCTGAACCTCTTTTGCTTCTTCTTGTCATCAGAGATCTCATCGCCACCATAACGAGAAAGGTTCATGAAGTTCCTGATGTAGGTATTGACATTATCATTGCCCTGCTTGAGGTTGAGAAACACTTCCTTCATCCTCTCCATGACAATTTCCGACAGATACTGCTCTTTGAAAGCTCCAGTGAACTGTCCCCAAGTAGGCTGAAAACCAGTGCAGTTTGCCTTCAGGTAATTCTCCCACGATAGAGCTGCATCTCCCTTCAGAAGGTGAGTAGCACACTTTACCCATTCTTGCTCAGGAACATCAGCAGTTGCCAGTAGCCTTGACATCTCACGCAACTAATCATCAGCATCAAGTGGTTGATCAGAAACATCAAATTGGCGTGGGTTGAACTTCAGGAAGCTTTTGATATCTCCACGCTTGGGAGGTGGAGGTAGCGGAGCAAACTCATTCCTCCTGACACTTTCTTCAAAGCGCTGCTGGTTCTGCTGCATTGCTGCCAAGGCATTGGCGATGCTTGACAACGCTGCCCCCAGTTCAGGTTGTATGTCCTCCTCAGAACGGCATGGTGGTGCCATCCTGTGATTGATATAACACACAAGTCAGTACTATGATGGAGAATAATAATAATCCAAAATAGTACCAAGATGGAATTAATCAAGATTAAAGGATACAATTTACTAAGATGATATTAAAATATCAACGAAGTTCAAAGCACCTAGAAGATATTAAACATATCGCACACGACTGAAAAGGAGTGTGGTACACAGATATATCAAAGAAAAAATTTCCACAAATTTTGGCATTAAAATACCAATAGATGCGCAAAATCACTTAACGAATCGAGATTAGTGACTCTACCAACACAATATACAAGAGCGAATGATAAGAGTAGTGGTATGGTCGCGACTCCATCCCGCACTCGAATCATTACTCCGCACATGAACAAGTAAAACACATATCCCAACACTTCTTCTCACGATGAACCTAAAGATTAGCAACAACGGAAACAAACATCCCAAACAAGATAACGTCGGATAACAAAGAGTAAGACAGATCGCGTCGGTATACAACGAATTAGATAGATCGCGTCGGTTTGCAAAAGCCTGTCGGTATGGAATGTACCAACAGTTGATAACCAAGAGGCCGATAAAGATAACAACTTGGATGCAACATATAGACAAGGAATTACACACACACACACACAGATACACAACCTATGGTACTACGGAAACCCAGAACACGTGAATCCTAGTTTGAATTTAAGAAGAGGATTGAAAACGTTACACTTCCTTACCAGAAAAGGGTGGGTGGGTGGGTAAGAAGAAAAGTGGAAGTAGTCCTACTCTCGCGTTTTGTTTTTCCCTAGTATACATAACTACCAAAATATTTGCTAGACAGACAACGACCATTTGGTTGAGACCCTGAAGGGCGGGATGGCTCTGATACCAATTGTAACTACCTCGGTGAATTACACTCCTAGTTACCAGCCTGGATGAGTAGAAATGGTTGAAATAGTACGGCGGGGCCCAAATGCCACTCACAGGTAGACCTTTCGGCCGTCCCAACCATTTCCACACATCGGGACAAGAACGGGCGGCGTAATCGGCAGGCGAAGGGATCAACTACATACACAAATGAGTATGTATGCAAGCCACCATACAACAGTACATCAGAGCCATTCCATCTAAAAAGAAAGGAAAATATAGCAACGCCATATGGCAAGAACCAAATATCCTAGATAGATATAATAGTTTAGGATATCTCCTCATACATCAATCAACAGAGTATCAAGCGGAAGCGGAAGACAAAATCCGAGTACGGATAAGAAGCAAATTGGCATAAGATGCCCCATAAATAAGCAGATCCCGCCCACAGATCTCACGGATCCCCGTTCCCGGAATCTCTACACCGAATGATCGTTGCCCACATCGTCCGTCTCTTCCACCCAGTATCCATCTTGCGAGGGTACCTGTTCATCTGAACCAATAATTTATCATGTGAGACCCTAGGGGTACTCAGCAAGTCTTTATGCCGCTAAAGGGGACAAAACCTGGGGTGACGCAATTGCAGCAAAAGATAAACCCTAACAATTCTATAGATACTCGCTAACCATCCGCCTAACCAGAGATAGACGGATCTCCGTGAATTAATATCAACAGTTATAACAGTTATAACGGTAATCTTAACAGATCCATCCTCCTCCTCGCTTACCGACGAGGAAGCGGACGAACAACCCCCATCCGTTGGCAGTTTTATTAACCATTCCATGAGTGTTGCACTATTTACTAGTCAGGTACCTAGACTAGTCAAATTTAAAGCGGTACTTTAGTTATGCTTGTCTATGATCGAGAAACTGTGCTCCAAGTCGTCCATAACCGCGGACATGGCTTTCAGAAAGTTTTACCCTGCAGGGGTGCACATATAGCAACACACACTCGATATGCCTCGGAAAAACCAAATCCAAACCCAACGAGGCAGTCACGACAAAGCGATCACAGGATTCAGAAATATTTCAGGGGGCCACCCCATTAAGCTACCCGCGACGAAGCTGGACGGCTCCGAGACGGACTCAAGGTTTGCGCCAATGGCTGTGAACGACTGGGAACCCGAAAATGTGACTGGGCTTGTCGACACCGCGAAAACACTCCGCTTTCATAAACAGTACAGTGTGCAGTACCTCGCACAATTTAAATAAAGCAGTAAAGCATGGCATAAGTACAGGATAGTAAATAAAACCTCAAACTAGTTTGTAGCCCCAAGAAATAAGAATGAATCAAGCTCTGGCTCAGGGGGGTCCATAAGGCCTCCCGGATGTGGATAGCGCGAATATTCAGGGAACAGGAATCTCGTACTCGGGGTCTTACGGGACACAAGTGAGCGTAAAAAACAAATAGCAAATATGGCTCACCGATGCCACTTTCATTAGTTATCCCATTACTACTCAGGTTAAGTTGTTTAGGTACCTCGTTATCCATCAGACACTCACATACCCTACACATGCTGTTCTACGACTCGCATGGCTCAAACAACTCCTGTAGTAATGGCTCATGGGATGGAGGAACAAGCTTCGGTGGGGTTTAAAAGTAAAGGCTATGCAATACTTGGGATTCAATTTAATGCATTCGCTACTCAATGATGCAAGCATAAGATAGAGGCAATAGGTACTATATGTATGCAAGCATGTGGTAGTGCTTGCCTGGCAGCTCAGTTGAAGCAAGAGATGGATCTGGGTAGTGCTCCTGGTTCTCTTGATATATCCCCTGCTCAGCGTCTATTCGAAGAAGAACCAAACAAACAAGGGCCAACATAAATAAAGTGCACAAGCATATGAATAAATGCGGCAAGCAAACAATCATGCCATGATGAATGATGCACAATTTGCATGGCAATAATGTAGCATGGCATGGGTGAGGTGTGGAATACAAGAATAAATCATTTTATTTAGTTTTGGCCCCAATTTATTCACAATTAAGTTGCTGTCCACAATATATTTATATGATGCATGCTTCAAATCAAACCCTGGAATGCATAAACAGAAAGGTCTCGTCGAGCTAATCATTTTAGACATATTATTTATTAAATTTGGAGTTATAAAACAAAAGTTATTAATTTATTAAGTCAAAAGGGCATTTTATTGTAATTTTCTTTAACTTGGAAAATAAAGTGTCCAAAATATATTTTGAATAGAATATTTGAATTTCTCATATTTTTCTGATTTGAAAACATATATTATTTGTATTATTTGGATTTATATTTTAAAAGTTATTAAAAATCAGATTTAAATTTGAATTTGAAAAGATTTTAAAAAGAGTTGAATTAAAACAGATTAAACAGAAACTTTTTATACTCAGTCTAATCTAGCCACAGACGCTTACAAGTGGGGCCAGGCTGACTGGGATTCCACAGCGACAGAAAAACGTTTTACACCGCGGCTATTCTAGCTCAAGCGAAAGACAGGTGGGCCATCGACCACGCGGGTCCACGCGGCAGTGGGCGAAAGACAGGCACTGACGGATGGGGCCAAGGTGGAACGCGGGTTGAGCTTTCTAGGGGCCAGGGGGTTCTCTGCAAAGCGGGCACTGCGGCTGACGGTGGGCCCAAAAGGTACCGCGGGTTGACGCAGACAAAACGTGGGGGGGGGGGGTATGCGCAAAACGACCACGCGCGCACTGTTTCTCTTCTCTGCATCTCTAACGAGCAGTCGATGCGCGACAGACGCAGCGCGGCACGGGCGGGGATCGATATCTCGACCTGGGGCTCGCGCGCGGAAGCGGCTACCGCTGCGGTGGCTTGGGCTAGGTGATAGAGAGGTGGGCGCGGCCTAGCTAGGGCTTCTGCGTCGCTACAGCGAGGCGGACCGAGCGCGACGCCGGCGCACAGAGCATGCACGACGAAACGCCCGGCGAATCTAGGGCGGCACAGCGAGGCGGACCGTGTCAGGGAGGGAGAGGGGCTCACTACGAGGCTGTCGGTGGCGGTGGTTCGGCTCGAGGCAGGCGATCGACGAGGACGCAGACAGACGGCCGGCTAGGGTTTCGCGTCGGCCTCGCGTTGGTTCTGGCGGGTCCGGTCCTCCTCCTCCTCGACGGCGAGCGCATGGCGATGCAGGGGAAGCAGAGGAACATCCTCGAACGCTTCCACGACGGCCACGCTGGCTGGATCGGCTGGGCGCGGTGGAGGCCGAGGTTTTGGCGGCGAGGTGTAGACGGTGGTGGTGGAGAAGGAGGGCGAGAGGGGAGGCTATGGGGCGGATCTGGGCGAGCAGAGGAGAGCCATGGGGGAGGATATAAGGCAGAGGGAGGGAGGATGCCGTGGGGAGCAGGTAGATGGGGAAAAGGTGGCCTTCGGTGCCCCTTTTCCTCCTCTCCTCCTTCACGTGCTTGGTCGGGAAGGCAGGGCAGGGGCATGCATGTGACGTCCAGGTGGGGCCAGAGGGCGAGGCCAGGGAGGCAGGGGCAGGCTCGGGTGGTGGGGTCCTCAGGCAGAGAAAAAGAGAGGGAGGGAGGAGCTCGGGTTGGAGCTAGGAGGTGGCTCGGGCTAGGGTTGGCATTAGGGTTGGGGGTAGCTAGGTGGGCCAGGGAGAGGGCCAGGTGGGGCCTGCATGGTAGGGAGAAGGAAGGGCCGAAAGAGAGGGGGAGGTGGTAGCTAGGGTCGGTTTAGGGTTTAGGTGAGAGAGAGAGGGAGGGGTTTAGAGAGGGTGGTATGGTGAAGATGGAGTGGGTGATTAGGGTGGTGGGGTTTAGGTGAGATATAACCCACATGACCAAACATGGATGGGGGAAAGGAGAGAGAGGGAGATGTGGCCTAGGGTTTAGAGGGAGAGAAAAGAGGTGGTGTGGTTTAAGCATGATCATATAAGATCAAGCTAAAAGGAGGAAGAGAGAGATGAGGGGAAAAGATTCACTCAAAACAAATAAAAACCAAATACTAGAAAAGGTGGCACTTGCATGGGCCATGCATGATATTTAATGCCATGCTTATGTTGTGAAAACAAGATGATTTACATGGCATTATTACTATGCATCCCAAAATGTGGAGTAAGGCCCAAGCAAAGGAATTTAGAAAGAATTCCAAGTGGAGTATATGGAGATGATCACATTGGATTATATTTAGGACTTGCTAGTGTGTATATGCCACTAGATGATTAATAGTCCCATAAATATCCCAACATGAGTTTCATTCCTTATTAATCCATATGGAAGCTAGGGAAAAAAAGGGTCCACTCACAAGGCATGCAAAGGTGGCCATGTGGCATATATCAATAATGTGAAAACAACATGATGCCAAGATGAGAGCATGTGGAAAAGAAATGGATCCATCCCAACCCACATGAGCTAGAGACAAACTCAAATAAAATGCAAAGCTCATATTTTAGTTGGATGGTGGAATTATAAGGTGGTGGAAAGAAAAGGGTGGTGGAGTTAACAAAAGATATGCCCTCAACTCAACTTGGGCATTTGAACAATATATCAAGAACCAAATACAATATCAAGAGGCAAATACAATTAATAATGCATATGAGATACGATCCAAAACAAAAGGGTTTTATATGATGCTCAAATGCAAAGAGGCATGATGACATGAGCATGATATAATTATGATGCAACAATTATATATTTGAAGTAGCCAATATATTACTAGACCAAGTAGCATTACCATTGTTAGACAATTGGGATGCTACAGGAGGCGAAGGAGGAAGCGAACTCGGCGGATGGGCGAGCCAAGGACGCTATTACCGCCGCCGCAGAGGATCGCAAAGTGTCCGACGCCCTTGTTGCTGGGCTCCAGGACGACTATACTTTGCTTCAATGCTTCATCACGGATCTCTCCCGCCCATTTATTGGTAAGTGTATCTGCCTCTGCCAATAACATGTGTTCTGTTGTGATACCCGACGTACTCATTGTTGTCTTCTATTCGCAGGTCGCATCATTGATAGCGCGGAAGAGGCGAGCTCGTTTGACGCGTGACAGTGTGTGGCCACGCTCGTCGACTCGGCGACTTTGTCGGCGACATGCATCCGAGCCTACCTCCAGGAGATATCACCCATGGAGGTAATTCCTAGCGACCTTGTCGAGGTGTGAAAGTACTTGGAGAAGGCGCCCTCGGTCGTTGAATTCATGACGCGGTCGGTGTTTCGGCGCGGAGCAACGACGACGCTTAGCCTTGGACTTGCTCACTTCCCGGAGGACTTTGACCTCGACGACGTGACGAGCGGATACCCTTCGTCGACTGGCGCGGTGGAGCTTTCCGAGGTGCTCAAGTTGACGGACCGCGCCGCAATGTACTCGGAGCGTGTCTGGGCAATGGGCGACTCCTTCCGTACCAGGAGAGGGTCGTCGCGCCCAACGACCCCGAGCCGCTGCACCGGGATTTCAAGGTCGAGCAGCCCTTCCGCGCGGCGATGGCGGGTGAGCTGACGACGTACCCGTCAAACCCATACACCCCGTTCATCCGCAATCACCGGGGTGCCGGCGAGTCGTCGTCGAAGCCTGCAGAATAGGATAGTTTGCCCTGGGGCGTTAGTAGCAGGTCTGCCGTATGGGCATATTTTGTAATTTGAGACAATGCGACATGCTATTGAATGAGACATCGTGTCTGTTTTGGTATTTGTCATGTGTTTTGTGATTGAGGTTTGAACGAGTCCCCGAGCGCATCCGCCCTTTTGTGGGGTTTACCTCGTGTGTGATATGTTTGTTGTTTTTGAATGTTTTGTTATTGTGGTCAACTCGCCCAGACTCGAAGAGCCAGTCGCTAGGCAACTCCCTTGAGCGCTCTGTACTTCGCCGTTTTCCCTTGCGCGAACGAGGTCGGGTGGCCGAGTCCCCGAGCGTGGTACTTGGTTGTTCCAGGCGCGACTCGAGGGTGGGTGGGGACTTGGCGCGTTAGTTTGAGCGCATCACTCCTGCCTGGCCCGTGGGGTTAGTCGCGTGGCGAGTCCTAGGCATGCTCTCATACTTGGCGTTTTCCCGAGCCGCTCGTGCTGAACTGGTCATCAGTCCCCGAGCGTGGTACGTGGCCGTTCGAGTCGCCATGTCGAGGATGCGAAGGATCGTTGGTCGCTGTGAGAAGCGAAGGCAGTTGTCTTGGCTCGTAGAGCCAGTCGGGCTAGGCGACTCCAGTGGGGCTCCGGGTAGGCGTTTTTAGTGGACGATGTACAACCTGGGGTGACCCAGTGCTTGTGCATCGCACTACTTAGCCGTGCCGATCGCTTGACCAAAGGTTGACTTCTGCGGTTAGCTTGACGCTGTTATTACGAGTGCGAGTGGCACAAGACACGGAGAGTAGGCGCAATTTGCGATATCCGATTCTTTTTATTTCATAGCGACTGGAGAGTACATATGTGGGGTTCTAGGAGTAGAACTTCCGTAGGAGGTTTACATTCCATGGTCGCTTGACGTCGAGTTCGCCGTCCCCGCGGACGTTGATGAGGTAGTAGGCGTCGTTGCCGAGTACTCGCCCGATGGCGAATGGCCCTTCCCACGGAGGGGAGAGCTTGTGCATGCCCTTCTTGTCCTGGATGAGGCGCAACACCAGGTCGCCTTCTTGGAAGGTGCGAGTTTTCACCCGCCGGCTGTGGTAGGGGCGGAGTCCCTGCTGGTAGATGGCGGTGCGTGACCGAGCGAGGTCACGTGCCTCGTCGAGTTGATCGACTCCGTCTTGGCGGGCGAGTTCGTTTGCAGCCTCCGTGTAGTGGACGACCCATGGCGAGTCGTGCTCGAGGTCGGTGGGCATGACTGCCTCGGCGCCGTATACCATGAAGAAGGGGGTGAATCCTGTCGACCTGTTGACCGAGGTGCGGATCCCCCAGATGACAGAGGGCAGCTCCTCGACCCAGCACCCGGCGGTGCGCTCGAGTGGTACTTGGAGTCGCGGCTTCAGGCCGTGGAGGATGCTTTGGTTGGCCCGTTCCGCCTGGCCGTTGGATTCCGGGTGGGCGACCGACGCGAGGTCAAGCCGAATGTGGTGCTCTTCGCAGAATTCGGCCATGGCTCCTTTGGCGAAGTTGGTGCCGTTGTCCGTGATGATGCTGTTTGGGAACCCGTAGCGATATATGAGCTCATGTAGGAATTTAGTGGCGGTCTTCCCGTCGCATTTCTGAACTGGCTTGGCCTCCACCCACTTTGTGAATTTGTCGACCGCGACCAAGAGGTGGGTGTAGCCGGAGGGAGCCTTCTTGAAGGGGTCTACCATGTCCATGCCCCACACAGCGAATGGCCAAGTGATGGGGATTGTTTTGAGCGCTGAGCTCGGCACGTGCATCTGGTTGGCGTACTTCTGGCACCCGGCGCACCACTGGACAATGTCGACAACATCGGTGTGTGCGGTGGGCCAGTAAAAGCCATGCCGCGTAGCCTTGGCGACCAAAGAGCGGGCGCCGGCGTGGTGGCCGCAGTCACCGGAGTGGATATCGTGGAGGATCTTGCGTCCTTCGGTGGGTTGGACGCAGCATTGGAACACGCCGGTGACGCTGCGCTTGTGGAGCTCGCCGTCGATGATGGTGTAGGACTTGCATCGGCGGGCGATCATCCGAGCGTCTGTCTCGTCTGCCAGCAAGGTGCCGGCCTCCAGGTAGGCGATGTAGGGCTTGGTCCAGTCGTCTGGCTCGGTGACAAGTGCGACCAGGGCTGCCTCTGGCTGTAACGGGACTCCGATGTCGATCTCCCTCGGGGGAGAGACTGATGGCTTGATTATTGTGTCGAGGAAGACGCCGGCGGGTGGTGCGAGTCGAGCCGACCCAATGTGAGAGAGGGCGTCGGCCTCCTCGTTCTTCCGCCTGTCGATCCACTCAACGGAGTATCCTGTGAAGTGTCCGCCCAGCTTGTCCACTGCTTGGCGGTACGCCGCCATGGTGGGGGAGACAGCGTCGCAGGTGCCAGCGACTTGCCCCCCGACGAGGTCGGAGTCTCCGTAGCAGCGTAGGCGGTTGACATTCGTCTCCTTGGCAGCTCGCATGCTGTGGAGCAAGGCCTCGTACTCGGCCATGTTGTTGGTGCAGGGTGTTAAGTCGAGGCAGAGGATGTAGCGGAGCTTGTCGCCCTTCGGTGAAGTTAGCACGACCCCTGCGCCTGCGCCGTCCGTGTTCTTGGAGCCGTCGAAGTGCAGGCTCCAGTAATGGAGGTATGGCAGCTTCTCTGGCTGCTGGGCCTCTTCCCAGTCGGCAATGAAGTCCGCTAGGGCCTGCGACTTGATCGCTTTTCGTGGCTCGTATTTGATGTTGTGGATGCCGATCTCGACGGCCCACTTGGCGACCCGCCCGATCGCCTCGCGGTTGCGGATGATGTCTTGCAGTGGTGCTGAGGAGACGACCGTGATCGGGTGCTCCTGGAAGTAGTGCGGCAGGCGCCGCTGAGCTCTGAAGACCGCGTATACCAGCTTTTGGTACTGCGGGTACCGCTGGCGCGACTCGGTAAGGACCTCGCTGATGTAGTACACCGGTCGCTGTACTGGGCGCTCCTTTCCTTCCTCCGGTCGCTCGACGACCATGACGGCGCTGACGACGCGCTCAGAAGCCGCGACGTAAACCAGCATGGGTTCTTTGTCAGCGGGGGCGGTGAGTAGTGGTGCAGCGAGTAGCACCTTCTTGAGGTCGCGGAGCGCGTCATCCGCCTCCTTGTCCCACTGGAAGGTGGGGTTCTTGCGCATCGGGCGGTATAGGGGCATCGCCTTTTTGCCCAGGCGGGGGATGAAGCGACTGAGAGCCGCTACTCACCCGGCCAGTTTCCGGACATCACGCAGGCACTCGGGTTTGCCAAGCCGGGCGATCGTGTCGATTTTTGTGGGGTTCGCCTCGATCCCTCGCCTGGAGACGACGTACCCTAGTAGTTGTCCTACTGGTACACCGAAGGTGCATTTCCCTGGGTTAAGCTTTATCTTGTATTTTCACAAGTTGGCGAATGTTTCCGCCAGGTCGGCGAGTAGGTCACCCTGGCGAGCGGACTTTACGACCACGTCGTCGATGTAGACGTGGATGTTGCGGCCAATTTGGCTCGCGAGGCACTCTTGCATGCACCGCTGGTAGGTCGCCCCGGCGTTCTTGAGGCCGAAGGTCATGGCGGTGTAGCAGAAGGCTCCGAATGGCGTGATGAACACCGTCTTCTCTTCGTCTTTGACGGCCATTTTGATCTGGTTGTACCCAGAGTAGGCGTCGAGGAAACATAGCGACTCCGAGCCCGCGGTGGAATCGATTATTTGGTCGATCCGCGGGAGGACGAACTGCTCCTTTGGGCAGGCGCTGTTTAAGTTTGTGTAGTCGATACACATCCTCCAGGTCCTGTTCTTCTTCTCGACCGGGACTGGGTTTGCCAGCCACTTGGAGTATTTGATTGGCCGGATGAAGCCTGCAGCGAGTAGACGCTGCACCTCCTCGGCGATTGCTCGGCGGCGCTCTTCATTGAAGGGCCGCAGCGACTGTTTGACGGGTCGCACTTTGGGGTCGGCGTTTAGCTTGTGCTCAACGAGCTCCCTAGGGACACCAGGCATGTCAGAGGGCTTCCATGCGAAGATGTCCCTGTTCTCACGGAGGAACTCGATGAGCGCGCCTTCCTATGCTGGGCTCATGCCCGTCCCGATCGTCACCGTCTGGCTGGAGTCGCCTAGGACCAACTCGACGGTGCGGGTGTGCATCGTCGCCTCGAAGTTTGAGGTGTTTGCGCCCTCCGAGTTGGGCTTCTTGAGTATGGTGGGGTCGTCGTTGTTGACCCCGCTCGCGTACTTGGCGAGCTCATCGGCGTGGTTGGTCTCCGCCGTGATGATGGCGTCAGCGAGTTCGGCTCCTTTGGCCTCGCACTCGGCGGCCATGTCGGGGTCGCCGTTGATGGTGATGACGCCGCACGGCCCGGGGAGCTTCATCGCGTTGTACGCGTAGTGGGGCACTGCCATGAACTTGGCGAATGCCTGGCGCCCCAGGACGCAGTGGTAGGGGCTATCGAAGGGCACCAGCTCGAAGACGATCCGCTCGGTGCGGAAGTTTGCTGGTGTGCCAAAGGTGACTGGCAGCGTGACCTTGCCGATCGGGTACGCCTTCCGACCGGGGACGATGCCATGGAACATGGTGTGGGTCGTTTCAATCATCGACTGCGGGAGCCGCAGCCGCCTGAAGGTGTCTAGGTACAGGATGTTGATGGAGCTGCCGCCGTCCATCAATGTCTTGGGGAGCCAGTAGTCGCCGACCTTAGGCTTGACCACCAGGGCGACTCGACCTGGGTACTTGATGCGTGGCGAGTGGTCTTGGCGGCTCCAGGTGATGGGCTGCTCCGACCAGTTGAGGAACTGGGGGACGTCCACCTAGGCCACCGCGTTGACGGCGACGGCGCGGGCGATGACCTTCTTCTCGTGCTTCGTGTTGAAGCCTGTGAAGGTATGGAGCGAGCCGGCCACTTTGCCGAATTTTCCGCCATTTGGCGGGTCGTTGTCGGGGTCCTCCCGTGCTCGCCATGCCTTCTCGATCTCCCTGAGGGTGTGGCAGTCGGCGGTTGTGTGCGTTGCGGGCTTCCCTTCCCTGCTATGAAACGCACACGGTTGGTTAAGGAGGGCCGCGGGGTCGAACCTTGGCTTGGCCTTGTAGTTGCCGCCGTCGCGGCGTTGTCCTCCGTCGCGGCGGAAGCTCTTGGGCTCGCGTTGTGTGTGCCCGGCGTTGGCGACGAAGTCGACTTGCCCGTCACTGTGGCGCTTGCCGGTGAGGCGGGTGTTGCTGTAGTGTAGGTCGGACCGTCGTCCGCTGTCGTTGCCGCTCGTGCGGCGTTGACCTCCTGACTCGTCGTCAGTTTCCTGGTTTGGATCTTCCTCCGCGTACCGTTTGGCGATCTCGAGGAGGTCCGGGATGTTGTCGAGTGTGCGAGCGTGTCTCTTGAGCTTGGCGACCAGGGGCTCGTAGCGGCACGAGGTCTTGAAGCAGTGGATCGCGGTGTCCGGGTGGATGCCGACCGCGTTGTACCAGAGTTCTTGCCACCGTTGGACCCAGTTGCGGGTCGACTCGCGGGGTCCCTGGACGCATCGCTCCAGGTCCTCGATGGTGGTGGCGCGGGTGTAGGAGCACTCGAAGTGCCTGACGAAGGCGTCGCGCATCTCCTCCCAGGAGTCGATACTGTCCTGGGGGAGGGTGTTGATCCACTGCCTGCACGTCCCCTCCATCATCAGGGGGAGGTAACGGGCGGCTAGCAGGTCGGTGTGGCCTGCGATCCCCATCGCCATGAGGTATGTATCGAGCCAAACGGCGGGGTCGTACGAGGGGTCGTACTTTTCTATCTCCTTCGGCGCCTTGAAGTTTGGCGGGTACTTCTCGCCTCGGATCATTGGTCCGAAGCACTTGGGGCCGAGTCGACTGAGCAACCCCATGGGCTCGCCGTCACGGCGATTGGTCAGGGTGTGTCACAGGTCATCGGGCTGGCGTGCGCGCCAGCTTTGGTTGTTGATGATGTGAGTGCGGGCGTCGATGGGTTGACCGTTGGCGGCGACGAAGTTGGTCGCTGGCCTGGGGTCGTTGGTGGAGAGTGCCGCGTTCGCAGGTCGGTGTTGGAGCTGCAGTGGCTCCGGTGGCAGGCAGTTGAGGGTGTTTGCCGCCATTGGGCGGCCGCTTGAGGCCGCTCTGCTTCCCGAAGAACGCGAGTATACTCGACCCTGCGAGTCGGCGCCCGCGTTTTGCTGCTCGACGGCCTTTGCGAGCAGGGCCCTGACGTACTGGATCTATAGGGCGCCGTCGCCCGTGGCTGTGATGTTGTCGGCTGCTGCTCGGCCTGCCACGAGGTTGTCCATCGGGGTGGAGAATAGTGGGAGGCCGTTTGCGTCTCGCTCCCGTGAGGAGACTACTATCCGCGGCTGGTCCCTGGGAGGTGTGCGGTTGGGTGGAGGTGGGGCGCCCATCGCCGTCGACCCTAGCGGGGGTCGGGCACTTCCTCCTGGTGGCGCGTTCTCGCAGATCGCGCGCTCGGCTACGCGGGCCGGGTCGTTTTAGTCGTCGAAGTTTAGGGCGCGCCCCTGAACGGTGGGGTTCAGGCGCGACCTGATCCGCTGCTGATGGTAGCGCGATAGTTCCTGCGCCGTCACCTGCTTAAGGCGAAATTTTTCGCGCTCGGCTTGTTCCTTGCGCACCGCCTCCGCCAGTTTCAGGCGGAGTTCCTCGACCTCCATCGCCGTGGCGTTAGGAGGAATTGGGGTGGAGAAGGGATCCTCCAGCGGCTCGGTGCCGGTCGCCATGTAGGTCGCGGCGTGGCGACCGGTTCCGTCACGGAGGTCGGCGGAGTTTTCCGATCCGGAGTCGAATTCGAAGATCCCGAGGATGGAGGGGTCCTCGAAGTCTCCCACGTTGGAAACCTGGGTGATGGAGCCCGCGGGTGAAGCCGCGGTGATGAACCCGGCGAATGACACCGGGGTCGCCGAGTCGGCGTCGTTGTTGAGGGCCGCATCTTCTGCGGCCGCTGAGTTTTCGGCCACGTCGCTATGGGCCGAGTTGTACTCGGAGGCGAGGCGATGGATCGTGCGGATCTGGCTCTCGGAGAGCCGATCGCGTGGCGGCGACTCGCGGATGCGAGCCGAGTCCTCCAAGACGATGACGTCGGTGAGGCCGACGAAGAGGCTGATCGTGCCGACCGGCAGGATCATGCTGTGCGTGACGGGTCGCGCCGCCGGGACGTAGCTGCTCGGCAAGATTTGGAGCATCTCGCCGATCGCTATCATGCGGCCAGTGGCGACCGTCTCGTTGATGGGCAGATTGGATCTCGCCGCAGAACACCGGCCAGACCGGCCAGGCCCCCACGGTGGGCGCCACTGTCGTGGGAATGGTCACGGCAGATGCTGCAATCGGTAGCGAGTAGTAGAACGAGGGGCAAGGGCGGCTAGCCATCTGCGGTGCGAGATGAGGGCGGAGACATAGGGTTTTACCCAGGTTCGGCCCCCCGGAGGGTAAAGATCTACTCCTGCTAGATTGTATTATGGAGGTGGTACAATGGGCGAGCTCGGCGGCTAGGCGGCGAGTCGCTTGGGCGTATGATGGAACGTATCTCTACACGCCCCACAGGGAGGTTTATATAGGCTCTCCTCCCCTAGGGTTTACATATCTCAACCGAATCAGTTAAGGCTTCGGTACTCGTTTAACCTAATCCGACTAGGCCTATCTACTCGCCTGGGCCTTCAGCTTCCAGTCGCTTGGATCCACGCCGGGCCTTGATGCAGTCGCCGTCCTGCAGGCCCACTCGCTAGGTCTTGGGCCAGTAAGAAACGTCCTGCTGGGTAGACCCCGGTAGGCGCATCCCCATCACGGACAGAACTTTCTCATTAGCTTCCACTCGGGCGACTTCTAGGTTATTCTCCATGGTTTGCAGCCAATCATCGGGATCTAAGGGCTCTTCCGACTTAGTGAAAACAGGTGGGTTGGTGTTCTGGAAATTCTTGAGCTTAGATCCATGGTTGTCCTGATTTCCTTGGCCTTGATTATTTTTGGCTAGCTGAACTATCTGCTGAAGGGTGGCTAAGTTGGCTTGACGTTCGGCTCTTTCAGCTTCACGATCATAAACCAACATTTGCAGGATCTGCAACATCGGGTCTGGGGATGATCCACTTCCTCCACGTGGCATCTTAAGATTGAGATAGATCATGAGAAAACAGGAAAATTTCTAAGGTTTCGGAAATTTTAAAAGTTTTTAAGTTTGACTTAGATTTTTCCAGCAACTTGCTTTTCATTCATTCATTCATAGCACACGATACAAACACACACCACAAAACAAGAAGAGCAGATGGTTTTAAGAACCATTTTGGAAACTACGATACAGTGGGACCGAATACAACTCACTACGCTAGTGCTCAAGTGCTACTACTACTCGGAGTCGGTGTAGTCGTCATCCTCATCATCATCGTCGTCATTGATGAAGGCGAAGTCATCCTCATCGGTGAAGAAGTCCATAGCATGATCCTCCAGAAAATCATCATCATCGCTGAGATAGGAGTAGGGGTCTTCACGAAGGTCTTCTCCGGCATTCTCCCTTTCTTCCAACTACATGTCTCTCTCGTGGATGGTCTCCTCCAAATCCGAGATATGGTGGCAAAGATGGGCAATGATGCGCTCCTTCTTGTCGAGCTGACGGAGGCGAGACTTGCGATCCTTTGCTAGCATGGCGATGGTCTGATCCTTCATCTTGATGATGGCGGACTTGTGGTTGGAGTAGTCACGACAATTGTCTAATTCCTGCTGATGATCGTACATCATGAAGCTAAGGTGGTCCAACTGGGTCTTCAGCTCATGGTGGTATGGGGCTTCTAGTGGCTGTCCCATAGCATCACACCTTGGACAAACCTCAAAGCGGGTAAGCTTGATCTGGTTGATACTCTGCCCACACAGACGGGCAAGAGCTTCCTGCATGGCCCTGGCAAGTCCATCGAGCCAGTTGTTCTCTCTTAAGGTGAACTGAATTCCCTCAGCACTGGGAGGTTCAATCTTTCCTCAGAGACTTGCAACAATTAGCCACTGCAGATCTTCTCCTCCTTGATCATTGAGCTGAGCTCCGAAGAACTAGGGGTGCGGACGCTCCAGAAGTTCCGAAAGCTGGTCCAAATCCCGCTCAAAGATAAGGTCTCCTCCATTCCCCAACTGATAAAACTTGCTGTACTTCACGTCCATCTATTAAGAATATAGGATGAGTAAGTTAGTAGAGTGATCAAGTGTGTCAAATTTTATGTATTTTTCAAGAGTTTTTGAGGAACATGAATTTTCATGAAAGAATCAAAGTGATAAGAATGAGAATAAGTTTTTGTAAATATTTGCTTCTTTTGGTTTTGAAACTAAGTTTTTGATTCAAACGTCCAGTCTAACTAGGGTCTCCTATGGTCAGTATGGCTCTGATACCAACTTGTCAACACCCTGATTTTTAATCCCAGATGCCTGTTATGCCATACATCGCAATCCCAGGATTACCTTTTCTGCGAGACATAACATATTTGGGTACCACAATACATCATCCATTACAAACCATACATAAGGTTTTACACAAATACGTATCTCATGATCCAGTTCTTAATATAAATCAAGCAGCGGAAATACGTAATGATAAAGGTAGTGTAGGCGAAGCTCCATCTTCTAGGTCACAGGCTAAGCTCTAGGGTTGTTTTGCAAAAGGCCAGATTTACCTCTACTAAGTTCAGAAGCAAGAAAAGCTATTTTACGTATTATAACACCTAAGAGGGAACTTGTACTTCATATCACAACTCTGTTGTGGTCAAGTCAAAATCTCAATCCATTTCATAAGTAATTTTGAAAACATCTGACGGGGGAAACAGTATGGCCACTCCAACTGTCCATAACCGCAGACGCGGCTATTCGAATAGTTTGACACTCTGCAGAGATTGTACACTTTCACCACAACATTCGATACATCCGTCAGGAACAAATCCTGAATTCACCATACTCAGTATGCGGATAATCAATCCTAACCTTTCAATTACACGACCTAGTATAAGCACCTCTCCTGTGAGTTTGGCCTCCCAACCATGACCAACTGTCATCTTGGGTACTGCACAGGTGGATAATCTTCATAAGGTAGCCTCAGCTCACACCTTGTGTAACACCCTCAGAATCGGCCCTATACAAGTTTCAGCGATTTCCCGCCAAACCCGCATAGAAACAATTTAAAGGTGCCCACCAGGCACTTTCATGCGGGTGGAAAACGAAGGAATACCATTACACAATAGCCCACGATGGAACCCACATAACAGATATATACAACAATGACTCAAAGAGTCAGGAATACAGATATACAACACAAAGATCCAAATCACCTTGAAAACAATACACCGTCCGAGTACGGACAAGATGCAAATTGAGCTAAGAGCCCTGAAGAATAACCAATGGCGTCCATAGCCCTTCCCAGGCCAAGCCGGAAGGGTAACCCTGCTAACGACGTCGATCTCAAAACCTGCTTCAACAAAACGGGTGCCGACAAAGGGCAAATGAAAAAGAGAGCGGTCAGTACTGAGGCCAGTACACGGCGAGACTAGAATTCGGCGGTCCTCGCCTACATAGGTAGGGTGGACTGAAGCGGCAGCGCATCATGCACTAAACAACCTATAGAGACTCAATACAACTGGCGGCTATCAGATAGGGATAAGAAAGATCTATTCGGATCCAACCTAAAACTATCACCAAGCATACCCATCCTGGTATTTCCCCCTCGAGACCAAACGAGGAAGTCAACCGAGGAACTCACACAGTTGGCAGTTTTATTCATTTCGTTATAGTTGCGGCAATTACTAGTCAGATATAGATGGCATGAGTCATCCTGAGATAATAAGCAGTGGGAAGTTTTAGTTAACCATTCCGTTGTAGTTGTAGTACTTACTAGTCAGATATATATAGCATGAGGTATCCCAAAACAAAGTAGTTGTTGGTTTAGCCATTCCGTTGTAGTTGCACTACTTACTAGTCAGATACAATGGTAACAGGCAACAACCCAAACCAGCAATTGTTGGCACTTTTATTTAGCCATTGCATTATAGTGAAGCTAATTACTAGTCATTATAAAGTCAAATTTATAGCACTACTTTAGTTATAGTTGTCTATGATCGAGATACTGTGCTCCAAGTCGTCCATAACCGCGGACACGGCTTTCAGAAAGTTTTACCCTGCAGGGGGCACAAATAGCAACACACGCACGATCAACCTCGAGAAAACCAAATAAAACCCGACGAGGCATCACGACAGAGAATTGCAAGATTCATATAAATTTCAGGGGGCCACCCCACCAAGATACCCGCTACGAAGTTGGCCGACTCCGAGACGGACCCAGAGGTTTGCGAGAACGGCTATAAACGACTGGGAACCGAAAAGTGTGACTAGGCTTGTCGATACCTCGTAATCGTGCCGCGATCCAAAACAGTACAGGCGCTCCACGCACAATCATAAATAAAGCAGTAAAGCATGGCCCCAAACTACTTTCTGGCCCCAAGAAATAAATATGACTCAAGCTCTGGCTAGGGGGATTCATGGTCGCACATGCGGATAGTGCGAATATTCAAAGAACAGGTATCAAGTACTCGGGGTCCTACAGGACACAAGTGGACGGTTAAAAACCAAATAACATCTATTGCCCACCTGTGCCTCTGCATTATTTACCTACTTCAATTTTAGTTATTAAACGATGATTAAAGCCATGATCATCTCCAACATTAAACATGCGGCATTACTTCAACAACTGTGGTACTTGACGACACGCAACCACACTTGAGCAAGCGACTACGACACGCAAGTCCAACTATCTACCAAACAATAGGTAATAGGATGTGTCCAAGGCAATATGAGGCGGCAAGGGATATCACCGGTACGAAAACTAGAGCATCGCAACACAGATAGCAATAGATCAACAAGAGGAAATAAAGACTATAAAGTAAAATAGGCAGAAAGGGGGAGAATGCTCGCCTGAAAAACATTGCCGAAGGTTCATCCGAAGATCGGGTCGACACTCGCATCAACTCATCGGCCTAATCCGTGAAGAAGCAAAGCACTAGAAGAAACACCAGATGCACTATTTAATACTACAGCAAACGATCGGGTATGATGCATATATGATGTGTGACATGGCAAAGATGCGATGCAATTAGGACATATTAAGCGGAACCGGGGTCCCGACAATTAGTTGAGTGGCTTATGTTGTTTAGATGCCCCGCAATTTAAATATTGTCTTAACAATGCAAAATATGTAATTGATTCGCTACACAAATTTAAATGGAGCCAATATTAGACTAGATTCGCTCGCATATGGCCTCCATATTTAATTTAGGTGAATCATCTAGATACCCCAAACACCCACAATATGTATGCGAGTATAAACATTAAATATGCAACAGTTTATATAGTTGGAAATTTATAAAATAGGGGCTCGGAAAAAGTCACACATCTAGGATCGAGGATCTTGGGGCTCGAAGGGGTTCGGGTTCGGTCTTCACCTCCGGCAACAGGGGTCTTCGGTTTTCCAGCATCCTCGATGCATCCGTGTCGAAGGCATCGGGGTTGCCGTGAAGGAGATCTTGGTGCGTCGGGGTTCGACAGGTTCGGGTCTTCGGATCCGGGAAGTTCTTGGTGTTCCATGAATCTTTGGCCTCGGCCATCGGATCCAGTGACGGGGTTTAGAGTCCGGGAGGTAGATCTTGACGAGCCAATTGTCATGACACTCTTCCATCTTGTCGACGCCGGAGCTGAACTAATAGGCCAGGGAGCAGCAGTCCCACATCACGATGTCTCAGACTACAAGTCCACATGAGGTACTGAAGCATATGTGCATCAACAAAAAAATGATCCCTTCAACAAAAGGAAACATCCTAAACATGAGGTCCTAGACTTCTGCAGCCGGCAACACGCGCGGATAGAGAGTAGCGCGAGCTGCAGCAAGCAGACGGAAGGAGACGTGGGGCGCAGGACGAGCAGGAGACGCCGGGCGGCGAGGCTTGGCCACGACGCTGCAGAGAGAGGCCAGTGCAAGGCGCGAGAGGGCGAGGTCGCACGGGGAGGCCGGCTCCAGCGAGGAACCGCTCGCGGGCGAGCACAGGGAGGTGGTGGCGGCTCCTGTTCGCGGGAATCCGGTGACGGACGGCGCCGTTCCTGCGAGGGAGGGGCCGGAGAGGGCTCGAGGGCGCCAGGGCGCAACCGAGGAGCAGCAGAGAGGCGGGCGGGGCGCCTGGCAACCTTGCAGGCACGGCGTCGTGGCGGAGGCCAGACGCAGGCCGAGGAGGAGGGCACCAAGGAGACGGCCGATCGACGCGCTCGGAGGAGAAGGCCACGGCGGCGGGGCGTAGGGAGCCGAGCGGCAGCCGGCGCTCAGGTCGGAAGGAAGAGGAGAGGCAGACGCTGGGTACGGCTCGGGACAAAGATGGATCGAGAGGAGCGGGGGAGTTGGTGGGGCTGCGAGGTGGGGCCCAGGCGGGGAACAGGGACGCGTGGGATAAATGCTGGGAGGGTGGCCGAGTGGTGGTTGGGGAGTTTGGATTTGAACAGAGAAGAGAACATCCAGAAAACAAAATAGGCTTTTAGAAAATAGTTTTAGGCAAACAGATGCAAGCTGATATCATGATGATGCACATAATAAAAACAACAACGATTTTCTAGTAGCGGTTTTATCTGGGGCGCTACAATTCGACACCACTAACAATGGATCTCGCCCTCGAGATCCGCCTCATCATACAGGGAAGAAGGCCGACGATATAAATCTTCATGCTTAGTGTAGATCTTCGCGACACCACTAACAAAGATTATTTCTCCATCTTGAAATCGGCGACACCACCAACGAGCGGTCATTGATCATGTGCGTCGAGGGAGTACTCCGGATAAACAAAAGACGAAAATAGAGGCATCAAAAGATAAGGCCACCTCTAACTTCGACAGAAGGAGAGAAAAGGTGCACTCTAATCCACTTCAATGTACAAGAGCGAATAGATTGAGTAGTCGGCATGGGGGCCAATCCATCACGCATCCAAACTATTACTTCGCACATGCAGTAGAAAATCACGCAACCCATTCTCGGAATTAGACTGAAGATCTCGACAAGCGAGGTTCAGAATCAAAGGAGGGATGGAGATTCTCATCAGATCTGATGTAGATGACTTCGTCGTATCGGAAAACATCGGAGGATAGAAAGAAAAAATTTAGTGAATTTTCGGTCCACTGAAAGGTACAACAGATGAAAGATTCATGAAATAGCGTGAAGGTCGGATGTCAAAGCACCGTTACAAGAGGAGGAAGTGAAACCCTGAAGGTAGGACGGAAACCCAACCACGAGAATTCCTAGACTCGAAGAAAAGATAAGAGAGCAGATTCAAAACACGTCGAGGTAAGAGAAGAATAGCAACGGGATAAGGAGTAAAAGTATACCTAATCAGATCTATCCAACCGATTTTTCCAAAATAGTTTTGACACTCTACAACGTCCGTTAGCTAGGTTATCCTATAGGCTGGACCAGTAGGGTATCGTAACTGCTGAGCTCTGATACCACTCTGTAACACCCTCAGAATTGGCCCTATGCAAGTTTCAGGATTTCCCGCCAAACCCGCATAGAAACGATTCAAAGGTGCCCACCAGGCACTTTCGTGTGGGTGGAAAACGAAGGAATACCATTACACAATATCCCACGATGGAACCCACAGAACAGATATATACAACAATGACTCAAAGAGTCAAGAATACAGATATACAATACAAAGATCCAAATCACCTTGAAAACAATACAGCGTCCGAGTACGGACAAGATGCAAATTGAGCTAAGAGCCCTGAAGAATAACCAATGGCGTCCATAACCCTGCCCAGGCCAAGCCGGAAGGGTAACCCTGCTAACGATGTCGATCTCAAAACCTGCTTCAACAAAAGGGGTGCCAACAAAGGGCAAAGGAAAAAGAGAGCGATCAGTACTGAGGCCCGTACACGGCGAGACTAGAATTTGGCGGTCCTCGCCTACATAGGTATGGTGGACTGAAGCGGCAGCGCAGCATGCACTCAACAACCTATAGAGACTCAATACAACTGGCAGCTATCAGATAGGGATAAGAAAGATCTATTCGGATCCAACCTAAAACTATCACGAAGCATACCCATCCTGGTATTTCCCCCTCGAGACCAAACGAGGAAGTCAACCGAGGAACTCACACAGTTGGCAGTTTTATTCATTTCGTTATAGTTGCGGCAATTACTAGTCAGATATAGATGGCATGAGTCATCCTGAGATAATAAGCAGTGGGTAGTTTTAGTTAACCATTCTATTGTAGTTGTAGTACTTACTAGTCAGATACATATAGCATGAGGTATCCCAAAACTACAATGGTAACAGGCAACAACCCAAACCAGCAATTGTTGGCACTTTTATTTAGCCATTCCATTATAGTGAAGCTAATTACTAGTCATTATAAAGTCAAATTTATAGCACTACTTTAGTTATAGTTGTCTATGATCGAGATACCGTGCTCCAAGTCGTCCATAACCGCGGACACGGCTTTCAGAAAGTTTTACCCTGCAGGGGGCACAAATAGTAACACACGCACGATCAACCTCGAGAAAAACCAAATAAAACCCGACGAGGCATCACGATAGAGCAATTGCAAGATTCATATATATTTTAGGGGGCCACCCCACCAAGCTACCCGCTACGAAGTTGGACGGCTCTGAGACGGACCCAGAGGTTTGCGAGAACGGCTATAAACGACTGGGAACCCAAAAGTGTGACTAGGCTTGTCGATACCGCGTAATCGTGCCGCGATCCAAAACAGTACAGGTGCTCCACGCGCAATCGTAAATAAAGCAGTAAATCATGGCATAAGTACATGATAGTAATAAAGCCCCAAACTACTTTGTGGCCCCAAGAAATAAATATGACTCAAGCTCTAGCTAGGGGGATTCATGATCCCACATGCGGATAGTGCGAATATTCAAAGAACAGGTATCAAGTACTCGGGGTCCTACGGGACACAAGTGGATGGTTAAAAACCAAATAACATCTATTGCCCACCTGTGCCTCTGCATTATTTACCTACTTCAATTTTAGTTATTAAACGATAATTAAAGCCATGATCATCTCCAACATTAAACATGCGGCATTACTTTAACAACTGTGGTACTTGACGACACGCAACCACACTTGAGCAAGCGACTACGACACGCAAGTCCAACTATCTACCAAACAACAGGTAATAGGATGTATCCAAGGCAATATGAGGTGGCAAGGGATATCACGGGTACGAAAACTAGAGCATCGCAACACAGATAGCAATAGATCAATAAGAGGAAATAAAGACTATAAAGTAAAATAGGTAGGAAGGGGGAGAATGCTCGCCTGAAAAACATTGCCGAAGGTTCATCCGAAGATCGGGTAGACACTCGCATCAACTCATCAGCCTAATCCGTGAAGAAGCAAAGCACTAGAAGAAACACCGGATGCACTATTTAATACTATGGGAAAAGATCGGGCATGATGCATATATGATGTATGACATGGCAAAGATGCGATGCAATTAGACCATATTAAGTGGAACCGGGGTCCCGACAATTAGTTGAGTGGTTTATGTTGTTTAGATGCCCCGCAATTTAAATATTGTCTTAATAATGCAAAATATGTAATTGATTCGCTACATAAATTTAAATGGAGTCAATATTAGACTAGATTCGCCCGCATATGGCCTCCATATTTAATTTAGGTGAATCATCTAGATACCCCAAACACCCACAATATGTATGCGAGTATAAACATTAAATATGCAACAGTTTATATAGTTGGCAATTTATAAAATATGGGCTCAGAAAAAGTCACACATCTAGGATCGAGGATCTTGGGGCTCGAAGGGGTTCGGGTTCGGTCTTCACCTCCGGCAACATGGGTCTTCGGTTTTCCAGCATCCTCGATGCATCCGTGTCGAAGGCATCGGGGTTGCTGTGAAGGAGATCTTGGTGCGCCGGGGTTCGACAGGTTCGGGTCTTCGAATCCGGGAAGTTCTTGGTGTTCCATGAATCTTTGGCCTCGACCATCGGATCCAGCGACGGGGTTTAGAGTCTGGGAGGTAGATCTTGACGAGCCAATTGTCATGACACTCTTCCAGCTTGTCGATGCCGGAGCTAAACTGATAGGCCAGGGAGCAGCAGTCCCACATCACGATGTCTCAGACTACAAGTCCACATGAGGTACTGAAGCATATGGGCATCAACAAAAAAAATGATCCCTTCAACAAAAGGAAACATCCTAAACATGAGGTCCTGGACTTCTGCAGCCGGCAACACGCGCGGATAGAGAGTAGCGCGAGCTGCAGCAAGCAGACGGAAGGAGACGTGGGGCGCAGGACGAGCAGGAGACGCCGGGCGGCGAGGCTTGGCCACGACGCTGCAGAGAGAGGCCAGTGCAAGGCGCGAGAGGGCGAGGTCGCATGGGGAGGCCGGCTCCAGCGAGGAACCGCTCGCGGGCGAGCACAGGGAGGTGGTGGCGGCTCCTGTTCGCGGGAATCCGGTGACGGACGGCGCCGTTCCTGCGAGGGAGGGGCCGGAGAGGGCTCGAGGGCGCCAGGGCGCAACCGAGGAGCAGCAGAGAGGCGGGCGGGGCGCCTGGCAACCTTGCAGGCACGGCGTCGTGGCGGAGGCCAGACGCAGGCCGAGGAGGAGGGCACCAAGGAGACGGCCGATCGACGCGCTCGGAGGAGAAGGCCACGGCGGCGGGGCGTAGGGAGCCGAGCGGCAGCCGGCGCTCAGGTCGGAAGGAAGAGGAGAGGCAGACGCGGGGTACGGCTCGGGACAAAGATGGATCGAGAGGAGCGGGGGAGTTGGTGGGGCTGCGAGGTGGGGCCCAGGCGGGGAACAGGGACGCGTGGGATAAATGCTGGGAGGGTGGCCGAGTGGTGGTTGGGGTGTTGTGTGACTAGGTGTGAGTCCAGTTTGGTTCAGGTGTGTGTGTGGTTGAATGGGGGTGGCGACGGCAGGGAGTTGGGGTGTGGGTGGATTAGGTGGGATTCTAGGGTTAGGGTTTTTTGGTTGATGTGGGGCTAGGATTAGCTAGGGTTTGGGGTAGGTTTTGGGGTTGTAGGTGGTCTGGCTAGACGGGCCTTTGGGCCTGGCGGGCTGGACTGCCTCCCCCAACAAAGTATATTTATTATTTATAATTTTTATTTATTTTAAAACAAAACATTTGTAAAAGGATTTTAGACAAATAAAATATCCGGACAGATCTGGGGTTTGGATTTGAACAGAGAAGAGAACATCCATAAAACAAAATAGGCTTTTAGAAAATAGTTTTAGGCAAACAGATGCAAGCTGATATCATGATGATGCACATAATAAAAACAACAACGATTTTCTAGTAGCGGTTTTATCCGGGGAGCTACACCTTGGCCATGAGGGAACCCATACTAAAGTATATAAGTTTCTAGTCAAGCCCTACCCAGTTTTGGGGTATTGTGGTTGTACGGTAAAATTGGAATGGTATCGCATCCAAACAACCATCAGTTTTATAAAGGGCTAAGGCTCATGCCTCAACATTTTCATCATCAAAATCATCTGGTGTTCGGAAACACATGTCAAAACATTTCAGTAGAATGACTCATCAAGTTTTATGCTTAGCACTAGCATCTACAAGTGGGGTAAGTACTAATGAGGGGTGATAAACAAGTGGGGATTAACTAAGTTCAATCTCATGCGTTAGGATGACATCAAGATTATCTAGCTTAGGCCAAATTAAATGCTCTTTATGCAACCTTCAATTATCTTCCTAGAATCTACAAGTCACTTAAGTAAACTCTAAGAAATAGCTTTGATAAAGAAATAAAGTAAAAAGCTTGCAAGTAAAACTAGGAGGGGGTATCCTCAAATGGGTATGATCACATATGCTTAAGGCATATAGCTGGCATTGTAACAAGCAACTATTTGATTTCATAGGTCAACTTGATTAGTAAGGCTTGCTAAAGTAGAGTATCTTGCAAGTGTTAGCTTGCCTTGTGCAGAGCAGTGGTTGAAGTTCTCCTCGGCTTCTTCTTCGTAGTATCCTCCTTCCCCCTCGTATCCTTGGTCAGTACTAGTGTCTATGAATAAATACGAGGTACACAATCACCAAAAAAATACTTAACTACTTTCAATCATCACACAAAAGGGTTCTATAGATGATCTAGCATCATCACTAACATTACAAGATTAAAGCATTTGTCTTATTTATTTTATTTTTAGAAAAGTAATTTCTACTCATTGAAAAACTACTTAAGATTTAATATTCTCTAACTCAAACATGGGATCATGTTAACACATGTCATAACCACATATTTCAGTCCATGGGAATGTGATTTAAAGTGGTGTCACAATTTAATAAGGTTTACCTTTTTTTATTTAAATAAAATAAGTGACTAGAAATGCCTATGTGGCATTCTTTTATTACTTGAACATTATTTCTGTAAGTTATGTTTTTATATATTCTGAAAGGTATGATCAAATGTGATTTTTGAGAGTTGGAATCAACTCAAAAGCTATTATGGTTGAGATTTGAAAAATGTTTGAATGCATAAAAGCTGCTGCCTTGTTATTTTTACCAAGGTTGATCTATAGATCTAAATGATTTGAATCCAATGGTCTTGTATTAAGCATTTCAATATCTTTCTAACAAAATTGGTTTCATGCAATTTGGTTCACTGAATCGAACTGGGTTGATTTTTGAAACTAGGTACAGAACTGAGTTTGAATGAAAATAAAGAAATCTAAATTCAAATGCTTGGGCTACGTGGGAAGGGTTAATGGGCTGGCCCAGTGTCACTCCGTAGCGCGGGGCGCAACTGACATGGGGGTCTACTGGTCAGTGGCTCTTTAAACGCGAAGCGGCACGAGGCGATGTGGTGCATTGGATTAGAATGAAGATCAACGACTAAGGGTCGTCGTCGACGATTAACAGGTCACCGGCGAGCTCGAACCCTAGCGGCTCAGTGGGGGTGCATAGGGGGCATACCGAGGCTCCAGTGACGATGGCGAGGCGGGCAAATGACAAAGTCGACAACGACGAACTTAGGGGTGGTCGCGGCAGCTCCAGGGGTGGACGAAATCAACGGCTCCTCTTCTCCTCTGCAGCGGCAAGCTCCGGCCAAATTCCGGCGATTCGTTGCTCGCCTTGCTCCGGCTAAGGGGTGGAATGATCAGTGAGGTGAGGGGACTGAATGGTGTGAAGAAATCGAGCGGGGGTCATCTCCTTTTATTGGCTCGACGGCGAGACCGAGAGGGATGGGCAGGCGACGGTGGCGACACGGCTACGGACGGCTGGAGGCATGGCCGAGGTTGGCAATCGATGGGCGGTCTCCTGGCGATGCTCTAAGGTTTAAATGCGCGTGTAGGGGCAGTGGCAAATGGTCAGGAACGTGCGGTGCTCTGCGCGGCAAAGGCGGCGTCTTCGACGGCGAGCGGTGGCTACGGGGTACGGACGGTGAAATGAACATGTCTGGTGGTCTCCTGGGATGGTGGGGTGTATGCTGGCGGGCGGCGAGGGCTCGAGGTGGTCGGGTTGCGTGGGAATGGCGCGTGCTCTGCGGTGCGCGTCGGCATGGTCGACAGTGGCACGGGCGCGGCGTTCCTGGCGGTTCTAGTTGCTGTCTTCGAGCTAGGGCTGGTCGAGAGGGGGCGGTGAGGCATGGGCTGCATGCTAGACAAGGTTGGCACGGCTAGTTCTTCTCCTAGATTGCTGTCTTCGAGCTAGGGCTGGTCTAGAGGGGGCGGTGAGGCATGGGCTGCATGCTAGACAAGGATGGCACGGCTAGTTCTTCTCCTAGCTTATTGTCCACACCGGGGTGACATGGGTGCTCTCGGCCTGTTCACCATTGATGACATTGGAAAGCTTACAGTGGTGCTAGATCTTAGTTAAGGTTGCTAGATGATCTACTAAGGCTAGTGTAACCAGAGAGGGAACAAGGTTGGCCCAAAACACTGCTCAAAATAGTGTTTGTGATTTTGTTGATTTGAATCTGCAACTTGTTTGATGAAATGGCCGCATGAACTTTAGTTTTGAATTTTGAAAAGATTTTTGGTGGGTGTGCTAGGCATGTGTTGAGGATTATGTGGATGCTTGGGTTTTGAAAATTGAGCTTGTTTGAGTGGTTTTTGAAATAGTGGGATCTTCCCATATGAAATAGATTCAATTTTCAACTGTCTTTTAAACTAAGCATTTAAATGTTTTTGCATGATCACAAAGTGGGCAGTGGTACCTTGTTATGAGTACTATCAAGGGGTGCAAAGATCTAAACATGTTTCTGTTAAGTTCTAAAAGTTAGGGACAACCAAAGTAGGCATGGGAGTTAATTTGGCCAAAGTGACCATTCACTTAATTTGTTTGTTTTAATTTGTTTGTCTTTGGGAAAAGTGTGGGGATTGTTTAGATGATGTTTATCTCACCTAAGAATCACTCTACAAGCAAAGAAACACAGAACCAAGGCAATTCAAAAGAATCCAAATTTCAATACACACACATATGAATGCTTTCATATTTTTAATTGGAAAATTTTTTGTTAACCCTAATTTGATGATTAAAGTTTAATATTTTTGGGATGTTACAAACCTTCCCCCCTTAAACAAAATCTCGTCCTGATATTTGAAAAGGGACAAAAAAGATTACCTAGGATTTGAAGAGATCGGGAAACTCCGTCCTGATGTGATCTTCGCGCTCCCAGGTAGCTTCCTCTTCCGTGTGGTTGCTCCATTGAATCTTGAGAAAAATGATTTGGGTTCTGGTAGTTCTGAAGGCTTCTTCCAAAATACGGATGGGCACTTCGGGATAGGTCAGGTCATCATTGATCTCTATGGTCCGGTGATCGATATTCTTGAACACTTCAGTCTTCTCTAGAACTTCGAGGCACTTGCGAAGTAATGAGATATGGAACACACTGTGCACGGCTGACATCTCTTCGGGTAGTTCCAATTGATACGACACTTCTCCTCGACGGTTCAGAATCTTGAAGGGTCCGATATATCTGGGGGCTAACTTTCCTATCAGTTGGAACCGCTGCATTCCTTTCAATGGCGACACTTTCAGATACACAAAATCTCCTATGTCGAAAACGAGGTCTCGACGTCTCCTGTCGGTGTAACTCTTCTGTCTGGACTGGGCTGTCTTGAGGTGCTCACAAATCTTTTGAACCTTCTCTTCTGCTTCTCGTAGGATGTCGGGTCCGAAAATCTGACTCTCTCCTACTTCCGACCAGTTCAAACAGGTGCGACACTTCCTTCCATACATGAATTCAAATCGGGCCATTTGCAAACTAGCTTGATAACTGTTGTTGTATGAAAATTCTGCAAACGGCAGACAGTCTTCCCACTTAGATCCATATTCTAACACACATGCTCTCAGCATATCTTCGAGTATTTGATTTACTCGCTCCGTTTGACCATCGGTCTGAGGGTGATACGCGGTGCTGAAATCGAGTCGGGTTCCTAAACCTTCTTGGAATTTCTTCCAGAATCTCGAGGTAAACTGAGTTCCTCGATCCGATACGATGTTCTTGGGGACTCCATGCAAACTGACGATTCTAGCAATGTATAACTCCGCTAGCTTCGAACTCTGATATGTGGTCTTGACGGGTAAGAAATGGGCAACTTTGGACAACATATCCACTATGACCCAGATAGAGTCATTTCCCCTACTAGAAGTAGGCAATCCAATGATAAAGTCCATTCCAACGGAATCGCATTTCCATTCCGGAATCTGCAATGGTTGCAACAATCCAGCGGGTCTTTGATGTCCTGCCTTGACTCGCTGACATATATCACACTTGGCGATATAGCTTCCGATTTCTCTCTTCATCTTATGCCACCAAAATTGCTCTTTCAAGTCTTGATACATCTTCGTTCCTCCGGGGTGGATAGAATAAAGAGTATCATGAGCTTCCTTCAGAATAACTTCTTTCAACTCAGAATATGCTGGTACACAAAGGCGTCCTTTGTACCACAGAACTCCTTCTTCGTCTTCGGTGAATCCGGGTACTTTAAATGTACCGATACGACGCTTGATTCCATCGATACTAGCATTTCCTTTCTGCGCCTCTTTGATCTGGCTGATCAAAGTGGGTTGAAGTTCTATGTTAGCCAAAAATCCTTCACTTACTAATTCCATTCGAAAATCTTCCATCTCTTTGTGCAAGCTTGGTTGCTCCTTCAAAATCATGGAGTTCAAGCAGCACCGCAATCTGCTAAGGGCATCTGCTACCACATTGGCTTTACCAGGGTGATAGTGAATGTCCAGGTTGTAATCCTTGATTAGCTCAATCCATCTTATCTGTCTCATATTCAGCTCCTTCTGAGTGAATATATACTTCAGGCTCTTGTGATTCGAATAGATCTCACAACGGTTTCCCATCAGGTAATGCCTCCATGTCTTCAGGGCTAGAACTATGGCTGCGAGTTCGAGGTCATGGGTTGGGTAATTTTGCTCATGTTGTTTCAGTTGTCGAGATAGATAAGATATAACTTTGCCTTCTTGCATTAGCACACATCCGAGACCGATCTTGGATGCATCACAATACACGTCAAAGGGCTTCGTGATATTCGGCATGATTAAGATTGGGGCTGAAATCAATCTTCTCTTGAGTTCTTGAAAACTTGCTTCACATTTGTCTGTCCATTCAAACTTCTTGTCCTTCTTCAGCAATTGAGTCATTGGTCTGGCAATAGTCGAGAATCCTTCTACGAACTTGCGGTAGTATCCCGCCAATCCGAGAAATGCACAAAATTGGGTTTGAGTGGTTGGGGCTTGCCAATCTTCGACATCTTTCACCTTTGCAGGGTCAACAGCAATTCCTCCGGCTGATACAATGTGACCGAGGAATCCTACCTCCTGTAACCAGAATTCACATTTGCTAAACTTGGCATACAACTGATGCTCAAGGGTTCCAAGAATGGTCCTTAGGTGTAGCTCATGTTCTTCTTCTGATTTGGAATAAATCAGAATGTCGTCGATGAAAACAATGACAAACTTATCCAGGAAGTCCATAAAAATCTTATTCTGGTGGTAAATGCAAAAGACATGACAGTATACTCGTATAATCCAAAAGACATGACAGTATACTCGTATAATCCATATCTGGTGGTAAATGCAGTCTTGAGAATATCCTCTGCGTGAATCTTGAGTTGATGATAGCCAGTTCTAAGATCAATCTTAGAAAACACTTTGGCACCAGTTAACTAATCAAACAAATCTTCTATCTTGGGTAATGGGTACTTGTTCTTGATGGTGACATCATTCAACTTCCGGTAATCCGTACACAAACGGTTTCCTCCAACCTTCTTGTCCACGAACAAGACATGTGATCTCCATGGTGACGCACATGGTTGAATCAATCCAATTTCCAGCATGGCATCTAGTTGCTTCTTCAGTTCTTCTAGTTCAGACGGGTTCATACTATAGGGTCTCTGAGCTATGGGTCCTGTTCCGGGGATTAGTTCGATGATAAACTCGATATCCCGATCTGGGGGCATACCGGGCGAAACATCTGGAAATACATCAGGGTATTCACAAACTATCCGGACTTGGTCAATGGTAGGTTGGGATATACTCTTGTTGCACTTGAATTGGCGAGGTAAGGTTTCAGATATATGCTCGACTGATATTCCAGCGGTACTGGTCATGGTTATGGTTTTCTTGGCATAGTCAATCAATCCTTTATGTTTGGACATCCAATCCATTCCTAGTACTACTTCCAAACCTTTAGTTCCGAGTACTACCAGATTAGCATAAAAATATATGCCATGGATTCGGATAGGGACGGCTTTGAAAATTTGCCTAGCTTTGGTGGTGGAACCGGGGATTTGAACAATCATAACATGCTTCAGTTTGGTTGGTTGAATCTTACTAGTGCATGCAAATTCTTCGGTGAAAAATGAGTGCGATGCACCAGAATCAAACAATACTCGAGCAAGTACCAAATTAACAGAAAACATACCTAGCACGACGCCTGGCGCTTCCTGGGCTTCTTCAGCATGCATGAGAAAAAGACGGCCGTTGCGGTTGAGCGAATTCCCTGGGGCAAACCTTCTTCCATGCTGAACACGACGCTGTTGCTGAGCTGGGGCATTGGCATTGGGATTGGGGGCTGCGGCATTCTTCTTGGGGCCCTCATTGGAGTAGTGACCCTTATTTCCACAGTCATAGAAAGTCACTTGTGACTTGTCCTTTGCTGCAACAGGCACAACATTGCTTCCAGTCCTCGGGGCAGTGTTGGTGTTGGCGGTAGCATTGTTGTTGTTGAACTTGGGTGGTGCACGGTTGAAATTGCAAGAGTTGCCGGGGTTGTTGTGATTTCCTCCGGGCCTTGGGTTTCCATGGTTGTGAAGGGTTTCACAGCATAGTAAATCAAAATTTTCTACGGAAGCGAACAGAGGGAAAGCCAAGATCTAATCTAGGAGATGCAAACAACGAGAGAGATTGGATTAGATCTTCATACCCTTGAAGATTCGCACAGCGGAACGTTCGTCGGAACGTGGGTGATGTAGTCGTACTCGCTTCTCCTCCTCGCGATCCGATCCGATCTAGCACCACAAGTGGCGGTGCCTCCGTGAGATGCACACGTGCAGCACCTCGACGTCTCCTCCTTCCTCGGACCAGCAAGTATGGTGGAGAGATGGATTGGATCTACAACATGACGGCGTGGTGTATATGGCGGAGAATTTCTGCTGCAGGGCTTCGCCTACAAACAGTCGGGAGGTAGAGAGGAGGGCCAGCAGGGAGGCTAGGGCTTGGAGGAAGGTCTGTTCTGGGGAGGGGGGCGCACCAGCCCTCTATTTATAGAGGGGGGGCGGCCAGCCCTAGCCTCTCCTCCAAGCCTATCTCTAGTTTAAACAATTTAAACTCTCCCTTATCTAGAAATCCTATCTTATCTTATCTCTAGTTTAAACGATTTAAACTCTCTAGGATCGGCTGGGCCCTATGGGGCCTTGTGCCCCTGGCCCAATGTGGCCAGGACACTCCCTCATAGGCCCATGCCCCCTCCCGGAAGGTGGGGCCACGTTGGTCCCCTTCCGGAAGGTTCTAGAAGCTTCCGGTACAATACCGATTAACCCGGAACAATTCCGAACTCCAAAAACTGCACTGCCTTATATGAATCTTATTCTCCGGACCATTCCGGAACCTCTCGTGATGTCCCGGATCCCATCCGAGACTCCGAACAAAAATTCATAAACCAATTATCCAATCTATCCTAGCGTCGAGACACGTTAAGTGTGTGACCCTGCGGGTTCGAGAATATGCAGACATGATCTTCTATCAATAATCAACAGCGGGGTCTGGGCACCCATATTGACTCCCACACATTCATCGATGATCATATCGGATGAACCACGATGCCAGGATTCAATCAATCCCATATATATATTCCCTTCGTCTCGCGATATTTTACTTGCCCGAGATTCGATCGTCGGTATCGTCATACCTAGTTCAATCTCGTTCACAGCAAGTACTTTACTCGTTCCGTAATCCAATATCACTTTGTGATTAACTCCTTAACCACATGCTTGCAAGCGGTGTTGATATCGATTACCGAGTGGGCGCGAAGTATATCTCTCCGACTTGGGAGGGAGAAATTCCATCTCGACACATACAACCCAACAGATACTTTCCGATCACCTGAGAGACACCTTTATGATCACCCTCTCATAGGATGACGTTTGATGACCTCAAAGCTTTCTTCCGATACCAGGGAGTTGCATTATCTCATGGTCTAAGGAATACAATATTTGACATAAGAAAAGCTTCGCAAAGATGAACACAATGATACGATCTAATTGCTTCGCTTAGTTTGGGTCTGTCCACCACATCATTCTCCCAATGATATGATCTCATTATCAATTGACAACTCATGTCTATGGTTAGGAAACCTTAACCATCATTGATCAATGAGCTAGTCCATAGAGGCGTACTAGGGACACGGTGTTGTTCACAAACCACACAAGTATTAATGTTTCCGCTTAATACAATTCTAGCATGGAATATAAACTTTATCATGAACAAGAATTATAATAATAACATCTTTATTATTGCCTCTAGGGCATAATTCCAACAGGTTGGGATAGGTCGGACGGTTCATCGGGGGTCTGATGGTTCTTGGGGCAAATCCTAGAGATGGGTTAGGGCGATACTTTGGGGTCTGATGGGTTCCTGGCTAATGCATCATGCGACGCTTGCGGTTCTCATTGGCTTGGTTGATCTTTCCTTCCATCTGGATGGCAGAGTCGACAAGGGCTTCAATATCTGCAAAGGGGATATTGACCAACACAGTCTGCATCTCATCATGCAAACCATTCAGGAATCTCTCTTTCTTCTTGGCTTCGGTGTTGATCTCATCCGGGGTATACCTAGCTAATGACAAGAATTTGTCACGGTATTCCACTCCGGTCATCCTTCCTTGCTTTAGCTCTCTGAACTCATCTCTCATCCTCTTGATCAAACCCGGTGGCACATGGGTTCTGCTGAACTTCACCTTGAATTCTTCCCAGGTCATCATCTGTCCTCCGGTCATTGCACGAACACTGTTTCACCATGCTCTTGCATCTCCGGCTAGATAATGGGTGGCGAACAGAACTTTCTCGTTAGCTTCCACTCCGGCGACTTCCAGGGTATTCTCCATGGTCTGCAGCCAATCATCGGGATCTAAGGGCTCTTCCGACTTAGTGAAAACAGGTGGGTTGGTGTTCTGGAAATTCTTGAGCTTAGGTCCATGGTTGTCCTGATTTCCTTGGCCTTGATTATTTTCGATTAGCTGAGCTATCTACTGAAGGGTGGCTAGGTTGGCTTGACGTTCGGCTCTTTTAGCTTCACGATCAGAAACCAACATTTGCAGGATCTGCAACATCGGGTCTGGGGATGATCCACTTCCTCCGCGTGGCATCTTAAGATTGAGATAGATCATGAGAAAAGAGGAAAATTTCTAAGGTCTCGGAAATTTGAAAAGTTTTTAAGTTTGACTTAGATTTTTCCAGCAACTTGCTTTTCATTCATTCATTCATAGCACACGATACAAACACACACCACAAAACAAGAAGAGCAGATGGTTTTAAGAACCATTCTGGAAACTACGATACAGTGGGACTGAATACAACTCACTATGCTAGTGCTCAAGTGCTACTACTACTCGAAGTCGGTGTAGTCGTCATCCTCATCATCATCGTCGTCATTGATGAAGGCGAATTCATCCTCATCGGTGAAGAAGTCCATAGCCTGATCCTCCAGAAAATCATCATCATCGCTGAGATAGGAGTAGGGGTCTTCATGAAGGTCTTCTCCGGCATTCTCCCTTTCTTCCAACTGCATGTCTCTCTCGTGGATGGTCTACTCCAAATCTGAGATATGGTGGCGAAGATGGGCAATGATGCGCTCCTTGTTGTCGAACTGACGGCGGCGAGACTTGCGATCCTTTTCTAGCATGGCGATGGTCTGATCCTTCGTCTTGATGATGGCGGACTTGTGGTTGGAGTAGTCATGGCAATTGTCTAATTCCTGCTGATGATCGTACATCATGAAGCTAAGGTGGTCCAACTCGGTCTTTAGCTCATGGTGGTATGGGGCTTCTAGTGGTTGTCCCATAGCATCACACCTTGGACAAAACTCAAAGCGGGTATCCTTGATCTGGTTGATACTCTGCCCACACAGACGGGCAAGAGCTTCCTGCATGGCCCTGGCAAGTCCATCGAGCCAGTTGTTCTCTCTTAAGGTGAATTGAATTCCCTCAGCACTGGGAGGTTCAATCTTTCCTCGGAGACTTGCAACAATTAGCCACTGCAGATCTTCTCCTCCTTGATCATTAAGCTGAGCTCCGAAGAACTAGGGGTGCGGACGCTCCAGAAGTTCCAAAAGCTGGTCCAAATCCCGCTCAAAGATAAGGTCTCCTCCATTCCCCAACTGATAAAACTTGTTGTACTTCACGTCCATCTATTAAGAATATAGGATGAGTAAGTTAGTAGAGTGATCAAGTGTGTCAAATTTTTTGTATTTTGCAAGAGTTTTTGAGGAACATGAATTTTCATGAAAGAATCAAAGTGATAAGAATGAGAATAAGTTTTTGTAAATATTTGCTTCCTTTGGTTTTGAAACTAAGTTTTTGATTCAAACGTCCAGTCTAACTAGGGTCTCCTATGGTCAGTATGGCTCTGATACCAACTTGTCAACACCCTGATTTTTAATCCCAGATGCCTGTTATGCCATACATCGCAATCCCAGGATTACCTTTTTTGCGAGACATAACATATTTGGGTACCACAATACATCATCCATTACAAACCATACATAAGGTCTTACACAAATACGTATCTCATGATCCAGTTCTTAATATAAATCAAGCAGCGGAAATACGCAATGATAAAGGTAGCATAGGCGAAGCTCCATCTTCGGGGTCACAGGCAATGCTGACGATGGGAGATGATCCTAGTTGTCGTAACCTTCCTGCGGTCCATCATCCTGGTACTCCTCTTCATAGTCTGGCCACGGGAATAGACAGGGACAAAGCCATGAGTACTCTTTAAGTACTCGCAAACTAATACTAACAAGTTAAAGGGGTTTTTGTAGTAGGACACTAAGCTCTAGGGTTGTTTTGCAAAAGGCCAGATTTACCTCTACTAAGTTCAGAAGCAAGAAAAGCTATTTGACGTATTATAACACCTAAGAGGGAACTTGTACTTCATATCACAACTCTGTTGTGGTCAAGTCAAAATCTCAATCCATTTCATAAGTCATTTTGAAAACATCTGACGGGGGAAACAGTATGGCCACTCCAACTGTCCATAACCGCGGACGCGGCTATTCGAATAGTTTGACACTCTACAGAGATTGTACACTTTCACCACAACATTCGATACATCCATCAGGAACAAATCCTGAATTCACCATACTCAGTATGCGGATAATCAATCCTAACCTTTCAATTACACGACCTAGTATAAGCACCTCTCCTGTGAGTTTGGCCTCCCAACGATGACCAACTGTCATCTTGGGTACTGCACAGGTGGATAATCTTCACAAGGTAGCCTCAGCTCAGACCTTGTGTAACACCCTCAGAATCGGCCCTATGCAAGTTTCAGCGATTTCCCGCCAAACCCGCATAGAAACGATTCAAAGGTGCCCACCAGGCACTTTCGTGCGGGTGGAAAACGAAGGAATACCATTACACAATAGCCCACGATGGAACCCACAGAACAGATATATACAACAATGACTCAAAGAGTCAAGAATACAGATATACAATACAAAGATCCAAATCACCTTGAAAACAGTACAACGTCCGAGTACGAACAAGATGCAAATTGAGCTAAGAGCCCTGAAGAATAACCAATGGCATCCATAACCCTGCCCAGGCCAAGCCGGAAGGGTAACCCTGCTAACGACGTCGATCTCAAAACCTGCTTCAACAAAAGGGGTGCCGACAAAAGTAGCCTCAGCTCAGACCTTGACCATGAGGGAACCCATACTAAAGTATATAAGTTTCCAGTCAAGCCCTACCCAGTTTTTGGGTATTGTGGTTGTACGGTAAAATTAGACTGGTATCGCATCCAGAAAACTATCAGTTTTATAAAGGGCTAAGGCTCATGCCTCAACATTTTCATCATCAAAATCATATGGTGTTCGGAAACACATGTAAAAACATTTCAGTAGAATGACTCATCATTCCAAGGTTTTCATAACCATTTTCACCAAGTATTCCCATCGAAAGTTGATCAAGTTTTATGCTTAGCACTAGCATCTACAAGTGGGGTAAGTACTAATGAGGGGTGATAAACAAGTGGGGATTAACTAAGTTCAATCTCATGCCTTAGGATGACATCAAGATTATCTAGCTTAGGCCAAATTTAATGCTCTTTATGCAACCTTAAATTATCTTCCTAGAATCTACAAGTCACTTAAGTAAACTCTAAGAAATATCTTTGATAAAGAAATAAAGTAAAAAGATTGCAAGTAAAACTAGGAGGGGGTATCATCAAATGGGTATGATCACATATGCTTAAGGCATGTAGCTGGCATGGTAACAAGCAAGTATTTGCTTTCATAGGTCAACTTGATTAGTAAGAATTGCTAAAGTAGAGTATCTTGCAAGTGTTAGCTTGCCTTGTACAAAGCAGTGGTTGAAGTTCTCCTCGGCTTCTCCTTCGTAGTATCCTCCTTCCTCCTCGTATCCTTGGTCGGTACTAGCGTCTATGAATAAATACGAGGTACACAATCACTAAAAAAAATACTTAACTACTTTAAATCATCACACGAAAGGGTTCTATAGATGATCTAGCATCATCACTAACATTACAAGGTTAAAGAATTTGTCTTGTTCATTTTATTTTTAGAAAAGTAATTTCTAGTCATTGAAAAACTACTTAAGATTTAATATTCTCCAACTCAAACATGGGATCATGTTGACACATGTCATCACCACATATTTCAGTCCATGGGAATGTGATTTAAAGTGGTGTCACAATTTTATAAGGTTTACCTTTTTTAGTTAAATAAAATAAGTGACTAGAAATGCCTATGTGGCATTCTTTTATTACTTGAACATTATTTCTGTAAGTAAACCCATATGTTTTTATATATTCTGAAAGGTATGATCAAATGTGATTTTTGAGAGTTGGAATCAACTCAAAATCTATTATGGTTGAAATTTGAAAAATGTTTGAATGCAGAAAAGCTGCTGCCTTGTTATTTTTACCAAGGTTGATCTATAGATCCAAATGATTTGAATCCAACGGGCTTGGATTAAGCATTTCAATATCTTTCTAACAAAATTTTTTTCATGCAATTTGGTTCAATGAATCGAGCTGGGTTGATTTTTGAAACTAGGTACAGAACTGAGTTTGAATGAAAATAGAAAAATATAAATTCAAATTCTTGGGCTGCGCGGGAAGGGTTAATGGGCCAGCCCAGTGTCACTTCGCAGCGCGGGGCGCAACTGACAGGGGGGTTCTACTGGTCAGTGGCTCTTTAAACGCGAAGCGGTATGGGGCGATGTGGTGCGTTGGATTAGAATGAAGATCGACGGCTGAGGGTCGTCGTCGATGATGAACAAGTCACCGGTGAGCTCGAACCCTAGTGGCTCAGTGGGGGTGCATAGGGGCATACCAGGGCTCCAGTGACGATGGCGAGGTGGGCAAACGACAAAGTCAACGACGACGAACTCAGGGGTGGTCGCGGTAGCTCCGGGGGTGGACGAAATCAACGGCTCCTCTTCTCCTCTGCAGCGGCGAGCTCCGGCCAAATTCCAGCGATGCGCTGCTCGCCTTGCTCCGGCTAAGGTTGGAATGATCAGTGAGGTGAGGGGAGTGAGATGGTGTGAAGAAATCGAGCAGGGGTTGTCTCCTTTTATAGGATCGATGGCGAGACTGAGAGGGATGGGCTGGCGACGGTGGCGACACGGCTACAGACGGCTAGAGGCATGGCCGAGGTTGGAGATCGAGGGGCGGTCTCCTGGCGATGCTCTAAGGTTTAAATGCGCGTGTAGGGGTGGTGGCTAATGGTCGGGAACGTGCGGTGCTCTGCGCGGCAGAGGCGGCGTCTTTGACGGCGAGCGGTGGCTACAGGGTACGGGCGGTGAAATGAACATGTCTGGTGGTCTCCTAGGACGGTGGGGTGTATGCTAGCAGGCGGCAAGGGCTCGAGGTGGTCGGGTTGCGTGGGAACGACACGTGCTCTGCGGTGCGCGTCGGCATGGTCGACAATGGCATGGGCGCGGCGTTCCTGGCGGTTCTGGTTGCTGTCTTCGAGCTAGGGCTGGTCGAGAGGGGGCGGTGAGGCGTGGGATGCATGCTAGACAAGGTTGGTACGGCTAGTTCTTATCCTAGCTTGCTGTCCTCACTGGGGTGACATGGGTGCTCTCGGCCTGTTGACCATTGATGACATTGGCAAGCTTACAGTGGTGCTAGAGCTTAGTTAAGTTTGCTAGATGATCTACTAAGGCTAGTGTAACCAGAGAGGGAATAAGGTAGGCTCAAAACACTGCTCAAAATAGTGTTTGTGATTTTGTTGATTTGAATCTGCAACCTGTTTGATGAAATGGCCGCTTGAACTTTAGTTTTGAATTTTGAAAAGATTTTTGGTGGGTGTGCTAGGCATGTGTTGAGGATTCTGTGGATGCTTGGGTTTTGAAAATTGAGGTTGTTTGAGTGGTTTTTGAAATAGTGGGATTTTCCCATATGAAATAGATTCAATTTTCAACTATCTTTTAAACTAAGCATTTAAATGTTCTTGCATGATCACAAAGTGGTCCTTGGTACCTTGTTATGAGTACTATCAAGCAGTGAAAAGATCTAAACATGTTTCTGTTAAGTTCTGAAAGTTAGAGACAACCAAAGTAGGCATGGGAGTTAATTTGGCCAAAGTGACCATTCACTTAATTTGTTTGTTTTGATTTGTTTGTCTTTGGGAAAAGTGTGGAGATTGTTTAGATGATGTTTATTTCACCTAAGAATCACTTTACAAGAAAATAAACACAGAACCAAGGAAATTCAAAAGAATCCAAATTTTAATACACACACATATGAATGCTTTCATATTTTTAATTGGAAAAGTTTTTGTTAACCCTAATTTGATGATTAGAGTTTGATGATTCAAGTTTAATATTTTTGGGATGTTACACTTCCCATTTAGATCCATACTCTAGCACACATGCTCTCAACATATCTTCGAGTATTTGATTTACTCGCTCCGTTTGTCCATCGGTCTGAGGGTGATACGTGGTGCTGAAATCTAGTCGGGTTCCTAAACCTTCTTGGACCTTCTTCCAGAATCTCGAGGTAACTCTGCTAGCTTCAAACTCTTGTATGTGGTCTTGACTGGTAAGAAATGGGCGACTTTGGATAATCTGTCCACTATGACCCAGATAGAGTCATTTCCCTTACTAGAAGTAGGCAATCCAGTGATAAAGTCCATTCCAACTGAATCCCATTTCCATTCCGGAATCTGTAATGGTTGCAGCAGTCCTGCGGGTCTTTGATGTCTCGCCTTGACTCTCTGACAGATATCACACTTGGCGATATAACTTTCGATTTCTCTCTTCATCTTATGCCACCAAAATTGTTCCTTCAAATCCTGATACATCTTGGTCCCTCCAGGGTGGATATAATAAAGAGTATCATGGGCCTCTTTCAAAATAACTTCTTTCAACTCCGAATCTGCTGGTACACATAGACGTCCTTTGTACCACATCGGGTACTTTGCCTGTACCGATACGACATTTGATTTCGTCGATACTAGCATTTCCTTTCTGCGCCTCTTTGATCTGACTGATCAAAGTGGGTTGAAGTTCTATGCTAGCCAAAAATCCTTCACTCACTATTTCCACCCAGAAATCTTCCATCTCTTTGTGCAAACTTGGTTGCTCCTTCAAACTCATGGAGTTCAAGCGGCACGGCAATATGCTAAGGGCATCTGCTACCACATTGGCTTTACCGGGGTGATAGTGAATGTCCAGATCTTAGTCCTTGATTAGCTCAATCCATCTTCTCTGCCTCATATTCAGCTCCTTCTGAGTGAATATATACTTCAGGCTCTTGTGATCCGAATAAATCTCATAACGGTTTCCCATCAGGTAATGCCTCCATGTCTTCAGGGCTAGAACTACGGCTGCTAGTTCAAGGTCATGGGTTGGATAATTTTGTTCATGATGTTTCAGTTGTCGGGATAGATAAGATATAACTTTGCCTTCTTGCATTAGCACACATTCGAGACCAATCTTAGATGCGTCACAATACACATCAAAGGGATTCGTGATATCCGGCATGATCAAGATTGGGGCTGAAATCAATCTCCTCTTGAGTTCTTGAAAACATGCTTCACATTTGTCCGTCTATTCAAGCTTCTTGTCCTTCTTCAGCAATTGGGTCATGGGTCTCGCGATACTCGAGAATCCTTCTACAAACTTGCGGTAGTACCCCGCTAATTCGAGAAATGCATGAACTTGGTTTTGAGTGGTTGTGGCTTGCCAATCTTCAACATCCTTCACCTTCGAAGGGTCAACGGCAATTCCTCTGGCTGATACAATATGTCCGAGGAATCCTTACTCTTGTAACCAGAATTCACATTTGCCAAATTTGGCATATAGCTGATGCTCTCTAAGGGTTCCAATAATGTACCTTAGGTGTAGCTCATGTTCTTCTTCTGATTTGGAATAAATCAGAATGTCGTCGATAAAAACAATGACAAACTTATCCAGGAATTCCATAAATATCTTATTCATAAGGTTCATGAAATAAGCGGGGCATTGGTTAATCCAAAATACATGACGGTATACTCATATAATCCATATCAGGTGGTAAAGGCAGTCTTTGGAATATCCTCTGTGCGAATCTTGAGTTGATGATAGCCAGTTCGAAGATCTATCTTAGAAAACACTTTGGACACAGTCAACTAATCAAACAAATCTTCTATCTTCGGTAGTGGGTACTTGTTCTTGATGGTGACATCATTCAACTTCCGATAATCCATACACAAACGGTTACCTCCATCTTTCTTGTCCACAAACAAAACAGGTGATCTCCATGGTGACGCGCTTGGTTGAATCAATCCAATTTCCAGCATGGCATCCAGTTGCTTCTTCAGTTCTGCTAGTTCAGACGGGTTCATACTATATGGTCTCTGGGCTATAGGTCCGGTTCCAGGTATTAGTTCAATGATAAACTCGATATCCCGATCTGGGGGCATACCAGATAAAACATCTGGAATTACATCGGGGTATTCACAGACTATCCAAACATGGTCAATGGTTGGCTGGGCTATACTCTTGTTGCACTTGAATTGACGGGGCAAGGTTTTAGATACATGCTCGACTGATATTCCGGCTGTACTGGTCATGGTTATGGATTTCTTGGCATAGTCAATTAATCCCTTCTGTTTGGACATCCAATCCATTCCTAGTACTAGTTCCAAACCTTTAGTTCCGAGTACTATTAGATTAGCATAAAAATCTATGCCATGGATTCGGATAGGGACGGCTTTGCAAATTTGCCTAGCTTTGGTGGTTGAACCAGGTATTTGAACAATCATAACATGCTTCAATTTGGTGGGTTGAATCTTACTGGTGCATGCAAATTCTTCAGTAACAAATGAGTGTGATGCTCCAGAATCAAACAACACTCTTGCAAGTCCTGAGTTAACAAAAAACATACCCAGCACGACATCTGGCGCTTCCTGGGCTTTTTCAGCATGCCTGAGAAAGAGACGACCGTTGCGATTGAGCGAGTTCCCTGGGGCAAACCTTCTTCCAGTCTGAACACGAAGCTGCTGCTGAGCTGGGGCATTTACATTGGGGGCTACGACAATCTTCTTGGGGCACTCATTGGAGTAGTTACCCTTGGTTCCACATTCATAAGAAGTCACTTGCGACTTGTCCTTTGCTGCAACAAGCACAACATTGCTTCCAGTACTTGGGGCAGTGTTGGTGTTGGTGGCAGCTTTGTTGTTGTTGAACTTGGGTGGTGCATAGTTGAAATTTCTGGAGTTGCCGGGGTTGTTGTGGTTTCCTCCGGGCCTTGGGTTTCCACGGTTGGGATAGGTCAGACGGTTCAGCGGGGTTCTATTGGTTTTTGGAGAAAATCCTGGAGATGGGTTGGGGTGAAACTTTGGTGTATGGTGGGGTTCCTGGCTGATGCATCATGCGACGCTTGCGGTTCTCATTGGCTTGGTTGATTTTTCCTTCCATCTGAATGGCATAGTCAACTAAGGATTCACTATCAGCAAAGGGGATATTGACTAACACTGTCTGCATTTCATCATGCAGACCATTCAGGAATCTCTCTTTCTTCTTGGCTTCAGTGTCGATCTCATCTGGTGCATACCTAGCTAATGACAAGAATTTGTCACGGTATTCCACTACTGTCATTCTTCCTTGTTTCAGTTCCCTGAATTCATCTCTCATCCTCTTAATTAAACCCGGTGGCACATGGGTTCTGCTGAACTTGACTTTGAACTCTTCCCAAGTCATCAGCTGACCTCCTATGATTGCACGAACGTTTTTCCACCATGCTCTTGCATCTCCTGCCAGATAGTGGGTAGCAAACAACACTTTCTCGTTAGCTTCCACTCCTACAACTTCCAGATTGTTCTCCATGGTTTGCAGCCAATCATCTACATCTAGGGGTTCTTCTGACTTAGTGAAAATAGGTGGATTGGTGTTCTGGATATTCTTGAGCTTAGATCCATGGTTGTCCTGATTTCCATGGCCTTGATTATTGTTGGCCATCTGGGCGATGTGTTGAAGGGTGGCTAAGTTGTCTTGACGTTTGGCTCTTTCAGCTTCGCGGTCAGAAACCAACATTTGCAAGATCTGCAACATCGGGTCCGGGGATGAACCGCTTCCTCCACGAGGCATCTGAAGATTGACGTAGATCATGAGAAAAGAGAGAAATTTCCAAGGTTTAGGGGTTTCTGGAAAGTTTTTAAAGCTTGATTCAGATTTTTCTAGCAACTTGCTTTTCATTCATTCATATCACATGATACAAACACACACCACAACAAAGAAAAACAGATGGTTTTAAGAACCATTCTGGAAACTACGATACAGTGGGACCGAATACAACTCACTAACGCTAGTGCTCAAGTGCTACTACTCCTCGGAGTCAGTGTCCTTATCATCCTCATCATCATTGTCGATGAAGGCGAAGTCATCCTCATCGGTGAAGAAGTCCATGGCCTGATCCTCCAGAAAGTCATCATCGCTAAGATAGGAGTAGGGGTCTCCACGAAGGTCTTCCTCTGCATTCTCCCTCTCCTGCAACTGCATGTCTCCATCGTGGATGGTCTCCTCCAAATCCGTGATCTGGTGGCGAAGACGGGCAATGATGCGCTCCTTCTTGTTGAGCTGACGACAACGAGAGTTGCGATCCTTCACTAGCATGGCGAGGGTCTCATCCTTCTTCTTGCCAATGGCGTACTTGTGGTTGGCGTAGGACTGGGCATTGTCCAACTCCTTCTGACGCTCATACATCATGAAGCTGAGGTGGTCTAACTGAGTCTTCAGCTCGGGGTGGTATGGGGCCTCCAGTGGCTGTCCCATAACATCACGCCTTGTGTAGAACTTGAAGCGGGTACCCTTGATTTGATTGATACTCTTCCCACACAGACGGGCAAGAGCTTCCTGCATGGCCCTGGCAAGTCCATCGAGCCAGTTGTTCTCTCTTAAGGTGAACTGAATTCCCTCTATAGTGGGAGGTTCAATCTTTCCTTGGAGACTTGCAAAACCACTGCAGAACTTCTCCTTCCTGAGCATTGATATGAGCTCCGAATAACTTGGGGTGTGGATGCTCCAGCATCTCCGACAGCTGGTCTAGGTCACGCTCAAAGATGAGGTCTCCTCCATTCCCCAACTGATAAAACTTGATGTACTTCACGTCCATCTATAAGAATATAGGATGAGTAAGTTAGTAGAGTGATCAAGTGTATCAAATTTTATGTACTTTGCAAGAATTTTTGAGGAACATGAATTTTCATAAAAGAATCCGAGTGATAAGAATGAGAATAGGTTTTTGTAAATACTCACTTCCTTTGGTTTTGAAACTAAGTTTTTGATTTGGACGTCCATTCTAACTAGGGTCTCCAATGGTCAGGATGGCTCTGATACCAACTTGTCAACACCAGGATTTTTAATCCCAAATGCATGTTATGTCATACATCGCAATCCCAGGATTACCATTTTTGTGAGACATAACAGATTTGGATATCAAAGTACATCATCCATTACAAACCATACATAAGGTCTTACACAAATAAGGATCTCATGATCCAGTTCCTAATACAATTCAAGCAGCGGAATAACGCAATAATAACGATAGCGTAGGCGAAGCTCCATCTTCATGGTCACAGGCAATGCTGACGATGGGAGATGATCCTAGTAGTCGTAACCTTCATGCGGTTCGTCATCCTGATACACCTCTTCATAGTCTGGCCACGGGAATAGCCAGGGACAAAGACATGAGTACTCTTTAAGTACTCGCAAACTAATACTAATAAGTTAAGGGGGTTTTTATAGTAGGATACTAAGCTCTAGGGTTGTTTTGCAAAAATGCAGATTTACCTCTACTAGGTTCAAAGGCAAAGATAACTAGTTGAAAGTTTTATAACACCTAAGTGGGAACTTGAATTTCATACCACAACTCTCTTGTGGTCAAGTCAAAGTCACAAATCATTTCACAAGTTGTTTTGAAAACATCTAACGGGGGAACAATATGGCCACTCCAACTATATGTAACCGCGGACGCGGCTATTCAAATAGTTTGACACTCTGCAGAGATTGTACACTTTCACCACAACATTCGATACATCCGTCAGGAACAATCCCGAATTCACCATACTCAGTATGCGGATAATCAATCCTAACCTTTCAATTACACGCCCTAGTATAGGCACCTCTCCTGTGAGTTTGGCCTCCCAACCATGACCAACTGTCATCTTGGGAACTGCACACGTGGACAATCTTCACAAGGTAGCCTCAGCTCAGACCTTGGCCGCAAGGGAACCCATAATAAGGTATATAAATTTCTAGTTAAGCCCTACCCAATTTTCGGGTATTGTGGTTATACAGTAAAATTGGAATGGTATCGTATCCAGACAACCATCAGTTTTATAAAGGGCTAAGGCTCATGCCTCAACATTTTCATCATCAAAATCATCTGGTGTTTTCAAGAACACATGTCAAAACATTTCAGTAGAATGACTCATCATTCTAAGGTTTTCATAACCATTTTCACCAAGTATTCCCATCTAAAGTTCATCAAGTTTTATTCTTAGCACTAGCATCTATAAATGGGGGTAAAGACTAATGAGGGGTGGTAAACAAGTGGGGATTTACTAAGTTTAATCTCATCTCTTAGGATGACATCAAGATTATCTAACTTAGGCCAGATTTTATGGTCTTTATGCTACCTTCAGTTATCTTTCTAGAATCTACAAGTCACTAAGTAAACTCTAAGGGAAAGCTTTGATAAAGAGAAAAAAAGTATTTAGCTTGCAAGTAAAACTAGGATTGGGTATCAAGTGGTGTAAGTTTGCTAAGTTAATATCTTGCTAAATTGCAAGTGTTAGCTTGCCTTGTGCAGAGCAGTGGTTGAAGTTCTCCTCGGCTTCTTCCTCGTAGTATCCTCCTTCCTCCTCGTATCCTTGGTCGGTACTAGCGTCTATAACTAAAAACTAGGTACACAATCACCAAATAATACTTAACTATTTCCAATCATCACACCAAGGTTCACACTAGGTGATCATCATTACTAACATTACAAGATTAAAACTCTTGTCTTATTTATTTTATTTTTAGAAAAATAATTTCTACTCATTGAAAAACTACTTAAGATTTAATATTCTCCAACTCAAACATGGGATCATGTTGGCACATGTCATCACCACATATTTCAGTACATGGGAATGTGATTCAAAGTGGTGTCACAATTTAATAAGGTTTAACCTTTTTATTTTAATTAAATAAAGTGACTAGAAAGGCCTATGTGGCATTCTTTTATTACTTGAACATCATTTCTGCAAGTAAACCCATATGTTTTTATATATTCTGAAAGGTATGATCAAATGTGATTTTTGAGAGTTGGAATAAACTCAAAAGCTCTTATGGTTGAATTTTCAAAAATGTTTGAATGCAGAAAAGCTTCTGCTGTCATGGTGGTGGCACGGCAGATGCCATGGGTAGGCTAAAGTATGGGGCCAATGGATGCTAGAGGGATCTGGGGATGGAAGATGTAGTTGAATCTACACATAGAAGACTAACGTAAAGATCTTTATTTCTCCTTTCTTGGGCTACAGGTGCTCCTTGAGCTGTATACGAGTGGATAAGAAGAACTTTACCAGCCTAACGGTACCAAATGAGTCGATTCCCTTCTCAGAGTCTAAGCCTCTCCTTATAAAGGGGAGCCTTGGCTCCTCTAGGGCTAACGTGGCAAGCATATTTGAGGAATATGCTTGTCCCAATATAGTAACTCGGCGGCCTCCTTTCCATGTCGCCCTTCTAACGACGGCAAGGTTCCAAAGAACCCTACCTGCGCGCCTCGGGCTCCAGGACTGTCACCTCCGTGACCTCCTTCTGCCCTTCTGCCGCTCTGTGCCTTGGCTCTGCTCAGATTCTTCCTAGCCCGTGACTTGGGTTTGACTATAGGCGTCTGCTTCTCCTGCAAGCTTCATGTCATTCGGCCCAGTCTCGCTTAACTAGGCTTGGCCTTCACCTGCATTTAGATTATTCGGGCTGACCCGGCCGACCTAAACAATACGTCGGCCGGGTAACGTATTGCTCTTCTCATAAGTATCCTGCTTGTGCTTACCTCGGCCGACCTTTACAGGACTCGGCCGATTTAGACAGTAACTCGGAATTTGGACGGGGAACTTCCTTCTGTCTTTCCCCGTCCTAACCCTATCCGGGGTCACCTCCCCAACATTAGTCCCCGAAGCTGGTATGGTCCTGCCTATAACCTCGGCCGGGCCATATCAGTTTACCACTATTCATTTCTCCTTGTTTCCGAGTTACTTTTCCCTTATCCGAGGTATCCGCGCATCTTCCCGCGTACGCCTCGTCCTACGTGTTATACTCTTCATTGTTTCTCTAGTTTTTTGTTCCTCTATAGTGCCCACTGACAGGCTACAGTAATTACCGCGCCTGTCACGTCGGTGCTGCAACGCCTCGCACACCGTTTCTGTCAGGGATCATTATCCTCTCTTGCATCGTGTGTTCGTTGGTGCGGTTCCACTTAGCGGCGTGCGGTTATGCCGCACACACGATCTACACAGTTAACGCCCGCACGCACGATCCCACTACCACTCAGGCCGCGTGGTTATAAAGAGGGGCACGGGGCAGGGGGATTTACTTTCCCCCTTCGCTTACCGTTGCCCTTCTTCCTTCTCTCGCTTCTGCGCCTGTTCGTGCTCCTGCCGCCGTGCGCCCATCGGAATCTTCGACGGCGAGGCCCCCATCGCTCTGCTCCGTCGACCTCGTCCCCGTATACTTGCTCCGGCGCCGTTGTCGGTGAGTTTATCTGGTCTCACCGCCTCGTTTATCCTCTAGACGCGTCTACCTATCTTCAGATTTCCTGCGGCGGTTCCTTTTCCGTTCCACCGCCGTTTTCGCCTAGGATCACGACGGGGCCTTGAAGTTCTAGGCTTTGCTCTGCCGCTAGTTCATCTTCCGTAGATTCTTCCGGCGACCCTATGTCGAGCTCCGTTAGCGACGCACTCATTGAGGATGACGATGCAGCGTCTGGGCCTGAGCGAGGCTCTTGGCAGGGTTCTTCCGTTACCCGCCGAGAGGTTGAGTGGCTGATTAGGACTCGCCGGATTCCTGCCGAGGTAACTTGTTGCTTACCTGGCAGCGAATCCTCCCCTGTTCTTAACGAGGGTGAGTATGTCGTCTTTATGTCCCATTTTGCTCGCGGGTGTGGACTTCCCCTTAGCTATTTTACTAGGGAATTCCTTTATTACTTCGGCCTGCAGCCGCATCATCTTCCAGCCAACGCCATCGCTTCTTTATCCGCTTTTATCTCGGCTTCGGAAGGATACTTCGGCCTCTGGTCGTCTGTGCACGTATGGTCTAAGTTCTTCCATATCCGGTCCAATGTCGTTCCAGACAAATCTCTTCAACCTTCCGAGAAATCGCTTACCCAGTGTGGGCCGCGTCCATCACACCTCGGAGGAATTCCGAGTTTCCTCGCCTTGCTGGTCTAGAGTCATGCAAGAAATGGAATAAATCGTTCTTTTATGTCAAGAATTCTGGGAAAGAAGACAGGATTCGGCTTCCTGCTTTTTCCATTGGCCCCCCTTCCAAGAAAAAAATGGACTTATAATCCGAGGAAAAGCCATGCTCTGGCCGAGGCCTTTGAGATTCGGCTGAAGGAACTGATCCGCTCCGAGCTATGTGGCGAGGATCTAATGACCACCTTCATCAGCAGTCGGATCTGCCCCTTTCAGAAACGCACGCATAAGCTCTGCTATATGAGCGGTCCCCTTGATCCCAACCGAGTCTCAATGGTTGAGCTTGATAACTATCTTATCTTCAAGCGCGTCTGGGCTATCTTTAAGACGGAGATGTCGGAGGACTGGGCCTGGGGACTGAAGCCGTTCACCCGCGAGCATTCCCCTCCCAGGGTAAGTTTACGCAGTTGTGTTTTGCCTTTTGATCGCGTCTATGATTTCTCTTGTTAATTTCTCTCTTTCTTTTCCTGTAGAGGTTTGAGGGGCAGAAGACCGAGGATGCCGAGGTTTTGTCTCTCCCGTGGCCCGCAGATCGGAACACCCCGGATAGCGGGGATCCTGATTGGGAGAAGTTCGTTCCCAAGACGGACCTTGCTCCGGCTCGTGCCCGCGGCAAGGCCCCGACTCACGAGGAGGAAGGTGATTCGGACGAGGTCCAAGTTCTTGAGGTAGTCGCCGCAATGCTAATTTCTTATGCTTTTCCGGCCTCTAATTTCTCAGGTAATCCGGCCGGTCAGGTTCACGACGCCGAGCCTCTCGCCTCCCAACCTCCTGCTACCTCGAGGAAGTGTACCGCTCCAGCAGGTGCCTCGGAAGCTGCTCCGAAGAAACGAATGAAGAAGTTAGCCCAGCACCCTCCAAAGCATAGAACCATGCCCGGGGTTACTAGGTGAGTTAGTTTTCATTTGTATTTCTTGCTTCTCTTTTTCTGTGTTCTGACCTAACTCTCTGTGCCTTTGCAGCGCTCCTCTTTCTGTTCGACCTAGTGGTCCGAGCATGACGAGTCATACGACTCGGCCGCCTTCTCCTCCACCTCCTCAAGATACCAGAGTTCCTAGTCCTGCTCGCGCAGACTCTCCTCCCGCTCCAAATCAGACGTCATCTCGCCAAGATGCGCCTGCGATTCCCATCTCTGATGTCGATGTAACTCGGACAACAGATCCTCCTAGCGATTCTGCTGTCCCAATTGTGAACCCCGGAGTTATCCCCGAGATTCCTCCGACTCCCACAGTCTCTACTGCAACTCCGACTCCAGCCGAGGATATCACTACCTCGGCGCCCTCAGAGACCATAATCCCTCCGGCTCCCAAAGATGCTGCTCCAAGTGCCGAGGTTGTGGCTCCTGCCGATGCCTCCTCCAAAGCTAAGAAAGTTGTTGTCACCAGGCCTCCCTCGTCTCAGAAAGGGCTTGCCAGCTCTTCTCAACCCACCATCGCTGACGCGCTCCGCAAGGGAGTTTCCTCTGCCAAGACCGCTATTACTCCGGCTGCTGACACTCAGCTCACTCTCCACAAGAGTCCTGCGGCAGCGGTGGTTACACAACGTACCCGAGGTAAAGTCCTGACTCGTACTGAGAGTGGGAACAGCCTCGGCACGTTGGTTGAGTATGCCAACAACTGGAATGCTGCTGATCAGCTTAAGGACAATCCTAGCAACCAGCCTTTTCAGCTCTCGGACATCAGCAGTCGTCTGCATATGGCTGCCAAGATCGTGCTGGATAGCAACAAAATGAACGAGGTAATTGATTTTGTTAATATTTTTGGTTAATCATTCAAATGGTGATATATACCCTCTAGTCCCCGAAGCTTGCAACCGAGTAACTTGTTGCTCGTTTGGAAGCTTTGTTTAAGCTTTAAGTGCATTATTTTGTCTGCAAGTTTCCTGTATGATTTTCACTTATTGTTTTAGCTTTGATTATCCAGCCGCTTAGATCCGAGTTAAGCTTTGCTTGATTCGGTTTTTTCCTTAGCTGCAAATACCCAGCCGCTTAGATCTGAGTTAAGCTTTGCTTGATTTGGATCTGCCTTAGCTGCAAATATCCAGCCGCTTAGATCCGAGTTAAGCTTTGCTTGATTCGGATCTGCCTTAGCTGCAAATATCCAGCCACTTAGATCCGAGTTAAGCTTTGCTTGATTCGGATTTACCTTAGCTACAAATATCCAGCCGCTTAGATCCAATTTAAGCTTTGCTTGATTCGGATCTGTCTTAGCCGCTTATGTCTGATTTTCTTTATCACATAGGTTGCCCATGATCGTCGGACAGCCGAGTTACAGAGGCTGATGTTTGCACGCAAGAAGTTACAAGAAAAGTATGAAAAAGTACTTCCGGTGGTGAAGAAAGCTGGTAACCAATCTCAGTGTTATCCCTCAAGCTGTTAATATTTTTGATTTGAGGTGCTAACTCATTTTGCTTGTAATCAGGTAATATTAATAATCTAAATATTCGTCTTGAGAAGAAAGTTAAAGCTCTAGAAGGTTGGTTATTCTTTTCCTCTATCCATTTTCATTCAAAGCTTATCCTGAGTTCCTTTTAACCTATTGGCTTTGGTATAGCCGAGTTACAGACTCTTGCAGCGTCACATCAAGAATGCATACCCATGCCTGATATGATGCTGCATTTTTAGAACAAAGAGCTACTCACTCGGCGCAGCTGAAAGAGAAAGATGACGAGATAACTCGCCTGCGCGCCGAGGTGGAGTCCCTCAAGCTCTCCCAAAAGTCTGAATTAGAGAAAGTTGACCAGGAGTTCTCTGAAGAGAAGAATCGGCTAGCTCTGCAATTGCAGAAAAATAAAGAACTCCTCGATGTTGCCGAACTTAAGACACGGACGATGAGCGAGGAAATCACTCGCTTTGAGAAGACCAAGGTTGACTGGGCTCAAGACCTTCAGAAAATGCTAAGCTACATTCATCGTAAGTCTTTGACCGTGGCCGAGTTATCTCCTTTTCTTTTTTACCTTTGCGTGATATACTTTGTATCCTGCGCAGATCATTTCCCAGAAGCTAAGCCTGTGAGCTCTAAAGCAGTGATCAATGCTCGCGCGCGCCGAGGTGTTCCCGCAGATGCGAGTCCAGAATACTTGATGGAAGATTTTTTGATTGCCGTTGGGGCTGCTATTGGTCCGATGAAGATTATGGGCCGGGATTTGGTGCAAGCAGTCATTCGGGCCTATCACGTTCTCTGGCTGAATACTTCTGGAACTCCTGACATTGATGAGGTCAAGATACTGGTGGAAAGACTAATGGCATCCCATAACCAATTAAATCTCTGGAGGGAATCCGCTGGACGAGCTGGTGCTGATATGGCGCTCACAGTTATTATGTCATGGTACGAGGATATTTCGCTCGATACCTTGATAAACTTGCGCACTGGCTCCCGTTGGGTTGAGGATCCAGAGTTCGTTGCTCGCCGACAAGCTCGTGCCTTCCAGCTTGTTGAGTATGCTGACGTACACAACTGGATTGAAGGGCCGAGCTTCCTTCCTAACCCGGCGGATGAGGTCGAAGTTGAAGATGCCTCTGATAATAATTCGGCTGACCAGGACGAGGGTGAGGGCGACTCGGACACCTCTGGTGATTCCAGCGCAAGCTCGGATGGGGACGGCCACGCGCGATCATCCTCCAAGGGGACTGGGCATTCTCAAGCTCAAGCTAGTATTTCTCAACAGCCCCGGGCTTTCACCAACGTCGCTCCTGGTTCTGTGGAGGGTGAAGCAACTTCGGCCGAGGTGCCGTCTACCTCGGAGCACCCAGTGCCTGACCAAGTCGCTGCCCCTTAGGTTCAAAAAAATTTTAGTCATTTCTTATCCCTGGTATGCCGGGCGTATGATCTGTATGAAACAATTATGCGACTTTCTGTGTGGTATGAACTTTTTTAGCCTTTTGTTGCTCAGACATGAGTGATGACAATCATGATGGCTTTGCTTAAGCGGATCTTACTGCTTTATATCTTTGTTCTGGCTATCTTTTATTTCGTAAATTCGGATTGTGTTCTTTAGCTCGGCATGCACCCTGTTTGTCCTTTTGAAAACAGTGGGTTATGCCAATTAGCCCTCGAGCTATTATTTAGGCTGCTGGGCTAAAGTGGCTTGCACATGTTATTATTGCCGGGAATTCCCCGGGTTGTTGTTTGAAATGCTGAAGTGTTCATGGAGAACAGATAATCATGGGGTAGTCCTCGAGGCATTGCTCCTAGCGCCGAGGCTTAGTACCTACCTCAAAAAATAATAAATATCATTATGCAGGCCCCGTGTCCTCGCTCAAGGTGCCGAGGTTTAATACACGACTTATAATAATAAAAGATAACATAGGGCAGTCCCCGAGTAACTGCTCGAGGTGCCGAGGTGTGATACACAACTCATGATAAGAAACAATATAATGCAGTCCCCGAGCTACTGCTCAAGGTGCCGAGGTTCAATACATAGCTTATAATAAAAAGAAATATATGGCAGTCCCCGAGCTACTGCTCAAGGTGCCGAGGTTCAATACATAGCTTATAATAAAAAAAAAATATGGCAATCCCCGAGCTACTGCTTAAGGTGCCGAGGTTTAATACATAGTTGATACTTCGATCTAAGCCGTCACATTACAACGCGTCACAGGAGACTTTTACGAGTAAAATGGACGAATTAAAGCTATGTTCCATGGTCTCTTGGATTCTTCGCCGGGTTTGTTTGCCTTGTTCTTTTCTGGTGACTGAGCATCGATTAAGTAATATGCATCGTTCTGCAACGCGTTGCTCACTATGAATAGTCCTTCCCATGGGGGTGATAGCTTGTGCATGCCGACTGTGCGTTGCACTAGCCGAAGAACCAAGTCTCCTTCTTTAAACACTCTTGGATTGACTTTCTTGCTATGATACCGTCGTAAATCTTGCTGATAAACAGCTGATCTTGATAGTGCCAATTCTCTAGCCTCTTCTAGTAAATCGACATCATCCTGCCGACCTATCTCATTTACCTCGGCAGTTGTATATTGGGTTACTCTTGGCGAATCGTGAATTATGTCGGCTGGAAGCACAACTTCTGCTCCATATACCAGAAAAAACAGGGTATACCCTGTTGACCTGTTTGGGGTAGTTCTGAGGCTCCATAGTACTGCTGGTAGTTCCTCAATCCAACATCTAGCCAACCTTTGCAGAGGTTCTATGAGTCGGGCTTTTATCCCGGACAATACGAGTCCATTAGATCTTTCTACTTGCCCATTGGATGCTGGGTGGGGCCACCGAGGCGACATCTAGCCGTATGTGTTTTTCTTGGAAAAATCTAGCAAAAGCCTCTTTAGCAAAGTTTGTGCCGTTGTCTGTAATAACACTATGTGGATAACCATATCTCAAAATAATATATTTGAGGAATTTTACTGCTATAGGTCCGTCACATCTTTTTATTGGTTTTACTTCGATCCATTTTGTGAATTTATCCACCATGACTAAAATGTGGGTCATCCCGCCCCGGGCTGGCTTGAATGGTCCCACCATATCCAAACATCATACCGAAAATGGCCAAGTGATTGGTATCGTCTTTAATTCGGACGATGGCATGTGTATCTTGCTGGCGTATATTTGGCAACCATTGCATTTTTCTACAAATTCTTTGGCTTCTTTCAACGCCGTTGGCCAATAAAATCCGTGCCTGAATGCTTTGGCCACTAAAGCTCTGGACGAGGCGTGATGTCCGCATTCTCCCTGATGTATATCTAGGAGGATTTCTTGGCCTTCCGCCGAGCCAACACATCTTTGTAGCACACTTGTGACACTTCTTTTATACAGCTCATTGTTTATGATTGTATAGGCTTTTGATCTTCTCACCGTCTGTCTAGCCAGTACCTCGTTATTTGGCAAGGTTGCGTCCTTAAGGAAGGAAAATATGGGTTGTGCCCATGTTGGCATGATTTTCTCTGGGATGAGCCCACTATCTATTTCCATACTTTCTATCGACATAGCGACCTCGGATTTCTCCATATCCGGGTTACATTCTTTGTCAATTTCCATCGGCACATTATCTTCTCTTGATTTTGCCGGGATATAGACAGACTCGGACTCTGGTGATGGAGTTATTGATGGTTTTCTTAAGTGCTCCAGGGCGATACCTAGGGGAATTGATTGCCTGGTTGATCCGAGTTTTGACAGCATATCTGCAGCGTCATTTTCTGCCCGAGGTACGTAATGAAATTCACATCCTTCGAAGTATCCACTGAGTTTTTGCACATGAAATCTGTATAAAGCCATATTTGCGTCCAATGCGTCCCAACTGCCTGATACTTGCTGTACTACTAGATCTGAATCTCCGTAGCATAGGATCCGACGTATGCTAATTTCTTTTGCCACCTTTAATCCATGGATGAGTGCTTTGTACTCGGCGACATTGTTTGACGCGACAAAATGTATTTGCAGCACATATTTCAGCTGATATCTTTTTGGCGAGGTTAATACTATTCCTGTCCCCAAGCCATTCCTTAGCTTGGAGCCGTCAAAGTGCATTGTCCAATAGTTCGGATCTGGTAAGGGCGGCTCATATTGCACTTCGGCCCAATCTACCAAGAAGTCGGCCACTGCTTGAGATTTGATCGCATCTCGCCTATCGAATTGCGGAGCATAAGGTGATAGTTCAATTGCCCATTTTGCTATTCGGCCACTTGCATCTTTGTTGCTCAATATGTCGGCTATGGGTGCTTCACAGATAACTTTGATCGGGTGCTCTTCAAAGTAATGTTTGAGCTTCTTTGCCGACATATACACCCCATATGCCATCTTCTGATAATGTGGGTAATTTTGTTTTGAAGCTGATAGTACCTCACTTAGGTAGTATACTACCCTCTGTATTGACCTATCGTTTTCATTTCTCTCTACAACGATTACTGTACTCACCGCCCTATTTGTGGCGGCTATGTAAAGTAACATAGGTTCTTTTGACAACGGAGAAGCCAGGATTGGTGCTGTGACCAACATTTTCTTCAGCTCATGGAATGCGCTATCTGCTTGTGGTGTCCAAATGAACTTATCGGATTTTTTCATCAGTTGATATAGTGGTAATGCCTTCTCTCCCAGCCGACATACAAATCGACTAAGTGAGGCCAGACAACCTGTGAACTTCTGTACGTCATTTAGACATCTCGGCAATTCCATTCTTTCTACCGCTCTTATCTTAGTTGGATTGGCCTCTATACCTCAGCTGGATACAAGGAAACCGAGTAGTTTCCCAGCTGGCACACCGAAGGTGCATTTCTCTAGGTTAAGCTTCATTCGGAACCTTCTCAAGTTCGCAAACGTCTGCCGAATATCATTCAGCAGCGTTTTGCTTTCTTTGTTTTTAATAACCACATCGTTTACATATACTTGTACATTTTTCCCTATCTGGTCATGTAGACACTTCTGCATACATCTCTGGTAGGTTGCTCCTGCGTTGCACATGACAAATGGCATGGTGTGATAGCAATAAGCCCCGTACGGGGTAATAAATGCAGTCTTTATTTGATCAGCCGAATTTAACGGTATCTGGTGGAAACCAGAATACGCGTCTACAAACGATAACAGCTCGCAACCAGCGATCGAATCAATGACTTGGTCTATCCTAGGTAAAGGAAAAGGATCTTTGGGACACGCCTTGTTCAGGTTCGTGTAATCAATACACATTCGCCATACGATGGCAACATTTGGATCATCCTTCTTCTTTTCTACTAGCACCGGGTTTGATAGCCAATCCAGATAGAGCACTTCCATGATGAACCCGGCCGGAAGGAGCCGAGCTATCTCATCACCTATTATTTTTCTCCTATCTTTGGCAAAGCGGCGGAGAGGTTGCTTCACCGGCCTTGCTCCTGGACTTACATTCAGAGAGTGCTCAGCCAACTCCCTCGGCACACCTTGCAGGTCTTGAGTTGACCATGCAAAGATATCCCGATTCTCACGGAGGAAGTTGGTGAGCTCGCTTTCCTATTTAGCATCAAGGCCGGCACCAATGGTGACGGTGCGCTCTGGGAACTTCTCATCTATCTGGACCTTTTTTGTTTCCTTAGTCGACTGGAAAGAGACACTTCCATGCGGGTTGGCCAGTGCTAGCATATTCAATTGTGCCGAATGAGCAAGGGCCGCTACCTCCTGAATCCTTCTTTTTCTCTTGCGATTACTAATGACTCGGCCAGATTTGATCCAGATGAAGCACATTCCATTGACTTCCTGTAATCTCCTGCTACTGTTATCACCCGTTGTGGTCCGGGTAGCTTCATTTTCAAGTATGTGATGTGGCAGCTACTCATGAATTTGGCCAATGCTGGCCGCCCAAGTAAAGCATGATAGCAGCTTTCCATATCCACCACTTCAAACTCCAGATTTTCTGCTCTGCAGTTTTCCCTTGTGCCGAATAACACATCTACTCGAACCTTCCCAATGGGTTCGCATGAAAGTCCCGGCACTATCCCATGGAATGTGGTTCTTGTGGATTGCAGCATATTCTGCGATATTCCGAATTTATGCATTGTATCTTTGTACATGATATTGATACTGCTCCCATTATCAATGAGTACTTTTGAGAATTTTACATTAATGCTGGGCCCGACAAATGTCGGATCTAGTACCAGCGCATACGACCCCGGATTCGGCATTATTTTCGGGTGATCCTTTATACTCCAAGTTACTTCTTGATCTGACCAAAGCACATATCTTGGTACGGCCGGCATAACTGCATTTACTTCCATATGCCGGCGTTGTACACTTTGCATGTCCTGCTGTTCTGTTGTGAACACGCAATATGATTGATGATGCTCCCTGTAATCATTGCGTTCATTATTTCCGGGGTTAATTATCCCATTCTGACCTTGATTTATCACTTGATGCACTGCATCCCTCCGATCCGAGTTATCATACCTCGGAGGAGGAGGGGGTAATAGTAACTGCTGTGCATTTGCCCCGGTCAATTGTGGCTGCTGCTGCTGATGCGCCTGATGGGAAGGTGCCTGCATTCCTGCCGGGTTTCCCATTGCGCTCTTCATCCAAGTGCATTGCCGGGTTGTATGATTAGCCGGCTTGGCTGGGTTTGGAGTGTGAAACTTACACGATTGATCCAACATGGATTCCAAACGTGTACTTCGGCCTTTCCTGCCATTGCTTCTTCTGTTCTGGCATCCACTGTCTTTTCCCTTCATTCCTCGGTGTCCATTGTTGAGGACCATTTTCTGCCGCTGACTGTTTCCGTGACTCGGCTGATCCTGTACCATAGCTGCCACCTGATTAGAGGCATATCTGTAGTCTGGTCTTTCTTCTCTTCTTCTACTTCTGAATTCATTGCGCCTTGATGATCCAGCCACATCTCTTGCATATTGATCATGATGCTCTCAATGGTCTGCCGACATCAGCTCTGGTTGCGTCGGATCTCCCAATGCATAAGAATCTGCTATCCTGATGGTCTCGGCCAAAGTGGTTGGCATATCTCTTTGTAGTCGCTGCCATAAGACACTGCCGTAACGGCAACCTTGAGCAAACCAAGCTATTGCTTGCGATTCTATAACTCCCTCGCATGAGTTCCTGAGGTTACACCACCGAGTCAAAAACTCTCTGTCTGTCTCATTCGGCCTTTGCTTACACATTGCTAGCTGTTGTGGCCTATTCGGCCTCTTGTAAGTACTGGTGAAGTTGCTGACAAACATCTCTTCAAAATCTAGCCAATAGTTGATACTGCCTGGTGGCAGGTTATTCAACCATACTCTAGCTGGTCCTTCCAACATTTGCGGGACATATCGTACTGCCCATCGCAAGTTTCCGCCAGCTATTTTTACAGCAGTGGCATAATCAATCAACCAATCCTGTGGTTTGGTGCTCCCATTATATGTTTTTGTGCCTCTTGCCAGCTGAAACTTCGGCACTGGCGGCTCGCCCATGATCCGTGGTCCGAAGCATGCCGGACCCGGTGGACCCTGTTCTTCTAACAATTCGGACCGGTATAGTCGGTCCAGTTTTAGTCTTGCATCACTTGATGGCAAATCTCTGTACACAATTCTTTCCTGCATTCCATAGTGGTTATCCCCACCATGACCCGCATATTCTATATTTGAGTAACCATCATTGTATCTCTCATTTGCCTGATTATGGCGAGTTGGTCTTACTTCTCTTTCCTGCCGAGGTTCATACCTCGGCTGAGGATTGGGCGGAGGATCTCTCCTCCCTTCTGCTGGGATATTGTTTTCATGATTTCCTCTTCCAAGGTCTCCATTACTTCGGCTTTCGTTGCCTTTGTCGGCACGGTGGGGGTTTCTTTCGCCATTGTTATCTCGGCTCCCATTGCCTCTGTTCTCATTAATCTTTTCAGCTACTGCCGGATCATATGGTACAATCTGCTTGTTTCTTTTTCCTGAAGTTACCGCTCTATCTCTCCGCGCATTGTTTCCGGGTGAAGATGCAGCTGCCACTGAAAGGGCAGGTGCTGCTCCAGCCGAATGAACCATTCGTGAAGCACCAGGTCTTGCCGGGTCGGCCTTAAGCATTTCCTCATTCTACTGGTTCGCGATGCGCACCAGCTCATTCACTCTTTCTTGCTGTTTCTGTCGGGCTTCACCGGTCAGCCCCTCCAATTCTAGTGTCGCGGCATTCGCCGCCCTTAGGTTTTTCGCCGGGGTACTATACCTCGGCAAACCTAGATAAGCTGAATCTTCTTTATGAGCTTCATGCTCTTTGTTGATATCATTCATGAGGTTCTTTCCTCTTATTCTTAACTCATCAACCCGCTCAGGGTCAACATCTAGCTTATTTGCCTTAGCATATTCTCGCAGGGTCCTGTTTAGGGACTCCCGCAATGCCGACACCTTTTTTGCTTCTACAAGTACTTTCTGCCTAGTTTCCTCCAACTCTGCCTGAGCATTAGCCAGATCAAGTATCGGTGCCACAGGCGTAGTCAAGTTATCTATAGTTGCCTGGAGAATATTCTCTGGTATTTCCAGAGGTGTCCATCTTACCCTTGGTGCCCTTGGGGTTGTCTCCTGCACCTCGGCTGGCTTTGCTGCCGAAGGATCTACCTCGATGGGCTGGGGAGCTACTTGTCTTGCGGTCACCTGTCCTCCTGTCACCGGTCCTTGCTTGATCCGGCGCCTCCTGCTACTACCTATACTCCTGCTGCGACCATTACCTCGACGCTGCTGGTGGAGTGCTCCCCACGCGGACCGTTCGCAGCTCTGAGGGGAGGCTCTCCTGCAAAAATGACTCGGTGAGGGTAGACGTAGGAGGTGTTGACGCCGACGTAGATCTGGTGCACGCCCAAGTTGACGAAGATGCCGTTGCGCGGGGGAGTTTTTCCCCTGAAGCTGCGTGCGTTGTCGTTGACGTAGTCACAGAGATCAAATCTCCGAACTAAGCCAGAGACCACGCGCTCGCCAGTGTGGATGAAGTTTCCTGTCCGGATCTTGACTCCAGCTAGCACCGCTGCTGGCCCCACGGTGAGCGCCAACTGTCGTGGTGGTGGCACGGTAGATGCCATGGGTGCTAGAGGGATCTGGGGAGGGAAGATGTAGTTGAATCTACACACAGAAGACTAACGTAATGATCTTTATTTCTCCTTTCTTGGGCTACAGGTGCTCCTTGAGCTGTATACGAGTGGAGAAGAAGAACTTTACCAGCCTAACGGTACCAAATGAGTTGATGTCCTTCTCAGAGTCCAAGCCTCTCCTTATAAAGGGGAGCCTTGGCTCCTCTAGGGCTGACATGGCAAGCATATTCGAGGAATATGCTTGTCCCAATATAGTAACTCGGCGGCCTCCTTTCCGTGTCGCCCTTCTAACGACGGCAAGGTTCCAGAGAACCCCACCTGCGTGCCTCAAGCTCCAGGACTGTCACCTCCGTGACCTCCTTCCGCCCTTCTGTCGCTCTATGGCTTGTCCTTTGTGCTTGGCTCTGCTCAGATTCTTCCTAGCCTGTGACTTGGGTTTGACTATAGGCGTCTCCTTCTCCTGCAAGCTTCATGTCATTCGGCCCAGTCTCGCTTAACTCGGCTTGGCCTTCACCTGCATTTAGATTATTCAGGCTGACCCGGCCGACCTAAACAGTACGTCGGCCGGGTAACGTATTGCTCTTCTCATAAGTATCCTGCTTGTGCTTACCTCGGCCGACCTTTACAGGACTCGGCCGATTTAGACAGTAACTCGGAATTTGGACGGGGAACTTCCTTCTGTGTTTCCCTGTTCTAACCCTATCCGGGTTCACCTCCCCAACATCTGCCTTGTTATTTTTACCATGGGTGATCTACAAATCCAAATGCTTCGAATCCAATGGGCTTGGATTAAGCATTTCAGTACCTTTCTAACAAAATTGGTTTCATGCCTTTTGGTTCAGTGAATCGAGCTGGGTTGATTTTTGAAGCAACAGACAGAACTAGGGTTTGAGTTTAAATGAAAAATCTAAATTTCAACTAACTGGGTTGCGCGGGAGAGTCACTGGGCCGGCCCACTACGCACAGCACGCGTGCGGGCTGCTGACAGATGGGGTCCATAAGTTAGCGGAACTAACTAACGAAACGGTATCTATGAATCTGAGCCTTACGATCTAATTCTAATCCAACGGCTGAGGGTCATCGTTGACGACGAGCTACTCTGGCGAGGAACTAACCCTAATGCGGCCAGTGGGGGTCTGGGGCGGCTCACCGGGGCTCCGGCGATGTACGGCGACGGGGGCGAATGACAAAGTCAACGACGGCGGTTCTCCTCGTATCGGTAGATTCTCCTGGGGCAGCTTCAATCGACAGCTCCCTTCTCCTCCAGCAGCGGTGGACTCTGGCCAAATTCCGGCGAGAGAGAGATCTCCTTGCTCCGAGAAGAGTGGGAAGGATCAGTGCGAGGTGGGGAGTGAGATGGTGTGGAGGAATCGAGCTAGGGAGGCCTCCTTTTATAGGCGAGCAAGAGGGGCAGCACGGCGTGGGCTGAGGTTGTCAGAGGCTACGGTACAGGCGGCTATCAGCGTGGCTGAGGCTAGGGGACGGTGCACGGTCTCCTGGCGATCGTTTCTAGCTTAAATACGAGGCGTAGGGCGGTGGGGTTTGGTCTGGAATGTGCGGTGCTCTCCGCGGTACCGACGGCGAACTTCACGGCGTGTGGCGGCTACGGGGTACGGTCGAGGAAACGAGCATGTCTAGTGGTCTCCTGGGACGGTGGGGTTCGTGCTGGAAGGCGGCAAGGGCTCGAGGTGGTCGCGTTGAGTGGGAACGACGCGTGCACGGTGGTGCGCATCGGCATGGTCGACAGCAGCACGGGCACGGCGTTTCCAGTCTCTGTCTTCGAGCTAGGGCTGGTCTAGAGGGGGCGGTGAGGCATGGGCAGCATGCCAGACAAGGTTGGCGCAACTAGTTCTTCCTTTAGCTTGCTGTCCACATTGGGGTGGCAAGGTGAGGCTTGGCATGCTCACCATTGATGGCAATGGCAAGCTCACAGTGGTGCTAGAGGTTACTAACTAAGCTAGATGATCTACTAAATGCTTGTTGCAACCAGAGAGGGAACAAGGTTGGACAAATTTACTGCTACAAATAGTGTTAGATGTTTGTTTATTTTGTGTTTGCAAGGTGTTTGATGAAATGGCCAAAAGAACTTTAAATTTGAATTTTGAATTCAAACTTGGTGGGTTTGCTAGGCACATGCTAGGGAGTATCTGGTTAGTTGGGTTAGTCAAGGGGCACTGGTTTGGTTGGGTTTTGAAAATGTGGGATCTTCACATATGTTAAAGATTCAATTTTGAATTGTGATTTGAATGAGGTTGCCAAATGTTTCTGCAAGTTTTAAAGGTGGTCTTTGATTCACTTTTACTTGGTCTATCAAGGGGTGAATGGAATTGGAAAAGTTTCTGTTTGAAATCTTGGACTAGAAACACTCAAAGTGACCTAGTGAGCAAGATTGGGAAAAATGACCATTTGCTTTATTTGATTTGTTTTTGATTTTATCTTGATTTGTTTCTACATGGAATTGTTTCATATGATGTTATATTCATCTTTAAACCATTTATTGCGATTTTGGTTAATCACACAAGTTCATTCATGCATTTACCAAATCATCACATACACACATGCATTCATATGGTTTTAATTAATCAAAGTTTTTGTTACCCCTAATTTTAGTGATTTACAGTTTGATGATCATTGTTTTATATTTTTGGGATGTTATAGGTTTGAATACTGGAAATGGTTTCTTTGGAATGTGTTTCCCTTTTAGATTAAGTTTCACACTTGTGCTTCTTATTAAGGCTTGTGAGTGTGTGTGAACAACACGTATTTATAATATCATACAAAAATAAGATACACACATATGGAATGCTACTCAAAGACTAATTATATAAGAATTGTTTATCTTCAAATTTTACTTTACAAGTAATGGCATTTATAAGGAACTTAAGTGTTTACAATCCTAAGTATGCAAGTAAAGTTCAAAGCAATGTGATTGTGACTAATTGTCATCTATTCACTATGATGAGAGTCTTTGAGTTTAGTTGTTAAGAGTTGGAGGTATTATTATAAGATTTGTTGTTTGAAGTGGCAAAAAGAATAACATTTGAAGAAAAGATTTCTTTTCTATGGTTTAAACAATCTTTGTGGTTAATAAAATGTGATCGATGTTGTTTGTTCTTAAATCGTTTGGACTTGAGATGCTTTAGGACTTAATTATAACATACCAAAGTTAACTATAAAACATATAATAAATTCTTGTAGACTAAAGTTAACTTTAAGAACATAGATGGACTTAGGGTTTAATGCTAATGATATTTGTATCTTGTTCACTTATATTATTTCCTTAAAGTTACTTAAGAATGGCATTACTTCTATTTGAGTAGTGGTTTCTTGATTTTATAATGAAATAGAAGCTTTTATCTTTTTATGAATGATTCGTTATAGTTTCTAAACAAGGAAATACTATTACTTAACTACTTATGAATTTACTATAGTGTTTTGAATTGTTTATAAACTTTTAGTTGAAGTGATGGAAAATATTTTATTTAGTCACAAATTATTCTTGAAGACTTTATATTGAATAAGAATCTTTTTAGAAAATCAGCTACCATTTATGGTTGAATGATAATTCAATAAGATTGTATTCAAAATGTGTTGAACCATTTTAACTTCATAATATTAATATTTAAGACTAATACTATTCATTAGACTCAATTGGCTAATTTTAGAAATATTAGCAATTTTTTTACCCTCATATGAATTATTAACTAAGGAAATAGGTTTAAATTCAATTTGTTAAAGTGTTCAAATTTTTATTTACCTCAAAAGTGGAATATTATATTTTTAACACGAAGGTATTATTTTTGTGATCATTTTGGTATATTACATTTATTTTTGTGATTTACAATTAATAAGATATGATTTTTATAAGATTTATTCTTTATAAACACTTAATAAATAGTAAAGATTTAATTAAGTGAAATAATAATGTATGATTATAGTTTTAAATTATAGTTCTTATTTTTCTAATATTTTTGGTATTTTATTTATATTTTTAACATTTACCAATATTAAAATATGAATTTTTTAAAGTATTAAAAATTATAAAATCTTTATTAAATAAGGATTATTTAAATTGTTTGCATATTAATATTTTATAATAGTTTAATGTTATAAATTTTATTTTTCTAAAAAAATTCATATATTAAACTTGTTTTTCTGATTTATGAAACAAAAGTTATTGAATTTTTAAGGTTTAACTATTTTTTAAAATTATTAAATACTTTTATTAGGTTAAGATGACATCAGCAAATAAAACCCTAATTAATAAAACTTTAGGTACTAACCTATTCCTACCCACACAGACACTGACTGGTGGGGTCTCCACCTCGATCGTCAGCATGCCACATCAGCGAAGCGGGACCCGACAGAGTTTGACTGGGCTTGACCACACGCGGTGACGTCCCCTGACATCACCCCGCCGTAATTCTACAGAGGCGCGGCAAGGATGATGATAGAGGACACAGGAGCTAGCGTGCGCGTGTTGGTTCGAATTAGAACAACGAGGCGAGCAAGCTAGTGGTGGCGACGCTGATTTATTGTCATCGGAGCTTGGTCGACGGCCAGCCTAGGCGGTGGTTACGTCGGACTCACACAGGTAGGCCATTACGGCGAGCAAGCAACGAATCGAAGAGTACAAGGGTACTTAGGGGCTCACCAGGAGCACGACGAAGGGCTCAGCGAAGCGAAACGTGGCTGGAATCGACGGGAACGGCGTCGACTAGCGGCAGAACATCGGTGATGGCGAACTCGATTTAGGGTATGCGGCTCTGATTCCTTTGGGAAGACGAACGAGTTGAGCATGATGAACTTATTAGAAAGCTCGGATGGCAGAGGGGTGGTGTCTAGCGGCTATGACAAGCATCTCCGGCGAGCTAGGGTTTCGGTGTTGTTGCGAAAGAGGAAGAGGGAGGTTGATAGAGAGGTTGTGAGGAGATGAGGAGAAGAGAGGGCACTCCGGCGGTTCTTATCCTCTCTTCTAGAGCTCAGCGGTGGCGGGAATTGTTGCGGCGATCGACGGCGGCCGGCGCGATAGGCAGCTGCTTCTGCCAGGGAGGAAGACGACGAGGAATTGAGGCTGAAGAGGTACGGCCTGAAGCGGGCTGGTGCTGGGCTAGGTGGGCCGTAGGGAAGTGAGCGGGAAATCTGCAGCTACTACATGCGGGCAACAGATAGATGCGAGAAGAAATGGGTCGTGGGCCAGGATTGGCTGCTGCCTCTTTTTCCTTATCTTTTCTGTTTTCTGTTTTTAGTAATTTGTTTTCAATTCAAATTTCCTCAAGGTTTTAAATACCATAATTTTTGTACAGTATTTTTAAATATTCCAAAGATAACTATACTAATTGATTAGTATAATAATGTTGGTATATATTTTTTATACTCATAATTATTTTAGAAATTATATATTGAGTAGAATAAATGAGAATTAGGGTTTTAGGGATTTGTTTATTATATCAAACTCTAGGAATGGTGATTTTGTTTTCACCATAAAAATTATATAGGTAAAGGTTTAAGTGGGTGATTGATGTGCATGGTATATTTTCATATTTAACAATCATATAGTATGATTTAAGTATTAACATTTCCTTAGCATTTTCTTGTTAAATTATTATGCATGAGTAATAATCATAGGTGTAGAAATGAAGATTAAGAGATAAAGCATATTGTTTTTATGTTTGTGGTCATGGATAATATCATCATCCAAGATAAAATAGTGGGTTGTTCTTTAGGATGACTTAAGAGTAAGAGTTGATAATTATGGTTTCTGGTTACTTATGATTTTATTGTTTTGAAAGTGACAAAGATATGCCTCAGTGAGTTGCTATAGGAAAATATTCCTATAAACCACTATGGAAATAAGATGATTGATCCAATAGATGAAATAGATAATGTGTTTGATTACAGATTTAAGGTTGAATGTTTTACCAAGAATTTCTTTCCTCCGTAATTCATAATTCTTGACTTCTACTTAAAGAATTCCTTTCCTAGATATACTACTCCTTCCTATCCATCATCATGTGTTAACATGATGAGCTTTACTTCACAAGAATATTCTTATCCACCTTTTATTCTTCTAAATCCATTTATAAATCCAATGAGCTTGTTACTAAAGCTTTTCATAATCTGCTCACATCTATAATTGGGTTATATCAAACTACTCTGATAATGATAACCTCTAATCCACTAAGTAGTTACTTCTAACTCCATTCCTATACTTCCTTTATCACCCTTCACTAATATTACTTCAATAGATGTATGCATCAAATCCTACTTCACCTCAAGTGCTTAGTATTTCCAAAGAGGAAAATACTACTTCTTTAATCCAATGTTGCTCTAACATCATCTTAATCATACTATCTTATATTTACTTTACTCCAGTATCTTATATTCAAACTTCACATCATATCATGGTGACTTATCATGGATAACCTAGAATAACATATCTATACTAGGGTTCAATCATGTTCTATCCACCAATGTCACTTATACATGATATAAGCATTCAATCTTGGTGACTAAAGCATGATCATTATAATCCTTTGATCCTTTATGGTTTAGGTTTCTAGTTGGCTAATCAAGGCTTTCATCCATACAACATTATAGTTGTATTATAATTATCTTATGTTTATCTCTATTGGACTAAGAGATATTATTCATTGATTATACCTACTTTATCCAATAGGATTACTCCTGGTAACTACCTTCAATACTCATCCTTGTAACCTTTATCTCAAATACTCTTCTATTCATTTAGGAGTGAATTAACTCCATCAATTATCAAATTGATCCTATTCTCTTCCACCACCCCATCCTATAGATGATATTTAAATCTAGCATTACTATTTACCCCTTCTTACTTATTTCTTTATAGTCCTTAAGTGAATGCTATGATATGGTCAAGAGTTGATAGATCAACAATTAAGAATTGGTGAATCAATAGTTGATTACTCAACATTGATGAACAACAGATATTCAGATAGGATTCCATAAGGATTGATATGGAAAGAAAGATATATGGTGAATGATCTTGACTTGGTTTCTTTCCTACTCAATCTCACTAAAGAGTTAAGGTTAGGTATTACCATGATACTCATGGTATAAGTAGATGAGATTAAGATAGATCAAGATTTACTTGTTACATTCCTATTACTTAAGTTATGTTTATAACTTGGTATTCATGAGTTGTGTAATGAATAATAGGATATGATTACTTAAGGATCAAATATAAACCATTAAGTAATGTATTAGGGTTTAACTTTTATTACATTTGATCTACCCTTAGATCAAATCTCCCTTACCCAAAATAAGGTTTTAGCAAAGGTCATATTGAAACTTATCGCAGTCAACTTGATGATCTACTTCAATTCCATCAAGTTGAGAGAAGCTTCAATCACTTTGACAAGTTTTGTTCAAAAGCGCAAAAATTATTCGGATTTTCTATGCATGAATGCATTGCACACATCTGTGTTCAGCTTATTTCTAAGCTCTAATGCTGGGATGTTACAATTAGCCAACAAGCTAGTATTATAAAGAGGCTTTACAAGGGGATCTAATTTAGTTTACAAATCACACAACTATTAATGTTTCCGGTTAATAATATTATAGCATGAATGTAAACATTTATCATAAACACAAAGATATAATAATAACCACTTTCATTATTGCCTCTAGGGCATATCTCCAACAGTCTCCCACTTGCACTAGAGTCAACTAATCTAGATTACATGGTAATATACTGAACACCCATGGCGGTTGGTGCTGGTCATGTTTTGCCCTCGGGAGAGGTTTAGTCAACGGATCCGCCACATACAGATCTGTGTGTGCTTTGCAAATCTTTTTGTCACCAACTTAGACATGCTCTTGAATAGCGTGAAAACTTAGCTTGATGTGCTTCAGCTTCTTGTGTGACCTTGGTTCTTGCGCATTTGCTATGGCGCCCATGTTATCATAGTAGATAGACATTGGGTCCAGCGCACTGGGAACCACACCGAGCTTTGTAATGAACTCCTTCATCCATATCGCTTCTTGTGAAGCCTCTGAAGCAGCTATGTATTCCTATTCAGTTGAAGGTCTCGCAAAAACGCTTTGCTTTGCACTCCTCCAGCTAACTACTACACCATTCAAAGTAAATACGTATCTAGATTGAGATTTAGAATCATCCGGATCGGTGTTCCAACTATCATCGGTGTAACCATTAACAACGAGTTGTTCATCATCTCCATAAGAAAGAAACATATCCTTAGTTCTTCTCAAGTACTTAAGGATGTTTTTGACCGCTGTCCAATGATCCACTCCTGGATCACTTTGATATCTGCTAGTCAAACTAAAAGCATATGCAATGTCGGTTCTAGTACATAGCATGGCATACATGATAGATCCTATGGCTGAGGCATAGGGAGTCTTACTCATCCTTTCTATATCTTCTGCCGTTGCAGGACTTTGATTTTTACTCAAGGTCGTATTAGGCAACATGGGCAAGAACCCTTTCTTGCTATCTTCCATTCCAAACCTCTTTAGAACTTTGTACAAATATGTACTTTGTGACAATGATATTAGGCGTCTTGATCTATCTCTATAAATCTTTATGCCTAATATGTAAGCTGCTTCGCCAAGATCTTTTCTTGAAAAACTATTATTCAAATATTGCTTGACACTATTAAGAAGGTCTACATCATTCCCAATCAACAATATGTCACCCACATATAGTACTAGGAATGCTACAGAGCTCCGACTCACTTTCTTGTAAATACAAGCTTCTCCATAAGTTTGTATAACACCAAAGATTTTGATTACCTTATCAAAACGTTGATTCCAACTCTGGGATGCTTGCTTCAATTGGACCGTTGAAGTTTGCATACCTTGTTAGCATCTTTAGGATCGAAAAAACCTTTGGGTTGTACCATATACAACTCTTTATCAATGTCTCCATTGAGGAACGCTGTTTTGACATCCATCTGCCATATCTCATAATCATAATATGCAGCGATTGCTAACAAAATCCTCACAAACTTTAGCTTCGCTACCGGTGAGAAAGTCTCATCGTAGTCAACTCCTTGAATTTGTTGAAACCCTTGTGCGACAAGTCGAGCTTTATAGACAGTAACATTACCATCAGCATCTATTTTCTTCTTGAAAATCCATTTGTTCTCGACAGCCTTCCGGCCATCCGGTAAGTCCACCAGAGTCCATACTTGGTTTTCGTACATGGATCCAATCTCGGATTTCATGGCTTCTTGCCATTTATTGGAATTTGGGCTCATCATCGCTTCCTCATATGTCGCAGGGTCATCGGTGTTGTCCACCAACATGACACTCATAACGGGATCATACCAATCAAGAGTGGTACGAGTTCTTGTTGACCTGCGAGGTTCCGTAGTAACTTCAACCGAAGTTTCATGATCAACATCATTAGCTTCCTCTCTTATTGGTGTAGGCGCCACAGGAAATACTTCTGGTGCTGTGCTACTCTCAAGTTCGAGAGAAGGTTCAACAACCTCGTCGAGTTCTACTTTCCTTCTAGTCACTTCTTTCGAAAGGATACATTCTATAAAGGATCCATTCTTGGCAACAAAGATTTTGCCCTCGGATCTATGATAGAAGGTATACCAAATAGTTTCCTTCGGGTATCCTATGAAGACGCATTTTTCCTCTTTGGGTTCAAGCTTGTCGGGCTATAACTTCTTTACATAAGCTTCGCAACCCCAAACTTTAAGGAATGACAATTTAGGTTTCTTCCCAAACCATAATTCATACGGTGTCAGTTCAACGGATTTAGATGGTGCCCTATTTAAAGTGAATGTGGTTGTTTCTAATGCATAACCCCAAAATGATAGCGGTAAATCTGTAAGTGACATCATAGAATGAACCATATCTAAGAGAGTTCAATTACGACGTTCGGACATACCATTATGTTGTGGTGTTCCCTGCGGTGTCAATTGTGAAAGTATTCCACATTTCTTCAAATGCTCGCCAAACTCGGGACTTAGATACTCACCTCCATGATCAGATCGTAGAAATTTAATCTTCTTGTTACGTTGATTCTCTACTTCACTTTGAAATTCCTTAAACTTCTTGAAAGTTTCGGACTTATGTTTCATAAAATAGATATACCCATATCTACTCAAGTCATCCGTGAAAGTAAGAACATAACGATAACCACTGCGCGATGCTACACTCATTGGAACACACACATCGGTATGTATGATTTCTAATAAGTCCGTAGCTCGCTCCATCATACCAGAAAATGGAGTCTTAGTCATTTTTCCCATCAGACATGCTTCGCATCTTTCAAGTGATTCGAAATCAAGTGATTCAAGAAGTCCATCGAAATAGAGTTTCTTCATACGCTTCACTCCAATGTGACCAAGACGACAGTGCCACATATAGGTCGAGTTATCGTTCAATTTCAAACACTTAGCTTCAATATTATTAATATGTGTATTACTACAATCGAGATTCAACAAGAATAGACCATCTATCAAAGGTGCATGTGCATAAAACATATTACTCATATAAATCGAACAACCATTATTCTTGGACTTAAACAAGTAACCGTCTCGCAATAAACATGATCTGGATATAATGTTCATGCTCAACGCAGGCACCAAATAACAATTATTTAAGTATAAAACTAATCCTAATGGTAGATAAAGAGGTAGCGTGCCGACCGCGATCACATCAACCTTTGATCCATTTCTAACGCGCATCGTCACCTCGTTCTTCGCTAGTTTCCGTCTATTCTGCAGCACCTGTGTCGAGTTACAAATATGAGCAACCGAACCAGTATCAAATACCCAGGCACTATTACGACTACTAGTGACATACACATCAATAACATGTATATCAGATATACCTTTCTTCTTGATGTTGTCGTTCTTCAAATCCTCCAAGTACTTAGGGAAATTCCGCTTCCAGTGACCTTCTCCCTTGCAGTAAAAGCACTCAGTATCAGGCTTAGGCCCAGCCTTGGTCTTCTTCGCCGGCGCGGTAACTTTCTTACCGCTCTTCTTAAAGTTTCCCTTTTTCTTAGACTTGCCTCGCTTCTTGAATTTGGTGTTCTTATTGACCATCAACACTTGGTGCTCTTTCTTGATCTCCACTTATGCAGACTTTAACATGGAGAAGAGTTCGGGCAATAACTTGTCCATGTTTTGCATATTGTAGTTCATCACAAAGTTCTTGCAATTTGGTGGAAGTGATTGGAGGACACGGTGAATCCTAAAAGCATTAGGAATCACTATACCCAAGCTTTCAAGCTTGCTTGAGTGCCCAGACATCTTAAGCACGTTCTCACTAACGGAGTTGTCCTCTTCCATCTTGCAGTTAAAGAACTTTTCAGAAGCCTCATAACTCTCAACTGCCGCATGAGCCTCAAATATTATTTTGAGTTCACGGACAATATCATGTGGGTCATGCTTTTCAAACCTTTTCTGAAGCTCGATTTCCAAACCGTACAAGATAGCACACTAAACTGTGCAGTACTGATTCTTCCGAGTGAGGAAAACATTATTCACCTTATCGGTAGCATCAACTGTAGGTGGGTCACCTAGCGGTGCATCCAGCACATAGGTCAAATTACCAGCATTGAGGACAATCCTCAAGTTGCGGAGCCAATCTGCGAAGTTGCTTCCATTGTTTTTCAACTTTTCTTTCTCTAGGAACGCATTAAAATTGATGGTAGGTGCCGCCATTGATCTACAACATATTTGCAATAGTTTAGACTAAGTTTATGACAAATTGAGTTCTAATTAATAGTTAAATTAATCTAGGTGAACTCCCACTCAAAACAATATCCCTCACATTGTTTTAGTGATCACACGAACCAAATCCACCACATCAAAACCGATCATCACGAGAGTAGATGTAGCTTCAATGGCGAAAAATCAACATGTTCATCATATCTACTATATGACTCATGCTTTACCTTTTGGTGATCCGTGTTCTGAGACCATGTCTGTACATGCTAGTGACGAGGTTTAATCTCGTCAATGCCCATTGTCATGGACTTGGGTTTTGGAGAATATGGGGATGCTGGAGATCACGGAACGGTTAGCAAACAAGCAACACGGGGACACGAGGTTTACCCAGGTTCAGGCCCTCGGAGGGAAAACCCTACTTCTGCTTGTCTGCTCTTGATTACGGCGGAACCGAAGGTTACAGGGGTGCGCAAATGCAATCTGGCGTGGAGGTGTGTATGCGGTGGTGTGCGAGAGATTGTAAGAGAGCCTCCTCGTCGTGCCCTCCTGGCCTTTATATAGAGGTAGGCAGGTCCCGGGCACAGATCGAGTCGGTTACAGGTTTTAGGGTTTACCCCTTTGAATTTTCTATCTATTCTAGTCTTGCTCTCCAAGGATCCGAAGGCGTCATGGGCCATGGCCACCCGAAAGTCTTCATGGGTCGGCGTATATTTGTAGTGGGCCTTCGTTGGGCTGGACCAGGTATGCTAAGGTCGCGTACCCGCAGGTTGTAACCATGTCAGTAGCCCCCGAGTGTTCAGTCGAATCGTAGATTCGGCTGAGGACTCTTCAATCCTTCGGGTGCAGCTATCTCTGTCTTTCTAGAGAATGTTTTGAGTGTGTAGGGATTGTTGATGCGTGTGCCTGACTGTCCCGACGGATTAGGGTCAGTTAACTGTCTTAGGACAAAACAACACGATCTTCTTCAGATTCGATTCCCTCGACTCGAATCCGGAACATATGCTGGCGTAATTCGACTCAGGCCGCTGAGGACTTACAGGAGTGGAATTCCAGTGAATTTAAATGATGTACCCAACGCGTCCGTCGGGATTTTTCATCACGCCTGTTGGCACGGATTCTTACTAGCAGAGCGTAGTCGTGTGCATTACCAGGACATCAGATGATATCTGTAGGTCTTATCTTTGTGTCTTAGACATAGCATCCGAATGTTTATCACCGCGGAGGTGTTTCGAATGGCCAAGGAGGACGTTTCTCACTTAGCGTTAATTAGGGCAGAGTTGCCAAAAAAATTTGCATGCTGATCCGAAGGATCGCAGTTGAAGAATTCATAGGGTGCACGACCAGCGCTCCCTATGGGAGTAGCCCCTGAGTGTCTGTTCGAGTCGTAGACTCGAGCAGAGACTTTAATTCAGCCGTTGTTTGGCTTCAGGTCCGTAGGACATAAATTTTTCGGATGCTTGAATCCATCCTCCCTATGGGAGTAGCCCCCGAGTCTGTAGTGGAGTCGCAGACTCGACGTTGGACTCGAAGAAATAGTTCAGTGTTGTAATGTTTTGTTCATTTTTCGGGTGCGTGGCCAGCGCTCCTGATAGGAGTAGCCCCCGAGTAGTTAGTCGAATCATAGATTCGAGTGAGTACTTTTAGCTGTGTAGCTGAAGAATTGTAACTATTGCTAGTATAGCTTTCGATGACATCAGTGCTGACGATCGGTGACCTCAAGCGTCTGCGGCGCCAAAGATGACGTGACTGGACAAACATGGGTCCCACCTTCTGACTTTGAGTTGACCGGTCACGCGCGGCGTGGAGATAATTACGGTGTCTCCTCGATTTCCACGCGTAGTGGGCGGCGTGTGAGCGATGGTTCACTGCTGTGATGACCCGTGGACGACCAGATTTTGATGTTGGCTCTAGGTCTTCCTGATGGACGATCATCATCCATCGTCCTCGTCCTTACAATCATTGGGGACAAGTGAATTTGTTTTCACCGCAGCCATTCTTGTTTCACTGGTCCCATCTTCTTTGAGCTTTCTCACTGCGTGCTGGAATTTCCCTGAACTTTTCCTTCCTTGATCCTGCGTGCTCTCCGCCGGCGCCGCCGCACTGCGATGGGGAAGCCCAAGAAGTCCTCCTCTGCGGTTGGCACCAGTGCTGCCGCTGGTGGTAAGAAGGGTTCCGCCGCGACCCGTATCACCGATGGTGGCTGGCGGCGATCAGAGGCGCGTGAGAGTGACCTCCATAAGCTCCGTGAACGGGGCCTAATCCCACAGGATTGGGAGGCTGTTAAGCTTCCCGGCAACGAGGTAATTCCCCGTCTACCCGTTGGGTTTCGGGTTATGTTCTTTGCCTCTGTCCTCCGGGGCTTTTCCTTCCCAGTCCATGATTTTCTTCGTGGATTGCTTTTCCTTTATGGTATCCAGTTACATCATCTTTCGCCCAACTCTCTTCTTCATGTCACCTGTTTCATTACTTTCTGCGAGTGCTGGCTCGGTATCGAGCCGCACTTTGGCCTCTTCCGGAAACTCTATTACGTGAAGAGGCAATCTGGCTTCGATGGTGTTTATCCCATTTGGGGTTGCATCATCTCCCTCAAATCCAATCTTATTTTCTTCTCCTTTTGTATGTCCGAATCTGTCCAGTACCGGAGGAGGCGATGGTTTTACATCCGCGACTCCATGGTGGCTGGGCAGGATTTTGGACTTCTTCCTTTTGACCCCTCCCAGAAAATCGAGCCGAAGAGGTCCTAGAAGAACCAGATCTTGGATGGCGAGGTGGCGGAGATAGAGACTCTCTATCATTGAGTGGAGGATCTTCAGTTGACTCCGGATAAAGAGGTGAACGGTGTGGATATCATCCGCACTTTTCTCAAACGTCGGGTGCAGCCGCTCTAGGCTAGGGCGCACCCTATGTTCCTTTATTCTGTTCGCCGTGATCCGACTAGGGTTTCGGCTGAGGAATTCTCCAAGGGAGATCTCGACGGGATCCTTCGCCCACTGCTGAAGTTCAAGGCTGGAGAGTGTAGGGTTCGCAGCATAGAAAACAAAAATTTACCTACGATGGGAACAACTATGTACCAAGATCTATCTACTAGATACAAACAACAGGCGGATGTATATCCGTAGAGAACATACCCTTGAAGACAGATAAAGCTTAACGAGTCCAAACTCGTGGTTGATGTAGACGATCTCTTGCCGATCTCAAGATCGAGAGGAAGTCCTAGCGCCGCAAAACAGCAGCGCATCCATGCTCGCACACACGTTCGAGGCACCGAGCAACCTCCGCCTCCTCGCTCCAGCGATGCAGCGGAAGCACAACTCTTTCTTGCCGAAAAGCCACCGGGAACATGTATCTCGCTAGTCCGAGACCATGGGGGATAAATTCTAGAGGGGGAAAGAGATCCTTCACGAGGAGGTGTGCTTTGAGAGGAGGAGAGGGGGGTCTTTTATAGGGGAGAGGGGGGGCACCCAAGGGGCATGGCGCCCAGCCATGGGGGCTGCCCCCACCTCTTCCACATTCATGTGGGTGGAGCTCCCACTCAAAATGAAAAGCCTCCACTCCCATTAAAAAGCCTCCACTCAAAAATCCACTCACATGCATTAAATTTCCACCAAATTTAATGCAAGCTCTCATTTAAATAAAACTCTTTTATTTATTTATTCAGAATTTTGTTAATTACTTTAATTAAAAAACATTCACATAAAACCCCTTGCTAGTGTTCCATGTCACATGCAGAACCAGTTTCAGCAATTTCAACCGAAACAGTTTCGGTGTCTAGTGAAATAAATTCCTGCGCTTTCCTTTTCTTTTCGGCATGAAACATTTGCTCCAAATGGATGTCGGTGTCTCTTAAGTGTGTCACCCTGCGGTTCGTGAATAATGCGGACATGATCGAGACCCCTCTCGGATCAATAATCAGAAGCGGGATCTGGAGACCCATACTGACTCCCACACATTCAACGATGACTTTCTTGTGATCGTTAGAACCTTTTATGCTAGTATCTTAATCCCTTTGTTTTGCAATATATTACATGTCCGAGATTCGATCATCGGTATCTCCATACCTAGTTTGATCTCGTTACCGACATGCACTCTTTTCTCGTTCCCGTGATATAACATTCTAGTGATCAAATCACTTGCTTGCAAGCTAATCAATGTGATATCACTGAGAGGGCCCAGAGCATATCTATCCGTCATCGGGATGAACAAATTCCACTCTCGATCCATGAGCCTCAACATAACACTTTATTAGTTCTGAATCCATCTTTATAATCACCCTGTTACGGTGTGACGTTTGATGTTATCAAGAAACTCTTCCGGTGTTAGTGATTGACATGATCTCATGGTCTAAGGATTAGGATCACTTCGTAAGTTGTTATAGAAATATAAACTCAATGACTTTGATCGTAATGCTATACTTCGGATGAATGTTCATCACACCATTACACAAATGTTGTGACCTCGTTATTAACAACATCCAATGTCCATGATCAGGAAATCTATGATCATCTTGTTAATCAACGAGCTAGTTTATAAGAGAGGCATAACTAGGAACTTCCTTTTTGTTTATTAAACACACATGTATTAACGTTTCCGTATTAATACAATTAGAGCATGTAAAATAAACATTTATCATAAATAAGGAATACGATAATAACCACTTTATTATTGCCTCTCGGGCATATTCCCTTCACTCTCCCACTTGCACTAGAGACAATAATCTAGTTTGAAAACTTTGCGTATTGAACACTTATGGCTTTCTGGTGTTCCATATACGCAATTGCATGTGGTTAACATAATCTACGGATCTGACGCTTCAGGTCCGTGTGTATTTGCATGTCTTTGCGTCTCCATGCATCACTCATTCTCCAATGAGATGGCATTGTATAAATTTGGTCTTTTGGTGAGACATTTAGTTTCTTTTGGTTAAAACACGTCGATACTATTATCGTACAATATATCTTTAGTGTTAGCCCGTTGCGAACCACACCTTAGTTTGATAACAAACTACTTGACACAAATTCCCTCCTTTGCTGCTACTATAGTAGTCATATACTTAGCCTTTTGTTGTAGTATTCGTCACAATGTCTTAACTATGGAACTCTTCCAAATCCATCATGTAATCTCCTTTCCATTACAGTGTGCCACCCATAGTTTAAATTGAGATAAACTTAATTTGTATCTTGTGACAAAACTAGTATCAATGTAACTCTTTACAATGAACTATTTGTAATTGTTTGTCACCTCTACACAAATATATTCTTAGTTCTTCCAAAAGATCATAAGAATATCCTTACTATCGTCCAATGATCATTTTATGATTCATTCTGGTATATGCTCATAACATTTAGAGCATAGTATGTATCTGGATGTGTATATATCATGGTATGATTGATCAAAACATTCTCGTGATTTCACTCATCAAGTGTCAAAGCACTTGAATCTTGTTTCACTTATCAAGTGTCGATACACTTGAATCTTGATTCAATTCTTTTCCATGCGACAAGAACCGTTTCTTGTTGTTTCTATATTGAACTCCTTCAATATCTCATATATGTACGTTTGGCACAACCATATTAGCGTCATAGTCTATCCACTATAGACATTTGCGCTAAATATTCGGGTTTTGCCTAAGTATTTCATCGAAATTAAATTCTTAAACTCTGTCAATAAAAGATACATCATTTCTAATCAACAAGATGTCCTCCACATAATGTATTAGAAATATGCCTTAGCGCTCCCACTTAATTTCTTGCAAATGCAAGCATCTTGATCGTCTCCTGATGAAAACTCTTTTTCATCACAGTGAAGATTCCAACTCCGCGATGCTTACTTCAACAATTGAAGTTTGCATGCCCCTTTTAGCATCCTTTGAATTAACAAAACCCTTTGGATTGTGTCATGTACACGTCCTAGGTAACCATTCAATTAAAAGAACTTTGTTTTGTTTATTCATCTACCATATAACAAATTACGTGTAGTGGTTTCTACTTTAATCCGTCCAGACTAAATATCGCTATGAAAGATCAAATCTTGTCATAGTCAACTCCTTGAACATTGTCATAAAATACTTTACGACATGTCGACTATTTCATAGATGTGAAACATCCATGTCTATTTCTTTATAGATCCAAATACGACTGATAGGTTTTTACACCTTTCCGGAGGGTCTTCCAAGTTCAAAACTTGATTTATCGTGTATGGAACTATCACGGATTTTATGGCTTCAAGCCATTTGACGGAGTCAGGGCCCATCATCGCTTCTTTGTATGTATTCGGTTCATCATTATCAAACAATAATGATTTACTCTCAAATCTTAGCATTTGATTGTTTAACCGACCTACTTGGTTCAATAGGAACTTAGATCTCCGTGACCACAACCTTTGAGGCACATAAGCTATGAGCATTATGGCAGCCTTCGGAACAATTTCCGGCGCTGTGCAACTCAGCACATATAGCTAAGGTTCGTTAACCTTATCAAATTTCTATTGTCCTCCCACTTAACTTTTACGAAAAATTCCTTCTTCAAGAAACTTCATATTTCAAGCGACAAACCCCTTTGTCCTCGGTGTTATGGAGGAATAACCAATTGTTATTCGAAATAACCTACAAAGACATGCTCATCCGACTTCGGTTGTAAACATCTTACTTATGTTTAGCATACCAAAATTTAAGAAATGACAACTTGGGTTTTACCCCAAACCATAACTTCCATGGTGTCATTTCAACGGATCAATATGGAGCTCTTTTCAGTGTAACAGCGGTAGTCTCTAAAGCTTTAATCTTTTAAAACATAATGGCAGTTTTATAAATAACACCTTTGATCCAACCATGTCAAACAAGGTTTCATTACAAATCTCAAATACTCCATACTCCTATGGTGTTTCGGGAGATGTAAATCTAGGTGTTTTGCTAAACTTGCAACTCAAATAAATCCCTTTATGATAAAATCATAATTCATTTATTTTTCTTGTTACACTTGTAACTCAAATAAATCCCTTTATGATCAAATCATAAATCATTTATTTTTCTTGTTACAATGATTTTCCACTTCATCTTGAAAGTCTTTGAAACGTTTTTCAAATATTTCATACTTCTTTCTCATTAAGTGAATATTCACTCAAATTTCCGGAGAAAGCATATGAAGTTGAAATCCATCGCTTACGCCTATACATAATGGACTACATACATTGATATGTATAAATTCCAATATTTTAGTCATTCGTTCTTCTTTGGCCTTTGAACGAAGTTTTAATTATCACGTGGAAAGTCTCACAAGCGTCACTTGATCAAATCAAAGTGTAAGGTTCCCTACCTTTAATAAGGTAGAGTCCCCTGTGTTTACAATGCTAGTCCCTGGATCAATAGCTAGCATCCACAGTTAAGATGTAATATCAAGAAACAAAGGTCATAATACAACTTTATAACCATGAATAACATAATTTTATTACATCTTACTTAGCTCATTTGGCTATTACAATACATTGCAGCAGAATATCTATAAGCATGGGGTCCTTCATCTTCAAAGTGCCACAGGCAGACATGTTGGTTGTAGACTTGTAATCCTAATCATTAAACTTCACTAATATCAATCAAACCTGCAACAGAACAAGTTACAGCCACAAGGGTCAATACATTTGAATTGTATTGGCAAGTGATACTATGGTAATATAGTGGAGTCTAACATCTATATGCATTTGGCTAAGTGGAGTTGAGGCTTGCATTGCTCAAAAATAGATTTTTCCTTAACATTTGAAAACACTAAGTTTTTGCTTGACAAAAATCATTTCTCCCAATCAAAGATTGAAGATCCTTTAACCCTTGTTCAACCACAAGTTTTTAACTTTGAAATTTGAATGATGAGATTCTTGATTGCTTCCATGTCTTTATGCTCAAATTGTCCTTTACCAGGGACATGGCTAAGTACTTAGATTTTACACTCTGCAGAGGTGGTGCACTTTCCCCACATAGACTTGGTTTCACCAAGACAAGATCTTTCAGAAGCCTTCCCTTAGACCAAAATGGACGCGCTCCAACCTATCAAATTCTACCACCAACTGTCCATATGGCTAAGTTCTTGCAACCTATATGATCCAGGAAGAGCCCATAATGCCAAGTGGCTGCACTTGAAGCTTCTCAACATTTGACATCTCAAATCTCTTTGTTCCTGGGTGGCCATCCACAAGTGAGATACACAAGGTCAACCATAAACATGGGCCTTGTGAACCACTCAACCAAAAACCACCAAGCAATTACCATTCCACCCAGGTGATTCATTAACTTAGTTGTTTTATTAAACAAAAACACAAGTCCTCAGACTTAGAAATTTTTCCATAGTATGAATGTATAATCCACCCTTGTTTTCTATTAGCTAAGCTAAGCTTGATAGTAGTAGGAATCTTAACTTAGGAAATGTTCCACTAAGGTTTCATCTACTAGGTTTTCCTATAGCAAGGTTTATACTTAGCAAAATTCCATCCAAGTTTTACTTAGAAAAATCACTAATGCATAGTGAAAGTAATGGGACAAAAAGTATGAAGCATCACTTGCCTTTTTTGTAGAGTATAAGTTCACTCCTTGTCCTTGCTACAATCACACTCTTCAAGTCACTACAATTCAATCAAGCAAGGCACAAGTTCAATCTACCATTCAAGCAAAACATCACATAAAATCATAGAACCAAGATAATGCATGCAAGCATGCCAGGGATTGTTTTATTTGTAAAAGTGGTTTATAATGGGTCATAAACATTTGAAAACACCTAATGGTCATTTTATAAAGTGGCAAAGTCATTTGCAAAAGATTTCACTTCATAAACCATTTTCAAAACAAGGTATCATTTTATGTGGTGTAAAAATGTTTTTACTAAGGCATTAATCTATAGGATTCACAAAATATGTTTTCAAACCATAAAACTTTGTGTTTAGGGTCAGAGATTTTGAAACAAAACATTTCCCAAAAGTTTTCTTCCAAAACCATTTTTAATAAATGAACTATATTTTTATTTGACTAGAAATGGTTTTAAATCAAAGAATCATTCTTTTGTTTCACCAAATACATTTTTGAAACCACAAAGTGTTTCCTATGGTCAGTAGGTTCAAATCACACCATTTGTCAGACATTTTATCCCCAAAATCATTTTTGAACAATTTTTATAATCAAACAAGCATACAAATGTTTCTGCAAAAACAAACATTTTTACAGAAGCTTTTTACTAAACAAATGGCATGGTTGGCTAGGGCTTGTTCCACTGATTCCATTGATATAAAGTTTGCAAAATTTGGACGTGTGGAACTAAAGTTACAGGGTTTTCAAATTTGCAAACAAATCTGATTCTAAAATCTGTTTTAAATCAAACCAGTGACACGCGTCCTATTCTGATTCGTCCATACCGTTTCGGTTGGATCGAACACTCTGGTGCGTTGGATTTTAAACAGATCGTGCGGTGCAGAGCTATTCATACCCTTTCGATCAGTGGATCTATCGTGGCGCTTGGATCGTCATCTAACGGCTATCGTCGCATTGACCAAGCTTTGGCGGCGCTCGACGGATGCGCGCGGCGGCGACGGTCAGACGATGGCGAAACTGGCGATGCAGGAAGCGAGGAAGGAAGGAAGTATGCTCACCGTGTTCGCAGTAGCGTGGGGAAGCTCAACGTGTTGTTGGTTCGACGAGGGGCGCTCTGGTCCAACGTGGATTGCTCACCGGAGATCGCTCGGCGTCGGGCACGCTTTGGTCGATGTTGGGGGCGGGGCTACAAGGCACAGGAGGACGAGACAAGGGGTCTGTTAGACGCGCGAGGGAGAGTAGAACTTGCGTGCGTGAACGAGAGGGGAAGGGGCGGACGGAAACTACCTGGGGCACTCGCCGGAGTTAAACCAGACGGTGGCGGCGCTTGGAGTCGTCGCTGTCGAGGCTCAGGGGCGCGCGCGAGCGAGCTGGCGATGCGGAAAGGTCCGCCAGGAGATGGGGATCACAGCTGCGTGCTCGAGGAGGCAAGGGGTGGCGTGGGGCTGAAGGAATCTTCGTCGGAGCATCGTCGGACAGAGGGTGGTGTGGAGAGGAATTGTCGCAGCCTGGTGGCGTTCAGAGCGTGGAGTCTGAGGGGAAATGAGGAGGAGGGCGAGGCGATTAATACCGCGTGGTCACGGCGAGAAATTAACTCCGCATTAAGGAGAATTCAACCGGAGAAATCAATGGCAGCAACGGCTAGGCGAGTTCAACGCGAGGAGGAAGAAGATGACGTGGCGTGGGGCCGTCTGGCAGCGTGAGAGAGAGAGAGAGAACGAGGGTCCACCAGTCATTGGCTTAGTGGGTTTCTTTCGCGGTAAGGAAAACGTTTCGGGGGCGAGGGGATAGGTGGGCTGGACTGGGCTGCTGGGCCTGGTGAGTTGGGTCAGTCCGTTTTCATATTATTTTTCTGTCTGATTGTTTTATCTTTTTCTATTTCTAATTTATGTTTTAAATTCAAACAACCAATCAAGCATTCAAATCAAATCAAACTTTCGCCAAACTTTGTATTGAGTTTTGATTCTGTTTAACAACAACATTCCAACTCCCAAAAAAATAAAATAATAATTTTATTTTAGGGTCCATTTATTAATTAAATAAAATGGATCTTAGTTATTAAATCAAATAGGATTTGTTTTATTAAAATCTTTATTTTGAAATCTAAAATAAAACCAAAACACTTCAGTAGGTTTTATTTGTGAATATAAAATACTTGGAAAACTTATTTAAAATAATTTGATAAGTTTTAGTGTTTATTTAAATTGGGAAAAGCCTTTATTTTTAATAAAACTGAATATTAATAAATCCTCATTATTTTGTTTAAATAAACCTTTACTCTTTTAATCAAAGCAAAACCTTTTGTTTCAAAATCTTGGCCAAGGTTTAATTTGGCTTTATAAAATAATCCTTATTTATAAATCTACCTTTTCTTTTGAAAACCAAATCTTTTATTAAAAGATCCAAAAAATAGTAATTTGAAATATTTTTAAGTTTATTGTTTATTTAACTTTTTAAATCCCTTTAGGATTTTATTTGATCCAAATAGGTTTTGAAAGTTTCCAATTGGATTCAAAAATTTCTTCTCACCCTGAAAATCAACAAAGTTTTATTCTATTCATTTATTTTTCACATTACAAGATTTGGAAAATCTTGGGATGTGACACAAAGACTCCAAAAATCCATGAATATGGAGATTCTTCATGTTTTATTTCCAATATAATTTAAACAGCGATGTCACTTCTTAAGTGATCTTTCAATCATTTGTCTTGCGACATTTTAGCATTAGGTTTTATGGATGTGATTTCTCCAACTAGATTTGTAAATCATCCATCTTATATGGAATATGGTAATTATTTGAACAACCTTTGTTCTCATAATACCTGATTCAAATAACAATTATTAAAACAAATCTTGAAGTCAAGCTTTGATGTCAACGAGAAATACAAACAACGGTTTGTTTGTTTTTGATGAACATCATCACATATTCTCTTGCTAGTTACTTAGGCCATTGTGGTTTATTAATTGCGTTGTTCCGTATGAAATTTCATACCAACCAATTTGGTATCCAATACCCAAGAACCACGTTGTTTAACAAGCAAAGAATACAACCATAACATGTATATCATCCATATACCTAAATTGGATATTTCCAATCTTTTCTTTTCTGCCAAATATATTTCATAGATTCTCTTTCAGCATTTCCTTTTCCTTTTTAAAAGAATTTATCAGCATCAAAAGTGGCGCCATATACATGACACATAGTCCAAAGCGTGTATATTCAAATAATAATACCTTTGGACTTGCACTTTGAAGTAGATCACCATCATCAAAATGATCGGTATTCTTTCAAAATCCATTCTTTAGTAATATTTTAGTGTAGTAAACACTTTACATACATCTTCTATTCATCCTTATCATGACGACTTTCATGATCAAGCTACTGTAGCTTATAAAGGCGAATCATGAGTATAACATTACTTTCCAAAACCCTTTTTGGATGATTAGGATGTCTAGCATCTCCAACCTTCGTAAATTCTCATCCAATATGAGAACATATATTATACTCTATCATTTTGCAACCAAAACATTGTTTCAGATATTGTTATATCTGCCACACATGATGGTTTCTGAAACAATTCTTTCAGCTCCTAGATAAACTTGATATTAAAACAATCAAGAATCATGGAGGCAAACATGATACTTAAGATACTAACACTAGAATTGTTACTCTCAATTTAATACCAACTATTAAATTTCATGGAGTAAATAGAATTTGCTGAAAGTTTGCAATAGGACTTTAAACTTTAGATTGACACTCAACTCAATACGATACCAGTTCATAAAGTATATATCCAGAATTCTATAGTTCTATTATCTCAATTACAACTATGCATAAGGTGGTGAACGAATGCCAATGACTACAACAAATTATGCAAATTCACTTTGATTTAATTTATGATAAATTGAATTCTACTAATCCAAATTAGAAATGAACTCCCACTCAAAAACGACATCCCTCGTGTCTTTTTGGTGATTACATGAACCAAATCCACTACACCAAGTCCGATCATCACGTGAGTCGGTATAGCTTCAAAGGCGAGCATCGAATGGTCATCATATCAAAAAATATGACTCATGCTTATCCTTTCGGTCCGTGTTCCGAGGCCATGTCTGTACATGCTAGGCTCGCCAGGTAAGATCCTTAGTATTCGCGTGTGTAACTGTCTTACACCCGAGATATGCTCGTGGATTCAAGTACACCCGATCATCACGTGATGTCTTGAAGCGACGAAACATTGTCGGTGCATACTTAAGCAAGAACACATTTTTATCTTGATATCTAAATAAGGGATCATCTTATTATGCTAATAAAATGCCAAACAAGCAATATAAGATGTAATCAAAACATCACATGTTTATAAGTGAAATGATATGGTTCCCGCATATGATCTCCATCATGTGCACCGTGGTATGATCACTATCATACCTATATGTGTAAGTCCAAGGTCTATGGAGATTACACGTTATGTGTGTTGTAAGAGTATCATCTCATACTTCTACTTACATCACCATATCATAACACTAGCCCAGCAACAATCTAAACTAGACGCCTCTAATTTATCCATTGCAAGTTTTACGTGGCTTAGGGCTTTCGAAGATAGAACCGTTCTTACCTACGAACATGAACCACAACGAGGATAACCAAATTGTTGACAACTCATTGCAAATTAGATATTGACTATAGTAGGAGAGACAGACACCCGCTAGCCACTTATGCAAAACTAGTTGCATGTCAAGCGTGGAACAGGTCTCATGTGCGAGGACATGTAAAGTTTGTCCGGGCCGCTTCATCCCACTATGCCACCAATCTCCAAAGTACAACTAAGAAGTAATAAAATGATCATCATCGCCCCCATACTCATATGTGTACTACCCGTGCAAACTCTTTTATTTATTTATTCAGAATTTTGTTAATTACTTTAATTAAAAAACATTCACATAAAACCCCTTGCTAGTGTTCCATTTCACATGCAGAACCAGTTTCAGCAATTTCAACCGAAACAGTTTCGGTGTCTAGTGAAATAAATTCCTGCGCTTTCCTTTTCTTTTCGGCATGAAACTTTTGCTCCAAATGGATGTTGGTGTCTCTTAAGTGTGTCACCCTACGGTTCGTGAATAATGCGGACATGATCGAGACCCCTCTCGGATCAATAATCAGAAGCGGGATCTGGAGACCCATACTGACTCCACACATTCAACGATGACTTTCTTATGATCGTCAGAAACTTTTACGCTAGTATCTTAATCCCTTTGTTTCGCGATATATTACATGTCCGAGATTCGATCATCGGTATCTCCATACCTATTTTGATCTCGTTACCGACATGCACTCTTTTCTCGTTCCCGTGATATAACATTCTAGTGATCAAATCACTTGCTTGCAAGCTAATCAATGTGATATCACCGAGAGGGCCCAGAGCATATCTATCCGTCATCGGGATGAACAAATTCCACTCTCGATCCATGAGCCTCAACATAACACTTTATTAGTTCTGAATCCATCTTTATAATCACCCTGTTACGGTGTGACGTTTGATGTTATCAAGAAACTCTTCCGGTGTTAGTGATTGACATGATCTCATGGTCTAAGGATTAGGATCACTTCGTAAGTTGTTATAGCAATATAAACTCAATGACTTTGATAGTAATGCTATACTTCGGATGAATGTTCATCACACCATTACACAAATGTTGTGACCTCGTTATTAACAACATCCAATGTCCATGATCAGGAAACCTATGATCATCTTGTTAATCAACGAGCTAGTTTATAAGAGAGGCATAACTAGGAACTTCCTTTTTATTTATAAACACACATGTATTAACGTTTCCGTATTAATACAATTAGAGCATGTAAAATAAACATTTATCATAAATAAGGAATACGATAATAACCACTTTATTATTGCCTCTCGGGCATATTCCCTTCAGAGAGGATATCCCGAGGAAGTCGGTGACTTCTCCGTTCTCTGCTTCTCGTCTGGTTCCGCAGGTGTAGATCTGGGACGTGCGCGTAGCGCTATTTTCGACTGCGTTTTCCTTGTATTTACTTGTCTGTTGACAAATTTGCTTCTTTTGTGCAGGAGTTCAAGGTGTTGGGCATGTCGCCGGCACTTCCCGAATTGTTTTCGGATGCACCGGACAATGAGGTGGTGGACTCCATGTCTAAGCTTCCATCAGCACGGTCGCCGGCCGAAGAGGCCATCGAGTCGAGCAAGGATCACACTCGCAAGAGGACACGGAGCTCCAGCGAGTCGTCAGATGCTTCGACTCCGCCAACGCCGAGGAACCCGCTGTGCCTTGAGCGTCACAGTAGGGGTCATGGGGGCTCTTCTTCTCCAATTCCTGTTGTTCCCGTGCGGGCTATGGCACCGCACTCGCCGGCGAAGCGGAAGAAGGAAGAGAATAAGGAAGAGAAGAAAGAGGAGAAGAAGGGCAGGAGAACCCTGCCTGTCTTTGATTTGAGCGATCTCGACTCGTAAGTTTACTTCAGTTGCTCTTTGTGTTTTCTTGTCTGTTTGCTGTGTACTTAGCTGACTTTTTCCTTTTGCAGCCAATCTTCCGTCAACTCCTCCAGCGATGGCGCTCAGAAGATGGTAGGGGAGTCGAAGGTTGTTCCTCCTCCTCCTCAGATGGTGGCCACCTCTGAGGGTGCTGCTCTGAACCCTCCTCCGTAGGAGGATCGGGTGGTTGTCCCTCAAAAGACTGCGGGCGAACCGTCGGAGTCGCCGTCTAACCACGTAAGTAATTTTGTTTTCTGCAGCAGGGGGAGCCCCTGAGCCTTTTCGGATGATCTGCTGATCGTTTTTCTTTGAGTCTCGGGGGGAGCCCCCGAGCGTTTTTCGTATGTGTAACTTGCTTTGCTCGTTCTTTGGGCGTAGCCCCCGAGCCTTTGTTTGATGGGTAGTATCTTTTGCAGACTTTTGTGCACGGCGCCAACCAGTTGGTGCAGCAGCACCTGGCGTTGGAAGCCAGCTTCAAACAGCTCCAAGGTGCATACATGAGTGGATCTTTTTGCTTCCTCTTGTATTTCTTGTCCTGCGATCTGATAAATGTGCTGCTGATTGCAGAGGACAACAATACCACCCTCTGTGAGCTTAATGCTCTCAAAAAGAGCCTCGGGCGAGCGGAGAAAAAGTCAGGGGACGCCGTTGCTGCGAAAGGGCGCCTCGAGCAGGAGCTAGTCAACGCGGCTGCGGCCAAAGAGCGCCTGCAGCAGGAGGCGGCGAACCACGAGGAGCAGCTCGCCACCGCCACGGCTTCGCGCGAGAAGGAGGTAGCCGGCAAGCTGATGGCGGCTGCCAAGGATATTTTGGGTGAGTTTCTTCGTCTTCTCTTTTCGGCTTCCTTGTCTTTCCTTGCTGTGCTTTTACTTATGCTGCTTCTTTTGTTTCTTTAGATGCCGCGGGCGTCGAGTTTGATCGCGGTGCTCTGGAGCATGGAAGTTCTCTGGATGATGCTGCTGCGGCGGTCGAAGACCGCTATAGTACCGTGGTCGGCTCGCTTGCCAAAGCCAAGGAGATTCTCGGGCGCTTGTACAAGGAGCTCGTCCCCAAGGGTGTCGCCCTCGAGGATGTCGATGCCTTGGCGGATGCGCTGTCAGCCGAAGCGACTGCGGCATACAAGCGCAAGCAGAAAGGCATTAGCGCGTCCGTTGGGCTGGCGATGGCCCTAGCGTCTGGAGCGGAGCTGGATCTTCACCAGGTCACCTCTCGGATGCCAACGACTGCTGACGGATCCGAGGTATACTTCGCCCTCTATGCTGCTCGCTGTAAGCATTATGGGCCGAAGTTGATAGACTTGCTGGCTGAGTACGCGTTGAGGCAGCAGGGAGAGGCCAAGGGGAGGCAATCCGGCTCCGAGGCTACTCAAGATGCAGCTTCTTAGGCCTTGTAGCTGTAGGATAGCTTTTATTTTCTTTATTGTAATTATGTTTATGAGCGATCCTTGTGCCACGCAGTGGCTTTTTGCTGCACATAATGAATTTCCGAGTTCTTTCCTCCTTCGTCTGCTAGTTTATATCATTGTCTTCTTTTACTCTAGGGGCCTTCGGGTGATGATCCCGTTGACACTTTGTCTGCACCGCAGCTGCGGCCATCCCTGGATGGTGCGTCACAGCTTGTGTTTCTTCGAGACCGCATTTGTGGCCTTGAGAAAGAGTTGCTTGGGGTATGTGGCCATGCAGATATTTGGAAATCGAAGGCGGAGCGAGGCGCTGTCAGAGAGGATTACTTGATGGCGGAGTTGTGTCGTTTGTCCGAACAGCTTTAGTGTGAGTTTTTCGAGCTGTTGCACATTGCTTCGGATGCGCCTGTTGGCCTTTCATCTTACTTTTTGTGAGTATTGCAGGTGCTAACCTTGCTCCGAGGGAGGAAAAGGAGCGTGTTGCTATTCGGATCAACTGTTTGACTCAGCAGGACATGGAGGCCGGCAGGTTCTTCTGGATGGATCGTGATCGTGCCATGGTCCTTGCGACAGTGCAGGATCGTGTCCACCAGGTATCGCGGGTGCTGCGTCAGGTGAAGTTTTCGTTAGCGTCGGTTCTGCATGATATGTTTCCGCTGGACGATGTGACGTCTACTCTATCTGGCTTGCTAGCAAAGTTTTGAAATGTGCATCGTGTCAGGGAACTGGTGCGACATCAGCTTGTCGCGGGGGTGAAGGTCGCGCTCTCCCTTCTGCGGTTACATCATCCTGATGTAGATCTGTCTGTTGTGGCGGATGGGCCGCCTCTTCGGCCGGATGGTGGCGAGTGGGATATGCGTCCACATTATGCGGCTGTAAGGCAGTATGCCGAACAAGTCGTAGATCTGTTTGAGCAGCGTGCGCAGGTTATTCTTCAGAATAGGTAGGACCTGTAAAAAAGATAGATGTAAAATTTATATATATTTGACTGGGCATGTTTTGCCCTTTGTTGTAAGGTTATGTTGTTGTTTAGCACGTAGCGCTTTGTTTGTATACGTGTCCTTTTCATTAGCCTGACGTGGTCAGCTACTCAGGTGTACACATGTTATCCTCAGTCGACAAAGTCATGAGGTGGGGGGAGCCCCCGAGTGCGTTGTAACATGGAGTAAGATGCGAACAATAAACAAAATTTTGGGGCGAGACACTTAGCTTTATTCATATCATGATGGAGGAGATACATTGTTTGGCTGAGTAGCCTTGGCTGAATAGCCTTATTGAAAGTAAAAGAGGGAGGTAGCTAGGGGTAGAAGCGTCGCAGCTGTGCAACGTTCCATGGGTTGGAGTATGCGACTCCAGACTCCACATGCTCGAGGCGATAGGCGCCACCTGGGATGACTTCCGTGACGATGTAGGGTCCTTCCCATGGTGACTCGAATTTCTTCGGACGCTCTTGCTTGAGTCGCAAGACTAGGTCTCCTTCGACGAAGGACCTTGGGTGCAGCCGTCGGCTGTGGTAGTTGCGGAGACTCTGTTGGTACACCGCTGATCGAGCTGCTTCTATGTCACGCGCCTCGTCGAGTGTGTCGACGGCGTCTTTGAGTGCGGCCGTTGATTCGGCTTCGCTGTAAGCGATGACCCGTGGGGCCTTGTGGCGTACCTCTGCTGGCAGCACGGCTTCGGCTCTGTGCACCATGAAGAAAGGCGTGTAGCCAGTTGAGCTGTTTGGCGTTGTACGCAGGCTCCACAGGACAGAGGGCAGCTCTTGTGTCCAAACTCGGGCGAGCCTCTCCAGTGGGCTCATTAGGCGCTTCTTGATGCCAGCGCCGACGAGGCCGTTGGCCTTCTCGACCTTCCTGTTTGTTTGTGGGTGCGCCACGGAGGCGTATGTGATGTTGATTCCGAGGTCTTCGCAGAAGTCCTGGAATTCTTTGGAGATGAAGTTCGACCCGTTGTCGGTGATGATGCTATGTGGCACGCCGAACCTATAGACAATAGATTCAAAGAACTTGACGGCAGTTTTGCCCTTTTGGTTATGACGGGCATGGCCTCGATCCACTTGGTGAATTTTTCGACTACGACCAGGAGGTATATGTGACCTCCTTTCGAGGACCTTGGCAGTTTGCCGATCATGTCGAGGCCCCACTGGGCGAAGGGCCTGGCCAAAGGTATGGCCCTGAGCTCTGATCCGGGTGCGTGCGGTTTGTCAGCGAACCTTTGGCACCCGTTGCATCTTCGGACGATGTCTTTGGCGTCGTTCATGGCCATTGGCAAGTAGAATCCAGCTCGTAGAGCTTTGGCGACCAGGGAGCGGATGCCCGCATGATGGCCGCAGATGCCCTCGTGGATGTCTTGGAGGATGGTTTTGTCGTCACCGATGGTGATGCACCTTTGGAGTACACCGAAAATGCTACATTTGTATAGCTCGCCATTGATGATGGTGAAGGCCTTGGACCGGCAAGATATGCGCCGGGCATCTGTCGGGCTGTCAGGCAGTTCTCCATCTACCAAGTACCGGAGGTATGGCCGCGTCCAAGTCTCTTCGACTGCCATGACCTGCATCAGGTTGACCACGGCGACCTCGGTGTCGAGCTTTTCAGGTCCTTCATGTCCTTCGGGTAGCGCAGCCCCCGAGTGTTCTACTTCTTCGGGTGATCCCTTGGGGAATTTCCTTTTGATGGATGGCACGCAGATCTGTTTGAGGAACACACCTGGTGGCACCCATGCGCAGGTGGAGCCGATGTTGGCGAGTCTGTCAGCCTCTTCGTTGCTTTCTCTTCCAACGTGCCAAAGCTCGCAGCCGTCGTAGTCTCCTTCGAGTGCGTTGTAGAGTGCGCGGTACGCAATCATGTTGGCGGCGTGCGCATTGCACTCGTTCATCGTCTGCTGGACGATGAGGTTGGAGTCACCGTAGATGACTAGGTGTGTTGCGCCGCAGATCTTGGTGAAAGAACATGTTGGGCCCCCATGTGTGGTTTTGGTAATTAATGACAATCTTTATGGACTAATGTGTGTATTAAGTTATACTTGTAGGATTTGTCCATTGGCATCGCTTGGAGCATGTGTTGGCTTCAAGGTCGATGAAATGCAAAGAAGATATGTTGTGCAAGCTCAATATGCGAGGTCGATGATGAGGAATCAAGAAAGGCATTCCATCTTGAGAAGGTCAAGTTCGTCTACATCGAGATAAAGTGGAATGCTCAAGGCAAAGGTATAATCTTGATAGGTTCTCCCTTTTGCCGGTCTCATGTTGTGTGTGGGAGACCGGGTTTAGGATAGTAACCGTACTATCAAGAGGGGCTCTCGAATGAGTAATTCGGTCACATCGTTCAGAGAGAGCTCAAACCTTTGCATACTTGCATCATCATATTTTGTTGCTATTTGGTATTATCCATGTGAGGATTTAGAGCTTGTGGTAATCTCCATAACAAGCTCTTGTTCATCAAAATCGGATCTTCCGTTTACATCTTGTTGCGATTTTGATCTTGACGGCTTTCCGGTTTCTCACCAAGTGAGGTATCTCACATTATTATACTTGATACATTCTCACTTGTCGTCCTCTATCCAACGCAATTGGAATCGGGTCAATCGGAGCTCCCAATCAAAAATTATCGCAGATTGAATATTGGCTGCTATTCGATTTAAAAAGAAAAAGAAAAAAGGTATTTTATGGGCCGTCCGGTACTACCGGGCCCAGTACCGGACGCGCCTGGCGCGCACAGCCTATTTTCTGTCTGGCCCGGTTGCCGCAGCCGGCACTACCAGGTCGGCCCGGTAGTACCGCCCGGGTGGGCCGGTACTACCGGTCGGCCCATCTGGCTCGCCCTGTTTGGCTGGCCCCGCACTGCTCCCACCTGGGCCGCCTCACTTCTGCTTGCCTTGCCCGCAGTGGCCCCGCCGCTCACGCGCTCTGACAGATCCCGCCCGCTCGACCCCGCGCGGGCTGCCCCGCTGCGCCCCCGCGTTGACCCGCCCCCGCCGCTCGCTGGGCCCCGCTTCGGTCCCTCGCGCGCATGCTGCCTCGCGCGCTGCCTTGGCGCTGCTGCGCGCGCTCGCTCTCGCCCATAGTGGACCCGCGTTACGCTGCGCTGCTGCTGCCCTGCCCCGCCCCCGCGCGCGCTAGCTGCTTGCTGCCACTGCTGCGCTGCGCTGTTGCCGCTGCTTCTTTGCTGCACGCATGCCTTGCGTTGACCAAGCTGGCTGCCGCGCGCTACTACTTTTCTTGCATCCGTTTTTGGAGATGGACGGTACTACCGGTTAAATCAAGTACTACCGATCCAGACAAAGAAATGCCCCAAACGGCTAGATTTTTAGAGCCTCTATTTAAGGCTTTGCCCGTTTTTAGTTTAGACAGCTTCTCTCTTATCTATTAGGCTAAGCTTTGTCCACACTTGCTCTAGATCTTGAGGCTTGCCTAATCTTTTCCCTCTGATGATTCTTTCCCATATTTGAGTGGAAGAGAGAGGAGATCTAGACCCATGTTTTGACCTAACCGATTCATCTCTTTGTGAGTGCATCTTTGGGGATCTAGATTTTGGGGGATTTTGTGTCTCTCTTTGATTCCACCTCTCTTGTTCCCCCAATAGCTTTAGTATCTTTCTTGGAACTTGAGAGTGAGGGATTTCAGCATCTTTGTGGTGTTCTTTCCATTTGCATTTGGTGCATTGGTTTGAGTTCTCCTCGGAGGATTTGTTTTGAGTTGCTCATTGGAGCTTGTCCCTCTTGGGTTCTTGGAACCCTAGACGGTTTTGTGGCCTTGGTGGCATTATGGCCTTGGTGGCATTTGTTGAGGCCTTTTGTGGAGTTTGTTGGGAGCCTCCAATTAAGTTGTGGAGAAGTGCCCCAACCTCGTGAGAGGTTCCGGTTGCCACCGACAAGTACACCGATAGTGGAAGCGTGGATCGATCCCATTGGGGGGAGATTCACCGGAGAATAAGGGAGGCCTTTTGTGGCGTTGGTGGTTTGATACCACCCCCTCTCCAAACGAGACGTACTCGATGTTGGGAGGAACTCGGTAACATATCGTTGTCCCCGCGTGCCTCGGTTATCTCTATACCCGAGCTCTTTACTTATGCACTTTACATTTTTGATAGCCTTCATGCTTGAAGTAATATATATCTTGCTATCACTTTGTTGCTTGTATTGCTTAGCATAAGTTGTTGGTGCACATAGGTGAACCTTAGTTGTTCTAGGTTGTGCTTAACAAAGTAAACACTAGTTTTATTCCGCCTTTGTTGAGCTACTCTAGGAAAAGTTTTAATCGCCTATTCACCCCCCTTTAGGCGACATCTGTATCCTTTCACTTGGCCATCCGCATGCCGTGGATGAGGGCCTCATATTCGGCTTTGTTGTTGGAAGCTCGAAACTTCATCCAGAGGACATACTTCATCTTGTTGCCCTGCGGGGAGGTCAGTATGACCCCGGCTCCTGCTCCGGCCTCGCGCTTGGAGCCGTCAAAGTGCATTGTCCATGACTGCATCATGTCTGGGGTGTCTGGCAGCTGCAGCTCCATCCAGTGTACGAGGAAGTCTGGGAGGACCTGAGACGTGATCGTGTGGCGCTTCTAATAGACGATGTCTAGAGGTGACAGCTCGATGCCCCACAGGGCCACGCATCCTGTGGCCTCCGGATTGTTCAGGATGTTATTCAGGGGTGCTTCATTGACGACCATCACCTGATGCTCCTGGAAGTAGTGGCTCAGCCGACGAGCCATCATGAACATGCCGTAGGCGAGTTTCTGGTAGTGAGGGTCCCTATGCTTTGTCGGCGTCAATACCTCGCTGAGGTAGTAGATTGGGCGTTGGACCCCGTGGGTCTTGCCTTCTTCGGGTCGCTCGACCACCAGCACGGTGCTTACCACCTGGTGTGTGGATGCTATGTACAGCAGTAAAGGCTCGCGCTCCTTTGGCGTGACCAGGACCGGCGAGGTAGAGAGCAGCCGCTTTAGGTCTTCGAATGCGTCGTCCGCCTCAGGCGTCCACTCGAATTTGTCTGGTTTGCGTAGCAGCTGGTAGAACAGCAGAGCCTTTTCACCCATGCGGCTGATGAACCTGCTCAATGCCGCGATTCGTTCGGCAAGCTGTTGGACGCCCTTGAGGTTCTTCGGTTTTTCCATGGCCATTATAGCCCGGATTTTCTTCGAGTTCGCCTTGATTCCTCGCTGGGAGATGGAAGTAGCCGAGCAGCTGGCCAGATGGGACGCCGACGGCGCACTTTTCAGGGTTGAGCTTGATCTTGTAGCGGTCAAGATTATCGAACGTCTCGCGGAGATCGTCGATGAGCGTTTTCGCCTCCCTTGTTTTGATGACTATGTCGTCGACATAAAGTTGGATATTGCGGCCGATCTAGTCGTTCAGGCATGCCTGCATGCACCGCTGGTACGTAGCACCTGTGTTCTTTAGCCCGAAAGGCATTGTGTTGTAGCAGAACACTCCGAACGGCGTAATGAACGCCATTTTTTCTTGATCTTCGACCTTTAGTCGAATCTAGTTGTAGCCTAAGTAGGCGTTGAGGAAGGAGAGCTTCTCACATCCTGCAGTTGAATCAATTATCTGATCGATACGAGGGAGAGGGAAATGATCCTTCGGGCAGTGCTTGTTCAGCGATGTGAAGTCCACGCACATCCGCAGGATGTCCGTTTCTTTTTTGGGGACCATCACGGTGTTGGCGAGCCACTCTCTCCTTGATCTTTCTGATGAAGTTTGCAGCGAGTAGTCTATTGACTTCGACTCCTATGGCCTCGGCCCGAGGTTCGGACAGTCATCGGATGGACTGTTTGACGGGCTTGGTGTCTAGAAATACGTTGAGTGTGTGCTCGGTGAATTCCCTGGGAACTCCTGGTATGTCCGCAGGACACCAGGCGAAGATTTCCCAGCGATCACGGAGGAATTCGACGAGCGCGCTTTCCTATGTGGGGCTGAGATTGTTGGCGATCAGCGCCGTCTTGGAGGCATCCGTCGGGTGGACTTGCACCTTCTTTGTGTTGATGGTGGAGTCAAAGGACATGTCTGGTGCGTTCTGTCTTGCGACTAGGGTGCCCCATTTTCCGTCACCTCGCGGAGCCTTACGAGCTCCTCCTGCATGCCGAATGACTGGGAGATTCTGTTGAAGTCCCTGTTGCAGTGGTCCGATCGGGTGAAGCTCCCGTGGACCGTAATGACGCCCCTGGGTCCTGGCATCTTGAGTAGTAGGTACACGTAGTGCGGTACTGCCAGGAATCGTGTGAATGCCACGCACTCGAGGATCGCATGGTATTGTGATGGCCAATCCACCACTTCGAACTCGAGTCGCTCGCATCGGAAGTTGTCCGGCTTGCCGAAGATGACGTCGAGCCATATCTTTCCTAGGGGGAATATGCCCTTTCCTGGGACGATGCCATGAAACGTTGTGTCGAACTGTTCCAGGCTGCACAGCGGGATCCGCATTGCTGCTAGGGTGCTAGCGAACATCAGATTGATGCCGATGCCACCGTCCATGAAGACACGGCTCATGTCGAACCCTCCGATCTGCGCATCAAGCACCAGGGCAGCATGACCTGGGCGAGGGACCTGGCAAGGGTGATCCGAACAGCTGAACGTGATGCAGGACTCCGATCCGCTGAGGTACTCAGGGATGGCGGGTGGTGCTGTCACGGCCAAATTGATCTGACGGTTGATTTTCTTCTGCAACCTATTCGTTGGGCGCCCTTTTTGGATCATCAGTGATCCTTTCGGCGCGGGGTACCCGTGCCCACCGTTATTCTGCGCGGGTGCGATTAGGTGGTTCGGGCCTCCCGCAGGTGGTGGAGGAGGAGCTCCATGTGCGATCTCGCCTGGTGTGGGTGCATTCCCGTATCCGGGGTTCAGGGTTTGCTGCCTCATCCGGGCCATGCTCTCACTGAGTTTTTGGAACTCACGGCAGTCCTTGAGCATGTGACTTGCTTTCTTCTTACCATCCTGCTTGTCGATGTAGAAGTGGATGGTGCATGGACCCGACAGTTTTTCGTATGCTGAGGGTCCGTCATCACAGCTGTGGCGCTGCCACGACTGCGTTGGGCGTCCTCCGTCGCGGAAGTTGCTTCCGCGGTATCTGCCGCTTTTGCGGTTGCCGTCGCTGCGGCGGTCGGTGTAGCCAGCCACGACCATGTCGGGTCCATCGCAATCGTCGTAGACGCGCGATCTTCTCTTGCTACGACGTTCACGTCGCCGGCCGTAGTCATCTTCCTCCTCCGAGTGCGCTCGGTGGACGGAGCCCTCGCCGTCGTCCCACCTATTTGCGATGTCCATGAGGTGGTCAAGTGTCTTGGGCTTGACGCGCCTAAGTTCTTCCATGAAGTCCTGGTGTTTGACACCGTCTTTGAAGGCGTCGATAGCTCTCTCCTCGGAGATGTGTGCCGCGGAATTCTTGGTGTTGACCAGCGTAGTATGTACGAGTGAATGGATTCGCCCGTTCGTTGAGTGTAGGCCCGCAGCTCCTCGATCGAAGCAGGCCTCTTGCTGGTGCCCTTGAAGTTTCGGACGAAACTGTACGCCAGCTCCTCCCAGCTTCGGATGGATCCTGAGGATAGGCTAGCTGCTAAGCCAGATCCGAGCTGCGCCTGCCAGCTGCATTGCATGGTGGTTTCCTTGTTTCCGCCGTGCAGCTTGACAGACGACAAGTGGTCGCTGAGCCACGCCTTGGGGTCCCGTGTGCCATCAAACTTCGGAGTGTCCGAAGGAAGCTTGAAGTTCCGCGGCATCCTTGTCCGTCGAACAGATCTGCTGAAGCATCGGGCTCCGCAGAGTTCTCCTTCGTCTTCGTCCATCTCTAATTCAGACGAGCATGTACGCTTGGCGCGCGCTTTGTCGATTTGCGCTGGGTGAGCTCACTTCGGGCGTCGTAATCGCGGTTGCGATGGCGCGAGATCTTGTGCCTTCGAGGAAGGTCGTGCTCTTCATCTCTGGATGAAGGTGTGGGGCTACGGTTGAACTTGACCGTAGCCTTCTTCTTTGGCTCCGCAGGAGCTTCTTCGTGGAGCGCAGCTCCGACGAGTCCGAGTCCGGTAAGCGCGTATGCATGGCCCTTTTCGGTTCCCCTCCGGAGGTGGGTGAGATGCGAGGTACGCGATGGCCGCCATGATTGCGGCTTGGGGCGTCTTTGGGATGACGTTGTCGTCGGCGTCCATCTCCATGAAGGATGCATTGAGGGCCCGAGTCACCTCGCGATGCTCCTTGGGGTCCATGTTCTCCATCTGAGAACGGTGCTTGTTGCCATGGTTGCCGTGCGAACTGGAGCCAATGCCCATGGCGGAGAGCGCAGCTCGCTGCGCGCTGGACTCCGAGGCTGCTTGCTTGCGCTTGTCAAGCACCTCTTGCATCTTCACCTGCTTCTTGTGCTCCTCGATTAGGAGCATGTGGTACGCCATCAGCAGGTCACATGAGGCATCGGCGGGAAGGATCTTGTTGCCTGCTGAAATGGATCGTATGGGCACCTAGAGGGGGGGTGAATAGGTGTTAACCAATTTTTAGTACTTTTTCAATTTTAGGCTTGACACAAGGTAAATTCTCTAGATATGCAACTACGAGAATTTCCCTATATGTATCCTAACTACTAAGCACGTAAAAGAGGAGCGAGGAAACCGTAGTGGAGCACGCGGAGACACCGTGATTTGTTTTACCGCAGTTCCTTCCTTGTTAAGGGAAGTACATCTGCGTTGGAGGGGTGGGCGGTTATAAGACCACCACGCCACAATAGGCCTCACCCTATTCTCCGATGGATCTCGCCACGAGAGGCCTGATCCACCTTCTCCACTATTGGATCCCTTCGAGGCGGGAACCGGTGCCTTTTACAACACTATCGGGGCACACACCCACAACTGAATTGGGGGCTCCCAAGATGACAACAAGCTGCCACAAGAACAAGGTTTATCAATATAAACAAAAACAAGGATCTAGATATTTGCAAGAAATACTAGATCGGGGGTTCTCCAAATGAATGGAGAGGAGATGAAGCGCTTGATTGCTGATGATGAAGATTGAGCTCTCCTCCTTCGATTCCCCAAGGGATGGGGCCTTTGGGTGGATCTAGGTGGAGCACTCTTGGATGAGGCTTTCAGATCTGATCTGGTCTTTTTCGAGATGAATCAAGAGTTCTGGAAGGAGAGGGAAGGCTGGCTTAAATACCCCCTCCCCAGATCTGGCTGTTGCACAACTTTGGGGCGGATTATGCGCCCCCTGGGAAAACTCCACCCCCTCTCTGGGGCTGGCGCCTGCAGAACTTGGCAAAGATCTTGGGGGCGGATAATCCGGCCCCCCTGAGGGGCGGATTATCCAGCCAGGCCAGAAAGTCCGGCCAATACTCCGCCCCCTCTCTGCGGCTTGCTCCTTGGCGATGAGCAGGGGGGCAGACTATCCGGCCCTCCTGAAGGGCAGATTATCCGGCGGGGCCGGAAAATCCAACCAACATTCCGCCCCCCTTCTGGGGCTTGCGCCTTCTTGGGAAGAGGGAGGGGCGGATTATCCGCCCCCCAAAAAACAGAATCCTTTCCCTTTTTGACATAGGTAGCTGCAACACTTCAACACACATTAAATAATCCTTGATATTGTTATCTAACACATAACACACTAGGGATTATAAAATGTTCTTTCAATCTCCCCCTTTTTGGTGTTAGATGACAATATTAGGATTTGCAATAACACCGGCAAAAGCCACCTTAAAAAAAATGAAAGACGCTCCCCCTAGATGTGTGCATATTTACGATTTGCATTTGAATACAAATACACACACTAGAGAGAACACTACTTCCATAACCAAGATAATTGAAACAAGGTGGTTTGGGAAACAAGGTCATACCACAGGGATGAGAATATAGCCAAAGCATACATAGATAATCCCATGAATCCATATGCCATCAAATATGCTCCATAATTCCAGAATTCCATGGGGTCCATAATAGATAAATCCAGAATTCCATGAATACCAAACATAGTACCAAACATAGTGGAGTACGACATAGTCTTACATAAACAAACACAAATAGCAAATGAGTTCACGCTAGAAAAGGCACAAGCAAGAAAATAAAAACGATTAAAATCGAAAAGCTTGTGCCCGACCCTTGCAAATCCACGAGACCTAATAGAACTACTTCTCCCCCTTTGGCATTGAAACGCCAAAAAGGAAGAAGAGCGAAGCTAACACCCCTGAAGATCACTCCTCCTCATCCTCGTCGTAGTCATCCCCGTCCCCTTCCTCTTCATCATACTCATCATCATCCTCATCAGCGGGAGGAGTGGGTGCCCTCGGTGGTGGAGGAAAGAGGCAGCTCTCGAGCTCGCCATAGTTGATCCCTGAAGTGTTCCACTGAGCATATGGGTTCGGAGCAGTGGGAGGAGGTGGGTGGCCAGTGGCACCGGAACATGGTGGAGAATAAGCTGTTGTGTGTGATCCCTCGCATGATCCCTGCGGTACGCCTCATATTGGCCCTTGTGAGTGTCAATGCCCATGCAAAGAATGTGCCGCTGGAACCAAGTGAGCTGCTGAACCTCGCGGGCCATTGGGGACACCGCGGAACGATGACCACTAGCCCGAGCATCACGCATGAAGGACTCCGGGGCAGTGGAAGGGTGATGGGTCTTCTGAGCCTTGTTGTAGATTTTCTTGTGTTTGTGAACAACATCCATAGCAGTGCCAAAATCCTCATGGGGTAACATATGATTGAGAAGCATCATAATGAAAGGAGCATAAGGAATAGAATGCCTATTGATCATAGCATCCGTCATTTCATGATAGATGTAGTCCATGACATCCAGCTTGTAACCTGTGGCTGATCCAGGGTTGGTGGCACACTCATGAGCAAACGCAAGGAGAGGAACCAGGTGGCCACGGATCTTGTCATTGTTGCCACCACTAGGAGCGATGCAGTCCCGAAACATGCCAACAAGGGAGGCATACAAGGGAGAGAGTCTAGCGAAAGTACCAGCAATACCATCAGGAGAAAGGCAGGAAGCCAGCACAGTGTCCTTGGATGGCTTCAATGGAGTAATGATGCAGTGACCAGAGGGAGTGTCACGACCATGGAAAGCATACCCAAGAACCTGCCCAAAAGTGTGGAAGTCCGACTGAAGCATTGTAGTCCCGGTCATCCACTTCATAGTGCGACGCTCATCACCGCGGATCACAAGTGTGGAGAAAAACTGGCGCACCACAGAAGAGTCATAGTTGCATTGAATGGTCATGAGGTGGTGAAGCCCCATCTTGTTGGTCACTTCCAATGCCTCAAGGAGCCGTGCCTTGGACTGAACCTCAGTCAAGTTGATGGGGTGCATAGGACGAATCCTAACAGTGGCATACACATCATCATGAATAGTGTGAAAATGGGCATTCCAAAACATAGTGTCCTCGGGTGGGCCATCACTGTTAGCTTCATCATAGTAATCTGTCTGGCGGATGGTGGCATACTGAATGCTGTCCATAGACTTGTAATTGGGCCGAGACTGTTTGCCCTTGCGAGAAGCGGTCCGCTTAGTTTTCTTACTTGCCTCTGCCATCCTTGCAGCCTCTCTTGCTTCCCTGCTGACCTCTGTTTCGTCAATGAACTTCCCTTCTGCGGTAGGCTTGAGATAACGGGCATGGGGACGACGGGCGAAGGTCTTGGTCGGCTTGGAACCACCTGTGAAAAGCATTTAGAGAGGTAGCATGGAGATAAGCATACACACAAGTCCAGGAGAAAAACACAGAGAAAGAGTAGCAATGCAACCCCATAACCAATGATGTGCATTTGTAGAAGCAGAACCAAAACAGACTAGATTTTACTCTCTAGGCCGGATTATCCGGCCCTGGCAGGGGCGGATAATCCGCCCCCCCCCCCCCCCTCGCAGATTTTTTTTGGATTGGCTCAGATCTACCATGGCAAAACAGATCGGGTACTAGGGTTGCAAGTCTACTGATTCTAGCATGTAAGGAACAACACCAAGAACCTTCTACAACGAGATTTCCACCAAATAAAATACATCACATACAAAAGGAGAGAGATGAGGGAGTTACCCTCCCTCATTGGAGGAAAATCACGGAGGAGAAGATACCTGGAGGCGAGGTGAAGAAGATCCGGGGAGAGCCCAGAGAATCCGGTGGTCGAATCGACACCGGGAGAGGCGGATGCTCCGGCGTCGGCTGGGGGGCAGAGGTAGGGTTGGGGGAGGACTGGCTGCTCTGTTTGAGCCTGCCCTCCCCGACCCAGTCTGTAAGGGGCTGATTTCTCCCGGGGCGGATAATCCGCCCCTCACTTAAGGCGGATAATCCGCCCCCCAGAAATTCTCTAAAAAGCAGAATCAGGCCAGAGCAACCTAGCAAACCTCTCGATGGTGTTTTAGAGGACCTGTGTGCAAGAATAGATGGTTCAAGGGGGAGAGAAAGGCTTGGGTTGAGAGCATCAAACTGATATGGTACTACACACCCAAATTTGCAAGAATCAAATCAATCAAAAGCCAAATTTGAGTGTGTTTTCCATAAGAACAAGAGATATGCAAGAGAATCCAACGAGATCCATGAAAAACCAACTCTTCTCGAGGAAGAGGGCGATGGTCGAAGCCACCATGTTGGAGCGCATGGCATGACACCGCGAAGATGTATCTTGAGTTCACAACCAATGCTCATCGATGACCCACATATCACAAAATGATATTAAGGGAAATGATTTAACTTGCTTTTGGCATTATGGGGGGAGGGTTGGCCCAATCAATTAGGACCAAACTCCCCCTATGTCTATGCCCGCATCTAAACCAAATACATGAATAAGAGCAAGTGAGTGTGCAAGGGTAGTCAAGCCAAGCTCCTTGAATCTATGATATTTAGCTCATTCCTCAAATAACAAAATCTTGCTTCATCAAGAGGCTTCGTGAAAATATCAGGAAGTTGGTTCTTCGTGCTCACAAAGGATAGATCAATATCACCACGAGCAACATGATCCCGAATAAAGTGGTTGCGAATCTCTATATGTTTTGTTCTTGTGTGTTGCACGGGATTGTAAGCAATTTTGATAGCACTTTCATTGTCGCATAATAGAGGCACTTTGTCACAATTGACACCATATTCCTTTAAAGTTTGCCTCATCCATAACAATTGTGTACAAGCACTTGCAGCAGCAACATATTCAGCTTCGGCGGTTGAGAGTGAAATACAATTCTGTTTCTTTGATGACCAACACACTAGAGACCTGCCCAAGAATTGACATGCACCAGAGGTTGATTTCCTATCATCTTTGTCACCAGCGCAATCTGAATCAGTGTAACCACACAGAGAGAAACTTGAACCCTTGGGATACCATAACCCAAAATTTGGGGAATAAACCAAATATCGGAAGATTCGCTTGACTGCCACTAAGTGGCTTTCTTTAGGAGCGGCTTGGTACCTTGCACACACTCCTACACTTAGCACGATATCGGGCCTAGATGCGCAAAGGTAAAGGAGAGATCCGATCATGGATCGGTATACCTTTTGATCCACGTCTTTACCCTTGGGATTGAGCTCAAGATGACACTTTGTTTGCATTGGGGTAGAAACGCCATTGAGATCCGTCATCTTGAACCTTTTGAGCATGTCTTGGATGTACTTAGCTTGATTAATAAAGGTTCCCTCTCTAAGTTGTTTGATCTCAAATCCAAGAAAGAACCTTAGCTCACCCATCATGGACATCTCAAACCTGTCAGTCATAAGATTTGAAAATTCATCGTTAAAAGCTTGGTTAGTAGAGCCAAAAATAATGTCATCTACATAAAGTTGGCATACAAAAAGCTCCCCATTAACCTTATTAGTAAAAAGAGTGGGATCGATTTGCCCAACTTCGAAACCACGGTCTAGCAAAAGCTCTTTAAGGTGCTCATACCATGCACGTGGGGCTTGTTTAAGGCCATAGAGCGCCTTATCGAGTTTGTAGACATGGTTCGGAAATTTGGGGTCCTCAAACCCCGGGGGCTGCTTGACGTATACTAACTCATGTAGAGGACCATTAAGGAAATCGCTCTTAACATCCATTTGTTGTAATTTAAACTTATGATGGGATGCATATGCAAGAAGGATACGGATGGACTCAAGACGAGCCACAGGAGCGTAAGTCTTGCCAAAATCAATTCCTTCCACTTGAGAGAATCCTTGAGCCACAATTCGTGCTTTATTCCTCACAACAATGCCATTTTCATCCTGTTTGTTCTTGAAGATCCACTTGGTGTCGATAACATTGTGGCAATCCTTTGGTTTTTCTACGAGCTTCCAAACTTTGTTGCGTTCGAAGTTATTTAATTCTTCATGCATTGCAACAACCCAATCGGGGTCTTCAAGAGCATCAAAAACCTTCTTCGGTTCAACCATGGAAATGTGATCTTGATGATCACAGAAGCTTGCAAGTTCTCTTCTAGTGGATACCCTTCATCGTAGATCACCAACAACCTTGTCAAGAGTGTGACCTCTTAGTTCAAGGTTCCGATCAGCACGAGCCTTGCGACGAGCCTCAATGTCCTTATTGTTTCTAGAAGGAGTTGATTCAATATTTGTATCCTTGTCTTGATTACTGCCATGCCCTTGATCTTGGTCTTCATTAACACCAGAAGATTGTTGCTAAACATTTTCTTCAGGCCCGGATACTCCGCCCCTTGGAGGGGCCGGACTATCCGGCCTGGGAGGTGAAGAACCAGAGCCATCTTCCTGAGAATGCCTGACGCGAGTTGGAGACCCAGGGCCGGATAATCCGCCCTCGGGGGCCGGAGAATCCGGCCTAGGAGCTTCAGAGTTGTTGACTTCTCCTTCGGATCCTCTGGAATGAGTTGGAGTGCCAGGGGCGGATTGTCCGCCCCTTGGAGGGGGCGGATTGTCCGGCCTGGGACTACCAACTTGTCCAGGGGACAGTTGATCTTCAGCAGATTGCGGTGTTGATGAAGGATTTTCTCCAACAGTAGGAGCTTGTTGATCTTGTGTAGATGAGGGCTCCACATGTGTGGAGCATTGTCCTTCCCGATCCACCACAAGGGGTTCCTCAATGGGGCGGAAAAATCCCACGCCCATTCTTCTTATGGCATCTTGGGGTATTTCAACATCTGCATCACAAACATCAACTTGCCCTACAAAGGAGTCGTTATTTTCATCGAACTCCACACTACAAGATTCTACAACAATCCCAGTGAGCTTGTTGTAGACTCTATAAGTGTGGGATTCGGCACCGTAACCAACAAAAATCCCTTCTAAAGCCTTGGACTCAAATTTTGACAAACGGACACCTTTAATAAGAAAGAAACACTTACACCCGAATACCCTGAAGTATGAGATGTTGGGCTTGTTACCGGTAAGTATTTCATATGGAGTCTTGTCCAAAATCTTTCGAAGGTAGAGCCGGTTTGATGAGTGACAAGAAGTGGATATGGCTTCAGCCCAGAAATTATAAGGAGACTTGAATTCAGCTAGCATAGATCTTGCCATATCCATCAAAGTCCAGTTCTTCCTTTCGGCTACACCATTTTGATGAGGGGTGTACGCAGCGGAATATTGATGTCTAATCCCCTCTTCGCTAAGAAACTCATTTAAAGTGTAGTTCTTGAATTCGGAGCCGTTGTCACTTCTAATTGCCAAGATAGGAACATTGTGTTAACGTTGAACTTCATTGGCAAAGTCGATGATAGTTTGTTGAGTCTCACTTTTCAGCTTGAAGAAATAGACCCATGTATATCTTGAGTAATCATCGACAATGACCAAGCAATATTTCTTCCCACCAAGACTTGCACGAGAAGGAGGACCAAATAAATCCACATGAAGTAATTCCAAGATCCTCTTTGATGACACAATAGTCTTCCTCTTGTGGGGAGAGTCATGCATTTTTCCTTCTACACAAGCCCTGCAAACACGATCTTTGGTAAAAGAGACATTGTCTTTTAGTCCAAGGATGCGGCCACCCTTCTAGAGACTTTGCAAAGTTCTCATGTTGACATGGACTAAACGGTGATGCCATAGCCAGCCCACGTCGGCCTTTCTGAATAGACACATCGGACCCGAAGTGGTTTTCCCTGAGAAGTCCACCACATACAGGTCATTCTCGACGTATCCAACGAAAGCAACCTTTAGAGACTTGCTCCACAAGAGTACCACCAAATCATCATCGATAAAAATAGCAAAACCCATCTTGCCAAGGGCACGTACAGAAAGAAGGTTGTAACCGAGGGTCTCAACAAGCATGACGTCAACGAGAGAGATATCGTGGGCAACCACAACCTTGCCAAGACCCAATACCTGAGATTTAGACTTATCACCATAGGAGACTGTGATATTATCATGATTTGGACGCATCTCTGTGATGATCTCCTTGCTTCCGGTCATATGACTAGTGCAGCCACTATCTAGCACCCATTTTGACCCACCGGAAGCATAGCCCTGCAAGAAAATTACTTCTTGGTTTTAGGTACCCATTTTTCAATGGGTACTTTCATGTTAGTAACAAGGGTCTTTGGGCCCCAAATAGACCAAGCAATATATTCATCAAAAGGACCAACATAATAAGCATAAACATCGCCATAGTCATCACAAAAGAGTTCATAATTCGGATTGTGAGACCCTGCAAAACCAATATTATTAGTCTTGTCTTTTGTGACATTCTTGGTCTTGTTCTTCTTGGTTTTCTTCTTCTTGGACTTGGTGACATACCCAAGTCCCTCTTTACCATGATTTGACCTTTGCTTGCCAAGGACTTCATCAAGCACACCTTTCCTTGGTAGTGATGTCCTTGATCACTTCTTTTTCCACACTAGCATTTTTCTTGTTACTATATGTTGAGTTGGACGAGCTAGGAGTATCATATTTGGCCAATCGACTTTGAAGGTGATCATGTGACTCATTGAGAATAGAGAACTCGTTTTTCAACGCCTTGTGAGCATTGTCAAGTTTCTCCAATTCCTTGGAGAGTCTATCATGAGCAGCCCCAAAGTCAATCCTTTCCTTCTTTAACTTCTTTGCTTTGGTGACAGCATTGTCACGTTCCTTAACAAGTTTGGTCACAATTTCTTCATGTGACTCTTCCATAGACTCGAGCCTCTCTTCAAGAGTGACCCGAGCTTCTTCTTCTTCAAGAGCATTTTTTAGGGATGCAATTTCCATTGCATCCTCCCTTTCAATTCTGCCCTTTTCTTCGAGGAGTGCTTCGTTTTGGGCCAGTTGATCCATAAGAGCTTCAAAACAAACTTTGTGCTCACCTTGCAAGTTAGTGTAGAAATAATCCAAAGCAATAATCTCTTCTTTAACCTTAAGACTAGTAGGATCATCCATGTCTATCATAGCCTTGGGAAAAGAAGAGTTAGAAGAAGTTACCTCGGAGCTTCTTGCCATGAGGCAAGTAGCATTCTTGTTGATGATGTTTTCGTTCGGAGAGTCGAAGAGAGATGTTGATGTAGATGTGGTGGCTATAGCAGCCACCTCTTGAGAGCTATCATCCTCGTCCTCATCTTCACTCCCCGATGAATATTCTTCTTGAGCCACTAGTACAATCTTTGGTTGCTTCTTGAAAGGAGCATTCTTCTTTACAAATTGTTTCTTACGTGGAGCTTTTGATTTGTCCTTGAAAATGAGTCTTCCTCCATTATCATCTCTACTTTGATATGGACACTCAGCTACGAAGTGCAGCCGGTCACCACAATTGAAGCATGTTCTCAGCTTGGGACCATTTTCTTTTCTTCCATAGGCTCCACTCTTGTGATCTAGTTCAACTTTAGCCTTGGCTGGATCTTTCCAAAAGTTTCTTGCATAAAGAGCCAAGTATTATCCATGGATCCTTTTTATATCCTCGGGACAGTCCAGATCTTCTACCGCATATTCATCATGATCAATCACACTAGTCTTCAAGGCCATGTTGACCCCCTTTTGCATCCCCATAGCTCGAGCACGAGCATCTTCGGCATTCTTGGCAGCCACTTTGAAAGCGGCCATTTCTTGCACTACCTCATTGGATGACATGAGGTGATAGTTATGCCTACCTTGGAGACTTTTCAAATATGTGGGCTCAAATGGCATAAGAGCACTGACATACTTGCGCTTGATCCAAGCATCATCAACATGAGCTGCACCGTGGTTTCTAAAGGTTGTGGCTATTGCCTTGAGCCTCCTATACATGTCCTCGTGGTCTTCTCCATCCAACATATAGAATCCTTCAGCTTCATTGCTCAAGGCATCATATCTATTCCTTCTCATACTTTCATTTCCGATGAAGAGCTCGGTGAGGGCATCCCAAGCTTCTTTAGCTGTGCTAAGATGTTGAATGTGTGGCATGTCTTTGTCACCCACACCAAGCTGTATCATGTGTAGAGCTGTAGCGTTGAGTTGGCTATCAACCACTTCTCATCTTGTGAGATTGTTGGGGTTTCCAACATGAAGACCATTTTCGATGATCTTCCACAACGCTATGGAGGAACTACACACATGAGATTTCATCAAAAATTGCCATTGAGAGAAAGTAGATGCAGAAAGTTTGGGTGGATCACCCCTATTATGTATATGTGGGTGAGGGATAGGCGGATCAGGGGAATAAACATGAGAAACCTCATTGTATCCATCCTTACCGCTATCCTTTTTCGAGGAGGAGATCTTGCTAGTATCATCACCAACCACTTCGTTATCTTTGGAAACAGTTTTACCCGTTTCCTTGGATTGCGAAGTGGTATCCTCAGAGTTAGATGGAGGTGATGCTGCGGATGTGGAGAGACGCATTATCATTTGACGCATCTCTTCCATCTTAGCCTCCATTGAACTCAACAAGGTTGTTTCCAACGTTTTGAGATCGTTCATGGTGACTACCTCCGGAGCATCACTCCCATCTACCTTGGAACCCATACTTCTCTTAGGCGGTTAAGCCCGAAATAAGAGGCGAGGCTCTGATACCAATTCAAATGGATCGTATGGGCACCTAGAGGGGGGGGTGAATAGGTGCTAACCAATTTTTAATACTTTTTCAATTTTAGGCTTGACACAAGGTAAATTCTCTAGATATGCAACTACGAGAATTTCCCTATATGTACCCTAACTACTAAGAACGTAAAAGAGGAGCGAGGAAACCGTAGTGGAGCACGCGGAGACACAGGGATTTGTTTTACCGCAGTTCCTTCCTTGTTAAGGGAAGTACATCTGCGTTGGAGGGGTGGGCGGTTCTAAGACCACCACGCCACAATAGGCCTCACCCTGTTCTCCGATGGATCTCGCCACGAGAGGGCTGATCCACCTTCTCCACTATTGGATCCCTTCGAGGCGGGAACTGGTGCCTTTTACAACACTATCGGGGCACACACCCACAACTGAATTGGGGGCTCCCGAGATGACAACAAGCTGCCACAAGAACAAGGTTTATCAATATAAACAAAAACAAGGATCTAGATATTTGCAAGAAATACTAGATCGGGGGTTCTCCAAATGAATGGAGAGGAGATGAAGCGCTTGATTGCTGATGATGAAGATCGAGTTCTCCTCCTTCGATTCCCCAAGGGATGGGGCCTTTGGGTGGATCTAGGTGGAGCACTCTTGGATGAAGCTTTCAGATCTGATCTGGTCTTTTTCGAGATGAATCAAGAGTTCTGGCAGGAGGGGGAAGGCTGGCTTAAATACCCCCTCCCCAGATATGGCCGTTGCACAACTTTGGGGGCGGATTATCCGCCCCCTGGGAAAACTCCGCCCCAAGGGCGGATTCTCCGGGGGAAACTCTGCCCCCTCTCTGGGGCTGGCGCCTGCAGAACTTGGCGAATATCTTGGGAGGGTGGGGCGCGGATTATCCGGCCAGGCCAGAAAGTCCGGCCAATACTCCGCCCCCTCTCTGGGGCTTGCGCCTTGGCGATGAGCAGGGGGCGGACTATCCGGCCCCCCTGAGGGGTGGATTATCTGGCGGGGCCGAAAAATCCGGCCAACATTCCGCCCCCCTTCTGGGGCTTGCGCCTTCTTGGGAAGAGGGAGGGGCGGATTATCCGCCCCTGGTGGGGGTGGATTATCCGCCCCCCCAAAAAACAGAATCCTTTCCCTTTTTCACATAGGTAGCTGCAACACTTCGACACACATTAAATAGTCCTTGATATTGTTATCTAACACACAAAACACTAGGGATTATAAAATGTTCTTTCACCTGCTATGGCCTCGCGTGCTTGAGCCCATCCCTCCTCGCTGAGGCAGATGACCCGATCGGTGTTGTCCCCGTTGGGTGGGGGGACTGGCTTCTTATGTTCCCACTGTTTCTACCCTGTGGGTTGGGTGGTGGATTGTGTTCCTGATCCACGTCACTCTGGATGACTGCGGCACACTGGTAGCGCTCGTAGATCGGATTGCTGCTACCGCAGCTTTCGGATCCGAAACCGTAGGTCCCTTCATCCGATGGTGGATCGCACAGATCTAAGTTGCAACTGCTGCTGTCATAGGAATCATCTGTCGATTGTGATGTGCGTAGCACGGGATGCGGAGCCTACGAAGCAGGCCTGATCGACGGTAGAGGCACCCGCTCTGGGAGGCGGAGAGTGCCGGTCTGCCCCACCTAGAAGCAGAAGCTCCCGAACAAGATCTCGAGTCTGTCGCCAACGGGCTCGAAGTCCTTCAGGGTGGCCGGTGAGTAGGCGATGAATTCGAAGGCGCCAAAGAGGAGATGACTCTCCGTCACCGCGGAGTTGTAGATCGCTTGGGTTGGGACCGTCACGATCGCACAATCAGCGTCCCCAGTTCCCACAGATGGCGCCAATTGACGAGGTTTAATCTCGTCAATGCCCATTGTTATGGACTTGGGTTTTGGAGAAGATGGGGATGCTGGAGATCGCGGAACGGTTAGCAAACAAGCAACACGGGGACACGAGGTTTACCCAGGTTCAGGCCCCTAGAGGGAAAACCCTACTCCTGCTTGTCTGCTCTTGATTACGGCAGAACCGAAGGTTATAGGGGTGCGCAGATGCAATCTGGCGTGGAGGTGTGTATGCGGTGATGTGCGGGAGATTGTAAGAGAGCCTCCTCGTCGTGCCCTCCTGGCCTTTATATAGAGGCAGGCAGGTCCCGGGCACAGATCGAGTCGGTTACAGGTTTTAGGGTTTACCCCTTTGAATTTTCTATCTATTCTAGTCTTGCTCTCCAAGGATCCAAAGGCGTGATGGGCCCTGCCCACCCGAAAGTCTTCATGGGTCGGCGTATATTTGTCGTGGGTCTTCCTTGGGCTGGACCACGTATGCTGAGGTCACGTACCCGCAGGGTGTAACCATGTCAACTAGGCTCGTCAAGATCAAACCTTAGCTTCCACATGAGCAAATCTGGCTTGCTCCCATTGTATACACTCGCAGAATCTAACACACCCGATCATCACGTGGTGCCTCGAAACAACAAGCTTTAGCAACGGTGCATACTAAGGATGAACACTTTATAACTTGAAATTTGGTGAGAGGGATCATCTTATAATTCTACCATCGCGAACTAAGCAATACAGGATGCATAAAAGGATTAACATCACATGCAATTCATAATATGTGATATGATATGGCCTTTCTTCTTGTGCTTCCGATCTCCATCTTCAAGCACGAACATGATCTCCATCATCACCGGCATTGCATCAAGGTCAATGGCATCGCTCCATGGTTGTCGTCCACCAGCATCAACTATTACAACTACTTTAAATAATAGACACGCAGGTCTTAACAAAATTAAAAGACAACCATATGGCTCCTGCCGGTTGCCAACTTACAATAAGGAACATTGCATACATCATATATAATCACAATCATGGCCATATCACATCATAGCACACCCCTGCAAAACAAAGTTAGACACCTCTAATTTTCTTTGCATGTTTTACGTGTTTTGGGGCTTTCAATAAGTGTCGTTCTAACTTACGAACAAGAACCACAACGTTGATGCTTGAACTATCAAGTGCCCATTGTAAATTGAATCTATACTATGATGGGAGAGACAGGCCCCCGCAAAGCCACTTATGCAATACAAGTTGCATGTCAAGTGTGGAGCAAGTCTCATGAACGATGTCATGTAAGGTTAGCCCGGGCCGCTTCACCCCATCATACCACAAGATGCAAAGTACGCAAAAAGAAATTGATAATAAAAGAACCGCCGCCCACAATGACCATTGTGTTCTACTCGTGCAATAGATCTACATATAGACATGGCTCTGATACCACTGCAGGGGTTCGTAGCATGGAAAACAAAAAAATTCTACCACATGCACACAAACAAGCCAAGATATATCTACTAGATTGTAGCAACGAGTCGATTAGAGTACTCACCCTCTAAGATTCCAAAGCAGTTAACGAGAGTAGACTCTCGTGGGTAATGTAGTCGTACACTTGCCGATCTCAAGATCGCGAAGATGATCCTTCAAGCGCTGTGTTCCGGAAGCGCTTCTGCAGTCGGTCACACGTTCGGTACTCAATGAAGACCTTCCTCTCCCTTGTTCCAGCAGGCAGTGGAGGTTGTAGATCTCCCCTCGCGATTCCGGCAGCACGACGGCGTGGTGTCAGAAGTAGAGGGAAAATCCTGCAGGGCTTTGCGTAAGACGGAGCAGGTTATGGTGGATCTAGGGTTTCCGGCAATCTAGATTTAGAGGGCCGGAGAGGAGGAGGTGGAGTCGGCGGCGGCTAGAGCGATGGCGATAGCCGGCGACGGCGCGAGGCGGCGTCGGTGTGGCGGCACGGCGGCGGCTTGGGAGGCGGCGGCGATGACGCAAGGTGGGCAGGGCTAGTTGTGGTCTCTTGGGGCAGCCCCTATACTCTATTTATGAGAGGGAGGGCAGCTTGGGAGAGGGGAGTTTGAATCCTTCCCCAAATCCCTATCCAAGTTGGAGGGAAAGAAGGACTCTTTCCTTCTTCCACTAGGAAACCATTGTTCCAGTTTGACTTTTCAAACCTGCCTTTTGACTTCCAATTTGGAGCTCAATTCCTCTCTTGCAAATGCCCAACCAAGTGACCTAGGACATTATCCAATCATTCCACTTAACCATGACACATTCTTGAACCCTTCCGGTCCGGTGAACCTTCTAGACCCTTCTAGAACCTCTCCGATGAAAACATAGGAATCATTCCCGAACTCCAGAATCAGAATTTCCTTATATGAATCTTATTCTCCGGAACATTCCGGATCTCCTCGTGATATCCCGGATCCCATACGAGACTCCGAACAACATTCGGTCTCCCTACTTACATTCCATAACTACTAAACAACATCGAATCCTTAAGTGTGTCTCCCTATGGTTCGTGAATTATGCGGACATGATCGAGACACTTCTCCGATCAATAACCAATAGAGGAATCTAGAAATGCATATGGCTCCCACATATTTCTACGATTACTTTGAGATCGAATGAAACACTTACATACGATACCAATTTACCTTTGTCTCGCTATAGTTTACTCATCCGAGGTTTGATCGTCGGTATCTCTGCATACCTAGTTCAACCTCGTTACCGATAAGTACTCTTTTCTTGTTCCCATGATATGTGATCCCTTGTGAGCCAGTCACATGCTTGCAAGCTAATTGGATGACATTCCACCGAGAGGGCCTAGAGTATATCTATCCGTCATATGGATGGACAAATCCCACTCTTGATCCATGTGCCTCAACACATACTCTCTGAACACTCAATGCCACCTTTATAGCCACCCAGTTACGGTGTGGTGTTTGATGTCATCAAAGCATCATTCCGGTGATGGTGATTAGCATGATCTCATGGTCGAAGGAATTAGGTTACTATGTATCAGAAAGCTTATAGAAAACAAACTATTGAAATGACTTGATCTTTATGGTATGCTTATCTATAGGAGTATGTCCATCATACCATTTTCCTAATGATATGATCTTGTTGTTAACAACATCTCTATGTTCATGATTCAGAAACCACGATCATCTATTAACCAACAAGCTAGTATTATGAAGAGGCTTTACCAGAGATATTAATGTTTACAAATCACACACGTATTAATGTTTCCAGCTAATACTATTATAGCATGAACATAAACATTTATCATAAATACAAAGATATAATAATAACCACTTCTATTATTGCCTCTAGGTCATATCTCCAACACATCTAAGCAGTAAGTCCAGAAGTGGGACAATTCTTAACCAAAGATTTCATTCTTTCCCAAGCTTGAGCAACATGTTCATTATCGAGTTGTTTAAATTTCATAATATCACTTCTCATAGATATAATCTTAGCAGGAGGGTAGTACTTTCCAATAAAAGCATCTTTGCATTTAATCCAAGAATCAATACTATTTTTAGGCAAGGATAGCAACCATTCTTTAGCTTTTCCTCTCAAGGAGAAAGGAAACAGCCTGAGCTTAATAATATCTCCATCTACATCCTTATACTTTTGCATCTCACAAAGTTCAACAAAGTTATTGAGGGGGGTAGCAGCATCATCAGAACTAGCACCAGAAAATTGCTCTCCCATCACAAGATTCAACAAAGCAGGCTTAATTTTATAAAAGGTAGCATTAGGAGCAGGTGTTGTTGTTTGTGCTAGTGAAGTCACACAACTTGGTGTTCCCAGCAGAGTTCATTTTGGCAAAAGTGGAGCAAGCCAACAACAGCAGCAACTAGAGATGGAACTATTTTTTTTGTGTTTTTGATAAGGGAGAGCAAACCAAACTAAACTAATTTTTTTTTGAGTTTTTGATAAAAAGAGGCAAACAAAACCAAACAAAAGAAACTAAGCAAAACAAAAACAAAGTAAAGAGAAAGGTTGTGGAGGACTCCCCTTGTGAAGATGTCATGGTATTGCACGGCAGATGCTATTGGGGGTAGCTTACGTAGAGGGAGCAAGGTGACGTAGGAGAATCCGGGAGTGAGATTGGCACACGATGTACCCAGGTTCACGTCCCCTCGGTGGAGGATCGCTATGTCCTACTGTCAATCCAGTATATGATCATAGATTTGTTTACATGGGAGCCGCCGTAGGCGGAGGGAGAGACTAGATCTAATCTAATGTGGGAGAGCCTACCCCATGGAGGTTCCCCTGGTGGCTTTATATATGCAGCCAGTTAGGGTTTACAAGAACTAGTGGGCTTTGTATACGAGTCGCCGTCTTGGGCCTCCAGTCGGCGCCAGTCGCTTGGGTCCAGTATGCACCAGTCGCCGTATCCGGCGAGTCGACCCACTCTGCATTTGGCGATTCCTCCTCATGGGTGTACCCCGATTGGTATTCCCCCATCAGTAGTCCCTGAGCGCGTTGTCGATTCGACGCGGGCTTAAGGCTGGGCACGGAGAGTCTTGAATATGGGCCGTGGAGAATCGGCGACGAGCTCCTGAACAGAGAAAAGAACCATGAAGCGTGAGGCGGTCGGCGTGAGCCAGTCGGTGATGGCCAATTGGCGAAAGATGCAGGGAGTCGGTGAAGCCGCCAGTTGTGGTGAGTCCCCGATGTGGAGCGTGCCGAGTCCCCGAGCGCGGCAAGTGGCGAGGTCAAGCGACCGGCAAGTGGCGCTATCTGTAGCGTTCCGAGTCCCCGAGCACGACGAGTGGTGAGGTCGGGCAACCGGCGAATGGCGTTGTCTATAGCGCGTTGAGTACGCGAGGGCAAGTCCGCGGTGGAGAGTCCCCGAGCGCGTTGAGTACGCGTGGGCGAGTCCGTGGTGGCGAGTCCCCGAGCATGTTGAGTACACGAGGGCGAGTCCGCGGTGGCGATTCCCCGAGCGTGTTGAGTACACGAGGGCGAGTCCGCGGTGGCGAGTCCCCGAGCGTGGAGAGTACGCGAGTGGAGAGTCCGCGGTGGCAAGTCGACAAGGGCGATCCGTGGTCGTGGAACCACACGTACACGCAACATGCCTAGGAGTAGTCCCCGAGGCTCGAGTTGGCTTGTAGAGGCAGCTTGAGGCTCTTTAGAGGTGCATATTCTAAAAATAGTAGTGGTTGCTGCCGAGCATGGAGAGTGGCAAGGTCGAGCGACCGGCGAGCGCCGAGTCACCGAGCGCGGCGAGTGGCAAGGTCGAATGACCGACGAGCGCCGAGTAACCGAGCGCGACGAGTGGCGAGGTCAAGCAACCGGCGAGCGCCGAGTCCCCGAGCGCGGCGAGTGGCGAGGTCGAGCGACCGGCGAGCGCCGAGTATCCGAGCGCGGCGAGTGACGAGGTCAAGCGACCGGCGAGGGCCGAGTCCCCGAGCGCGGCGAGTGGCGAGGTCGAACGACCAACGAGCGCCGAGTCCCCGAGAGCGGCGAGCGGCGAGGTCGAGCGACCGGCGAGCGCCGAGTCTCCGAGCGCGACGAGTGGCGAGAAAGACACTGTTTTGCTGAGAAGGAGGAAAAAGTACAACTGCAATAAGGTGTATTTATGAAATATATTGAACATTTGTAAGACGTGCAAATTGTAGATGTTGAAGAAAATGCACTTTTGTTATATGGATTGATGTACAGTATGTAAGGTTTATGCGTGTCTTTTCTTGAGTAGGCAGACCTCCAGCATCAAACGCTTGCCGGGTAACAGGGACGCGATGCCAGACTGTTGAACCCGGAGACAAGGTCGGCCTTTTGGTACCTAGCCTCACTACTTTGACGGATGCGAATAAACAGCAGCCAAAACTGAAACCGATCTCACATATGGTTTTGTAAATTGAACGAAAATATGAATATGTTTTGGACTTATAGAATGTACGGATATAAAGAAACTGGCGGGTGAATCCCTGAGCACGACGAATACGCGGCGGGTGAGTCGCCGAGCCTAGCGAGTCCGTGTTTAAGCGTGTCCGTGTTTAGACGAGTTTCGGAGCATGGCGAGTTACAGAGCCGGTAGAATGAAGAGTCGGCGATGGACGAGGTCGTGAGAGGCGAGTCCGCGGCGAACGAGTCACCGAACATGGAGAGTCTACGAGAACAGCCAGTTGCGAGTTCCGTGTACTACGTTGTACCCCGAAGGAGTAGGCACGGTAGCAAGTAGTGATAGCGAGCTTAATTAGACCGTACGGCCAATATTGTCAACCTCCGCTTCGTTGCAACTTGATTTTTCTCGCATTCGTACATGCAAAACAAATAGACGTCAGGATATAATATAATAAATAGGAAAAAGCTTGAGTAGAGAGACATTAGTTCATGCTGATCAGGTGCATGCATCGCATGGATCTGTGTCTATTTTTCTTTGACCCAAATCTATAGGAGTGCCTTGGAACTTGATCGTTGGACATTGCTTGGAGTCCCGATGCAACCGTCTATGTTGGCGTGTAATACATGTTATGGCGTATGTTGTCATGGATTCAGCACCCGTAGAGAATATTTCTGTGCAGTCTTACAAGACATGTCTCATACGTACGGGGATTAGGTATAAACAAAATAATCGATTGAAGTAAGTACTCAAGAGAGAGATAGAATTGGAATAAAAACTTAGCTGATCGATCGATCGTGCGTGCTCATCAATAGCCACCAGCGTGCGCTGATTACGCGTAGACGGCTTCCCAACGAATCGGCCATGGTGGCCGCACTACCCGGCAGATTGGATCGGACCGATTGGCCTCCAATCCTAGAACCTCCAAATAGCAGTTTTTGAACAGCACGTGTTGTGGTGCGATATGGCCGCTAATACGGGATCTCGCCTGGATTATCATCTCCAAGCACCGTTTGCCCCACGGTGGGCGCCAACTGTCGTGGTATTGCACGGCAGATGCTACTGGGTAGCTTACGTAGAGGGAGCAAGGCGACGTAGGAGAATTCGGGAACGAGATTGGCACACGATGTACTCAGGTTCACGTCCCCTCGGTGGAGGATCGCTACGTCCTACTGTCAATCCAGTATATGATCATAGGTTGGTTTACATGGGAGCCACCGTAGGCGGAGGAAGAGACTAGATCTAATCTAATGTGGGAGAGCCTACCCCGTGGGGTGCCCCTGGTGGCTTTATATATGCAGCCAGTTAGGGTTTACAAGTACTAGTGGGCTTTGTATACGAGTCACCGTCTTGGGCCTCCCGTCGGTGCCAGTCGCTTGGGTCCAGTATGCACCAGTCGCCGTATCCGGCGAGTCGACCCGCTCTGCATTTGGCGATCCAGCTGGCGATTTCTTCTCATGGGTGTACCCCGATTGGTATTCCCCCATCAGAAGACGTCCTTATCACCTTCGGCAACGGCGCCTGAAAAAGGCTTGATGAGCGCGTGAACACTTTGTTGGAAGACCCCAAGAGGAAGGTATAATGAGCACAATAGCACGTTTTCCCTTAGTAAGAAACCAAGGTTATCGAACCAGTAGGAGGAAGGAAATGACTCAAAGGTGTTGCTAGCAACTTGGAGATCTGCACAACACAAACTCAAGACTTTGCCCCAACGAACAGTGAGGTTTTCAATCTCACAGGCTTGCTGTAACAAAGGATTAACTATATGATGTGGAAGGTAATGGTGGTTTGCAACAAGTAAACAGTAATAGTGGAAGATGTATCAATGGTAAAGATTGGACCGGGGTCCATAGTTTACTAGAGGTGTTCTCATTAGATAAACAAACATGACATGCTGGGTAAACAAATTACAATAGGGCAATTGACAGTACTGAGCAAGGCATAACAATGCAATACTAGACATTCATGATCCTATGAGATTCGATTGGGCAATATAACAAGAGACATAGACCGCCATCCAACTACATCTATGACTAGAAGTCCACCTTTGGGTTATCATCCAAACCCCCTCCAGTATACAACAAGAGACATAGACCGCCATCCAACTGCTTTAAGCAAAGTGTGTAAGGTAAACAATCTACTTGTTCCATGAACAAGAGACCATTATTTTCTCCCTAGTGGCAACAGCACATCTACAATCTTAGAGATTTATGTCACTTCCCTTAGATTAAATAGAGGCATGAACCCACTATCGAGCATAAATAGCCCTCTTGGAGTCACTAGCAACTACTTGGCCAAGATAGCTACTAACAACGGAGAGCATGCAAGATCACAAACAACACATGATAGAATCAGTTAGACAAAACCATTAATCATTCTGACATAGTAATCTCAATATCCATCGGATCCCCGCAAACACAACATGCATGATTACAAATAGATGAGATCTTGATCATGAACGGAGCTCACAAGATCTAGACATGAAAGCACAAAGGAGGAGATACAACCATCTAGCTACTACATGGACCTGTAGTCCAAGGTGGAACTACTCATGCTTCATACCGAAGGCTGACATGATAAAGAAGAAGGCCTCCGGGATGATCTCCCCTCCGGTAGGGTGCCGGGAAGAGCTTCAGATCCCCCCGATCTGGGGACGATGGTGTCGGCGGCTACAGACGGTTTCGTGGAATATTGATTGGGTATTTAGGGTTTAGGCATCGGGGGATCTTCATAGGTGAAGATGCTAGGAAGGGGGCGCCAGGGCGGCTGCACCCCCCAGGCGCGGGGTGGGTCCACCCGCGCGGCCAGGGGGTGTGGCCCCCTGGTGACTCTCCTCCGTCTCGTATTACGGCTTCGTGTTCCACACGGTAAAATATTGACTTTGACTTTTGTCTCATCCAATTCCGAGAATATTTTCTTACTAGCTTTTCTGAAACCAAAAACAACAGAAAACAGGCAACTGACACTGTGGCAACTTGTTAATAGGTTAGTACCAGAAAACATATAAAAAAAACACCTCAAAGTGTGGACAAAGCAAAACGAAGTGGATACTAATCAAGCATGAAACATCAAAAATTATAGATACGTTTCCGACGTATCACCGTGGTAAAGAAAATACTCAAAATATTGCCGCGACAGAGAACTAGTTGTCCCGATCCTTAACGCCATCCAGGACTAGTGATGGTGCATCCCGATGGCCACGTGGAGGACAATTTGTCCTGGATGGAGAGCGGACCAGGACTAATTCCTGGAACTCTAGTCCAGCTTAGCTAGTCCCGGTTTGAAAACCGGGACTAGAGACCCTTACGGGCCGGGACTAGAAGCCCCTCCTCCACTAGAAGGCCTGAGGGGAAACTGGTGACTCCCGTGGTTGCCGTGAGAGGAGATAGGGAACCCTAGAAAACTAGGGGAAAAGAGTTTTCCGCTCAACTAATTATATGTGTGTGCTATTGCAGTTAGGTTGACTCTATCCCCAGACCCGGAACGCCTAGACGAGGGAACAAGACGTGAACAGGAGACTTCCAGATGGCCCGCTATTTTGACCCAGGAGGGCTGCAGTATGGACTATGGAGATGCTCCAATAGAGCATGCGTGATCTGATTGTAAATTGATTTGTGGCCCCGTAAAATATCATTTGTCATGATGATCCTTTTCTGAAAGTTTTGGCAGGCTTGCAATCGAAACAAGCTGAAAAGGAGGTGGTGAACTGGTGATCGATGTTTGAAGGTGGTCAGAAGTTACCGAGCAAGTGGTGCAGCACGCCGACGTACGGGACCATGCATGCATGCATCTGCGGTAGCTGCTGCTTCCTCCTCCTACTCATGATGTTGCGGTACTGACGGATCGGAGATTTTCGACGACAAGCTAGTGTGGTCGATGCTGCAGGATGTAGCCTCTGTGGTCTGTGCACGCATAGTGTCCTTCTGATGGACGCGTTTCAATCGTCCCAGTGTTAGTACGTTGGATGTTTCGTTTCACGGTGTGCTCTCGAAGATGGGATGTCTGATGTGCTACTTCTCGATGTTGGACGCTTGTTCCGTCACATATATTCCGTAGCACAAATGTTGGACAGAGTATAGCAGTTGAAGAAAATTATAGCCACTTTTATCTTGTTCTGCCCGTCGCGGATAGCCAAACCTAGCTCTGGAATCCAAGCAGAAATCTCGACGAGGGAGATATTGTTCGGCCCTGTTTTTAGTTCGTTGTTTGTCGGAACTTGTGGGTGTCAGATCCCATAAGTTGTACAGACATACGCATCGTATGTACGTGTGCGTGCGTGCAGAGACGACCAGCCTTGAACCATGGTGCAGCTACAACAAGTATTTCTGACGCGATTTTGCACTTTTGCCGGTCGATCGAAGCATCGGTACTGAAGGCACGCATACAAGTTTTTACTCACACTAGTTTTGTCGGCATAATTGTAGATCGGGTGCTGCTGAAAGCGGCTGTGGTACTATGGTACAGTACTACTCCAGTGCATGCAATGGAAACAACTTTTTCTTGCATGCAGTGATCAACGGATCTATGCCCATGGCGACAAATATCTGACCTCATACAAGCTAGCCTCAGATTTTGTGGTATGTTTTGGTAGACTGTGTGTATTGAGAAAAGCTACATTGATACTATGTTTGGTAGCCCGTATAAGGCGAGATTGGCTAAAAAATGATGAATTGCAGAACAGCCCAAACTTTTATACAAAGGCCCCTAAACAGACAAAAAAAAAGCAATCAGGCCCTCTTCTTCCCAAACCATGTGCTGGGAGCCTGTTCGTCGCCGATGACGAGCGGTGGGGCGCCGGCGGTGGGTGTTGAGCGGTGGGGCGACACGCTGATAGGTGGTTGACGCGGCGATGGGCGGCGGCGCGACCTGCTGTTGCTCACGACGGCGTGACATGCTGCTGCTTCAGCGGTGGGGGAGAGGAGAGACAGGAGGGCCGGCGTGGGAGGAGGAGCTTCGGCGGCGGCGGGGCCCGACGTCCCTTGCTCCTGCTAGGTCGGCGCGGGGAAGAGGAGAGACAGGAGGGCGACCGTCGTGGAGAGAATCAAGGAGGCGCTGGGGCGAGCGGTTGCGATAGAGGAGCGGTTCAGGGGGAATGGGGAGTGGGCGATTGACCCCTGCTGGATTCGGTCCACGGACGGGGCGCGGGCCGATTTTTCGGGCGTGGTCAGCCCTGTCCACATGCGAAGCTCGTTTTCAGCTTCACAACCGGCAGGGCTGAGGGGGCGTTTTCGTGCGAGGTGGCCAGTGCTGAGTGATGAAAACCGGGCTAACAAACACCTAAAACTCAGCCGAGGTAGGATTTTCTGGATTAGACCGATCTACCAAACACACCCTAAATTGCAACGGCTCCAGCACCTGGCTGGCTGATGACTCGCTGTAAATCCTAATAGTTTCCGCTGTGGTATAATATATTTTTAGCGCTTGGCTTGCTCTGCGAAATATGCATTGAACGACAGACCATCTTGAGAAGTGAGGTTGGCCTAATTGTGGCCTTTACTTGCTTTGTAAGAGAACCACGAAATCGATTAATCATCTTCCCGTGCATTGCCGTTTCACCATTATTAGGCTTGGAGGACATCCCAGCGATTGGCTTGGACTATTCACTATCGGCACCCAACAATGGCCAACTTAAACTCACATGGAATTGTGGTGTAATATTACGGGCTCCTCAACACCTAGCCACATGGCCATCGCCTCCCTAACTCTACTCACATCTTGCGAGATTCATGATAGATTGCGGAAGTATAGATTATATTAATATAGCAAGAGGTGATTACAACGTGAATCCTTAGGCTGTTTATATAGTACTAGAAGACTTGGGAGGCAAGAAGACTACTAGAGATAGAATTGGATTACACTTAAACTACCAAATATAACGTAAACGTAATATACTCTAACCCCCCCCCCCCCCCCAGTCAGATCGGTAGTGACACGGACGGTCTGACTGGAGCATAAGCCGGAGGTGAGGTGGTAGCCCTTGTTGCCAATGTCGATGTAGCCGGGAGTGGGGCGTTGTAGTTGTGGTCGATGGTACCGTTGGTAAAGTTGTCGCCGTTGATGAAGTTGATGACGTTGATGATGTTGTGTTGTGGTCGATGTCATCGTTGAGCCTGGAGAATTTGCCATAGTGGTTGAAGTAGACGTAGTTTGAGAAGTAGCTCGACCCGCAATGCCGAGCTTGCCAGACTCGGGAGCTTGTCGGGGACGAAGGCACGCATCGGTGTTGCCGATACCAGGCGTGCGAAGACACGGACCATCATGAGCCATGCGTGCCAGAGCCAGATTGAGGAGCAAAGAAAATTTCCGTAAACGGTCGGTGGAGAAGTTGTCCGCCGTGTCGGAGTAGACGAAGTGGCTGCAAGAAGAAAATTGAGCACAAACTTGTGCAAATAAAAATTAGACTGCGACTCTGGCGGCAAGGTCGTGGTGGACGAAGACGATGATGATAGTTGTCGATGGCGATTGAATTGTAGAGGTAGTCGATTTCGGGGATTAGACCGTATTTTCCGCTTGTATGAGCGCGGCATCGCTCGTGGAGAAGAACTTGTTGGCGTTGACGATGACCACGATCGGTGATAGCAGCGACTATGTGGCGATGTTGTTGATGTAGATGGTTGTCAGCGATGATGACCACGAACGATGCAGGTGCAGCCTTGTATTAATGGCGACGCGTGCATCCCGGTCGATGTTGGCGAAGACGATCCGGCGCGGTTGATGACGAGGAGTAGCCGGAGATGCGTCGACGCCAAGGCTGGTGTAGAGGCGCACGACGACTTGGCAATGACGTGGTGTAGACGTATAGATGCAGCTAGGCTTGGAGTAGAGCAGATCCGTCCTTGCCCACATGTACGTACACGCATTTGTCATGGTGCAGCTTGGTGCGTCCTTGCCTGTTGGAGTAGATGGTCGTGTGCAGCTTACTACCGGTCGATACGGCTTGAGGCAGTCTATCGATCTAGGGAGAGAACTAATCGGTATTTGGTGGCTAAAGCAAAAGAGATCTAATTATTGTGATTGAAAGAAGAGCTAGCTACGAGATACGATGCCCCCGGCGAAAAACATAGAGATAGATCTCGCCGGGGGCGGCGCGGCGGCGGCGGTGGCTAAACCCTAGGCCGAGGAGCGACACGTTCTGATACCATGATAGATTGTGGAAGTATAGATTGTATTGATATTGCAAGAGGTGATTACAACGTGAGCCCTTAGACTGTTTATATAGTACTAAAAGACTTGGGAGGCAAGAAGACTACTAGAGATAGAATTGGATTACACTTAAACTACCAAATATAACGTAAACGTAATATACTCTAACAATTCAGAATGAACGAAATGCAAGGGTTTTTCACAACTAGCAAGTACCTGTGACGGTGCTGTTCAAGAAGGTCAACAAAGAAAATACAACTTTGTATACTTGCTAGTGCTAAACGTTTGGGTGAATTGATGATGGGAGAGTAATCCGGTTGTAATAAATTTATTTACTTTTATTGTAAAAACTTCTCCTTAATTATTTGAATGATGCATGCTTTTGCCTCTGTTTCAAAAATAGAGAAGATTGGATTTCAGTATGCCTTGACTAAAATAGTTTGATAGCATGGTTCCACTTGGTTCCAATTAATGTCTATAAACCTAACCAAAGTTCTATATATGTTGATAGGAAGAATAATAATCAGAATTTTTGGAAATAATATAGTTGGGAACTGAATGTGCCTTTAAAGACAAAGATATTTATATGGTACCCGTGTTGAAGGGTTATTTTAACTGACCAAGCCAATTGGTAAGAAGTGTTGCTTCTGTGTGATGATGATGAAACAACTCAACACTTGCCAATCTCATGTGCGCTTTGCTTGCCTCCTGTGACGGAATCCTCCCGTGGCATTTAACGCACCTTCATGCCTGGTATCTCAAACATGTGTTTGAAAAGTGGCCAAGTGAGATAAGTAAATAAAAGGAAAGACTCAAATTCAAGTGGAGTTTCTGCTTTATCTTGGTCATTTAGAACTCTCGCAGTGCTATTGTAACAAAAAAAAAAGGGGGCTTCTGCGTTATTCATATGCCTATGCATTGGATACAGCGTCGGAATTGATGATGTAGTACCAAGAGACTTCATAGCGGTAGCACGCATATGTTCACTTCTATTTATTGGTAAAGCAAAACATGCCATATGTAGAACAAAGAAAATCAGCGTCGGAATTGACGATGTAGTAGCAACTACTAAATGCGTGAGAAAGGCTAGCTGCTACATGCATATGGCTACAACATGCCACCGTGTGGTAGGGATCAATCAATCTTCCCACGTCGTTGCGTATGGTCCACCGCACTTCTATGCTCTCCTAGGAAGGACTAAAAGTTCATGTTGCTGCGGAGGCTGTCTTATGCTGTTGGGCATTTTTCAAAACTCTCTAAGAGCAATTGCAGCAGGCTAGCCAAATTGGAGCCGTTGTATCTTCATATATCTAGACCTCTAGATGGATTTTATGCATATCTTCATCTTTATACCACCCTAGCCAAATTCACTCTCCCATATTTTAACAATGTAATTTAATTTATATGAATATAATTCTAAGGACTATTATTCAACCACTCAACAAGCCCACATAACTATCAATTGGATCCGTTAAAACGGACCACAATCCTCATCTAGTAGCCAAGCATAAGGAGGCATTTGGCGGTAGCTTGCGGAGGTGGGAGAAGAGGTGGATGTTGGCGTGGTTCTTCTATACCTTGTGGATGTTATGTGTGCAATTGTTCAGAGGCGAAGCGTAGGGCAGACGCTGCACTCGGTGCAGCACAAGCTTTTAGTCCGATGCTTATTTCAAAATTTACACTAAATGTTCTTAATCTATATTATGAAAACTTATAGCGTAAAACCCACAGATAATTGGGGCAGCCCTGAGCTTGTCCCAATTCTAGGTCTGCCCCTGACGAAAGCGGGTGGTATGGGGTGGCAATGGAGTGTGAGATTATGAGGATGATGCGCGATTCACCATCTTCTCGGTGTCCATGGGGATCTCGAGTGGCACATGTGGGTGGTGGTACATACAAGGCTTGTTTGAGGCGATTGTGTAGGCAAGGAACCAGACGAGGTGAACAAGTGACTCCTATGTGTATGTGTGGTGGTGGTGCCACGATGCTCTAGATTCTACCGGAAGGATGGTATCACTACTCGAAAACCAACTATAGATAGACAAATCTGACGCATATGTGTGACCATGCATCATAGATAAACTAGTGGCGCAATTTAGGCAATGCGCCACAGAAATCTTCACACTTCTGTGGCGTATATAGGAAACCAATGCGCCACAGAAGTTTGGTGGACATGTCACCAACATGTTTTGCGGAGCCGCAATATTTATTTTTAATTTTTTGCGTTGGTCAGGATTTGATCCTAGGACCTCCTGCTCTGATACCATATTAAATTGCATGCACTAGCCAACGCAACCAAGAGTCCGAACTGATGGAACGGACTAGGCAATATATTTCAACACTCACCCTACGTCTTTGCCCTTTGTCCTATTGTGACGTATGTTTGGGAAGCCGCAATATTTTTTTTGTTAATTTTTGCGTTAGTCAGGATTTGATCCTAGGACCTCCTGCACTAATACCATATTGAATTGCATGCACTAGCCAACGCAACCAAGAGTCCGAACCGATGGAAAGGACTAGGCAATATATTTCAACACTCACCATACGTCTTTGCTCTTTGGCCTATTGTGACGTATGTTTGGGGAGCCGCAATATTTTTTTTTGTTAATTTTTGCGTTAGTCAGGATTTGATCCTAGCACCTCCTGCTATGATACCATATTGAATTGCATGCACTAGCCAACGCAACCAACCGTCCGAACTTATGAAAAGGGTTAGACAATATATTTCAACAACGTCATAGAAGTTGTAACTTCTGTGGCGCATATATAGATATGCGCTACAGAACATGGAAAACCAGATTTCAACTCCTCCTGGATCGCCTTTTAACTTTTGTAAAAAATAAATGATAATGATAAAAATTAAAAAAATAATTCCTTTGAGATGTAGTTGTATTTTGGGGTATAGTTGTAGGGAAAATAAAAAAACATGAATTTCGATGTATTTTGCAAAAAAGTTCATGGGACAGTAAAACGGCTGTAACTTTGCATATGATGTCAGAAAAAAAGTTTAATATACCAAAATGATCGTCTCGAAATTTAGCTTCCCCAAATTTGAAAAGAGTAAAAAGTTATGGCAGAAAAAAGGTTTTTTCCTACAAAAAATAAAAAAGGGGATCAACTTCTATGGCGCATTGCTCCCATATGCGCCACAGAAGTGTTGGACAGGATTCAAAATTTGAATCATGTCGCCCCTTCACCCTCTCTTATCCTCTTATCCCCGTCCACCATTCTCCTCCTCCACTTCTTCTCTCCTTCTCCTCCCCTTCTTCCTCACCTCCTCCTCCTCCCTCCTCCTCCACTCCGGTGAACTCCTCCTCCTCCACCCCGGTGATCTCCTCCTCACTCCTCCCTCGTCCACCCCGGTGAGCTCCTCCTCCTCCTCCCACCTCCCTCCTCCCTCCTCCTCCACCCCGGTGAGCTCCTCCTCCGGCGACCTCCTCCTCCTTCTCCGGTAGCCTCCTCCTCTCCTCCACCGGTGAGCCCTTCCTCCACCGACGGCCTCCTCCTCTCCTCCACCGGCAACCTCCTCCTCCTCCTTCGGCCACCATCGGCCTCCTTTTCCTCCCCCAGTGACCCCCACCTCCGACTATCCCCAACTCCGGCCAGATCTGGCCGGGGTTTTTTTGAATTTTGAAAAAAATTCCATGACGCATATTAGAAAAATGCGCCACAGAAGTTTGAGATCTTGTTGGGGACTTCTGTGGCGCATATTGGAGACTTCTGTGGCGATAACAGTGGCGCATCCCATATGCGCCACAAAAGTTGAAAAATGGTGCGCCACTAATGAGCTTTTTCCTAGTAGTGTATTTATGGAGGGAGCTTTGAAAATATGTCTTATGTAATGCTCAGTTGACTAAGCTAATTCTCAGTCAGTTGATGTCAACTGCGTGCACGCGGCCATCTATTATTGGCTTGTTTATTTGTCATCGGTCCAATAAGGAGAGATGTACATGTCCACCTAGCCGTGAGGCCCCTATCCCTAAAAAAGTACACTTATAATTTGAAATATAAGTTACAACCTCACATGCAACTAAAAACATCAGTTGCAACCATAATTGCAACTGATGTAAAAAACTATAAAAACCACCCTCAAATTCCCACATGGATAGAATACAACTTGTTACCACAAAACAATGGAAAACATACAAACACTAGTAGAAAACAGGATATCCGTTCGTGCCTCCTAACAGCATTAGTCCCGGTTCCGCCACGAACCGGGACTAATGCTGACACGCGTTCCGGTTCGAGCGGGTACGGTGGTCGGGGGCATGCGTCCCGGTTGGTAAGGGGTCATGCGTACCGGTTTGTAACACAAACCGGGACTAAAGGTTGGGCGTCAGCCACGTGGCGTGACACACACCTTTAGTCCCGGTTTGTGTTACAAACCAGGGCGTATGATCCCGCCCTCTATAAATGCGACGCCCCAGCCCTCTGCCTCCACTCTGTTTTTTCTTGGTGGAAGGTGTGCTAGTTTTTTTTTCCTATGCATGCATTCAAGGTGTTTGATGAAATGTTTGAGTGAATGATCCCGTTCAATTTCTCATAGAACAAAAATATAGAAGGTGTCCGAGACAGACTTGAGCTTACTCTCCTCTTTATTTCCCTCGATCGAGGTTAGCAATCTTATCTTTTCTCTATCATTGATACAATACATGTGTCGATGTGAATTGGTCATTTCATTATTTATGATGTCCTGTTTTTGATAAACTTACTTATATGATGCAGATGAACGGTCGAGAATGGATGTACGGTGACCGGTGTGTACCCGGGTACATTAAAGGCATGGATAAATTTATCGATGTGGCTACGGCAAACAAAGAGAATGGTTTTATACGTTGTCCATGTGTTCAATGTCAGTGCTCATCCAAGGCCCTAAGCAACCGGGCAACGACATTGATGTGTACCTTACGCCATTAATTGAAGAACTCTTACAGCTGTGGGGCAAACCAGGTGTACGTGCATGGGATGAGAACAAACAGGAGCCATTTGATCTACGAGGGTTGCTTTTCGTAACCATCAATGATTGGCCTGCTCTTAGTAACCTTTCAGGACAGACAAACAAGGGATATAAGGCATGCACACACTGTTTAGATAAGACTGAAGTTACATATTTGCATAAATGCAAGAAGGTTGTGTACCTGGCGAATCGACGATTTCTTCCGACCAATCATCCCATAAGAAAGAAAGGCAAGCATTTCAAAGGTGAGGCAGATCACCGGAAGAAGCCTGAACTCCCTGCTGGTGATGATGTATTTGGTATAGTCAAGGACATAGAAGTAATCTTTGGAAAGGGTCCCGGTGGTCAATCAGTTCCGAACGACGTCGCTATAGGACACGCACCCATGTGGAAGAAGAAATCAATATTTTGGGAGCTGCCATATTGGAAAGTCCTACGTGTCTGCTCTTCAATCGACGTGATGCACGTGACGTAGAATCGTTGCATGAACATGCTAGGATTCCTAGGCGTGTATGGGAAGACAAAAGATACACCAGAAGCACGGGAGGACCAACAAATTATGAAAGACCCAAAGAACATGCATACACAGAACAAGACGGATAAAGGGCGTCACTTAAGTCGTGCCAACTATGCTCTTACCAAAGCAGAGAAGGAAATCTTTTTTGAAGTCCTTTACAGTATAAAGGTGCCATCTGGCTTCTCATCTAATATAAAGGGGATAATAAATATGGTAGAGAAAAAGTTCCAAAACCTGAAGTCTCATGACTGTCACGTGATTATGACGCAGTTGCTTCCGATTGTATTGAGGGGGCTTCTACCGGAAAATGTTCAAGTACCCATTGTGAAGCTGTGTGCATTCCTCAATGCAATATCTCAGAAGGTAATCAATCCATATTTTCTGACAAGGTTACAGAAGGATGTGGTACAATGTCTTGTTAGTTTTGAGTTGGTGTTCCCACCATCCTTCTTCAATATTATGACGCATCTCCTGGTTCACCTTGTGGAAGAGATTGCCATTTTCGGTCCTGTATTTCTGCACAATATGTTCCCCTTTGAGAGGTTCGTGGGAGTCTTAAAAAAATATGTTCATAACCGTGCTAGACCAGAAGGAAGCATCTCCAAGGGATATGGAACAGAGGAGGTCATTGAGTTTTGTGTTGACTTTATTCCTGATCTTAAGCCGATTGGTGTTTCTGACTCGCGGCATGAGGGAAGATTAAGTGGAAAAGGCACGCTGGGAAAGAAAGCAATGATATGTAGGGACGGGGATTCTTTCACTAAATCACACTACACAGTTCTACATAATTCCAGCTTGGCAGCTCCGTATATCGAGGAACACAAGAATATTGTACGCTCCAAAAACCCGGGGAAGCCTGAATCATGGATTGCAGATGAACACATAAAGTCTTTCGGTGGTTGGATGCAGACACATCTCTTGAATGACACCACTGTTGGAGATCATCTATACTTGTTGGCCGCGTCACCATCTTCTACTATATTGAATTTCCAAGGGTACGAAATAAATGAGAATACATTCTACACGATTGCCCAAGATAAAAAGAGCACCAACCAAAATAGTGGTGTCCGATTTGATGGAACAGACGAGAATAGACAAAAGGACACATACAATGGTTACATAGAGGAGATATGGGAGCTATACTATGGAGTCTCTTTTAAGGTCCCTTTGTTTCGCTGCAAATGGGTCAACCTAAATGTGGAAGGGGTAAAGATAGACTAGTTGTACGGAATGACAACACCGGATCTCAACAATCTTGGTTATAGAGATGAACCATTCGTCCTAGCCAATGATGTGTCTCAGGTTTTCTATGTAAAGGACATGTCCTCTAGACCGAAAAAAGAAAAAATATGCAAACGAATACATCATATGATGAGCCAAAGCGTCACATAGTTCTTTTAGGGAAAAGAAACATCGTGGGAATCGAGGACAAGACAGACATGTCATAAGATTATAATAAGTTCGATGAAATTCCGTCCTTCACAGTGAAAACTGACCCAAGCATTTCGTTAAGTAAAGAAGATGCTCCATGGTTACGTCTGAAGCGATCATAAGGAAGGACATATGCCAAGAAGTTCATGCTCATATTATGTAACTCTAGTTCATGTCTGGCTAGGATATCTTATGATGTTTGCAATTTTCCAAGTTTAATAAATATATTGAGTGTTAGTCCCGGTTTGTGGCTTGACCGGGACTATATATATGGGGGCCTTTAGTCCCGGTTTTGTAGTCTCGGTTTTTAATATTAATAAATGTCTTAAGTGTTAGTCCTGTTTTGTGGCTGGACCGGGACTAAAGGGGGCCTTTAGTCCCGATTCGTAGAACGACTTTCCCTAACTATGAAGAAGTTGTCCCGATTCGTACTTACCATTAAGGTCTGATCTCCAAACGCGCGTGGTCACATATTAGGGAGTGCCTCTATGACCAGTTTCTTAGAGATGCCGGAGGACTGGGATCCGGCAGCATCTCCCTGAAACTGGTCGTAGTGGTGTCCCTGCTCTCGCACACCATCTTGCAACTTGTAACTTCTCTAACTAGATCAATACACCTGGGAGCTAACTAATTTCACATATTAGGGAGTGCCTCTATGACCAGTTTCTTGGAGATGCCGGAGGACTGGGATCTGGCGGCATCTCCCTGAAACTGGTCGTAGTGGTGTCCCTTCTCTCGAAAACAATATTGGAGATGCCTTAATCTGGCTGGAGGACTGGACTCACAAGGATGCCTATTTATAGTACAAGCAGCTCGGCATAGTGTCGACACTTACGACATAATGTCGACACTCACCCCTATTATTAGTGCTGACTCGTGTTTTGTCCCGGTTGGTGTCTCCAACCTGGATTAAAGGTTCATCTTTAGTCCCGGTTGGTGACACCACCAGGCACAAGGTACACGCCGCACGACGTAATGTCAACACTCACCCCTATCATTAGTGATGTCGGGCCTAGCCTGTCGAAATCCCTCCAACCGGGACTAAAGATGAACCTATCAATGTTGTTGTGCCCATATTATGCATGCATGTGGACATTGGTATGGAGAACAATGTTGCAGGAGGAAGTTTTCCTTTTCGTCGCACGGAAAAGCCATTTTCCATTTTCCGAGCGCAAAAAACAGGTCGTTTTGTGAAGTAACCACCAAAATGCTGTTTCAAAATGCTACCATCACATTTTTCTAAAATACTATACCACCTTACTGGACTATATCCCAACCGGGACATCTCAAACCTTTTCGTCCATCCCGGTAAAAAGGACAAATGTCTGCCGAATCGGTAGGAAGTGGGTCCGGTTTGTACTACAGGTACATGATCTAGCGCCCGTGATTTTTTTAAAAAATCATTTTTAGACACGCAATATGTGGTTTCTTCAGAGATCCAATGCAAGTTCTAATGATGCTCGTCCCCTAACTTCATGCACGCCGGTTCGACCATAGTTAAAAATTCAAAACGGGCATAAGAAATTCAAAAAAAATTCGAACAATGAAAATCCTTCGCGTCGTGTCATATTATGTGATATAGTTGAAAGGAAAAATACCAGACTTGGTATATTGATCATGTCTCGAAAAAACCTTCACAAAATGACCTATCATGTTCGAGGTTTCATGGCTTTCGGTCCAAATGACCGATGTTATGTACTGAATCACGGCATAGTTTGTGATGATGTGCCCATATTATGCATGCATGTGGACATTGGTATGGAGAACAATATTGCAGGAGGAAGTTTCCCTTTTCGTCGCATGGAAAAGCCATTTTCCATTTTCCGAGCGCAAAAAACGGGTCGTTTTATGAAGTAACCACCAAAATGCTGTTTCAGAATGCTACCGTCCCATTTTTATAAAATACTAGACCACCTTACATGGACTATCTCCCAACCGGGATATCTCAAACTTTTTCGTCCATCCCGGGTAAAAAGGAAAAATGTCTGCTGAATCGGTAGGAAGTGGGTCCGGTTTGTACTACAGGTACATGATCTAACGCCCGTGATTTTGAAAAAATCATTTTTAGACTCGCAATATGTGGTTTCTTCAAAGATCCAATGCAAGTTCTAACGATGCTTGTCCCCTATCTTCATGCACGTCGGTTCGACCATAGTTAGAAATTCAAAAAATTCAGAATGGGCATAAGAAATTCAAAAAAAATCTGAACAATGAAAATCCTTTGCGTGGTGTCATATTATGTGACATAGTTGAAAGGAAAAATACCAGACTTGGTATATTGATCAAGTCTCGAAAAAACCTTCACAAAATGACCTATCTTGTTCGAGGTTTCACGGCTTTCGGTCCAAATGACCGATGTTATGTGCTGAATCACGGCATAGTTTGTGACATTGTGCCCTTATTATGCATGCATGTGGACATTGGTATGGAGAACAATGTTGCAGGAGGAAGTTTTCCTTTTCGTCGCATGGAAAAGCCATTTTCCATTTTCCGAGCGCAAAAAACGGGTCATTTTGTGAAGCAACCACTAAAATGCTGTTTTAGAATGCTACTGTCCCATTTTTATAAAATACTATACCACCTTACATGGACTATCTCCCAACTGGGACATCTCAAACCTTTTCGTCCATCCCGGGTAAAAAGGACAAATGTCTGCCGAATCGGTAGGAAGTGGGTCCGATTTGTACTACAGGTACATGATCTAACGCCCAGATTTTTAAAAAAAATCATTTTTAGACTTGCAATATGTGGTTTCTTCAGAGATCCAATGCAAGTTCTAACGATGCTCGTCCCCTATCTTCATGCACGCCGGTTCGACCATAGTTAGAAATTCAAAACGGGCATAAAAAATTCAAAAAAAAATCCGAACAATGAAAATTCTTTGCGTGGTGTCATATTATGTGACATAGTTGAAAGGAAAAATACCAAACTTGGTATATTGATCATGTCTCGAAAAAACCTTCACAAAATGACCTATCTTGTTTGAGGTTTCATGGCTTTCGGTCCAAATGACCGATGTTATGTGCCGAATCACGGCATAGTTTGTGATGTTATGCCCATATTATGCATGCATGTGAACATTGATATGGAGAACAATGTTGCAGGAGGAAGTTTTCCTTTTCGTCGCACGGAAAAGCCATTTTCCATTTTCCGAGCGCAAAAAACGGGTCATTTTATGAAGTAACCACCAAAATGCTGTTTTAGAATGCTACCGTTCCATTTTTCTAAAATACTAGACCACCTACATGGACTATCTCCCAACCGGGACATCTCAAACCTTTTCGTCCATCCCGGGTAAAAAGGACAAATGTCTGCCGAATCGGTAGGAAGTGGTTTCTTCAGAGATGATCTAACGGACGGAAAAACCATTTTTCTTCCCGCCATTCTTTCCCGCCATTTCTTCCCGCCATTTCTTCCCACCATTTTCCCGCCAGTTCTTTCTGCCATTTCTTCCCCCCAGTTTTTCCCGCTAGTTCTTTCCTCTAGTTATCTTACTGCCATTTCTCACTATATATGTAAGGTTGGCCTCCATTGTCATTGCACATCTCTAGACTCATATCTGCAACCTCATCACTCTTTCCCATGGCTTCCACCATAGCACTAACCCCCAGGGAGGCGGAGGCGCTTTGCGCCTCGAACTACCCCTGTCCGCCGGGCTACTGTGTCCCCGTCGGCTGGATGCTGAGCGCTGGAGGCATGCCGGTTCCTCCTGTCCCTCTAGGTGTGTCGCGTCGGATGGCCATCACAAACCACTACTACTTCGAGCTCACACCTTGGGAAGCCTTCTTCGTGGATCGGCGTGAGAGGGCACTCGCCAGGCACAAGGAGGACGTCCCACCTCCTCCGAACTTCAACGAGGCCGGCCGTCTGCTATGGTGGCACGACCGGACTCTCCAGAGCATCATGTCCTACAACACGGCCGCCGACTCTAACCCCCGCCTGCGCTACCCTCAAGTCCAGCCCACTCGTACTCAGCCTTCAAGGTTCAACTGCGGCGACCCCGACGACGACAACGACGACGGTTGTGGCGAGTACGATGACGACAGTGGCGAGTATTATAGGTGTAGGCAGGAGCATGACTAAATCACTCCATAATTGCAAAACAAGTTCGGCCGATGTGGCTTAATCTGGCCATGTATCTTAATTTTCAGTTCTTCGATGTAACTTAGTGTTAGTTGTGGTATGTACTTTAATTCCAGTTCGATCCTAATAAAATTTTGTTCTCGCCCATTATTTCCCGTCCTTTTTTTTCCCGCCCATTAATATATAAAAAATATAAGTTAATTCAAATCCAAATTAAAAACAAAAAATGGTTTTGAATTAGTTATTCAAATCCAAACACTTTTTATGTTTAAAGTTTTTCTAAATTCCAAATTAATATTGAAAAATATAAGTTAATTAATTTTTAATTTTAAATGGTTACATTAATTATTTTTAATTACATAAAATGGTTTTGAATTAGTTATTCAAATCCAAACACTTTTTATGTCTAAAGTTTTTCTAAATTCCAAATTAATATTCAAAAAATATAAGTTAATTCATTTTTAATTTTAAATGGTTACATTAATTATTTTTAAAAATAGAAAATGATTTTGAATTAGTTATTCAAATCCAAACACTTTTTATGTTTAAAGTTTTTCTAAATTCCAAATTAATATTCAAAAAATATAGGTTAGTTCATTTTTAATTTTAAATGGTTCATATTTTAAATGGTTACATTAATTATTTTTAAAAACAAAAAATGGTTTTGAATTAGTTATTCAAATCTAAACACTTTTTATGTTTAAAGTTTTTCTAAATTCCAAATTAATATTCAAAAAATATAAGTTAATTCATTTTTAATTTTAAATGGTTCATAGTTTAAATGGTTACATTAATTATTTTTAAAAACAGAAAATGGTTTTGAATTAGTGATTCAAATTTAAACACTTTTTATGTTTAAAGTTTTTCTAAATTATAAAGTAATTATCATTTAAAAAACATTACAAATTTAAACCCCAAAATAAAAAATAAGGCGGGAAGAGAGAGAAAATTCCTGAAATTTTTTGAAAACAGGGTCATATGTCCCGGTTGGAGCCAACATCCGGGACTAAAGACTTCTGCGCGCGCCCCTTGGTCTGCTGAAAAAAGTGGAGTATACGTCCCGGTTGGTGGCTCCAACCGGGACGTATGACCCTTTAGTCCCGGTTGGATCCACCAACCGGGACAAAAGGTCCTTTGGTTATAACTGGCTCGCCTCCTCTTCTTCTTCCCCATCTCACTTTCCTGCTTCTTCCTCTGCTTTCATTGATGACGACGCCCCCGATCCCCATGATGCCGATAGGCTGCCCGCGCCCGCCATCGTCGTCAGCGCCGCCGCCTCCACCTTCGTCTCCGTCGGCTCTTTGGCCGTCGTGCGCTCCTCCCCGGCCGCCACCACCTCTAACCACCGTCGTGTGACATCGGCATCCCTCCAGCCGCGCCAGCACGTCCAACCGTCGCCGCGCGTCATCGCCGCCAGCAGGTATGCCCCCTCTCCGATATGCGGGCTACGGGGTACGGGGAAGCTATGGGGCCACGTCGTCGTCGCCGCCGGCGCGCGGGCTACGGGCCGGAGCTACGTCGTCGTCGCTACCGGTGCGCGGTCTATACGGGCTGGCGAGGCGCGGCGGCGCTGGCCACCGCCCAGGGGCGCGAGGCGCGGCGGTGCTGTCCACGGCCCAAGGGCGCGCGAGGCGCGGCGACGTCGGTGCGCGCACGTACATGGGCGAGCAGAGCATGAGTCCGACCAATAAGAACCGGTCACGTTACCTCTCACGATGGAAATTAGGGTTTCTTAATTACAAAATAAATAGAAATAGGTGCCAACTTCAAAAATTCATATAAAATCAACCATATGTCCAAATATAACAAATAATATGTCCCTGGATTCAAAAAATGAGAACTTCACTTCAGTAACCCCATTTTGTTCAATTACTTTTGTAAAAACTGAGTTTTAGGCAGAACCATTTGAGGAGTATTTTGAGTATAAAAATTATTATGTAAATTATTTTTGAGTGAATCTTTTTGCAAATGGTTGTATATTGAACCCTCTGACCATAAAAATTAGCATTTGAAATAAAACATATAATTTAATTGCAGTAGAAAATATCCCATTGAATAAAGCTTTTCTAATAAAAGAAAAATAATTTAAATAACTTAATTGCACTAATTTGGTTCCAATTGGAATTCCAGCTTTATAAAAAGGACCGGTAGGTGTTTGTAATGTTCATAACCTTGTTGGAACAACTTGTTCAATAAAATGATCTTGTTGCATGCTTGCATACATTCCATTATATTGTTTTGCTGATTTGTGTTGTAGTTTTGAGTGTGTGCTTTTTACTTGATTGTATTGTTGTAGACTTTGAGGAGTGTGATATTTCCAATATCAAGGAGAGTATCTAAATATTCTACTATCAAGGCATGTGATACTTTGGTTAGCAAAATGTTCAAAAAATTAAGACCTATCTGTATAAGCGATCATCATACACTCTAAGCAACTTAAAAACCCTAGCTTAGGTAAAGAAATATCGACACCCCTTATGTGTACATGTGGGTCCGAGCCCGATGGTTTCTCCGAATTATGGTTTCTGATATTGTAAATTCATTTTTATTATTGTGTATTTATATATTAGGGTTTCTCCGAATTAGGGTTTATATCTCTCAACACCGTACCTAACATTCTCCCTTAGCCGTTTTGAGTTATCCGTTTTTCCACCTATGCAGAAAATATGGACCCGCATGACAGAGACGAAGAAAATATGGACCCACGTGTGATCCGCGGGAAAGAAAATTTAGATGTATCGATGTTTCGGAACAACTCCGGTGAGGGTGATCCTCTTTTTGCCGGAAGAGACGACTTGTTTGAGGTTGAAGGTGATGCCTTCCGCGAGGGAGAAGGTGATGCCTTGTGTGATCGAGAAGACAACCGCTGCGGCGAGGTGCATGTTATATAATTAATTCATTAATTAATCATCTGCTATCTATATAGAAATAGTAATGACGATCTTTCTTCTTTTAGCCCTCCGGATCGAAGAAATCTACTGAAAAGAGCGGACGAGGCCCAACCAAAAAGTTGGAAGACCATGAGAGGTTCAGGATCAAAGATATCGGTGAAGACGGCAAACCGATTGCTCCCGAAGTTGTCGCAAAAAAATTTGTGGCACAATGCGGAGTAATCGTTAGGGACTTCATCCCGATCACCGTTCGAAATTGGAATAGTCCTGCTGATGCGTAAGAAGAGGGAACGTCTTTATTTCTCCCTACCGTGGCCAAAGATTTACTGTGGAAGAGGCTCATGGTTAATTTCAAACTACCGAAGATAGAGCTAGATCCAAATGCGGAGGATCCAGTTGAGGACGCCTTAGAACATGCGCGAGCCATGGAGGCTAAGGTCAGGGAGTGGGCTATGAAGAAGATGGCCCAGTGTTTCACCAACTGGAAGAAAAGATTGCACCTTGACTATGTCGTGAAAGAGAAGACTCCGGATTTCAAGAAGATTCAGATTCAGAAGATAGAACCATTCTGGGCTGAGTTTGTGAATTACAAGACATAAAAAAAAGCTAAGAAAATGTCTGCAACGAGTAAGCTGAATGCTGCTAACAAGAAGTATCACCATACTATGGGGCAAGGTGGCTACAGGGCTGGCATTCCTAAGTGGAAGAAACTTGAGGATGAACTGCGTGCTAAAAAGATCATCCCAGAGACAGACGATTGGATCGAACGTGCAAAAATTGGTTTTATGGGCATGGGGGCACTATGGACTCAGAAGGGAAGTGTATATATAACATACGACATAAAGAAGACCCCTTGCCAAACGAGAAGATGAGAAAAGCAGTAAAGGCTGTTAAAGATGGGGACTTCATTCCTGATAGAGAGAATGATGAGCTCACACTCGCCCTTGGAAATAAGGAACATGATGGACGAACACGAGGCACAAGAGGCTCCAAACCATGGAGGACTGGGTTTCTCGAAGAGAGGAAGAAATATCCTGATAGAAGCTGTCAGAGGAGAAAGGACAAGGCGGAAGTTGAAGCAGATATTCAGAAAGAGCGAATGCGTATAATTGAAGAACGAATAAAGCAACAACAAGATGAAATTAACGCACTTAAAGAGCAAAGTACTACCGACCCATCTCAGCAGCACATGGTGGTAGAACCTGCATTCGATGCTACCGGCCTATCGAATAATCGAAAAAGCAGTGTGGCTTCCACCAAGGTCCCGGGTGATGACAATGACGATGGTGCACCGACGATGGCTCCTGTTGGCTACCCAGTGGATGATATCACACATATGACACACTGCGAGCTACATGTCAAAGTTGTGAACATATCAATGAAGGTGGCGGTCAGCTATGCCTTACCAATTGGACCCACACCAACTTACCACCGTCGTCTGGTTCCACAGGGCTATGCTGTTATCGGGGTGGATGAAATCATGCCCACCGTTGAAGTTTTGAAGCTTGACTACCCTGCAGGTGAAGGGGATGTGACTGAACTGGGAGATGCAACAAACGTCACCATTCTATAGCCAAAGGAATGTATCGTGCTTCGAAATCACACGCCAAGGCCATCTTCGCCGCCGCCTCACCCGTCTCTAGTGAGGTCGTCACCGCCGCGGCAGCCGTCTTCGTCGCCTCACCCGGCTCCGTCGCCGCACCAATCTCCGGCGCAGCCATCACCGCGGCAGCCATCACCGCGCCTCAGAATAAAAAGCGTAAGCGTACCACCGCTACTCTGCGTCGTGGTAAGCGATCGCCAAAACGTAAACAAGAGCCTCTTCCAAAAGTACCAAAGGTTCCTCCCAAGAGAGCTTATGACTGTATTGAAGAGGAGACTACGGCTATCATTGATGCGGAAACGACAACGTTTTCACTACACTGTGACGGCCGAAAGAGCCAGAGTTCCCCAACACCAAAGAAGAAAAGGCCAGAGTGTTCAAAATGCTAAAGACTCTTCATCAACCTGAGCCAAAGCTGTCATCAGACTATGAGCGTTCTATTCTCAAGTCATATGCGGCACAACAAGCCTCAAAGAGCAGTACTGATGCAAGCGAGAAATCTGTTGCCCAGCTCGGAGAACAAGCAAAACAGTCTTACGCCCCTCTCAAGGTGATTTCCCATACCAATGTGGGGTCGAGCAAATATGCGGCCGAAGAGCAGTATGATCTAGAGGTAGTTGCACAATACGGAGAAGCTGCCGCTGCTCAAGGTATGAGTATTGCCCAGTACTTATCCCAGTTAGAGTACTTCCCCGTGTGTGAAGTAGCATACAAATACCAGTACGGCAAACCTCTCGTCAAACCTGAGGAGGTAAATAATCTTCCAACAAAAATGATAAGATTGCATAACTGGTACATGCATGCCACAAAGGCCGGGGCTAGCTGGATAGTGCTGAGGGTTACAAAAAAGCATTATGGGAAAGAAATAGATGACATGATATCCATAGAATTTGATGAACTATTTCAATTATTCAATCAAGACGCCTTGGACAAATCGATCATCAGTGCCTATTGTCTGTAAGTACTAATTTTTTAATTAATTTAGTCTCTAACTATCTCACCTTGTTTATTGTATGTATATAATCATACTATAATATGCAGAATAAAGATTCTTGAATGCAGCAGAGGACAAATCTATGACATTGGGTTCATTGACCCATATTGGGTTCATCAAGCTAATCTCAAAACAAACCCCCAGGATACGGAGGATAATATCATACACGCGTTAAGGTTTCAAGAAACCAGAAGGGAAATACTATTTCCTTACAACTTCGAGTGAGTGTTATTGTCTTGTATACACTTTCTATTTCGCTTACTCGACGTTAAGTATATAATTGATTAGTTATGCATGCGCAGCTTCCACTATATTCTGTTAATCATTCAACTTGACAAAGGGCGTGTACTAGTCATGGACTCGAAACATAAACCCCTTGAGCAGTGGAAGGACATGCAGATGCTTCTCCAGCGACAATTCTAATCATTACGACACTATATCGGCAACGTTCGTGAATTTTATGATATCAAGTAATTAATAACTTATTTTATTCGTTTTCTTCACCGGACAACGCTTGAAAACGGTTCACCAACAAGGCTAGGGGTGTTTGAAAAGAGAAACTTACATTTCAACCACTAGATGTAAGCACCACTAGCTATATCCGCACATCTCTTTGATTCTAGTTTTGATACCGTTATTATCATGCTTGATTATTTTTTTGATTGAACTCTGTTCTCGTAAAGTGCCTGACGCAGGGACCAAGGAATAATTTATGTGGATACTATGTTTGCGAGTTCATCCGTCAGACGTGCTGTGAGAAGGGCCGAAATTTAGAGCAACTCCACGTACGTAAACAATTTTCTATAGTTTTTAATTACCATCAAATTGTGTTTAGTTTCATTCATATAGGTTGACTCCTTTTTTAAATCAAATCGAACGTCTACGGGACGGTCTTCTGCCAAAGGATCGCGTACGAGCAATTCAGGAGGAATTGGCGGGATTCTTGGATGCAGAAGTCTTAAATCCAAAAGGGAAATACTATTCGGGTGTGTATAAACAATAGAGATTGTACAAAGAGCTTATTTTGTATGTAGTGCATGAACCGATCCGTGTATCGAATGTAATATGTTCGACACTTGGATCTATATTGTCATGATGATCTTGTGTAATATAATGGTTCCTTCATTGATGAGTGCAAAACACTAAATAAACAATAAAACAACATAAATGAATTCTCTGTCGCGGCACAAAAAGTGGCCAAAATGCTGCCGCGGCAACAAAAGTTGCCAAAATAAATTCTCTGGCGCGGCAGAGGGTTATTTGTCCCGGTTCGTGTTACAAACCGGGACGGTTACTCCTCTCCCCTCGCCCTCTGCCGCAGCCATGTGTACGCCCTTTTGTCCCGGTTGATGGGGCAAACGGGACTAAAGGTTGGGGCTTTAGTCCCGATTACCCCGGCTGGGTTGGAGGACCGGAACTAAAATCCCTTACCAACCGGGACAGACGGGGCTGTTTCCACTAGTGAAATGTAAAAAGAACTTAGGTCTAACAGAAAAAAAACAACCCAAAATGATGCAGCCCAGTCCGGCCCGTTCGGCCGAACCTTCTCACAAAAAAAAAAAAAGTCGCACAAATCTGACGGTTACAAACTTGACTAAGCACTAAGCAATAATGTGGGGCTAGAGGTTCTGCTGGATTGCGGTTTTTCTGCACTGGATGCACTATTTGGGCCACGGAAGGCGGCCACGGCACGATTGAAGACATGTTTTGATTGTAAGTCGATGCGTACCCTGTCATGATGGTTCTTTTCTGAAAGTTTTGGCAGGCCTGCAATCTTGAGGCTGAAAAAGGAGGTGGTGATATATATTGGAAGGTGGCCAGACGTTATACAAGTGACGACTACTGCCGTGGTGCAGCACGGCGAAAGTATGGGACCATGCATCTGCGCCGCGTCGTCGTCCTCCTCCTACTCACGATGTCGTCGTACTACCGACGGAGATTTCCGATGCCGGGTGATGTAGCCTCTCTGCGCTCATGACTTTGTTGTGACAAAACGTCTGCGTTGAAAATTGTCCGGGGATCAATGTTTTCGTTCCTATATTCCTGTTCGATCGAAGATAGGATGTGGGATGTGATACTCGCTTGTTTGTCCCATGTTCATTGAAACTAGAAATGTTTTAAACAGCATTTTAGCTCTGGATATATTCCGAGGTACGTAGCCAGGATTCCGCTGGCGCTGGGATACAAAAATGAACAGCCAGCGGAAAGAGATGCGATGGGAGGTGGTGCAGCTGCACGGAATCGGACGGGCAAGCGTGCATGCATGCCATTTCCACCAAGTGCGCCGTGCAGGCTAGTCATGGACCCAAAAGCTGCGGGTACATGTTTCCACTCGGGCCTGCACGCACAGTGTCGCCCCCTGTTCACCCTGGCCGTGCGCCTCGCCTCGGCAAGGGCATCCATCATGCGACCTCCGGTCTTTTCGGCCGGCCACCGCCCCAAAAGGCTACCACACCGCATTTGCTGTTCATCCCCTGCATGCATCTGCATGGCATGGCATGGAGCATTAAACCCCGGACACGCGCGCGTGGCCCGCCCAGATGAGCATGCAATTTGCAACGTGCTTGCATGCATGCATGCATGCATCGGCCGGTCGATCTCTGGAGCTGGCCGCAAGTGGCCGTCCATCGCCAAATGGAGAACCGTCCATGGATCATCATATATCGAGACCCCTGAAAAGTAAGCCAGAAAGTTTAGCCCCCCTGGCGAAAAGGCGCTCGATCATGACATCTGCTCTCACTGTTGCAGAGCCAAAAAGGATCCAATCTACATATTGGAAAGGAAAACGTACGTAGTGATCGATCGGGCACACCTGGGCCATGACGTGTGTGCAGAACCAAGACACATATGCCGTCGCATTGCATGATCATCATATATATAATATGCTAATTAAGAATACTACACACATGTACTATGTGGTTGGCCAATGCATGCAGTTGACCCAGCGTCATTTCAAAACTTGGCGTATATGCTGATTATTCGTATATAGCCAGATTGGGCTGTCGGGCGAGCTAAAAGCAAAGCACTACTACGCTGGATGGATGCAGCGCGCGCACGAGGACCACACCGCCTTTTGGACCTTGGCGTGCAAAGGCAGCTATAGCTAGCTGATAAGCTACGTATACATAGGCTAGGCAGTACGGGTGTTGGGTTCGGACGGTGCAGAGCTTTCGCCGTGGACGCGCAGATCCTTCTGTCGGCCGCTCCCCCCTCCGCCTCCGCCCTCCGGTAGGGCTTTCTGTCATGTACTGTCTCGTGTGCATGCATATGCATGCATGCCCGCCCCGGACCCGGACGACCTACTTACTTATATTGCGACCTTTTTAGACAGCGTACGTACACGCGCGCAGTTAATGTGTGATGCATGGCTTAGTCAATCATGTTGCATGCTTTACCCCGTCACAAGGGCCATCCCACTGGGTGACCGATGGATGCATGGACCCTATATCTCCTTGCCGGTCGTCTTCTGTTTCTTTCTTTCGAGCTGCGTTCCCGCCATTTTACTACTCTGGAAAAGCTTCCATGGGGGCAGTTCGATCTCGAACGAGGCAATCTCTCGATCACCGTGCTTCTTGTCGTGGCCACTTTCGGAGCTATGCATGGTGCGCCATCCTCGGCATGACCATCTATCACTAGTGCAGACTCCCCCCTCTAACACCGGTTGGGAGGGCCCTCTAACAGCGGTTGTAGAACCGCTGTTGAGGGTTCGGTGTTAGAGGGGGCCCCCTTTAACACCGGTTAAAGGGTGGCACACGTGGGGCTGCCGCAGGGCTCACGAACCGGTGTTAAAGGTTCTCTGCCGCGGAAGGAAAACGGCCTAAATCTCTGCCGCGGCAGAGTTCTGCCGCGGCAGGAAAACGGCCTAAATCTCTGCCGCGGCAGAGTTCTGTCTCTGCCCCGTTCTAGGCGTATTTCTGCGGGAGGGGGGAGGGGAATCGATCGGGAGCGGTATACACATACATCGTCATCGGTACATACGAGTACATGAATAATTAAGCAACTATTATTATACACAAACATCGTCATCGGCACATACATCGTCATCGTTCATTTTGGTGGATATCTAAAGAGTTCTCCGCCAGGCGTGACGACCTCATCAAGTATGAACCCCGCCAGTTCCTCTTGAATGGCTCGTATGCGGTCAAATGGTAGGAGTTGGTCCCGCATCCGTTCGATCTGAATATATATGAAGAATGGGGTCAATATATATAAGAATAAAACTCAACACAATTGATGGTAATAAAATAATGTTGTGTACTTTGTTTACTTACTCTAAGTTGTTCTAGTGCGGCTTGGCCCGTCGCACATATCGTGTTGCGAATGAACTCGCAAACATAGTATCCACATAAGTTATTGACGGGTCCCTGATGCGCGCACTTTACGAGAATAGAGAGTTCAATCAAAATAATAATCAATAAAGCATGATATAATGGAATTGGAAGCAGAATCAAAGAGATACGCAGACCTAGCTAGCTAGTATTACTTACATTTTGGTCTACAAATTTTAGTTCTTCTGACCATTCACCCACGTCCCTGCCCGTGAACCTTTTCCAAACCCTGTCCGGTAAAGAAAATGGATAAAGGAGTAATTAATTACTTGTTGTCACGAAAGTTGCCGATCTAGTGCGATAATATGATTGAAATTACCTCTGGAGCATCTCTCTAAAGTCTGCCCATATCTCTTTTTCTTTTCGTAACGAGTCCATGACAAGGACTTTTCCTGAGTCGGGTTGAATGACTAGCAGAATAAAGTGGAACCTACGCACGCATAACTCATCGTCAGTTACACTTAACATTGAGTAAGCCGAAACAGAATGTGTACAAGAGAGAGGGTAACAGTACTCACGAGAAGTTGTAAGGCAATAGTATTTCCCTTTTGGTTTGTTGTCTCAGTAAAGACCTTAGCAAGTAATCTTCTGTTTGCCCGGGTTTGGTTCTTACCACTTCTTCATGAACTCTATTTGGGTCAACGAACCCAATGTCAAAAGGGCCTCCTTTCATGCATTCCATAACCTTTTTCCTGCATAATAGTATATACATATATGGTGAGCATATATATATACATGCAATTAATGAAGTGAATGAGATGAGATATAAATTACAGAAATAGTACTTACACACAATAAAGGCTGATGGCAGCTTTGTCGAGTTCCTTCTGATTGAATAGAAAATGCAAGTCTTGAATGTTGAAGTTGATCGCGTCGTCTCCGCACAAGAAAATCTGATCTCTTATATGCGCCGTGATTCATTCTTGCTTTCTCGTCTTGCAGAAATCAAGGTACCACTTGTGCAATCTTCGCATCTTTGTTGGTAGATTCTTGAGCTCCTCTTTCTTGACGAGATTCTTCCCATACTTCCATGGCTGTATGGGGTTGGCATCGCATTTGGGCAAGTTATCTCCCATGATGTTCAAGTATGCAATATAAGTCATCCCCATCTCATTGGCCTTTCTTTGTAGCTCTGCCTCATAATCATTTACGGGAGGAGCGTCCCGTGTGTCGAACACTTGGAGCAGGGCGCATGATTGGTTTTCCTGCTCTCCGAGCATGGGAACTATTTTCTGGGGTGCCGCACGACTGCTACTTTCAGTCTCCCTATGGCGCCTTGCACCCCCCTTCAAAATCTAGCGCTCGTAGTCCGGCACAAGTGGGGTTTCAGGTTTCAAAAGATTATTGTAAAACTTCTCCACCACCGCCGGATCTATTTTCTCCTTTGGCTCGGCCCGTCTAGGTGCAAAGAATTTCTTGACCTCTTCTTCCAAGATCCTATTGGTCTCCTCGTCGCTGCGATTCCACGGTAAAACCGGCAATGTCTTGGCGGAAGGCTGCGGGACGTAGTTTTTTGAACTCTTTGGCGTACGGTTTCCTGCGAATTTCTTTGTGGCAGTGCTAGTGATGCTCTTCGTGGCAGTGCTCTTCCGCTTACGCTGAGGAGATGGCTCAAGCACCGGAGATGGCTGACGGGCCGGAGATGGCTGGCGCGCCGGAGATGGCTGTCGCGCAGGAGATGGCTGAAGCGCCGGAGATGGCTGCCGCGCAGGAGATAGCTGAAGCGGCTCAGACTGCTGACGCTACGGAGACGATGGGGGTGCCAGTGGCCTCCAATTTGGAAGCACGATGTGTTCCTTCTTCCAAAGAATGGTTGTTTTCACTGCAAATTTGAGTTGAGTTTCCCCTTCACCCGTAGCATGGTCAAGCTGTGCTTCCTCATATTCCTTCACAACCTCATCCACCCCGACAATAGCATAGCCATCTGGAATCGGTCGGCAGTGGTAAGTTCCACTAGCTACAGGAGGTAAGGCATAGCCGACAGCCACCTTAATGGATAAGCCCATTAATCTCACATGCAGCTCAGCGTGTTTGCTCTCCGTGATCTCATCCACGGGGTATCGAGGACCCGCCATTTCAAGCATGGGCTGCACGTTCTCCGTGGAAGCCACGCTGCTTTTCTGCACAGAGTCTGGGCCGCCGGCAGCTTCCAATGCAGGCTCTTCGTGCCGCTGAGATGGGCCGGTATCTTGATGGCCCTGTTGTGCATTCACTTGCGCCTGCAGCGCCACAAGTGCATGTTCTATCTGTGTCATCCGCTCTGTACGTTCTTTTTCTTTTCTGCCGCGCCATCTATAAGAGTCGCTCCACTCGGCAAACCCATCCTTCCACGTCATACCCCCTGTGCCTCGTGCATGTCCAGGGTGTTCTTTTTTACCGATGGCGCGTGTGAGCTGGTCATTCTCTCTGTCGGGATGGAAGGTCCTGGCGGCTGTTTCCTCGTATGCCGTGATGAGCTCAGTGACCGGTTTGGCAAGGAGGGTTGGGAAGATACACAATCCCGTTTCTGTGTCCAACCTTGCCCCGTTTCCGTAGAACCAAGTCTTTGCACGTAGGTCCCACGCATCTGTCTGGGGTGTGACCCCTCTAGCGCGCAGGGCCTTCTCAACTTCCTCCCACTTAGGCCTCTGAGATATGTAGCCACCTGACCCCGTCCTCTGGTGATATTCCTTCTTCTGGGCATTAAGCGTATTGGTTTCTGGCCTCTTTTTAGCTATAACACCTTTTTTATATGTCATAAATTCGGGCCAGTGAGGTCTTATCTTTGCATAATATGCGTCTTCGAAATTTGGAGTCTCGCCAGCTTTGACAAATTTGTTCAATTTTGTCTTCCAGTTGCGGAAAGCGTCAGCCATCTTCTTTAGAGTCCACTCTTTGACCTTTTCCTTTATAACCGGGTTGTTTTCATCCTCCTCTGGCGGAAGGGTGAAATTTACCAACAACGAATTCCAAAGCGTTTCTTTGGATCTTTCATCGACAAAGGTACCGTCGCCCTTCTTTGGCTTATTCCAATATTCAATTATGATTGGGATTTGGTCCCTAACAAGAACTCCAGCCTGACGTACAAATTTGTCTGCAACCTTCTTGGGATCCATCGGCCTGCCATCAACACGGACTGCTTCGATCGTGAACTTTGCACGATCTTTCAACCGATGGCTCGCTCCTCGCTTGCTCTTTTTCGTAGAAGAAGATGGTTCCTGGCTGGTCGATCCAGAGGGCTAAAAGAAGAAAGAAGCGTTAATTAATACATGTAGAAGAAGATTGTTGGTGCAAGTCAGCAGAGGCTTAATCAATGCATATACCTCGCCGGACTTTGTAATCACTAAATTGTGTTCACCGGAGTCTTAATCGGAGTCTTCATCTTCTCCATGAATACTTGAGCTGTCATCATGTCCCTCCAAGTTCAGATATTGTGAGGTGTCCTCATCAATAATGTTCTCCATTATTTCTTCTCCTTCAAGGTTTCTACTAAGTGGATCCATAGTTTCTAAAACAATAATATTATCTAGAGTAAGAGAGTAAACATTCAAGTGGACTTGGATTCATACACAAATATACATATTATTCATACAAAAATACACAAATAAATACACAAATGAAATTAAAACCCTAAGGATGCTTGATCATTTTAAACGAGTTCCGAGGGGTCCAAACCCTAATTCGGAGAAATCCCTGATGCATATGAGAGGGGCTAGCTATAGTGGCTGACCGGAGGCTGGCGGCGTTGGAGAGCGACCTAGGGCACGCGAGGTAGCGTGATGCGGCCTACCTAAAACGAGCGTTGTTCGAAAGAGGAGGCCGAGGCAAACATTATAGCGACGGCAAACATTATAGCAACGGCGGCCCCAGAGACCTATTGTAAAGGGTTTTCCCCGTCTTCATAACGCGCGAGCTCGCACCCCATGGCCACCACCGGAGCTCGCACCCCACCTAGGCCGCCCCCGCAGCCGAGAGGGGAGGCCGTCCCCGTACCGCGCCTGGGCCCTGGGCCTCCTCGACGAATCCGCCTCCCTGACCCATCCCCTCCACATCCCTGTCGTTGGCCCCAATCCGTGGACGCGCTCGCGTAGCCGCTCCTGCCCGCCACACCTGATGACGCGAGCTACCACCGACAATGCGAGCTCTGGTTTCTCTTGACATGTAGTTGTGCACTGAGATACTTTATTTATTTTTGCTTTGTTTCTTAGGAGCATAATTGCAACTATAGCCACATTTGGTTGAACACCGATACAAGTAGCAACTCCTAATATCCAAATGAAGAATACTAGCTAAAACTCTTGAACTCATACAATGAACAGCGATACATTGTGTGCGGCAGGGAAGACGCAGGTGGCAGCGGCAGCGCCTGCTTCCTCGAACGACGCAGAGGCATGGACGGAGTGGCGCTACCGAGCGAGCTCCACTGAAAACTGCCGGCCGGCGGCGCCACCGCGCGAGCTCCACACCGCCGCCAAAGGGAGGAAACAGAGAGGGAGGAAACAGAGAGGGAGGAAACAGAGGAAACAAAGCTCCTCACCACGAGCACGACGGCGTCGGTGGGGTTCTTGTAGGCGCCGGCGTCGTCATCGGCTTCGGTGGCGCGCGCGCGGTGGCGTTGTTGGCGCGCGCGAGGGCGACGGTGGCTCCGATCGAGTTGGCGGTGGCGGCCGACACGAGGGCGGCGACAGCGAGGGCGGCGAGGGCTGGACGGCGCCGGCGCGACTGCTCTCTGTTTTTCTCTGCGCGGCGGCAGGTTCGATCTGGCTCTGGGGGGAAGGAAGGGGAAGGCGCATTTAATACCCCCACCTCTTTAACACCGGTTCGGGGCTAGAACCGGTGTTAAAGGGGGGAATTTCGCACGCGCATTTAATACCCCCCCCTTTAACACTGGTTCTAGCCATGAACCGGTGTTAAAGGGGGGAAGGTGCACGCGCGAAACGAAATAAATGCTCCCCCCTTTAACACCGGTTCGTGTCTGGAACCGGTGTTAAAGGGGGGGGGCATTTATTTCATGCATTAAAGGGGCATTTTTAATTCAAAAAATAGGATATGAATTTAGAAAATTCATATCTTTTTCATTTCAACTCAGAAAAATATGAATAATATATCATAATTTTCAGAAAAATAATATCTATCCATTCATGTAAAAACATTTTATATTTAATTTAGATGAAAATTTTCAAAATGATTAAAACACTTACATATAAATTTTGATTATTCAATTCAAACAAAAATAAATTGTCAAATCCTAAAACTTTGAACATAAGAAATATTAAGCATCTAAAAAGGAATCTAACCCTATTTTATTAGAGCAAATCATATTTTAATGCCGCATCTTTTGTATTAACATTTTTGAATTGATTGGATATTTAAATGCCGCATCTTTTGTATACACTTGAATCTGACCAAGCCTCTCTCAACTTGCATTGGGTTTTTGATAAAATAGCATATTGTGAACCTAAAAATGATTTTTGTAAAAAATCATGAGCATCGTATCATGTACCTGTAGTTTATATCTGACCCACTTCCTGCCGATTCGGCAGGAATTTGTCTTTTTCACCAGAGGTGGACGGAAAGGTTTTAGATCCCCCTGTTGGTACATTGTCCATATAAGGTGGTCTAGTATTTTTGTAAAATGTGTTGGTGGTTTTTTTAATTAGCCATTTGGTGGTTGCTTCACAAAATCGTCCGTTTTTTATGCTCGGAAAATGGAAAATGCCTTTTTGGTGCGATAAAAAGGAAAACTTCCTCTTGCAACATTGTTTGCCATGCCATGATGCACATGTATGCACAATATGGCCATATTATCACAAACTATGCCTTGATTCTAGCCATAACATTGGTCATTTGACCCGAAAGCCAAGAAACCTCGAATGAGATAGGTCATTTTGTGAAGGAGATAGAACTGGAATTAAAATACAGAATGCAACTAATAGTAAGTTACATAAAGCACGACTGAAAATTAAGATACATAAAAGAACTGAGAATTAAGATACATGGCCAGATTAAGTAACAATCGGCCGAACTTGTTTCGGAATGTTGGAGTGATTCAGTCATGCTCCTGCCTACACCTGTAATACTCGCCACTATAGTCGTCGTACTCGCCGCCGCCGTCATCGCTGTCGTCATCGGGGTCGCCGTAATTGAACCTTGAAGGCTGAGTACGCGTGGGTTGGACTTGAGGGTAGCGCAGACGGGGGTTAGAGTCGGCGGCAGTGTCATAGGCCATGACGCTCTGGAGAGTCCGACCGCGCCACCATAGCCGACGGCCGGCCTCGTTGAAGTTAGGAGGAGGTGGGCCGTCCTCCTCGTGCCTGGCGAGCGCCCTCTCACGCCGATCCACGAAGAAGGCTTCCCAAGTAGGGAAATAGTCGGGATGCCATCTGGGATTCCTTCGCTGCTCCGACGTGAGCTCGAAGTAGTAGTGGTTCGTGATGGCCATCCGGCGCGCCACACCTAGAGGGACAGGAGGAACCGGCATGCCTCTAGCGCTCAGCATCCAGCCGACAGGGACACAATAGCCCGGCGGGCAGGGGTAGTTCGAGGAGCAAAGCGCCGCCGCCTCCCTAGGGGTTAGTGCTATGGTGGAAGCCATGGGAAAGAGTGATGAGGTTGCAGATATGAGTCTAGAGATGTGAAATGACAATGGAGGCCAACCCTACATATATATATAGTGAACTGGCGGGAAGAACTGGAGGGAAGAACTGGCGGGAAGAAAAATGGCGGGAAGAAAAATGGCGAGAAAAAATGGCGGGAAAAAATGGCGGGAAGAAAAATGGCGGGAAAAAATATGGAGGGAAGAAATAGAAGGAATAATAATGGATCATTTAATACATATACTGTTAACAGAAGAAATATGACATTGTTCTAAAAATGGGACAGTTGGAGGGATTTCAGGCTAGGCCAGGCAACACTAATGATAGGGGTGAGTGTCGACATTATGTCGTGCGGCGTGTACCTTGTCCCGGTTGGAGACACCAACCGGGACTAAATATGAACCTTTAGTCCCGGTTGGAGACACCAACCGGGACAAAACACGAGTCAGCACTAATAATAGGGGTGAGTGTCGACATTATTTCGTAAGTGTCGACACTATGTCGAGCTGCTTGTACTATAAATAGGCATCCTTGTGAGTCCAGTACTCCAGCCAGTTTGAGGCATCTCCAAGATGGTTTTCGAGAGCAGGGACACCACTACGACCAGTTTCAGGGAGATGCCGACGGAGCCCAGTCCTCCGGCATCTCTGAGAAACTGGTCATAGAGGCATTCCCTAATATGTGAAATTAGTTAGCTCCCAGGTGTATTGATCTAGTTAGAGAAGTTACAAGCTGCAAGATGATTTTCGAGAGCAGGGACACCACTACAGCCAGTTTCAGGGAGATGCCGACGGAGCCCAGTCCTCCGGCATCTCCAAGAAACTGGTCATAGAGGCACTCCCTAATATGTGACAGCGCGCGTTTGGAGATCAGATCTTAATGGTAAGTACGAATCGGGACAACTTCTTCTCATAGTCCCGGTCCATCCACAAAACAAGACTAACACTCAAGACATTTATTAATATTAATAACATGAACTAGAGTTACATAATATGAGCATGAACTTCTTGGCATATGTCCTTCCTTATGATCGCTTCAGACGTAACCATGGAGCATCTTCTTTACTTAACGGAATGCTTGGGTCAGGTTTCACTATGAAGGGCAGAATTTCATCAAACTTATTATAATCTTCGGACATGTCTGTCTTGTCCTCGATTCCCACGATGTTTCTTTTCCCTGAAAGAACTATGTGACGCTTTGGCTCATGATATGATGTATTCGTTTGCATATTTTTTCTTTTTTTTGGTCTGGAGGACATGTCCTTCACATAGAAAACCTGAGCCACATCATTGGCTAGGACGAATGGTTCGTCTAAGTTCTTGTCTACCTTCATAAGATTGTTGAGATCCACCGTTGTCATTCCGTACTTCTTGTCTACCTCAACCCCTCCTCCTGTTAGCTTGACCCATTTGCATCGAAACAAGGAGACCTTAAAATTAGGTCCATAGTCAAGTTCCCATATCTCCTCTATGAACCCATAATACGTGGTCTTTTGCCCATTGTCTTCTGCTGCATCGAAGCGAACACCACTATTTTGGTTGGTGCTCTTTTTATCTTGGCCTATCGTGTAAAATGTATTCCCATTTATCTCGTACCCTTGGAAAGTACATACAGTCGAAGATGGTGTCCTGGCCAACAAGTACAGCTGATCCCCAACAGTGGTGTTATTCGTGAGAAGTCTTTGCAGCCAGCCGCCAAAACTCGCCATGTGTTCACTTATAATCCATTCATCAGACTGCCCCGGGTGTTTGAGGCGTATTAAATTCTTGTGTTCATTGATATATGGGACAACCAAGATAGATCTTTGTAAAACCGTGTAGTGTGCTTGATTGAGAGAATGCCCGTCCCTACATATCATTGCTTTACATCCTAGGGTGCCTTTTCCACGCAGTCTCCCCTCATGTCGTGATTCTGGAACACCAATCACCTTAAGGTCAGGAATAAAATCAACACAGAACTCAATGACCTCCTCTATTACATAGCCCTTGGAGATGCTTCATTCTGGCCTAGCACGATTATGAACATATTTCTTTAAGACTCCCATGTACCTCTCAAAGGGGAACATATTGTGTAGAAATACAGGACCGAGAATGGCAATCTCTTCTACTAGGTGAACCAGGAGATGCGTCATAATATTAAAGAAGGATGGTGGGAACACCAACTCAAAGATGACAAGACATTGGGCCACATCTGTTTGTAACCCTGGTAGGCTTTCTGGATCGATTACCTTCTGAGATATTGCATTGAGGAATGCACATAGCTTCACAATGGGTACTCAAACATTTTCAGGTAGAAGCCCCCTCAATGCAATCGGAAGCAATTGTGTCATAATCACGTGGCAGTCATGAGACTTCAGGTTTTGGAATTTTTTCTCTGCCATACTTATTATTCCCTTTATATTTGACGAGAAGCCAGACGGGACCTTGATACTGCTTAGACATTCAAAAAAGATTTCCTTCTCTGCTTTGGTAAGAGCGTAGCTGGCAGGAGTTAAGTGGCATCGTTTACCCTTCTCGTTCTCAGGATGCATAGGCTCTTCAGGGGCTTTCAGACATTGCTGGTCCTGCCGTGCTTCCGGTGTATCTTTTGTCTTCCCATACACTCCTAGAAAGCCTAGCAGGTTCACGCAAACATTCTTCGTCACGTGCATCACGTCGATTGAAGAGCGGACCTCTAAGACTTGCCAATAGGGTAGGTCCCAAAATATAGATTGCTTCTTCCACATGGGCGCGTGTCCGGCATCGTCATTCGGAACAGATAGACTGCCAGGACCTTTTCCAAAGATTACTTCTAGGTCCTTGACCATACCAAATACCTCCTCACCGGTACGGAGGACAGGCTTCCTCCAGGGTTCTGCCAGACGTTTGAAATGCTTGCCTTTCTTTCTTACTAGATGCAGATTCGGAAGAAATCGGCGATACCCTAGGTACACAACCTTCTTACATTTATCCAAATATACACTTTCAGTCTCATCTAAATAGTATGTGCATGCATTGTATCCCTTGTTTGTCTGCCCTGAAATGTTACTAAGAGCAGGCCAATCATTGATGGTTACGAAAAGAAATGCTCGTAGGTCAAATGGCTCCCCTTTGTGCTCATCCCACATACGTACACCTAGTTTGGCCCACAGCTGTAAAAGTTCTTGAACTAATGGCCTTAGGTACACATCAATGTCGTTGCCGGGTTGCCTCGGGCCTTGGATGAGCACTGGCATCATAATGAACTTCCTCTTCATACACAACCAAGGAGGAAGGTTATAGATACATAGAGTCACAGGCTAGGTGCTGTGACTGCAGCTCTGCTCACCAAAAGGACTCATGCCGTCTGTACTTAGACCAAACCTTAAGTTCCTTGCGTCACGTGCGAAGTCCGGGTACTATCGCTCTACTTTTCTCCACTGTGACGCATCAGCGGGGTGTCTCAACATCGCGTCTTTCTTACGATCTTCCATGTGCCATCGCAACAACTTGGCATGCTCTTTATTTTTGAAGAGACGTTTTAATCGTGGTATTATAGGAGCATACCACGTAACCTTGTCGGGAACCTTCTTCCTAGGGGCCTCGCCCTCAACATCGCCAGGATCGTCTCGTCTGATCTTATACCACAGTGCAGTGCATACCGGGCATGCATCCAAATTCTCGTACTTCTCACCGCGGTAGAGGATGCAGTCATTAATGCAGGCATGTATCTTCTGCACGTCTAATCCTAGAGGGAAGACAACCTTCTTTGCTTGGTATGTACTGTCGGGCAACTCATTATTTCTTGGAAGAAGATTCTTCATTTTTACCAACAACTTTGAAAATGCGCTGTCAGTCACACCATTCTCTGCCTTCCATTGCAGCAAATCCAGTGTGGTACCTAGCTTTTTGTGGCCATCTTCGCAAGTTGGATACAACAATGTTTTGTGATCCTTTAACATCTGCTCCAGCTTCTCCTTCTCCTTTTCAGTTTCACATTCTTCCTTTGCATCAGTAATGGCCCGACCAAGATCATCATCAGCGGGCCCATCTGCTGCCTCTTGATCTTCATTATCTACCCCCGTTGCAGTATCATCATATTCAGGATACATATTATGATAGTTGTTATCATCCTCTTCTTCTTCGTTGTCTTCCATCACAACCCCTTTTTCTCCGTGCTTGGTCCAACAATTATAGTTGGGCATGAAACCGAATCGAAGCACGTGGGCATGAATAGTTCTGGTATTTGAGTAGTATTTCTTGTTCTGACAGTGAACACACAGACAACACATAAAACCATTGTGACCATGGTTTGCATTAGCCACAACGATGAAATTTTGGAGGCCCGTAATGTACTCGGAAGTACGGCGGTCACCGTACATCCATTGCCGGTTCATCTGCATTAATATGTAGTATATATCAAAAATTAATAGGGAGATGACCATTTATATATATAGTACATCAATGACACATGAAAGGATAGTTGCTGACCTCGACCGAGAAGGAAAGAGCAACGATAAAACTTATTTTGAGCTCTCGGGCATTTCACCGAACACCTCTTGTGCATATGAAAAAACACAAACTAGCACTCTTCACACCCTATTGCTAGGCTCCAAAATGACATAGTGAAAAAATGGAAGAGTGGGGTGTGGGCTGTGGTGTCTTATATAGCCCCCCCTTTAACACCGGTTCAAGCCACGAACCGGTGTTAAAGGGGGGGCTGCACGGGTCACTGTTGCAGGGTCCTTTAACACAGGTTCGTGGCACGAACCGGTGTTAAAGGGGGGGCTCCTTTTTTGCCGCACGGGCCACGCTGGTACGGCCCCCCCTTTAACACCGGTTCGTAGAAGAACCGGTGTTAAAGCCCTTTTCCAGGATCAACGAAAAGCCTCGTTTCCACTAGTGTATGTTCCCTCCGAAACTCATCATCGAAACATACGTGCCTCCTACTATATTAATATAACAACCACACGATACAATAAACGTGAAAGCTAGGGAAATAAAACAACCATTTTCGAAAGAAAAGAAAAACAAATGTCAACAATGGTAGATCGATGAAACGAAGATGACCACCAACCACAACCTCAGACGATCCATTGCACTCCACCAAACTTGCCGCCCACCAACACGCGCCAACAAGATCTTTCAGTCACCATCGCCATCTCACCATGGCAAACGTTGTGAGGCCTGCAACACTGAGAATATTAACATAGAAAGAAGCAAGGGGCGGCAACACCGAAGTCACGCGGGAGGGACAGTCCTCTACCGACGTCGGCGGTAGCCGACCGAACAAAGCAGTAAGGACACACCAAGCTCAAACAGGTCTGTTTGTGCCCATATAGCGCCCGTAAAGCCCCCACCGGCACTGCAACAAGCCTACCATCTCGACACCGGCACCCCTAGTGCGAGCTACATCATTGTCTTACTATGTCGGGGACACCGCTACCGATCACCAAAAAATACACTATTATTAATACTTTACTATTCATTAGGGAAGCCATGTTTGAACACTTGATATTATTAAATCGACATGCATGCATAGAGCAAAGTTTTTTTCAAAATGTTTTATCGCTTATGCACTATTTTGAGTTCTTGAGGACAAGCAACAGGCTAAGCTTAGGGACCTTGATACATACAAAATGTATCTACTTTCCAAGTACTTTGCTCAATGTTTTCCTCTGGATTCTCATCGAACTTGAAGTGAAACTGCTGAATCTGACACTGCTTTTAGCAAACGTATTCTTTTTTGTTTCTTACCCAGGAAATTAATTTGAAGAAAAATAGCATCAAAGTTTTTCATCAAGACAAGGACATTGAGCATTGTAAACTCACGAGACGAGCCACGAGGGCCGAAAGAGGCCAGGTGGCATAGCCTAGGGTGGGGCCCATGCCACCTAGGCCCATTAATCCCTGGAGCATCGCATCGCCTCCTCCTTGCCCGTACTCCCTTATATACCTAAAAAATCTATCGTGCTAGGAGGACGGCCCCTTTCGCAAATAGAGCGCCACCACCATCATGATCTTCATTTTCGAGGTTAGACTAGTCCTTCTCTCCACTTCGGACAAGGATATTTCGACCATCATCACCAATGCAATCTCCACCAACCATGTACTCCACTAGTAGAAAACATGACAGTAGTCCCGGTTTGTAAGAGGCTTTAGTCCCGGATTGTATCAGGACTAAAGGTTAGGCCTTTAGTCCCGGTTCTGTTACAAACTGGGACTAGATTGTCTCCACGTGGCCCCGCTGCGCGCGCTGGGCTGGGGGATATTTAGTCCCGGTTCGTTGCACCAAACTGCTGCCGCAGCAGGAGGTGGGGTTTGAGGGTTTTCTTTTTTTGTGTTTGATTATTTTTCATTTTGTGTTTTGAAATACATATTATTCTATGCTACTACATGCTGTATACATTGATGTATATATAATATAATTTCACTCACGATAACATAAATACATATAAATATATACACAACCGAGACTAGAGCTCGTCTAATTAATTTACACCAAGATCATTACAACAGATACTGTCTTTTTGTGTCTATCTACGATTATACGAAGGTCTATCCACGTTGTACTCTCCTTTTGTGTTTATGATGTCCCTGAGCAAACATCCCGACAACTCCTCTTGAATTGCTAGTAGGTGTTCATGTGGTAGGAGCTTATCCCGCATCGCATCCAACTATATATAAAGAAGTAGATCATTATGAGTGGAACTCAACAAAAACTATGGTATAGAATAAATTGTGAATATATTGTTTACGTACTTGAAGAAAGTCTGTGCCCTGCTCCATACACCCACGAATGAACTCGCATACGTAATATCCACATAAATTAGTCCCATGTGGCTGCGTCGCACACTTTTTGATCGAGAATATAATTCAATCAGATAATAATAAAGCATGATAATTGTAAGAATGATAATTGTAATATCCACATAAATTAGTCCCCTAGATCTCTTACTACTTACCAGGACAGTACGAAAAGTGAGCTCCTCACGCCATTCACCCTAAACCTCCTTCGTGAACCTTTTCCAAACCCTGTCCGGCAAAAAAAATGAATGAGTTATTAATTAGTTTACATCTCATAGAATGAATGAAAGAGACAGATATAGTGATCGAAAAAAAATTAATTTTGGAGGCAATCAATTATGCTGCGGTAGTCTTCCATCAGCTTCTTTAACGAGTCCGAGGTTTCAACTTTTGCACGGTCAACGTCAATGTTTAGAAGAATCCAGTGGAAGCTGCGCACATTTATATATACTTAACGTCGAGTAAACAAAAATTGAATGTGTACAAGACAGTAAGACTCTTACCCATAGTTGTAAGGAAAGAGTATTTGTGTCTTGTAATGTTTCTCCATTAAAAACATTAGCAAGTTATCCTCCGTTTCCTCGAGGTTATTTATTAGCGTATGTCCATTAACTCTGTTTGGGTCAACGAACCTAATACTGTAGATTGACTTTCTTCTACATTCTTGAATCTTCATTCTGCATATATAATAGCATACAGAAGGAGCTATAGTGAGGATAACGACAGGAAATGAATTGACCGAGCTGAGTTAGTGACTTAATTACTTATAGACAATAGCAGCTGAGGAGGGACTTGTCGAGGGCGTCTAGGTTAAATAACTGAAATAGTTCACAAATTTCAATGGAGATCTCGTCTGGACAGAAGTACTCCTCTGCAACTTTACATAGGAGAAATTGTCTCCCTTCCTTTGTGATTTTCAAGTACCAGATATGCAACAGTCGCATATGTGTTGGCAGATCATCGAATACCTCATCGCCGAGCAGAGGCTCCCCGTAGACAAATTTTCGTGCTATTGGTCCATTGGCGACATTATCTCCGCCGGCTAGAAGTGCTTCGACCGGCACATTACACTCCTTGGCTAATTTAATAGCTAATTCCATATCTATTCCACCTTGTGTGGGCTGGGATAACACCTTGAGCGGGGCGATGGATTGTTTTGCCTGTTTTCCGAGATGAGCAACTTCTTTTGATTTTCTCCCACTTGCGATACTGCTTGATGACTTCTCTTTTAGTGTCTTCGTAAGACAGCGTGTATAGTCATCTTTCCTATTTAACACATGTTGGGGTGGTTGCTCAAGGAATGCCTTGAAGTGCTTCTTGACTTTTGGATCAACTAGCACCTGTGGCTCGGGTTGTTTTGGTGCAAAATGGGCCTTCACTTCGGCCCGGGAGATCACCGCGCTTTCCTCATCAGTCCGGTGATAAGCTAACTTGGGAGGAGACGGCGGTACTATTGGGAGGGGATCTTGTCGTTTTCGGCGTTGGGTCTCCCTCGACGTAACGGTGTTATTCTTCCGCTTTCTTCCCTTTGATTCAGTAGGCGGAGGCGCCGGAGATGGAGATGCAGTCACGCTGCGATCCCTCTCGGGAAGGGGTGGACTATTGTTTCTTGGTGGAGACGATGGACTTGGAGGTGATGGTGTCCTTGGAGGTGATGGATTACTTCTCAGAGGAGAAGATTGCCTTGGCGCCCAGCCTGGAAACACGATGTTTTGTTATTTCCAAAGAATGATCCCACCCTCCACTTCTCCAAGTGTTTTCTCCCCTTCGCCTGCAGGGATGTCAAGCTCAAGTGATCGACATGTCAGTTCAACTTCATCCACACCGACACGAGCATAGCCAGCTGGAATCTGACTTCCATGGTAGGTCGCTTCTGGTGGACAAGGTAAAGCAAAGCCGAGCGCCACCTTCATAGAAATTTTCTTCACTATGACATGTAGCTCACAAGATGTCCTTGCCTCGTCTTCATCCACGGGGTAGCGAACCATCGTTGCACCGGCCGTATCATCTATCACCAGTGCATTATTGTCCATCAACATTGGATTATTAGCTTGTACCTCCGTGGAAGCCACGCTGCTTCTCCGCTGAGATGGGCCCACCAGACTGTCTAACACAGGATCTTGCTGTCGGCCCAGTACTCTAAGTTCATTAATCTGCTCCTGCTGCAGCTTGAACATGACTTGAAATTCCTCATTCCTTTTTTCAACCGCCTCCAACCGCGCTGCCTCCTCCGCCTTCTTTCGGTTCGTTTTTCTGGATCGGCTTCTATAAGTGTCGATGTCAGCGAGAAACCCTGTCTTCCATGGAACATATGGGCCAAAGCCTCGTGTTCGTCCGACTTTTTCAGGATTCCCGAGGGCATATGTCAGCTCATCGTTCTCTCTGTCGGGAATGAACTTTCCATCTTTTCTCAGTTGTATCACTTTAACAAGTTCATCTTTGGGTTTAGTAATGGCCTTCTTTGTAACAATAATCTCCCCGGTTTCAGTGTCATACGATCCCCCATGCCCAAGGAGCCAATTTTTTGACCTCACGGGCCACTGATTTGTAGCTGGCGTGACCCCTTTTTTACGCATTTCTTCCTCGGTTTTTCCCACTTCGGAGCGGCCGTCTTGTAGCCACCTGTCCCCATAGTATGGTGATATTTCTTTTTGGCCGCATTTATCTTATTCTTTTCTGACTTGGCCGTAGCTGCTTCTGATTCCTTGTATTTCACAAATGGGGTCTAGTTATCTCGTTGCTTCTCCAGCGGGCCAGTGAATGGTGGAGTCAGCCCCTTCTTGGCATAGTTGTTGTACAATCTTTTCTTCCAGTCCTTGAACTGTCCGCCCATCTTCTTAAGGGCCTACTTTCTGACTTGCAACCTCAATGCCTCATTGAGTTCAGGAGTGCCCAATTCAAGCAGAGAGAAGTGTGCCATGAGTGAATTCCAAAGACCATCTTTGGTTCTGTCATCGACAAAAGTTACTCCAACTCGATCACTTTTCTTTCCTGGCTTATTCCACTTCTGAGTAATGATCGGGATGGCATCCCTGACTATCGCTCAGCATTGGTATACAAATACACCTGCGGCCTCTTTCGGCTCCAAAGGTTCGCCAAACTGAGACACTAGATCAATAGTGAAACGCATACCATCGGCCAACTTTTTGGTCGGGCCTTGTTTCCTTGTAGAAGATTCGCCCGATGCGGAGGTCTAAGAGAAGAAACAGTCGTTAGTACATATATATATATATGAATCAATTAATGCATCTACTAGCTCGTGATCAGCAGAGGCTTTATATACCTTGCCGGTCTTTGCTTTGGTGTCTCCACCGTCAGTTCCACCGTCGTCTCCACCAAAGAATTCGTCATAGTCGTCTCTTCCGTCAGCTTCATCCAAGTTGAGGTATTGGGAGACATCATCATCTCCATCATCGTCTACTCCATCGTAATGGTAACCTCCTGTACCCTCATCTATCATGTTGTACATGATGTGCTCTTCGTTGTCTCTACCTTCCATAACTTAACTAATACAGAAGAAAGATAAAACCATTTTGCTTAATGCGATAAAATAAAGGAAGATAAAGTAATCCAGCTTAAACAATGCGATAAAGAAAGATAAACTACCAATTACACTACAAGGAATCTAGGCTTCTATGACCCTCCATTTTCGTTACAGAATCGTCATAGTAGTCCGTTTATGACGATTTTGAGATCGTCGAAAGCTGGGCGTCGCAAATGAACTATAACGACGTTTTTTGTGAAATCGTCATAACCGTTTATGACGATATTGGATCGTCTTAAGAGTTATGACGATCTCGTATCGTCACGGACAATCTGGCCAGGCCAGCTCAGATCCTATGTGGTCGATCCTACGTGGCAAAATTTTGATGAAATGAAATCGTCTTAAATCAAAATCAGCCTAGTCCATTTTATGTAAATGGGCTAATCCCAATAATTCCAGCATTTTCTTTTCTGAGCCAAGCACATTTACAGGGCATTTCAATTTGTTTATTCACCTTGCTATAGTCAATTTCCTTTTGGGCCTTGACCTTTTTACAGTCCATTTCAAATATGGGCCATGGCCTTTTACATACCGCTTAATTCTGAGCATATACCATATTACAATTTTTATTTTTGATATTCCAACTCTTACTTGATCCACCCATGCAACCAAACAACGAGTCATCACACTTATTTTTATCACAACATATATGAACCAGAATTCGAATTACAATACAGAATTATAACACGGCTAATTACATCACAGCAAAATACAAGTTATACACAAGGAACATAGTACACATCCTACTAAATCATCCTCCTATCCATCCAAGGGACACAATATAGTTATACACAACCAGAGTACACAACCTTGTTCCATCCAAGCTTTGATGACATAATCTGTATCTTGTGTTTGGCGTCTCATTGAAGACCTCCTATCATCCTCCTATAAAATCATTATAAAAAGGAGTAAGAACACATTTGGAAAAAAACTAACTTCAATTTATATTCAGTATAAATTGGCAATTTACTATCTAGAATGAAGGAACAGATCAGTATACATAACTGACTTCAATTTATGCTAAGGAGGCAAATACTATCAAGAATTACGACAAATGCAATAGATAAAGTAGAATTGTCAATTAATTGTTCTACCAGAAAGAACAAAACATATAATTAAATATAGCTCCCATTTGGGTAGCACTAGTGGCTGATCTGCGCATACCTGGCTGTCATGTTCAGCTGGTCAGGCCGCGGCAAAGTTCCAGACTGCTCTGTCGCCCTCAGGCAGGCGCTGTGGATGGCCCTCATCCTGTCGACAGACTTGCATATGCCGCTCCAGGACCAGTCACACACGTATAATGTGTAGAGTACTCCAACCCTTTCCATCTTCCAAGATAAATCTGCAAAACGAATGAGCAAAGGTTCAGCACCAAAACTGCAGTAGTACAATACGACACGGTTCAACACACAAGATCAATCTATAGAAAATCATCAGAACATTATTCATGGTAAAGGTGCTAGTATATTCAAAACTGGAACTTCTTTAGCAACAAACTTATTAAGATGACAAGTACTACCTCACAACAATCCATAATTCCCAGGTATGAAAATCAACATCATAAACGATATACTACTGTATTTAAGTGCAATATTTCATAGTCCTTTGTTTATATGAAAGTGGTGGATCAGATCTATGTGCAACAGGGAAGAACTTGTATTCCACATATCCTAACCAAACAAAGATATAACTAGCTTGCATACAAAAAATGCTACCAAATGCATGTACGTTAACACAATTAAACAAAATATGATACCATGGCAATCATCACATCTTCTACTTATTGTCTATTAAGCAACATTGTGCCACAACTACACACGAATAAATAGATCTATTAAGCATGACAAGTACAGCATGGAAGCTGCAGCTTCTCCAACATGGCTTGTAGCATGACACTAGCCAGGATCTGGATGATCTCCATCTGAGTCGCTACCATGGATCCTGCCTGAGAAGAAGAGGTATACTATGAGCTACAGTAAGAATTGAAAGAATGCAGCCTAAAAAAATATGAAGTCACACAAATTCTAGGATCATAGAGTGTTTACTTACACGGTCAATTGACCAAGGTGTTAATTGATTATTGCAAGACTGGATAAATACTGTAATGAGCAGCAGCATTATTTTAGCTGGCTCTAAACCTCTAACTTAGTTCTCTATGCAGCATAGGCCCTAACGGATGCTTGGCTCGTCTCTTTTTGTAGATAGTTTTCTGATAAATATATGTAGTACCCTCACTTATAAACAATAAGGGGAATATTCTGCCCCTATTATAATTTTAGATGACATATTCTAGGCAAAAGGTTCAAAGAACAGTTACACATGAAAAGTATAGTTACACATGCAAGAACATCAGGTAGCACCGACAGTGATTTTTCACTGATCAAGCAGGCAATCAATTACAAAAGTAAACAAGGACCAAACTTCAAATCACAGTACCATCACTGGCCCATCAATCCAATCCAGTGAGAGATGGGAGAGAGTGATACCTATTTTGATTTAGAGGGGCTCGTGAGCGTGACCTTCTGGAAGGGATTGGCCCTAACGCACCCTGGGTCAGACGCGCTGGGAGCTCGGAGCTTGTCATAGAGGTTATGATAGGCCAATAGTTCACTCGGTTATCTCCTTCACCCATCCACCTTGCTAGCCCCTTGCTCCTGGTGGCCACTTTGCCGATAGAGACTCGAAGGCACGAGAGATGACTCATTTAGTTGTGGCGAAGAAACTGCAAAATTTGCAAAACAACGTTACTTCAATTAGCAATATAATAATAGCTAGTAACCTCTCACGACTAATAATTGTAGTAGCTAGCACACGACACACCTAAAGCATACATCAGCAGCAACAAGTAAAGCATGCTAACACAGATTAAGATTTATAGGGTAATGAAGCACACATCAGCAACAACACACATCTAAGTACAACAGTGCACACAAGTATCAGAAGCATCTCCGCTGATGAGTATTCTCAACCCAAGGAGCGGTCGCAGTACAGTAGCAATGAGCAATGAAAACACATGCCTTTAAACATAATACTTTTTTCTCGAAACAAAAATCATATGAATTGACTAAAAAGATCCTCTACACACATTAATTTACAGATCTTCTCTGACTATTCTCCTTGTATCCAACAATATTCCATGCCATGTCCCTCCACAAATATAGTGATATCTTATCTTACAGGTAAACTGATGTTCTTCAGTCCCGATGAATTTTCTGCTTATCCTAATAGCACTTTACCCGCTTCATCAAGACAATACTTAAATTATGTACATCATAGCAATTATTGTCTGCTGCCAATTCAGGAACCCACTTATAAAGGGTGCCATAGATTTTATCAACTAAGAGAGCAAATGATCCAACTCTAAGATCCACAGAAGAGGGACCAATTGACAAGTGAATCAATATGGAAAAACAACATACTACCGACTCTAAGATCCAATCAAATATTACTGCTATAAAAATATGTAAATAACACATGACAGTATGATTTAAATAGTGTGAGCATGATAGAACAAACAGAATAAATATCTCCATCAAGTGACATGTTTATGCTATCTAATACTGTACCCATTTGATGCTATCTACTTAGGCAAAACAAACATGCACATATCCTAGGGCTGGATCCCTGTGTAAGAATTCAAGAAGTATGACAGCACATTACCAAACCCAAGCCAGTCCAGCACTCCAGCATACTATGTTGGTCATTGCATAATCATCATAGTCCACCACTTACTAGCACATTGAAATACATGTGAAGCTGTAGTAGATCTCATCCAAGACATGAAGAAACTGTCCAGAAACAAAAGGTCCAGTTTATAACAGTTCGCACAACACAGAGAATAGCGCCTAGCCACACTAAAAAAGAGCATGAACAAAACTAGAAAACCATGTTAGATTTACAGAACACCTAGCTAAACAGACATCTGGTGGCATAAACTGCTGTAAAAAGTCGCACATTCTACCATCCCAGAACCATCTCACATTGACGCAAACACAGGTACAGGGTATGGAGACAGTACAACAGGGGCGTGTCCTCACCTCACACAGACGCAAAAAGGATAACTCAGGTACATGGTATGGAGACAGGAGAACAGGGACATGTCCATATTTCCTAATGGATTTAACAATCCTGAAGTTTTCTTACCTTGGCGATGAAGGCAATCTTAGGGGCAAGGAAGTAGGTGGCAAGGCGGACAGCATCGATGACGAGCGCAGATGTATGCTGCTAGTCCAATTACCTGAAAACCAAATAAAAACCAACAAAAACGAAACAAGTGTGATTAAAAGTATACTCAGCCAAGTACCATAAGATACTAAAACTGCAGAACTAATAACAGAAAATTAACACTAAACAAAAGTATACTGAATGCTCTCACAATTGGGGCTCTGACCAAACTATAGATAGATCAATATGTACTAAGATTGAAGCCAAATTGCCACTAAAGCTAACCATGTCCAGACCTGATATACTCAAATGCTCGCTATAAAGAAATGAGACTATAGGATCGGCTAGGAGCCAAACGAATCGTTGTATGAGCAGCACGTCATTGTGCACTCATTGCTATATTCAGATTAGCTAACAGATCATGATTTTACAGCAAGAGGACCAAACAGAACTACTGAACTATTTTGAACAGACGACTTAGGCAATAATCTGGTGACAACCAAGAATTGCATACATTACCTGGGCTTCGATGATGGCAGATGGGAGAGGACAGTCCGAGGATGGAGAAACCTGCACGAGGGAGAGCCGCTAGTGGAGAAGGATTGTACATGACGGCGTGCTTCGTGAGCACGGAGCGCTTCCCGCGGTGTTCCGGCGACCGACAAGGTGTCCTACTCTAGCGGGAAAGGAGAGTGAAGACAGATCAGGCCACTCGAGGCAGTGGGGAGGCCAGAGTAGCCTGAGCATCGTCGGGAACCGGAGAAGACAGATACGCCACTCGAGGCCGTGGGCGACAGGACTATCCTAGGCGGGAGAAGACAGATCCCGCAACTTGAGGTCGTGGCCGACGGAGGCCTTGACGCACACCTCCGCGGTCATGGAGACGGCGACGGAGTACCAGTGGTCCTGACTCGTGTCTTGCCACGGCGATGTTCCGGCGATGAGGGGAGAGTGACGAGACGAGGGCTCCGGCTATCTGGATGGGGTCGGTCGTATGGGAGAAATCCCTTGAGGGGATATGGTGGTCGAGGTTGAGGCTGAGGGGCCGGGATGGTACGGAGGCAAGGAGGGGCACCAGTGGTCTAGGGTTACCAGCGATGCGGTGCCGGGGAAGGAGGAGATGCTATCGGGGAGGAGGCGGCGCCCGCGGGTGGGTGTGAGGAGAGGAGGGAGGGGTCTGCGTGATGGGGGTAGGTGGGGTTGGATGCGGCCTGACCTAGATATTTTCGGGCCAAATATTCGTCTCCCGCGGCCCAAAATCGAGCATCGAGACCAGTTTCTGGCAACTTGCCGCCCGAAATTTTCGGTGGTTGGATGCAGTGGTTCAGATCGTGCGCTTCTGAGAAAAGGTCTTGTGTTCGATCCCTGAAACTTCCGTGTATTTTTTCGCTATTTATTTGCTCACTTTGTGTAGGCCTGAAAGCTTTGGTTCAAATAAGTCTAGCTCCCTGTTATAACACGAATAGATGAATGGTGTAGTGGTTGACCTCCATGGCAAACAGCGATGGGTTGCTGGTTTGAATCCCAGCACCTTCTTTTTTTCCATGTTAATTGGCAACGCTCTATGTTGACACGTGATGACATATAGGCCACGTCAAAAATTGACACATAAAAATGACACATAGGCCACGTGGATTTGTTACACAATCAAAAATTGACACATAAAAATGACACGTAGGTGTAAATGATGAGGTGGCCAACCAGTCACTTAAACCTATTCTATTTTATACAGTATGACGATATAATATGGTCATAATCCGCTATACATAAGGTTCTAGGGTGTATCAAGCATGTTATGACGATTTCGTCTATTGAAATTACGACGTTTTTAATCAAAAACGTCGTAATTTAATAAGGTTTTGGCCTTCCCAAATAGCTTACGACCATCTTGTGCGAAATCATCATAGATCTATGACGATTTCATTCCCCGTCACTATGAGAAGGTCACAAATCAACACATTTCTTGTAGTGTTAAACAACAATACATCTCGAATAATCCAGCTAGTTCAACAATAAAGTACCAATTAAATAACAATACAACCCTATTACACATCTAGCTAGCTCAGCGAAGACGTCGAGCCCCGGCTACTGAGCCGCGGGAGGTGTGCACCCAAAGTGCAGGAACCATCACCGGAGAATATCTCGGGTAAGGTGCCTGAAGAAGCTGCCAGGTATTGGCGTCCCGGACACCTAAAATAAGCATGTAGCGCCGGACGTGCTTGTCCTCCCCCCTAACACAATGCTGTACCACCTCGTCGGGGGCCGGCTCCCTCTGCATCGCACCTGGACCACTCGGCTGCCACCACAGAAGATCCGGGTCGACGACAACACCCGGATTCCTCACGAGACGACGTCCCCGGTGCCAGCCCGGCGGAGCCCAGCACCGTGGATGCCCGGAGAGACTGTCTAGTAGCGCTCCGGGGGTCACGCCGAGTGAACGAGGATGAGGAATCGGCATATTCCTAAACACTAAATTAAACCTATATACTTTAAACATGATGAAAATAAATAGTATCAACTAAAATAAACTATATTAAACACTAACTAAATTGACTAACTAAAATAAACTATATTAAACACTAACAAAAATCCTAAAATTCACTAACTAAGAAAAATTACACTAAAATTCACTAACTAAAATCCTAAAATTCACTAACTAAGAAAAATTACACTAAAATTCACTAACTAAATTCACTAACTAAAATCCTAAAATTCACTAACTAAGAAAAATCCTAAATTCACTAACTAAAATCCTAAAATACACTAAAATTACACTAACTAATTAACACTAAATAATTTAACAACAAAATAACAAAATTAACACTAAAATTAACTAACTCACCGCAGGGAGGGGCGGCGCCGGCTCCGGTGGTGGTGGACGGCACGGGGAGGGGCAGCATGGGGAGGGGTGACGTGGGGAGGGACGGCGGCGTGCGGGCTCAGGCAGCGCGGGGTGGGCGGTGCGGGGAAGGCTCGGACGGCGCGGCGCGGGGACGGACGGCGCGGCGGCGCGACGACGGATGCGAGGAGGAAGACGTGACGGCGCGACGGTGGCGGGGGCTCTGTGTGCTCCGGTTCGGTGCACGAACCGGGGCGCACGAGGTGGATATTTGTACCCACCCCCCTTTAGCCCCGGTTGGTAGCACAAACCGGGACTAAAGGGGTACCTTTAGCCCCGGTTGGTAGCACAAACCGGGGCTAAAGGGTTTTCGGTGCGCCGCGTTTCGCGCGCAGCCCTACACCCCTTTATCCCCGGTTTGTACTACAAACCGGGACTAAATGTCCTTTTTAAAAGCTTTTTCAAAACCTTTTTTAAAATTAATTAGTATATGCCTGTTTAAAACCTTTTTTTAAAAAAAACCTTTTTCAAAACCTTTTTTAAAAACCTTTTTTAAAACCTTTTTCAAAACCTTTTTTGAATTTTTTATGCCCGTTTTGAATTTTTTGCCGTTTCGAACTTAGGTCAAAACGGCGTGCGTGAAGATAGGGGATGAGAATATATAGGACATGCATTGGATATCTGAAAAACGACATATTGTGAGTCTAAAAATGATTTTTTTTAAAAATCACGGATGTTAGATCATTTACCTGTAGTTCAAACCGGACCCACTTTCTACCGATTCGGCAGACATTTGTCTTTTTCACCCGGGAAGGACAGAAAGGTTTGAGATCCCCCGGTTGGGATATAGTTCACGTAAGGTGGTCTACTATTTTAGAAAAATGGGATGGTAGCATTCTGTAACTGCATTTTTGTGGCTGCTTCACAAAACGACCCGTCTTTTTGCGCTCGGAAAATGGAAAATGGCTTTTCCGAGCGACGAAAAGTAAAACTTCCTCCTAAAACATTGTTCTCCATCCCAATATACACATGCATGCACAATATGGGAACCGTATCTGTAAGGTTCCCAACCTTTAATAAGGTATCCCGGTGTTTACAATGCTAGTCGCTGGATCAATAGCTAGCATCCATAGTTAAGATGCAATATCAAGAAACAAAGGTCATAATACAACTTTATAACCAGGAATAACATAATTTATTACATCTTACATAGATCATTTGGCTATTACATTACATTGCAGCAGAATATCTATAAGCATGGGGTCCTTCATCTTCAAAGTGCCACAAGCAGACATGTTGTATGTAGACTTGTAATCCTAATCATTAAACTTCACTAATATCAAACAAACCTGCAACATAACAAGTTATAGCCACAAGGGTCAATACATTTGAATTGTATTGGCAAGCGATACTATGGTAGTATAGTGGAGTCTATCATCTATATGCATTTGGATAAGTTGAGATTTAGGCTTGCATTGCTCAAAATAGATTTTCCTTATCATTTGAAAATTACTAAGTTTTTGCTTGTCAAAAATCACCCAAGGAACCACCAATAGAAATTGGTGAACCTTAAACCCTTGTTCATCCATAAGTTTTTAACTTAGAAATTTGGATGATGAGATTCTTGATAGCTTCCATGTCTTGATGCTCAAATTGTCCTTTGCCAGGGACATGGCTAAGTACTTAGATTTTACACTCTGCAGAGGTGGTGCACTTTCCCCACAAGACTTGGTTTCACCAAGACAAGATCTTTCAGAAGCCTTCCCTTAGACCAGAATGGACGTGCTCCAACCTATCAAACCCCTACCACCAACTGTCCATTTGGCTAAGTTATTGGAACCTATATGATCCAGGCAGAGCCCATAATGCCAAGTGGCTGCACTTTAAGCTTCTCAACATTTGACATCTCAAATCTCTTTGTTCCTGGGTGGCCATCCACAAGTGAGACACCAAGTTTTCCCCAACATACTGGACTTGGTGACGCCCAAGTTTTCCCCAGCATACTGGACTTGCATGACCACTCAACACAAACCATTCCTTCCTTTCCACCCAGGTGATTCATTCACTTAGTTGTTTTATTAAACAAAACACAAGTCCTCAGACTTATAAATTTTTCCATAGTATGAATATATATTCCACCCTTGTTTTCTATTAGCTAAGCTAAGCATGATAGTAGTAGGAATCTTAACTTAGGAAAATTTCTACTAAGGTTTCATCTACTAGGATTTCCCATAGCACAGTTTATACTTTGCAAAATTCCATGCAAGTCCTACTTAGAAATATCACTAATGCATAGTGAAAATAATGGGACAAAGGTATGAAGCATCACTTGCCTTTTTGGTAGAGAGTATAAGTTCACTCCTTGATCTTTATAATGTTCACTCACTTCAAATCACTACAATTCAATCAAGCAAACAATATTTCAATCTACCATTCAAGCAATTCATCACATAAAATAATAGAAACAAAACAATGCATGCAAGCATGCCAAACTTTGTTTTATTTACAAAAGTGGTTTATAATAGGTTATAAACATTATAAAACACTTATTGGTCATTTTATAAAGTGGCAAAATCAGTTGTATAAGATTTTACTTCATAAACCATTTTTAGATCAAGTCATTATTTTATGTGGTGAAGAAATGCTTTTAATAAGGCAAAATTCTATAGGTGTCACAAAATATGTTTTCAAACCATATAACCTTGTTTTTAGGGTCAGAGAGTTTATTTCCAAAACATTTCTCAAAGGTTTTCTTCCAAAACCATTTTTGAATAATTAAACCATATTTTTATTTGACTAGAAATGGTTTAAATCAAAGATTCATTCTTTTTCTTCACCAAATACATTTTTGAAACCACAATTTGTTTCCTATGGTCAGTAGGTTCAAAACACACCATTTGACAAAGATTTTATCCTCAAAATCATTTTGGAATAAATTTTATAACCTAAACATGCACACATAAGTTTCTGTAAAAACAAACAATTTAACAGAAGCTATTTTCTAAACAAAGTGCATGGTTGGCTAGGGCTTGTCTTGCTGAATCCATTGATATAAAGTTTGTAAAATTTGGACGTGTAGAATCACAAATAGATCAAATCCTGTTTTTAAATCTGACTCTGTGACACGCGGCGCATTTCTATTCGTCGGTACCGCTTCGGCCGGATCAGCAACGTGAGGTGTTGGATCTAAACAGATCGTGCGTCCTAGGTTGCTACTTACCTCTTCTTCTAGTTTCTATCATGTCCTTTGGATCTGCATCTAACGGCTATCAACGACTTGCCACTAACTGGCGGTGCTCAGCGGCAGCGCACGGTGGTGACGCTCTGCTAGCGGTGGAGCTGGCGATGCAGGAAGCGAGAAGGGAAGAGAGATGGATCACAGTGATCGCAGTGACGTGGGGATGCTCAACCTGGTCGCGGTTGACGAAGGGGCGCACAGGGTTGTTGATAATCGCTCGTCGGAGTTGCGTCTGACGACGGCCACGCTCTGTCGTCGTCGAGGGCGGCCCTACGGGTCACGAGGGAGCAAACGAAGAGCACGGTTAGATGTGCAAGGACGAGGCGAAGACGCGTGCGTGAAAGAGAAAGAGAGGGGCAGTCAGGTTCTTACCAGAGGAGTCACCGGAGAAGGAAGCAGACGGTGGCGGCACTTGGTGTCGTCGTTGTCGAGGCTCTAGGGCGCGCGCGAGCGAGCTAATGCCTCTGGGAGGTTTGCCAGGAGATGGGGATCACGTTTGTGTGCTCGAGGAGGCAAGGGGCGGAGGAGACTGGCCGGAATTTGCTTGCGAGCTCGTCGGAGACAGCGGCAGTACAGAGAGAAATTGGGCGGCCTGGGGGCGCGCTTGTGTGAGGCGACGGAGGGGAAATGTAGGGGAAACGCAGGCGAGTAATAGGGCATGGTCGGGGGGTCGTTTAATGGTGCGGTTAACGTGAATTAAGCCCGTCTTTAATCGCCTGCCACGGCCGGCGAGGTGAGGGGCGTGGTCACCGCGGGGAGGAAGAAGGTGACGTGTCTGTGGGGTCGTCTCGTCAGCGAGGAGAGGCAGGGGAGGTGGGGTCCGCGCATCAGTGAGGGCATGGGTTAAGTCTGCGGTGGGAAAACGTTTCGCTCGGTGAGAGAGAGGTGGGCTGCAGATGGGCTTTAGTGGGCTAGCTGGGTTGGGTCGACCAGATTCATTTTTTTTTATCTGTTTTGTTTTTCTTTTTCTATTCCTGGTTTTCTGTTTTGATTTTGAATAAGCAATTCAAACATTCATTTGAATTCAATCCTCAACCAAAATTTGTGTAGGTTTAAATATTGATTAATAAAACATTCTGAACTCATTTTTAGAATAATTTATTTATTCTTTTTAAGGTCTTTTAATTATTCAAAATAGGCTCCAGTTTTGATTAGATATGATTTATTAATATTTTTAAATCCCCATTTAAATTTTCAAACCTTCCAAATCTTTTCAGTAGGTTTTTATTTGTTTAATTGGGTTCAAATAGTTCATCTTGAATTATTTGGGAAGTATTTAATATGATTCATTAATCATTTAGGATTGGGTATTTTGTTTTAGTTCAAATGGGATTTAAATATAGTTTTATTTCCCTAAATATTATTTGGAAGATTTCTTTAATATTATTTAAGTTGGATGAAACAACTTTTATTTCAATTGGGTAAATACCATTTTCTCATGCATTGTATAATTATTCTTATTAAAGATTTGTCTTTATTATAATAGGGACAGAATGGTTAATGCCATTTTATTTTATTTGGAAATTCTTTATCCTTTTATTTTATTTGGATTTGTATTATATTCATTCCATTTGTTTATGGATTAGGCCAAGATTTATTTTGGTCTTTAAATATTCTTTATTTAATATTTCTTTCATCAACTTATAAAATCCATATCTTTTTATTTAGAGATCCAAACTTGGTGATTCCAATTTGTAAAATCTTGTTTAATATTTGTTATCCTTTTAAATATATTTAGGATTATTTGTTCACCATTTGGTATGGATTTTAGATAAGTGCTTTATTAGCTTTGGGAATCCAATTCCTTATCTTATTAAAATCATAAGTTTTTATTTATGATTCCAAATTAAGTGAAACCAATTTCTATGGTTTTATAATATTTATATTTGTCCTTCTTGATCATTTGTAAATGTTTGTTGACAAAATTTTATATGGATCAAATCCATAGGCTTGGAGATACTTGGAAATGATTTTATTTGATTAGGGTTTCAGGGTTTGGATTTATTTTCCAAGTGTTTAATTTCCAGATGCATTTAAGAAGAATGCATTTCTCTTGATTTAGATTTTGTTGAATTCAACTTTAATTAAAGTTTTGTTCAAGATGGGATTTTAAGTTTTCATTTAGAATCAAAATTTTCTTTTCACCCTGATTTTCAGCAATAATTTATTTTATTTATTTTATTTTTCACATTACAAGATTTGGAAAATCTTGGGATGTGACAGTATCACAAACTATGCCACGATTCAACACATAACATCCGTCTCTTGGACCAAAAGCCATGAAACCTCGAACATGATAGGTCATTTTGTGAAGGTTTTTTGGAGACAAAATCAGTATACCAAGTTTGATATTTTTTCTTGCAACTATGTCACATCATATGACACCACGCGAAGGATTTACATTGTTCGGACCTTTTTTGAATTTTTTATGCCCGTTTTGAGTTTTTTGCTGTTTTGGACTTAGGTCAAAACGGCGTGCGTGAAGATAGGGGATGAGAATGTTAGAACTTGCATTGGATCTCTGAAAAAACGACATATTGTGAGTCTAAAAATGATTTTTTTCAAAAAATCCCGGACGTTAGATCATGTACCTTTAGTTCAAACCGGACCCACTTCCTACCGATTCGGCAGACATTTGTCTTTTTCACCCGGGAAGGACAGAAAGGTTTGAGATCCCCCGGTTGGGATATAGTTGACGTAAGGTGGTCTACTATTTTAGAAAAATGGGATGGTAGCATTCTGTAACTGCATTTTGGTGGCTGCTTCACAAAATGACCCGTCTTTTTGCACTCGGAAAATGGAAAATGGCTTTTCCGAGCGACGAAAAGGAAAACTTCCTCCTTCAACATTGTTCTCCATCCCAATATACACATGCATGCACAATATGGGCACCGTATCACAAACTATGCCGCGATTCAACACATAAACATGCCCGTTTTCCCGCCATGTTTTCCCGCCCTTTCCCTCTGAACGGTGCTTTTAGTCCCGGTTGTAGCCACTAACCGGGACTAAAGATATTTCCCGCCATATCCCACCGCTTCTCACCATGTTTTCCAGCCCTTTCCCTCTGAACGGTGCTTTTAGTCCCGGTTGTAGCCACTAACCGGGACTAAAGATATTTCCCGCCATATCCCACCGCTTCCCGCCATGTTTTCCCACCCTTTCCCTATGAACGGTGCTTTTAGTCCCGGTTGTAGCCACTAACCGGGACTAAAGATATTACCCGCCATATCCCACCATTTCCTGCCATGTTTTCCAGCACTTTCCATCTATATATAGGCCGACCACGCCATGGCTATCCATACATCCACACCTTCCTCTCTCACAACTATGGACAGTGCCTACTGGGCCATTCTGACCCTCGAGGAGACCCAGGCATTGTGGGCCTCCAACTACCCTTGCCTGCCGGCTGGATGCTGAGCGCTGGAGGGTTTTCTGTCCCTCCTATGCCTCAAGGCTCCGCCCGATAGGCGTCCATCACGAAACACTTCTACCAAGAGCTCACGCCGGAGCAGTGGATGGATCCCTAGTGGGATCCCGACAACTATCACACCTGGAATGCCTTCTTCGCTAACCGACGGGAAAGGGAGCTTGCCAGGTACGAGGGTGATGGCCCGCCCCCGGTGAACCACAATGAAGCCGGTCGGTGTCTGTGGTGGGCGAGTCGTACTATCATCGGTGTGATGCGCTACATCACCGGGGGAGACCATCCTCGCCTGCAGTGCCCACAAGTCTACCCGCCATAGAGCCACAAGAAGGCCCCTCCCCTGCCCGGGGTAGCGGCATCGTCTTCCAGGACACTCCTCCCCCGCCCGCCATGAATCCGAGGCCGGAGTGGCAGGTGACCCCGGTATATGCTATGGCTGGGCGGAGGATCTCTGGACTGGCAGGTGACGATGACGATGATGATGACGATGACGAAGAAGACCCTGAAGCTGTGTACTATAGGACTAGGCATGATTATGACTAAAGGGGGTGGCTTTAGTCCTCAGTGTTAGCTAGTCCCGGTTTGTCCCGGTTTTTAATATTAATAAATGTCTAAGTGTTACCTAGTCTACAGTTTTGGTACCTGCCTACAACAATCTCAGAAATTCCTTTATTAACCATGGAGCATCTTCCTTTAATAAATGAAAAATAGGATTAATTCACAAAAGGTTTAATACATTACATCACCAACATCCACATCTAGTGTTTTGGTTCTCTTCTTGTCCGTAACCATGGAGCATCTTCCTTATTTAGCGATATGCTTGGGTCAGTTTTCACTTTGAATGGCGGAATTTCATGAAATTTGTCATAATATTCTGACATGTCTGTCCTGTCCTCAACTCCCACCATGTTTCTTTTTGCTGAAAGAACTATGTGGCGCTTTGGCTCATCGTATGATATTATATTCTTTTGCTTATCTTTCCTTTTTCTCGGTCTAGTAGACATGTCCTTCACATAGAAAACTTGAGCCACATCATTGGCAAGGACGAATGGTTCGTCTCCGTACGCAAGATTATTGAGATCCACTGTTGTCATTCCGTACAGCTGGTCTACCATTACCCCACCTCCTGTCATCTTGACCCATTTGCATCGAAACAATGGGACCTTGAAATTAGGACCATAGTCAAGTTCCCATATGTCCTCTATGTAACCATAATATGCGTCCTTTTTCCCATTCTCGTCCATTGCATCAAATTAGACACCACTGTTTTGATTGGTGCTCTTTTTATCTTGGGCGTGCGTGTAAAATATATTCCCATTGATCTCGTACCCTTGGAAAGTCAATATAGTTGAAGATGGAGACCTGGCCAACAAGTACAACTGATCTCCAACAGTGGTGTCATTCATGAGATGTGTCTGCAACCAACCGCCAAAAGTCTTCATGTGTTCATCTCTAATCAACCTGTCAGACTGCCCCGGGTAGTTCGAGCGTACAATATTCTTATGTACCTCGATATATGGATCCACCAAGGTGGAACTTTGCAGAATTGTATAGTGTGCTTTAGTGAAAGAATGTCCATCCATACATATCTTTGCTTTCTTTCCTAGCGTGCCTTTTCCACTAAGTCTCCCTTCATGCCGTGATTCAGGTACACCGATCGGCTTAAGGTCAAGAATAAAGTCAACACAAAACTCAATGACCTCCTATGTTCTATATCCCTTGGAGATGCTTCCTTCTGGCCTCGCACGGTTATGGACATATTTCTTTAAGACTCCCATGAATCTCTCAAAGGGGAACATATTGTGTAGAAATACAGGACCGAGAATGGTAATCTCTTCGACTAGGTGAACTAGAAGGTGCGTCATTATGTTGAAGAAGGATGGTGGGAACACCAACTCAAAACTGACAAGACACTAGATCACATCTTTCTGTAACCCTGGTAGACTTTCTGGATTGATTACCTTCTGAGAAATTGCATTCAGGAACGAACATAGCTTCACAATGGGTACTATAACATTTTCCGGCAGAAGCCCCCTCAAAGCAACCGGAAGCAACTGCGTCATAAGCACATGGCAGTCATGAGACTTTAGGTTCTGGAATTTTTCTCTGCCATATTTATTATTCCCTTTATATTAGACGAGAAGCCAGAAGGAACCTTGATACTACTCAGGCATTCAAAAAAGATTTCCTTCTCTTCCTTATTAAGAGCGTAGCTGGCAGTACCTTGAAACAACTCTGGATGCCTGCCTTCTCGGTCTTTCATACGTTGTTGGTCCTGTCGTGCTTCTGGTGTATCTTTATTCTTTCCATACGCGCCCAAGAAGCCTAGCAGTATCACACAAACATTCTTCGTTAGGTGCATCACGTCGATTGCAGAGCGGACCTCTAAGACTTTCCAATAGGGTAGCTCCCAAAATATAGATTTCTTCTTCCACATGGGTGCGTGTCCGCCAGCGTCCTTCGGAACGGACTGTCCGCCAGGACCCTTTCCAAAGATTACTTTTAAATCCTTCACCATATCAAATACAGCATCACCAGTACGACGGACAGGCTTACTCCGGTGATCTGCTTCACCATTGAATGCGTGGGCGGAAGAAAACGACGATTGCCTAGGTACACATTCTTCTTGCACTTATCGAAATAAATACTTTCAGTGTCATCTAAACAGTGTGTGCATGCATTGTATCCCTTGTTTGTCTGTCCTGAAATGTTACTAAGAGTAGGCCAATCATTGATGGTTATGAACAACAATGCTCGTAGGTTAAATTCCTCACGTTTGTGCTCATCCCACACACGTACACCTTGTCTGTGCCACAGCTGTAAAAGTTCTTCAACTAATGGCCTTAGGTATACATCAATGTCGTTGCCGAGTTGCTTCGGGCCTTGGATGAGCACTGGCATCATAATGAACTTCCGCTTCATGCACAACCAAGGAGGAAGGTTATACATACACAAAGTCACATGCCATGTGCTATGACTGCATCTCTGCTCCCCAAAGGTATTCATGCCATCCGTACTTAGACCAAACCATAAGTTTCTCGCGTCCCTGCAAAGTCCGGGTACTTTCTCTCAATTTTTCTCCACTGCGACCCATCAGCGGGGTGTCTCAACATCTCGTCTTTCTTACGGTCTTCTTTGTGCCATCGCAACAATTTGTCATGCTCTTCGTTTCTGAACAAACGTTTCAGCCGTGGTATTATAGGAGCATACCACATCACCTTGGCGGGAACCCTCTTCCTCGTGCGGTCCCCCTCAACATCACCAGGGTCATCTCGTCGGATCTTATACCGCAATGCAGTGCATACCGGGCATGCATCCAAATTCTCGTACTGCTCACCGTGATAGAGGATGCAGTCATTAATGCATGCATGTATCTTCTGTACCTCTAATCCTAGAGGGCATACAACCTTCTTTGCTTCGTAAGTACTGGCGGGCAGTTCGTTATCCTTTGGAAGCAGCTTCTTCATTATCTTCAACAACTTTTCAAATCCCTTGTCAGGAACACCGACCTCTGCCTTCCATTGCAGCAATTCCAGTGTGCTGCCTAGCTTTTTGTGGCCATCTTCGCAATTCGGGTACAACAATTTGTTGTGGTCATCTAACATCTGCTCAAATTTCAAACTCTCCCTTTCGCTATCACATTCTCCCTTTGCATCAGCAATGGCCCGATAAATATCATCATCTGGCTCATATGATGCACGTTCTTCTACTTCTTCTTCATCATTATCTTCCATTATAGTACCACCGTATTCAGGGGACATAGGATAGCTGTCATCATTCTCTTCATCTTTGTTGTCTTCCATCATAACCCCTCTTTCTCCGTGCTTGGTCCAACAATTATAGCCAGACATGAAACCAAACCGAAACAAATGGCCACTAAGGACTCTTGAGGAAGAGTATTCCTTCTGATTCCGACACTCACCACATGGACAACACATAAAACCATTCCGCTTGTTTGCCTCTGCCACAACGAGAAAAGAACGCACGCCTTTAATGAACTCGTCAGAGATTTGTTCAGCGTACATCCATTGCCGTCTCATCTGCATTTTATAAGTTCATCAAACAAAATCACGATGCTAAGCATAGTACTAGTCTAAAAAAAAGAACACATCGTATACATCAAAGAAGCACTGATTTAAAAACTTTCTACTACATCTATAGTCCTGGTTGGACACACCAACTAGGACTAAAGGGGTTGCGGCAGGCTGGGGCCGACATGAGCCCGTTTAGTCCCGAATGGTGTCTCCAATCGGGACTAAAAGTGGGTGACGACACTGTATGTCGTGAGTGGACACTATGCCAGTGAGTGGTGACACTGTTTCAGTGGGTGGCGACACTATGATAGGGGTGAGTGTCGACATTATGTCATGAGTGTCGACACTATGTTGTGCTGCTTAATCTATAAATAGGCTTCATTGTGAACTATCAACTTCAAGGAAGATCGTGTGCGAGACCAGGTACACCACTACGGCGGAGCTTCTCGAAGATGTCTTAGGACCTCGTCCTCAGACATCTTCGAGGAGCTCGCCGTAGAGGCACTCCCTAATATGTGAAATTAGTTAGCTCCACCAGCATATTAATTTAGCTAGAAAAGATATGAACTGAAAGATGGTGTGCAAGAGCAGGGACACCACTATGGAATAGCTTCTCGAAGATGTCTTAGGATGCCTCGTCCTCAGACATCTTCGAGGAGCTCGCCATAGAGGCACTCCCTAATTTAATTTGGTAGCTCCTTGGCGTGTTCATCTTTTTGTTCTTAATTTCTTGCTTAACTGGCCGATGATTAACTAAAATGCTAGGGCGCCACTATATATATGTGTGCCTTCATAGTTTTGGTACTTATTTTGTTTCAATGGATTTTGTGATGACAGGTAGAAGAAAGAAGAATATTTTGTTGCTCGACGGTGACATGATGCACTGTGAACTGACCGGATTTCAAGACAACGTGTCAAACCAAGATATGTATATAGGATGAACTCATGTATCTATGTGCTTCGATGAATCAAATGAATTTCGAGAACTATATGTGCCAAATTAACCATATATAGAGAGATAGAACCCACACAAAATCTATCCATTTCTAGAGCATAAAATGAGCTAAAACAAGCAATGAGAGCTGAAATGATGAAGTTACTAACCTCTTAGGACCCTTGATAGATGTGGAGCCAAAAAAATCTTCACAAATCTTGAGAAAAATGGGGAAGAACTCGAGCTTGAGGGGAGAAATTTGAGAGGGATGATTGTGTGAGCTTCAAATGGCTTGGGCTGTGAAGGGGAAGAAGATATAGTCGGGGACTTTAGTCCTGGTTTGAGAAACAAATCGGGGCTAAAGGTCCACGCATCTGCTCTTTTCCAGCGCCAGACCCTTTAGCCCCGGTTTGTTAAACGAACCGGTGCTAAAGTTCCCATACGAACTGGGGCTAATGTCTTCTGGTCACTGCGGCCGTTTCTAGCCGTTGGGACCAGGGCATTAGTCACGGTTTGTACCAGAACCGGGACTAATGCAATGGACCAAAGGTCCGTTTTATACTAGTACTCCCTCACCATCACCATGAGTGAGTAGTTCCCTATAGGAATGTGGGGTGGATGGGGATTGAATGAGATTGATCATGTAATAACGCATATATCTCCTTTCGTACTCTACCAAACTTGCCGCCCACCAACACGCGCCAACATGATCTTTCAGTCACCATCGCCGCCTCATCATGGCCAATGTTGCGAGGCCTACAAGACTAAAAAGCTTAACATGGAAGGAAGCAAGCGGTGGCAACATTGAAGTCAAGCGAGAGGGACCATACTCTACCGCCATCAGCGATAGCCCAAACAGGTTCACTTGTGCCCATATAGCGCCCGTAAAGCCCCCGCCGCCACTGCAACAAGCCTTCCCTCGGCACCAACACCCCTAGTGCGAGCTACATCACTATCTTAGTCTGCCAGGGACGCCGCTACAGATCACAAAAAATACATTGTTATTAATACTTTGCTATTCAAAAGGGAAGACATGTTATGAACACATGATATTATTAAACTCACGAGACGAGACACGATGTACAAAAGAGGCTAGGTGGCATGGCCTTGGGTGTGGCTCGTGCCACCTAGGCACATTAAGACCTCAAGCGTCGCCTTGCCTCCTCCTTGCACGTACTCCCTTATATACCTAAAAAATCTAACCTTCCAGGAGGATGGCCCCTTTCGCAAAACAGAGCGCCGCCACCATCACAGTTTTCATTTTCAGGGTTAGATTGATCCTTCTCTCCACGTCGGAGAGGGATATTTTGACGTCTTCTTCACCACCATCATCACCAATGTCATCTCCATCAACCATGTGCTCACTCACCATAACCATGAGTGAGTAGTTCCCTGTATGCATGTGAGGTGGCTGGGGATTGGATGAGATTGATCATGTAATAATGCATATATGATGAGATTTAAGGTGCTTGCACTACAACAATACCCTCGCCCCTGGCACTTTTTTGGGGCGGCACAAGCAAAAAGTACCTGCGAAAGTTGGTTAGCCGGTGGATGACCATTTTCGGCGGCAAACGATGCACGCACATAAATGAATGCACCGCGGATTTGACTGGACGTTTACATTTGGTCCCACAACGGAGACTAGTAAAACACGCGACACTAATGTGGCCAGCATGTAACACTGACTTATGTGCCCCACAACCATCTAGGCTCGCGTATACTTGGCCCCATCTACCCCTCCCTCCCCCCGCTTCCTCCAAACTCACTGTCTCTATTCTACTCCCGGTACTCTTCCCAAATCCCTCTTGGAGAATCTTCATCGGTTGGTGGAGGTAGAGGAGGAGACGCTCGAGGCGGTGGAGTGCGGTAACAACTCAAAGATGGCGTAGAAATAGCAAGGCATCATTCCTCTCTACGGCGGTGGTTCCCCCGATGTAAATTCTTCTCTCTTTGACTTGGATTTTCTTGTGCTTGTTTTTTCAATCGATTCCTATTTATCTAATTAGGGCTTTCTTGTTCTTTGGTTGTTTTGATCAATCAATTTTATCTCATCGATCGATTGGGGTTATCTCTTATCTTGGTTGTTTCGATCAATCTTTATCTAATCGATTGGTTTTTTCTCTTATCTCATTTGGGGATTTTTTTTCCACTAGGGAAACTACCACGGTGGATCAAATGCACTAATGTACAAGATTGCAGCGGATACTGTTTGGGGTATGACCCTAGGTAGGGTCAAGCTAATGTAAAGGGGCAAGTCCCACCGAGATATTTGCCGGGTCAAAGGATGACCCGGCTGAGTAATACGAATGCCAGCCGAATAAGGACCAGATTAATCCGAGTAAGGCTAATAAGGCTTAACTCGGCCGACATATTACATATGTCGGCACAATATCTACTATGTTTTGTACTTGCAGGTGTGCGCTTGGTCGATTCATACAGGGCGAGGCTGAGTCACAGTGAAGCTTGCTCGAGAAGGAGAGAACGAGCTCAGAAGTCAACACTGCACTCTGTGTCTCCTCCAGGAATCTGCACAGTGCCAAGCACTACAGACAATGGTCAGAGGGATAGAAGAGAAGAAGATGGGTCACTGAGGTGACTGTCCCACAACCCAACGCTCACATATCGTGGGCGTTGGGTTATTGTCGTCGATAGCAGAGAGACAGGTAAAGATTCCCACCGAATTACTATTTTGGGATGAGCATATTCGAGGAATATTCCATCCACGTGAGCCCTAATGTAACCTGGCCACCTCTTTATAAGGTAATCTAGGACCTCCAGAGACGGGGATCGATTCATTTTACACTTAGAGGGTAGTTGAGTGCTTCTTCCTCCTCTCCCTCAGATATAGCTCAAGGAGCAAGTGTAACCATTGTTGATATAAGGAAGGATCGTGAGTGACTTGTTCATGTGTAGAAACCACTACATCATCCCTCCCTAGATCCCTCTAGCACACATTGGCCCCATCTTTAGCCTACCCATGGCATATGCCATATCACCACCACGACAGTTGGCGCCTACCATGGGGCCAGCAGCGGTGCTAGCCGGAGTCAGGATTCGGACGGGAAACTTCATCGTCACCGGCGAGTGCATCATCTCCGGGCTCGTTCAGCACTTCGACATGTGCGACTGCGTCAGCTACAACGCGCACCACTTCGCCAGGCGCTCTCCTCCGTGCAACGGAGTCTTCATCAACCTAGGCGCGCATAAGGTGTACGTCGGCGTCGATGTTTCCTGCGTCTACCCGCAGCAAGTCATCCTCGCGAGAGAGCCTCCCCTCAACGTTGATAGCGGTCCGCGTATCACTCGCCCCACAGGCAGCGTCAAGGTGATGATGACCGTGCCCGCACCAGCAGCAGGCACAGGAGCCGGGACAAGCAAGAACCCGGCAGCAACAGGTCTGGCAGCACCAAACCCGGCAGCAGCAGATCCGACGGTCGCGGATCCAGCAGAGGTTCGCAATGTCACACCTAAGGCAACTCGAATCAGAGGGCCACCCTTAGAAAGTCCAGAGAACATCTTGCAGGAAGAAATAGATAACTTAACCACTCATGTAGCTCCTATTGTAAACCCGTCTCAGGCATAGGCCGAGTTAGAGGAAACTCGGTTGAAAATGTTAGAGGAGGCTAGGAGGGTAGCATCACTGCAACAGTCGTTTAACATCACTTTGCGCGAGTATGCTCAGGCAAACAAGCTTGAGACTAGCCCAACTCGGCTAGATGGTGTTAGAATAAGGTGAAAAACTCCTTAGTGATATCAACAAGGAGCATGAGTCTAGACAAGGTGAGTCGGCTAACCCAGGGCTACCGAGATATAACACTCCGACGAAGAGTCTTAGGGTAGCAAATGCAGCAGGCTCTGAGATAGATGGCCTGACCAGTGAAGCCCTACAGAGGCAACAAGAAAGAGTCATCGAGATGGTGTGCATAGAAAACCAGCAGAATGAGGAACTGCTCAAGAAAGAGTCATCGAGATAGATGACCCGAAGGTTCACGTGTAGTTCATTCGGCGGGAACTGCCCTGCAGTGTCAGCTGTCGCGGCATCTTCACCCAGCGGAGGATCAAGGAAAGACAAGGCAGCAACCTCGGGAAGAAGGGACAAACAGATGGTCCCATATGACCTGGCAGTGTCTGGGAAAGAAAATATAGACCAATGCAATGCAAGCTGGGTGACCTTGGGAATAGAAACCCCAATCATGGCAATGGTGGTCAAGGAAACCACAAGCGGAGTAAGCCCAGCCAAAATTATTCAGCTAGAGGAAGGCAGCATCCTCCAGAAGATTGCCAGCTGAGATATGAACCTCGACAAGGAAGGGATGCAAGAATAGATCCGCATAACTTGACGCAGAATATATATAATGACGGTTATTCGAAAATGGAGAATGCTGGATTTGCTAGGCCGAATCACCATGGGATGGAAGAAAGAGTAACAAACAGAAACTTGTAGCCAGATGATGCAAGGTTGAAACTTGACAGGATATACAGATCCAAGTTATTGGAAGAGCAAGGTCCTTCGGGTCCAGCATGCTTTGGACCTCGTATCATGAGGGAGCCACCCGTGCCAAATTTCCAGTTGCCAAGAGGGACAAAAACATACAACAGAAGCACAAAGCCACAAGATTGGTTGATTTATTATGCAACTGCTATGAAAATTGCAGAAGGTAACCTTAGATGGGCAGTGAGGTATGTGCCACAAATGTTGGAAGGACCAGCAAGAGTGTGGTTAAATAACCTGCCAGCATGAAGTATCAATTGCTGGTTAGATTTCTAGGAGATGTTCGTAAGCAACTTCACAAGAACGTATAAGAGGCCGAATAGACCTCAAGAGTTCCCATGTGCAATCAGAGACCAAATGAGACCGACCGAGAATTTTTGACTTCGCGGTGTAACCTGAGGAACTCATGTGAAGGAGTGATTGAATCGCAAGCAATTGTCTGGTTTGCACAAGGGTGCAGGTATGCAAGTGTGTTGTGGCAGAGGCTGCAGAGAGATATGCCAACCACATCAACCAAGACAATTCGTATAGCCGACTCATATGCATTGGGAGATCCAACTCAGCTAGATCTTATGCCGGCAGATCACAATAATCAGCATGAGCATTATGCTCGTGATGGTGCCGGGTCATCTGGAGGAATGAATTCTAAGGTAGATCAAGAGATGATAGGCCAGATTGTCGGTACAATTCAAGTCAAGTTGCTATTGTAACCCAAGACCAGCCGAATGCTGGGGTAATCAGCGTCAAAAGAATAGTTCTCAATAGTGGACTCCGAGAAATTATGGCAAGAAACAGTGGACTCCTGAGCAAAAGAAGCAATGGCAAGATAGGACGAAGTACACATATGAATCCATGCTAGATCAGTCTTGTAAGTTTCACACTCCTAACCCGGCCAAGTCGGCGAATCATACAACTCGGCAGTGTGCTTGGATGAAAATGACAATGGGCGATACAGAGCCAAGTCAGCCGAATCAGAGACCTCAGCTCATAGGAGGTAATGCGTAGCAGCAATTGGCTCTGCCTCCTCCACCACTGAGATACGAAAACCAGCCACCACCGAGGTATGAGAACCATGATAGGAGAGAAGCAGTACACCAAGTGGCGAATCAGAATCAGGAGAACCGTGGAGACCTCGGCCAAGGGGGCAAAAATGAGTACAGAGAACATCATCATGCCCATTTTTTGTTCACAACAGAGTTGACGGATAAGAAAATCATGAAGAGGAGGCATATGGAAGTAAACGTAGTCATGCCGGCTGTGCCGAGATACATGAACTGGTCAGATCAGGAAATCGCCTAGAGTATAAGGGATCACCCCAAGATCATGCCAAACCTCGGTATGCCCTAGTGCTGGATCCGACATTCATTGGTCCAAACATCAATGTTAAGTTCTCTAAGGTCCTCATTGACAATGGCAGCAGCATAAACATATTGTACAAGGACACAATGCATAAGCTCAGGATCAACGAGAACATGTTATAGACAACCAAGACTACTTTCCATGGCATTGTGATGGGATTGTCTTGTGAGCCAATTGGCAAGGTCAAGGTCGATGTGTTATTTAGCACAAGGGAAAATTGCAAAACTGAGAATTTGGAGTTCGAGGTCATAGATTTTGAGAGCTGTTACCATGCACTGCTGGGAAGGCCGACATTATCAAAGTTCATGACTAGTTCTCACATCAGTTACTTGAAGATGCCAGGATCCAACAGAGTGATCACCATCGCTAGAGATTATAGAAGATCGATGGAGTGTTCCTCGGCCGGGTCAAACCTACCCGAGTCATTGGTGATTGTAAGGGAAAAGAGGAGGATTCAAGAAGTGGCAGCTTTGGCCCAATCAACACAGTTGAATATGCCGACACTTGCTAAACCCACATGGCAGTGTCTCTTTTCAGCTGACTAAGGACACCGAGAAGATTCAGATCGATGACCAGTTCCCAGAGCGCACCCTCACTATTGGTTCCGGTCTAAATGCTAAATAGATGTCACATCCCAAGATTTTCCAAATCTTGTAATGTGAAAAAAAATAAACAAAATAAATAATTGTTGAAAATTAGGGTGAAAAGAAACTTTTTAGAAACTTAAAATCCCATCTTGAATAAACTTTGGTTAATGTTTGAATCCAACTAAATCCAAATCAAGTGAAATGCAATCCTCAATGAATGTATCTTGAAATTTGAACACTTGGAGAATAAACCAAAACTCTAAAACCCTAATGGAAGGAAAACATTTCCAAGTTATCCCCAAGCCTATGGATTTGATCCATATAAAAATTTGTCAAACAAACATTTCAAAATGATCAATAAAGACAAATAGAAATATTATAAAACCATAGAAATTGATTTCAATCAATTTGGAACCAAAGATAAAATCTTATGAAATTAATAAGATAAGGAAATTGAATTTCCAAAGCTAATAAAGCACCTATCTAAAATTCCATACCAAATGGTGAGCAATTAATCCTAAAGATATTTAAAAGGATAAATAAATATTAAATAAGGTTTTTCAAATTGGAATCACCAAATTTGGATCTATAAATAAAAAGATATGGATTTTATAAGATAAAGATAGAAATATTAAATGAGGGATATTTAAAGGACAAATTAAAAATTGACCTAATCCATAAGAAAATGGAATAAATATAATCCAAATCCAAATAAAATATTGGATAAAGAATTTTCAAATAAAATAAAATGGCATTAACCAAATTCTATTTTGAATAAAGGCAAATCTCTAACAAGAATGATTATTTAAATCATGAGAAAATAGTATTTGGAAATTACCCAAATGGTTAAAAGTTATGGAATTAACTCAAATGAAATAAAAGAATCATCTAAAATAAAGTTTTATAGAATTAAACCCATATTTAATTTCATTGAAGTAAAGGCAAATATCCAATTTAAATGATTAATAAATCATATTAAAAATGTTCCAAAATCAGTCTAGGAGAATTATTTGACACCCTAATTAAATAAATAAACCTGTAGATAAGGTTTTGTGAAAAATTGGAATATTAAATAAGAGTTTGAAAATATACTTAAAACTCATATGGATAATGGCATATGCTTATTTTAATAAAAGATAAAACATAAGAAAAAATAGTAGAATTATTCCTGAAATAGTATTTAAATTACATGTTTAAACAGTATGGAATTATACTAAACTTTTGAACAAGGTTTGAAAACATTTAAACAAAATTAAAACAGAAAAAGAAATCAAGAAAAAGAAAAAGAAAAAGATCAAAAAAAGGGAATAGAAAGCAGCCCAGCCCAGCTAGCCACTAAGCCCAGCAGCTCACTCCCTGTCTTCTCCCGCAGGAAAACGATTCGAACCAGAAAAGCCACCCGCAAAGTCACTGACTGCATGGCCCTACCTCCTCTCTCTTCCTTTCGCTGACAAACGGACCCCATCGCCACCTCAGCGTCTCCTTCACCCAACAGGGACCCAAGTGTGTTGAAATAGGATTACAAGTCTACAACCAACATGTTTGCATGTGGCACTTTGAAGATGAAGGACCCCATGCTATTGTTATATTCTGCTGCATTGTAATGAAATAGCCAAATAAGCTATGTAAGATGTAATAAATTATTTTATTCCTGGTTATAAAGTTGTATTATGATCTTTGTTTCTTGATATTACATCTTAACTGTGGATGCTAGCTATTGATCCAGGGACTAGCATTGTAAACACAGGGATCTCTACCTTATTAAAGGTTGGGACCTCTACAATAGAGAAGCGAGATTGTCAGCTTCCTCCATGAGAATCGAGATATCTTTGCGTGGTCCACTCAGGATCTGCAAGGTGTGCCGAGGGAGCTGGCAGAGCACTCTTTACATGTGAGGCCAGATTCAAGGCCGGTGAAGCAACCTCTCCGCCGCTTTGTCGAGTACAGGAAAAAAATAATCGGAGATGAGATAGCTCGGCTCCTTGCAGTCAGGTTGAAACATTGTTTTTCATCAAGCAATTGACATTAATCTCTCTTGATTTGCCACTAATAACTAATTGTTGCAAATATATGCAAAACCTTCCTTTGATTTATGTTGTGTAGGAAATCACAATTTTATTGCAAAATATGGAGTCGTAAATGATAATTTTGAGGTAAAACAAGAACAATAGTAACATTAACGGTAAACATTGGGATTCGAGTCCGGTAGGCATAGGGATGGATGGACGGGCGTTGCATGGAGGAGTCTAAACATGTAACTTCAAGATCTAGGGCATTGCAGATAAATAAGAATAAGCATCCAAGTACTAATCAATCCTAGGCATGTGCTCCATATATAGTCATACATGCTCGCAATGAGAACTTGCACAACATCTTCTGTCCAGCCAGCCCGTGGCAGCGGGGCCTCTAGGGAACTACTGGAAATTAAGGTGCTCCTTTTAATATAGCATCGGAGCAAAGCATTAACACTCCATGAACACATGTGATCCTCACACCATAGCCATCCCCTCCGGTTGTCCCAATTTCTGTCACTTCAGGGCCTTTGGATCCGGACAATGACATGTGTACACAACTTGCAGATAAGATCACAAACAATACTATCATAACGATTCAATAATAAGTTCAGATCTGAGATCATGGCACTTGGGCCCTAGTGACAAGCATTAAGCACAACAAGTTGCAACAAAGTCAAACAGCGCTAATAGAGATACTAGGCACTATGCCCTAACAATCTTATTCGATTACATGATATAACTCATCCAATCCCTACCATCCCCATAGCCTATAGCGAGGGATTACTCACTCATGGATGAGGGAATCATCGATGGTTGATGGAGAGGCGTTAGTGATGACGATGGCGATGATCCTCTCCAAATTCCCCGTCCCGGCAGGGTGCCAGAACAGAGTTTCTGGATCCGAATCTTGGTTTCTGATGGTGGCAGAAGAGCGTAACTCTTTTAAGAAAACTATCGACCCCCCCTCGGTTTTTAGGCCGAGAGGCAACTTATAGGCGCATAGGGAGGCCGAGGGGGTGCCTGGGGTGGCTGCACCCCCCTAGGCGCGGCCAGAGTTGGGTCCGCGCCTGGCAGGGGTGTGGGACCCCCAGGCCCCTTCTCCGTCTCGTCTTTTGGCTGTGGATCTTCTAGTGAAATATAATTTTTGGCATATTTTCCGGGATTTGAATGTGTGGGGGTCAGTATGGATCTCTAGGTCCCACATCTGATTATTGATATGAGAGGAGTCTCGATCATGTCCGCATTATTCGCAAACCGTAGGGTGACACACTTAAGAGACAGCGACACCATTTGGAGCAAATAGTTTCATGTTGAAAAGAATAAGAAAGCGTAGGAATTTATTTCACTAGATACCGAAACTGTTTTCAGGTGAAATTGCAGAAAGTGTTTCTGCATGTGAAATGAAATACTAGCAAGGGGTTATATGTGAATGTTTGTCATTAAAGTAATTGACAAAATTCTGAATAAATAAAAGTAGTTTTATTTAATGAGAGTTTGCATTAAATTTGGTGGAAATTTAATGGGAATTTGAGTGGGTTTTTGAGTGGAGAAAATTGAAGGGGCATTTTGTGAAGTGGAGCTTCCACCCACATGAATGGAGGGAGGCTAAGGGGAATCCCCCATGCACCGGCCACCGCCCTTGGGGTTCCCCCCTCCTCGTATAAAAGGAGCCCCTCCCTCACTTCTCACTCACACCTCCTCGTGAAGGATCTCTCTCTCCCTATAAGGTTCCCAACCTTTAATAAGGTAGAGATCCCTGTGTTTACAATGCTAGTCCCTGGATCAATAGCTAGCATCCACAGTTAAGATGTAATATCAAGAAACAAAGGTCATAATACAACTTTATAACCAGGAATAACATAATTTATTACATCTTACGTAGCTCATTTGGCTATCTCATTACAATGCAGCGGAATTTAACAATAGCATGGGGTCCTTCATCTTCAAAGTGCCACAGGCAGACATGTTGGTTATAGACTTGTAATCCTAATCATTTAACTTCACTAATATCAATCAAACCTGCAACATAACAAGTTACAGCCACAAGGGTCAATACATTTGAATTGTATTGGCAAGTGATACTATGGTAGTATAGTGGAGTCTATCATCTATATGCATTTGGCTAAGTGGAGCTTAGGCTTGCTTTGCTCAAAATAGATTTTCCTTATCATTTGAAAACACTAAGTTTTTGTTTGACCAAAAATCTTTCCCAAGGCATCCCCCAATAGAAATTGGTGATCCTTTCAACCCTTGTTCAACCACAAGTTTTTAACTTAGAAATTTGGATGATGAGATTCTTGATAGCTTCCATGTCTTGATGCTCAAATTGTCCTTTGCCAGGGACATGGCTAAGTACTTAGATTTTTCACTCTGCAGAGGTGGTGCACTTTCCCCACAAGACTTGGTTTCACCAAGACAAGATCTTTAAGAAGCCTTCCCTTAGACCAGAATGGACGCGTTCCAACCTATCATTCCCCTACCACCAACTGTCCATTTGGCTAAGTTCTTGCAACCTATATGATCCAGGAAGAGCCCATAATGCCAAGTGGCTGCACTTGAAGCTTCTCAACATTTGACATCTCAAATCTCTTTGTTCCTGGGTGGCCATCCACAAGTGAGACACCAAGTTTTCCCCAGCATACTGGACTTGGTGATGCCCAAGTTTTCCCCAGCATACTGGACTTGCATGACCACTCAACACAAACCATTCCTTCCATTCCACCCAGGTGATTCATTCACTTAGTTGTTTTATTAAACAAAACACAAGTCCTCAGACTTAGAAATTTTTCCATAGTATGAATATATATTCCACCCTTGTTTTCTATTAGCTAAGCTAAGCATGATAGTAGTAGGAATCTTAACTTAGGAAATTCTACTAAGGTTTCATCTACTAGGATTTCCCATGGCATGGTTTATACTTAGCAAAAATTCCATGCAAGTCTTACTTAGAAATATCACTAATGCATAGTGAAAATAATGGGACAAAAAGTATGAAGCATCACTTGCCTTTTTGGTAGAGAGTATAGGTTCACTCCTTGATCTTGAAATATTCACTCACTTCAAATCACTACAATTCAATCAAGCAAACAATATTTCAAACTACCATTTAAGCAATTCATCACATAAAATCATAGTAACAAAACAATGCATGCAAGCATGCTAAATATTGTTTTATTTGTAAAAGTGGTTTCTAATGGATCATAAACATTTGAAAACACCTAATGGTCATTTTATAAAGTGGCAAAATCATTTGTATAAGATTTTACTTCATAAACAATTTTTAGATCAAGTCATTATTTTATGTGGTGAAGAAATGCTTTTAATAAGGCAAAATTCTATAGGTTTCACAAAATATGTTTTCAAACCACATAACCTTGTGTTTTAGGGTCAGAGAGTTTATTTCCAAAACATTTCTCAAAGGTTTTCTTCCAAAACCATTTTTAATAATTAAACAATATTTTCATTTGACTGGAAATGGTTTAAATCAAAGATTTATTCTTTTGCTTTACCAAATACATTTTTGAAAACACAATTTTTTTCCTATGGTCAGTAGGTTCAAAACACACCATTTTCCAAAGACTTTATCCCCAAAATATTTTTAGAACAATTTTTATATTCTAAACTAGCATACACAAGTTTCTGCAAAAACAATCAATTTAACAGAAGCTTTTGACTAAACAAAGTGTATGGTTGGCTAGGGCTTGACTTGCTGAATCCATTGATATAAAGTTTGCAACATTTGGCCGTGTAGATTAAAAGTTATAGATTTTACAAAATCTAGCATCTAATTGATCAAATATGTTTTAATTCAAATCAACAGAGCCACGTGTCTTAATTCTATTCGCCCATACCGCTTCGGTTGGATCGAGCGATGGCAGCCGTTGGATTTAAGTTAAATCGCACGGCGCACAGGTGTTACTTACCCCATCGTCTAGTTTCTATCCTAACCACTGGATCTTAATCGCACGGCGCACAACACACTTGCCAGAGTCGGGCGGCGCTGGCGGCGGCAGGTGGCGGCGGCGTGTCTGGCTACGGCGTCGCGGCGGTTACAGGAAGCGAGAGAGAGAAGGGTGTGTTTTACCAGGTACGCAGTGGCGTGAGGAAGCTCAACTTGGTCTTCGGGTAGCAGGGGACGCACAGGGTCGATGAGAATCGCTCGTCGGAGTTGAGCCGTGCCTCGGGTGCGGTCAGACGTCGACGGGGGCGAGTCTCTAGGACGCAAACGAGAAAAACAATGCATCAGGAAGGTGCGCACGGGTTCAAGGGTTGCTAGAATACTCACCAGTGAGCAAGGGGCGCACGGTTTGGGCGTCAGTAGCTCGCCGGAGAGGTAGCAGGAAGCGGCGCTTGCTCAGTGATGGTGTTGTTGATGATTTACTACACGCGCGGATGAATGGAAGGTACTATGAGGTGTCCCAGAGGTTGGGGAAGATGCTCGTGTGCTCGAGGAGGAAAGGGGCGATGAGGGGCTGCCGGAATCGTCGCCGGGGCGTCGTCGGACAGAGGACGGTGCAGAGAGCAATTGGGTAGCCTGGGGGCGCGCTAGGGTGAGGCGACTGGGGGGAAATGGAGAGGGGGCATGGGCGTTTAAGTGTGCGTGACCACATCGAGTAATGGCTGTAGTGTTAAGGCGAATTAAGCCCGCGGAATCATAGCCAGAAACGGCGACGAGGGAAGGAAGAAGGGGTCATCGCGGGTGGGAAGAAGGTGAGGTGGCAGTGGGGTCCGCTTGGCAGCGTGAGAGAGAGAGGAAATAGGGTCCACCAGTCAGTGTCTTTGCGGGTTTATAAATGGGTGCGAATCGTTTTTCTTTGGAAGAGAGAGGGAACTGGGTTGGACTGGGCTTAGTGGGCTAGGCTAGTTGGGCTGGGTCCTTTTCTTATTTTTTTCTGTTCTGTTTGTTTTTCTTTTTCTCTTTTGATTTTTCTGTTTTGATTTTGAATATGCAATTCAAACCCTCATTTGATTTCAAACCTTTGTCAAAGTTTGTGTAGGTTTAAATACTGATTGGCAATATAATCTGAAGTAAATTTTTGGAATAAAATTTTATTCCTTTTTGGGTCTTTTTATTATTTAATTAGGCCCTTGTTTTAATTCAAGTAGGATTTAATAATAATTCAAACACCATTTAAATCCCTTAAACTTTCCAAATCTTTTCAGTAGGTTTTTATTTAATTATTAGGGTGTCAAAATATTCAACTTGAATTATTTGGAAAGTATTTAATATGATTCATAAATTATTTGAGTTGGGTTTTTGTTTAATTCCAATTGAATTAAATATAGTTTTGAATCCATAAATTTTATTTGGAAGATTTCTTTAATCTTAATTAAGTTGAATTAAACAACTTTTATTTCACTTGGGTAAATTCCAAAATACTATTTTCTCAAGAATTATATGATTATTCTTATTAGAGATTTGTCTTTATTAAAATAGGGTTAGAATGGTTAATGCCATTTTATTTTATTTTGGAAATTCTTTATCCTTTTATTTTATTTGGATTTGGATTATAATTCATTCCATTTGCTTATGGATTAGGCCAAGGTTTGATTTGGTCTTTAAATATTCTTTATTTTAATATTTCTTTCTTCATCTTATAAAATCCATATCTTTTTATTTAGAGATCCAAACTTGGTGATTCCAATTTATAAAACCTTGTTTAATATTTATTTATCCTTTTAAATATAGTTAGGATTATTTGCTCACTATTTTGTATGGATTTTAGATAAGTGATTTATTAGCTTTGGGAATTCAATTCCTTTATCTTATTAAATTCATAAGATTTTATCTATGGCTCCATATTAAGTGAAACCACTTTCTATGGCTTTATAATATTTCTATTTGTCTTTCTTGATCATTTGAAAATGTTTGTTGACAGATATCTATTTGGATCAAATCCATAGACTTGGAGATAACTTTGGAAATGATTTTATTCCATTTGGGTTTAGGGTTTGGATTTATTTTCCGAGTGTTTAAATTTCCAGATACATTCATTGAGGAATGCATTTCCCTTGATTTGGATTTTTGTTGGATTCAAACTTTTACCAAAGTTTGTTCAAGATGAGATTTTAAGTTTCCATTTAGAAACAAAAGTTTCTTTTCACCCTGATTTTCAACAAAAATTTATTTTGTTTATTTTATTTTTCACATTACAAGATTTGGAAAAATCTTGGGATGTGACAGGCTACCACCCTTGTATTTATCCCTCATGGTCTCGGACTAGCGAGATACATGTTCGTGGTGGCTATTTGGCAAGAAAGATTTATGCTTCCACTGCATTACTAGAGCGAGGAGGCGGAGGTTGCTCGGTGCCTCGGACGTGTGTGCGAGCACGGATGTGATGACCCACAAGTATAGGGGGTGTATCGTAGTACTTTTGATAAATAGGAGTGTCGATCCCAACGAGGAGCAGAAGGTGCTGAATAGTGGTTTGGAGTAGGAAATCCCTATGAATACTTAGCAAATGGATTTTTAGTGGTTTTCTGACAAGGCAACAAAACAAAGAGCAAGTAACAGAAGTAACAAAAAAATGGAGCAAGTGGCCCAATCCTTTCTTAGCAAAGGACAAGACGGTGGAAATACTTATAAGGACCAAACGTTCTCGAGGACACATGGGAATTCTGTCAAGTGCTTTCGCTTCAAATAGCTGAGTACTCTTCTCTTGTGTTTGTAAGTGTTGTGTGGGTGAACCTGTGCTAACATACCGCCCTTCCTAGGACTAATACATACTTGTGATTAAAACCCTTGCACACATCCGTAAATACAGGAAAGTAATTAAGATATAAATCTAACCACAACCTTAAACTCTGAGATCCTACGCTCCCTTGTGCAAAGGTGTCCTAACGGGGGTTCAAGTTTCTGTCACTCCAGCAACCTCACAATTAGTAGCCAAATACACAATGCATTCCCCTAGGCCCATAAATGGTGAAGTATCATGTAGTCAACGTTCACATGGCACCAATAGAAGAATAGCACCACAACTTAAATACTAAACCATTGAATAATAACTCATCACAGATTCACTACTAACAGCATGACTGCTCCCATGTCCTCAAGAACTAAACGAACTACTCACAGGACATCATATGGATCAAGATCAAAGATGATATGATAATGGATAACAATCTGAACATAAACAATAATCTAATGGTTCCACTCACAAGCATCATATACAAAGTATTCAACACCGGGAAAGTTTCCCCTAAGAACTAAAGCAATATCCAACACAATTGTTATAGCGGGACGGAGTGGTGGTGATGGTGCTGGTGGAGATGATGGTGTGGATGATCAATGATGATGATCCCGATGAAGCCTAGCTTGATGACGATGTTGATGGCGACGGTCTCCCCTCTCCGGGAAGGAATTCCCCTCGCAGAAATCTGTCTGCCGGAGAGATCTTTTCTCTCGGTGTTTTCCGCCTCCCAAAAGCGGTGGAAATATATCTGTGGTCGCCCCCCGAGCCTTAGGGTTTCAAAGGGAAGATATAGGCGAAGGGGCGGAGTCGAGGACGGGTATGTGGGCCACACCTGCCCTAGGGACGGGGTCAGGTGGGCCCGCGCCTAGGGGGTGTGGGCCCCCTGAGGCCCCACTTCGTCCCTCCTTTTGTCTTCCTTCGTCTTCTGGTAAAATAATATGTTTCCATATTTTTCCGATCTTCGCGAAATTGCACCAAAACGCCTTCTTTTCCATCAGAATCTAGACTCCGGTAGTCCATCCTCCAAGAATCATCCAACATGCATAAACAGATGAAAAGCCATAAGTAATACCTCATAATAAGAAAAATATAAATGAATAGCGGTAAATTATGATATAGAATGGTGATGCAAATTGGGCATATGAGGATGCACAGCTGATTTGCGGCGCTAGGACTTCTTCTCGATCTTGAGATCGGCAAGAGATCGTCTACATCAACCATGAGTTCAACATCGTTAAGCTTTGTCGATCTTCAAGGGTATGTTCTCTACGAATGTATATCCGCCCGTTGCTTGTATCTAGTAGATAGATCTAGGTACATAGTTGTTCCCATCGTAGGAAATTTTTTGTTTTCTATGATACGAACCCTACAGTGTATCAGAGCCGGATCTATGCGTAGATGCTTTGCACGGGTAGTACAAATATGAGTATATGGGCGATGTTGATCATGTTATTGCTTCTTAGTTGTACCTTGGATATTGGTGGCATAGTGGGATGAAGCGGCCCGGACAAACTTTACATGTCCTCGCACATGAGACCTGTTCCACACTTGACATGCAACTAGTTTTGCATAAGTGGCTAGCGAGTGTATGTCTCTCCTACTATAGTCAATATCTAATTTGCAACGAGTTGTCAATAATTTGGTTATCCTCGTTGTGGTTCATGTTCATAGGTAAGAACGATTCTATCTTACAAAGCCCTAAGCCTCGTAAAACTTGCAATGGATAAATTAGAGGCGTCTAGTTTAGATTGTTGCTGGGCTAGTGTCATGATATGGTGATGTTGTAAGTAGAAGTAGAAGTCGATACTCTTACAACACACATAACGTGTAAGTTCCATAGACCTTGGCCTTACACATAAAGGTATGAGGAGGATCATACCACGATGCACATGATGGAGATCAAGTGCAAGAACCATATCATTCCACTTGTTAACATGTGATGTTTGTTGCATCATATATTGCTTGTTTGGCGTTTTATTAGCATAATAAGATGATCCCTCATTTAGATATCAAGATAAAAATATGTTCTCCCTTAAGTATGCACCGATTATGTTTCGTCGCTCCAAGACATCACGTGATGATCGGGTGTTCTTGAATCCACGATCATATTTCGGGTGTAAGACAGTTACACACGCAAATACTAAGGTTCTTACTTAGCGAGATGTAACATCCCTAAAATCATGATTTCAAAGATTGCATATCATTCATGCATGCATATAGAATTGAGGTCAATTTCAAACTCATTTCAGAAAAACAGAAGCACATAGTGCTATCATTTTATGTAAGCAAACTTAAATCAAATGGCCATCCCCATTTGAGAGTTTGAATGTTTTAAACTTAGATTGTTTGACTTCCTTGTTGAATGGATTGAGTGTGCAATTTGAACCAAACTCTATAAAATGGAAATGGTTTCAAAAACCATTTTTCAAATATTTGCAATCAAGTGCAAAGTCCCTGATATTTTGTTTCTCCAAAAATGACCAAGCCTTTACAAAGTAACCACATAGTTTTATGCCTAGATTTGAGACTGTTGCACATTACAAAAACCCAGAAAGATTTGAATTCAAAAAGAGTTTGAATTCATTTGAAAACCATTCCTGAAAATCAAAACAGAAAAAGAAAAGGAATAAAGAAAAGAAAAGGGCCAGGCGCTCCTATTCTAGCCCAGCAGCAGAACCGGCCCAGTTAGCCCACCCGGCCTCCCTCTCTCTCTCGCACGCGCAAACGCACCCACGCGGTCGCTGACACCCGGACCCCACTTTCCCTCTGCGCGTTTTGCTGACGAGCGGGCCCTCTCCACGTCAGCGCCGTCTTCACCAAATCCCGCGCACGAACTCCGCCGCTGCCCGTTGCTGCCTTGATTCCGCGAGGTAAATTGCATTGATTCAGTAAGCGTTTCTTGTCGAGCCTCTGGCTATATAATCCCCACCCTCTCGCGACCATTTCCCCTCAAACAATTCCTCCCTCACTCCACCAGGGTGCCCACAACTCGCTCGACGCCGCCGCTGTTCTGACGACTGCGCCAACGAATTCCGGTGAGCTCCGTGTTCCCCTCTGCCCCTGACTCATACTATCAAGCTCAGCAAGTCCTTGCGCACCTACTGACACTCCCTATTTTTCCTCGCATGATCTGTAGCCTCGACAGCGACTTCAAATGAGTGTCGCCGCTCTCTGCACGAACTCCGGCGACCTCTCCCCGTAAGTACCAGCCGCCCCTTGCCCTCTGTCTGATACGATTAGGATCCCCATCGTCTTGCGCATCTGACCGTATCTTCCTTTTGACTTAGCGCGACGCAGAACCTTGCCAACGTCGACGACAGCCGCACCCGACGCGTTAGCGAACTCCGGCGAGGAATCTCCGACAACCCCGTGCGCCCCTTCCCAAGCCATCGCCACCTTGAGCATCAGCAGCTTCCTGTGGTTCTGGTAAGCCTCTTCCCCCACTCCCGCGCGACCTAGAACGCCAGCGCCGCTGCTGACAGACGCGCCGCCGCCAGTCGCCTCAGTTTTGGTCAAACAAATTTTAGCCGTCAGATCCAGATCCTGCGCGTAGAATTAGTCCACTTATCAAATCGTTATGTTTAGATCTGAGCCGTGCGCGTTAGTTAGATCCTACGGCTCGCGAGCGTGATCCGGAGCGAAGCGGTACGCGCCAGTAAGAATATGACGCGTGGCTAGGGTTTGATTCAAAAACAGATTTGAAATCAGATTTAGATCCAAAATTGAAATGGCTATAACTTTTGATTTCCACATTAGATTTTTGCAAATTTTATATCGTTGGAATCAGGGAGACAAGCCCTTTCTGTTTATGCAATGTGTTTAAAGTTTAGATTCTGTTAAAATGACTTTTTATGCAGAAACTTGCTTAGGACTATTTTGAGTATAGAATTTGTTTAGTAATTTGTTTTAGTGCTAAATAAGTTTGGTTTAGCAAGTTTTTGACTTGGTTATGATTCAGTAGCATGCACTTGCTTGGTGGAGTTTTAAAAATCATCACTTAGCATTCTTGCATGCATACATATGTATTTTTGTTTGTATATGACTTGTATGTGATTGTGGTTATAATTTTTGTGTAGACTTTGGGGCTAGTGACTGTGATTGTGAAGAGTGCTACTCTCCCCATTACCAAGGCAAGTGGTACTACATGAATATTTCCATCCCTATATTTTGTACAAGCATTAGAAATTTTGCTAAGTCTTGCATGTTACTATTTTTGCCAAATGCTATGTTGGGAAATCCTAAGTAGTTGTAGAATTGATAGGAAATTTTCCTAAGTTAAGTTACTATGCCATGCTTAGCCTAGCTAGTAGAAAACAAGGGTTGGTAAAGTGTATACATTCTATGATGAAAATATTTCTAAGTCTTTTGACTTATGTTTTTCTTAAAAAAACAACTAAGTCAATGAATCACCTGGGTGGAATGGGACTTGAATGGTGGTTTTTGGTTGAGTTGTTACACAAGGCCCATGGACATGGCTTACCTTGTGTATCTCACTTGTGGTATGCCACCCAGGCACAAAGGGATTTTAGAGGCCAAGTGTTGAGAAGCTTATAGTGCAGCCACTTGGCAATATGGGCTCTGCCTGGATCACATAAGTTGCTAGAACTTAGAAATTTGGACAGTTGGTGGTAGTGGGAATGATAGGTTGGAGCGCGTCCATTTGGTCTAAGGAAAGGCTTCTGAAAGGTCCTGTCTTGGGAAACCAAGTCTGGTGGGGAAAGTGCACAACCTCTGCAGATGGAAAATCTAAGTACTTAGCCAAGTCCATGGCAATGGACAACTTGAGCATCAATACATGGAAGCTATCAAGAATCTCATCACTCCAACTTCTAAGTAAAACTTGTGGGTGAACAAGGGTGAAGGACCCCAATGTCTATTGGTGGTTTCTTGGGAAAGGTTTTGACAAAGAAAAACTTAGAGATTTCAACTAATAGGAAAAACCTATTTTGAGCAAAGCAAGCCAAGCTACACTTAGCCAAAATGCATATAGTAATATAGTCCACTTAAAATTTACTAAGGTATCACTTGCCAATACTATTCCAAAGTATTGACCCACTGTGGCTGTAACTTGTGATGTTGCAGGTTACTCCGATGATGATTAGGTGTCATGAGTCTACACTCAACATCCTTGCCTGTGGCACATGAAGATGAAGACTTATGTTTATTTACTTATTCCAAACTCTTGTATTAGGCCCGTGGCCTTGAGTTGTAAAAGACTATGTTTTATCTCTGGAATGGATGTAATAAATGACCTTTGTATCTGTGTACTTCATCTTAAACTGTGGATGCTAGCAATGATCCAGGGACTAGCATTGCAATCACAGGGATCCTTTTCCTTTACTAAGGAGGGATCTTACACGAGACTAGAATGTACATACATGGCCTCGAAACACGGACCAAAAGGATAATCATGAGTCATATGAAAGATATGATGCCCTGTAACATCCCTAAAATCATGAATTATAAAGTTTGCATATCATTCATGCATTTATAAGCATTTGATTATTTTCAAACAAGATTTCAAAATGAGAAACCATTTATATGTCTTTTGTTTTAAGCTAGAGAGGCAATGGTTCTATTTTGCTTTCAAACCATACCTTGTTTGACTTAGAGTGTTTCAAAAGTGAATACAAAGCTCACACAAAAATTGTAAAACAGGATTCAAACATAAAACCATTCATATGCCTATTATCCTTATATTAAGAAAGGCATGGTTTTATTTTTATTTTCAAACCCAAATTGGTTTTTGAGTATAAGTACATGTTTGACGCATATTTGGACACTACAAACATAGTACAAAATTTTGGAGAAAATTCAAATGCAAACAGATTTGATTTAGGCATTCAAATTCAAACCAGAAAATCAAAACAGAAAAAGAAAAAGAGAAAAGGAGAAAAAAATAAACCAAGTGTAGCACCCCGGGTAAAACCACTACTTGAAAATCGTTGTTGTTTTTATTATGTGCATCATCATGACATCAGCATGCATCTATTTGCCTAAAACTATTTTCTAAAAGCCTATTTTGTTTTCTAGATGTTCTCCTCTTTGTTCAAAGCCAAACCCCAGATCGGTCCGGATCTTTTATTTGTCTAAAAACCTTTTACAAATGTTTTGTTTAAAATAAATAAAAATAATAAATATATTTTGTTGGGGGAGGCAGTCCAGCCCGCCAGGCCCAAAGGCCCGGCTATCCAGACCACCTACAACCCCAAAACCTACCCCAAACCCTAGCTAATCCTAGCCCCACATCAACCAGAAAACCCTAACCCTAGCACCCCACCTAACCAAACCCTCCAACCCACTCCAGCCGCCGCCACCCTCCCTATACACACACACACCAAACCGGCCACCACCCCAACCCTCTGTCTCTGTGACCCCACCCGCTGGTCCGACCACGACAGCGACCCAACCCCCCGTTCCTCTCCCCGTCCTCCCGTTTCCCCACCCCCATACGCGGGCTCCTCCCAGGCGCCGTCGCCACCGCCTCCGCTCGGCATGAGCCCCGCCTCTTCTTATATCCTCCTCCCCGACCCGCGTCCAGCCGCCGCCACGACGCCGTGCTCTGCGTGCCACGCCTGCAAGGTCGCCAGGCGCCGACCGTCGTTGTTCCTCCCGGCGTCGCCTCGGCCACCGTCTTGCAGCGTCGTCCGTGCCCCCATCAAGCTCCTCTGCCGCCTGTCCACCTCGTCCTGGCCCGACGCCCTCGCACCTCTGCCTTCTCCCTGCGCCGCCACCACAGGCACCCCAACACCACGCGGTCCTCCTCTTTCCCGACCCCGCTAGCGCCCTACACACTCCTCTCCTGGCGCTGGTCCCTGCTGCTAAGGCTTCCCTCGAGCGTCGCCATCCTCTTCCCGTGCTACCTCCTCTCTGCACCAACCTCCGCTGCACGTGCTTCCCCTCGCGTCCCTGCCTCGCCATGGTCGCCCGCCTTCCTCTTTCATCTTTCCTAGCGCACCTCCCTGCTCACTAGTGCGGCCCGCAGCACCAGCGTCGCCATCCGCTAGTTTACCCTAGATGGGGTCGACCCGGTGATGTCCTGCTGTTGTTTGGTGCTCTATGTGTGCTCCTGTGTTTTGAAGATGGTAGAGCCGAACCAAGTATGCGTTGGCCCCGAGACTGAATCGAAGCAACTGACTTCCACCCCGTGAGGCTGGCGTGGTAGTGTTGATGCGAAAATTGCCACCCGATGACAAGATCAACACTGACCTGCACCTCTCGAGACACCAAGAACTCCGCCTCAGAGCCTCAAAGACCCTAAGGAACGTTCCCGAACCGAGTTCTCTGGCACAGATTCAAGATCGTCGACGTGGAACTCGGAGGCTGCCGGTTCGACAAGTTCGCCTTCTCGGACGCCGAGACCCCGAAGCCCCGTTCCCGGAGTCCGAAGCCCCTTTTGTAACCAAGATCGCCGAACCCCTCAAAATGTGACCCCTTTTTCCAAGCCCTATGTTATAAGTTGAAATATATACTTTGTTGCATTTAAATTGTCATGCTTGCACACATATCATGCGGTTTGGGGGTTTTGCCGATTCACCTAATAATTAATATGGAGACTATATGCGGGCAAATCTAGTCTAATATTGGTCCCATTTAAAATTGTGTAGCGAACTGGTGATATACTTTGCCTTATTAAAATAACATTTAAGTTGTGGGGTAGCTAAACAATATGAACCTTCTAAATAATTTTCGGAACCCTGGTTCCGCTTAATATTGCCTAATTGCACCGCATCTTGCCATGTCATACATCATACATGCATCATGCCCGATCTTCTGTCGTAGTATTAAATAGTGCATCCGGTGTTTTCTTCTAGTGCTTTGCTTCTTCACGGATTAGGCCGATGAGTTGATGCGAGTATCCACCCGATCTTCGGATGAACCTTCGGCAATGTTTTCAGGCGAGCATTCTCCCCCTTTCTACCTATCTTACTTTTACAGTCTTTATTTCCTTCTGTTGATCTATTGCTATCTGTGTTGCGATGCTCTAGTTTTCGTACCCGTGATATCCCTTGCAGCCACTATATTGCCATGGACACCTCCTAATACCTGTTGTTTGGTAGCTAGTCGGTCTTGCGAGTCGCAGTCGCTTGTGTGGTGTTGCTTCGCGTTATCGATGTTCCACAGTTGTTGGAGTAAGGCCTCATGTTTAATGTTGGAGATGATCATGACTTTAATTACCATTTAATAACTAAAATTGAAGTAAGTAAATAATGCAGAGGCACAGGTGGGCAATAGATGTTATTTGGTTTTTAACCGTCCACTTGTGTCCCATAGGACCCCGAGTACTTGATACCTGTTCTTTGAATATTCGCACTATCCGCATGTGGGACCATGAATCCCCCTAGCCAGAGCTTGAGTCATATTTATTTCTTGGGGCCACAAAGTAGTTTGGGGCGTTATTACTATCCTGTACTTATTCCATGCTTTACTGCTTTATTTCCGATTGCGCGTGGAGCGCCTGTAGTGTTTAGGTAAGTGGAATGTTTCCGCGGTATCGACAAGACCTATCACACTTTCGTGTTCCCAGTCGTTTACAGCCATTGACACAAACCTCTAGGTCCGTCTCGGAGCCGGCCAACTTCGTCGCGGGTAGCTTGGTGGGGTGGCCCCCTGAAATTTATATGAAACTTGCAATTGCTCTGTCGTGATGCCTCGTTGGGTTTTTATTGGTTTTTCTCGAGGTTGATCGTGCGTGTATTGCTATTTGTGCCCCCCTGCAGGGTAAAACTTTCTGAAAGCCGTGTCCGCGGTTATGGACGACTTGGAGAACAGTATCTCGATCATAGACAACTATAACTAAAGTAGTGCTATAAATTTGACTTTATAATGACTAGTAATCAGCTTCACTATAATGGAATGGCTAAATAAAAGTGCCAACAATTGCTGGTTTATGTTGTCACCTGTTACCATTGTATCTGACTAGTAAGTATTGCAACTACAACAGAATGGATAAATAAAAGTACCAACAACTGCTGGGTTTTGGGATGCCTCATGCTATATGTATCTGACTAGTAAGTACTACAACTACAACGGAATGGTTAACTAAAACTGCCCACTGCTTATTATATCAGGATGACTCATGCTATCTATTTCTGACTAGTAATTGCCGCAACTATAACGGAATGAATAAAATTGCCAACTGTGTGTGTTACTCGATTGACTTCCTCGTTTGGTCTCGAGGGGGAAATACCAGGATGGGTATGCTTGGTGAGAGTTTCAGGTTGGAACCGAATAGGTCTTTCTTATCCTATCTGATAGCCGCTAGTTGTATTAAGTCTATATAGGTTGTTTAGTGTATGCTGCGCTGCCGCTTCAGTCCACCATACCTATGTAGGCGAGGACCGCCGAATTCTAGTCTCGCCGTGTACTGGCCTCAGTACGGACCGCTCTCTCTTTTTCCTTTGCCCTTTGTCGGCACCCCTTTTGTTTAAACAGGTTTTGAGATCGACGTTGTTAGCAGGGTTACCCTTCCGGCTCGGCCTGAGCAGGGTTATGGACGCCATTGGTCATTCTTCCGGGCTCTTAGCTCAATTTGCATCTTGTCCATACTCGGACGCTGTATCGTTTTCAAGGTGATTTGGGTCTTTGTACTGTATATCTGTATTCTTGAATCATTGAGTCGCTGTTGTATATATCTGTTCTGTGGGTTCCATCGTGGACTATTGTGTAATGGTATTACTTTGTTTTCCACCCGCACGAAAGTGCCTAGTGGGCACCTTTGAATCGTTTCTATGCGGGTTTGGCGGGAATCGCCGAAACTTGCATAGGGTCGATTCTGAGGGTGTTACAGAGTGGTATCAGAGCCCAGCAGTTACGATACCCTACTGGTCCAGCCTGTAGGATAACCTAGCTAACGGACGTTGTAGAGTGTCAAAACTATTTTGGAAAAATCGGTTGGATAGATCTGATTAGGTCTACTTTTACTCCTTATCCCTTTGCTATTCTTCTCTTACCTCGACGTGTTTTGAATCTGCTCTCTTATCTTTTCTTCGAGTCTAGGAATTCTCGTGGTTGGGTTTCTGTCGTACCTTTAGGGTTTCACTTCCTCCTCTTGTAACGGTGCTTCGACATCCGACCTTCACGCTATTTGATGAATCTTTCATCTGTTGTACCTTTCAGTGGACCGAAAATTCACCAAAATTTTTCTTTCTATCCTCTGATGTTTTCCGATACAACGAAGTCATCTACATCAGATCTGATGAGAATCTCCATCCCTCCTTTGATTCCGAACCTCGCTTGTTGAGATCTTCAGTCTAATTCCAAGAATGGGTTGCGTGATTTTCTACTGCATGTGCGAAGTAATAGTTTGGGTGCATGATGGATTGGCCCCCATGCCGACTAATCAATCTATTCCCTCTTGTACATTGAAGTGGATTAGAGTGCACCTTTTCTCTCCTTCTGTCGAAGTTATAGGTGGCCTTATCTTTTGATGCCTCTATTTTCGTCTTTTGTTTATCCGGAGTACTCCCTCGACACACATGATCAACGACCGCTCGTTGGTGGTGTCGCCGATTTCAAGATGGAGAAATAATCTTTGTTAGTGGTGTCGCGAAGATCTACATTAAGCGAGAAGATTCAGAGCGTCGGCCTTCTTCCCCATACCAGGAGGCGGATCTCGAGGGCGAGATCCATTGTTAGTGGTGTCGAATTGTAGCACCCCGGGTAAAACCACTACTTGAAAATCGTTGTTGTTTTTATTATGTGCATCATCATGACATCAGCATGCATCTGTTTGCCTAAAACTATTTTCTAAAAGCCTATTTTGTTTTCGAGATGTTCTCCTCTTTGTTCAAAGCCAAACCCCAGATCGGTCCGGATCTTTTATTTGTCTAAAAACCATTTACAAATGTTTTGTTTAAAATAAATAAAAATAATAAATATATTTTGTTGGGGGAGGCAGTCCAGCCCGCCAGGCCCAAAGGCCCGGCTAGCCAGACCACCTACAACCCCAAAACCTACCCCAAACCCTGGCTAATCCTAGCCCCACATCAACCAGAAAACCCTAACCCTAGCACCCCACCTAACCAAACCCTCCAACCCACTCCAGCCGCCGCCACCCTCCCTATACACACACACACCAAACCGGCCACCACCCCAACCCTCTGTCTCTGTGACCCCACCCGCTGGTCCCACCACGACAGCGACCCAACCCCCCGCTCCTCTCCCCGTCCTCCCGTTTCCCCACCCCCGTACGGGGGCTCCTCCCAGGCGCCGTCGCCACCGCCTCCGCTCGGCATGAGCCCCGCCTCTGCTTATATCCTCCTCCCCGACCCGCGTCCAGCCGCCTCCACGACGCCGTGCTCCGCGTGCCGCGCGTGCAAGGTTGCCAGGCGCTGGCCATCGTTGTTCCTCCCGGCGTCGCCTCGGCCACCATCTCGCAGCGTCGTCCGTGCCCCCATCAAGCTCCTCTGCCGCCTGTCCAGCTCGTCCTGGCCCGACGCCCTCGCACCTCTGCCTGCTCGCTGCGCCGCCACCACAGGCACCCCACCACCACGCGGTCCTCCTCTTTCCCGACCCCGCCAGCGCCCTACGCACTCCTCTCATGGCGCTGGTCCCCGCTGCTGAGGCTCCCCTCGACCGTCGCCATCCTCTTCTCGCGCTACCTCCTCTCTGCACCAACCTCCGCTGCACGTGCTTCCCCTCGCGTCCCTGCCTCGCCATGGTCGCCCGCCTTCCTCTGTCGTCTTTCCTAGCGCACCCTCCCTGCTCACAGGTGCGGCCCACAGCACCAGCATCGCCATCCGCTGGTTTAGCCTAGATGGGGTCGTCCCGGTGATGTCCTGCTGTTGTTTGGTGCTCTATGTGTTCTCCTGTGTTTTGAAGATGGTAGAGCCGAACCAAGTATGCGTTGGCCCCGAGACTGAATCGAAGCAACTGACTTCCACCCTGTGAGGCTGGCGTGGTAGTGTTGATGCGAAAATTGCCACCCGATGACAAGATCAACACCGACCTGCACCTCTCGAGACACCAAGAACTCCGCCTCAGAGCCTCAAAGACCCTAAGGAACTCGGAGGCTGCCGGTTCGACAAGTTCGCCTTCTCGGACGCCGAGACCCCGAAGCCCCGTTCCCGGAGTCCGAAGTCCCTTTTGTAACCAAGATCGCCGAACCCCTCAAAATGTGACCCCTTTTTCCAAGCCCTATTTTATAAGTTGAAATATATACTTTGTTGCATTTAAATTGTCATGCTTGCACACATATCATGCGGTTTGGGGGTTTTGCCGATTCACCTAATAATTAATATGGAGACTATATGCGGGCAAATCTAGTCTAATATTGGTCCCATTTAAAATTATGTAGCGAACTGGTGATATACTTTGCCTTATTAAAATAACATTTAAGTTGTGGGGTAGCTAAACAATATGAACCTTCTAAATAATTGTCGGAACCCCGGTTCCTCTTAATATTGCCTAATTGCATCGCATCTTGCCATGTCATACATCATACATGCATCATGCCCGATCTTTTGTCGTAGTATTAAATAGTGCATCCGGTGTTTTCTTCTAGTGCTTTGCTTCTTCATGGATTAGGCCGATGAGTTGATGCGAGTATCGACCCGATCTTCGGATGAACCTTCGGCAATGTTTTCAGGCGAGCATTCTCCCCCTTTCTACCTATCTTACTTTTATAGTATTTATTTCCTCCTGTTCATCTATTGCTATCTGTGTTGTGATGCTCTAGTTTTCATACCAGTGATATCCCTTGCAGCCACTATATTGCCATGGAGACCTCCTAATACCTGTTGTTTGGTAGCTAGTCGGTCATGCGAGTCGCAGTCGCTTGTGTGGTGTTGCTTCGCGTTGTCGATGTTCCACAGTTGTTGGAGTAAGGCCTCATGTTTAATGTTGGAGATGATCATGACTTTAATTATCGTTTAATAACTAAAATTGAAGTAAGTAAATAATGCAGAGGCACAGGTGGGCAATAGATGTTATTTGGTTTTTAACCGTCCACTTGTGTCCCATAGGACCCCGAGTACTTGATACCTGTTCTTTGAATATTCGCACTATCCGCATGTGGGACCATGAATCCCCCTAGCCAGAGCTTGAGTCATATTTATTTCTTGGGGCCACAAAGTAGTTTGGGGCTTTATTACTATCCTGTACTTATGGCATGCTTTACCGCTTTATTTCCGATTGCGCGTGGAGCGCCTGTACTGTTTAGGTAAGTGGAATGTTTCTGCGGTATCGATAAGCCCTGTCACACTTTCGGGTTCCCAGTCGTTTACACCCATTGACACAAACCTCTGGGTCCGTCTCGGAGCCGACCAACTTCGTCGCGGGTAGCTTGGTGGGGTGGCCCCCTGAAATTTATATGAGTATTGCAATTTCTCTGTCGTGATGCCTCGTTGGGTTTTTATTGGTTTTTCTCGAGGTTGATCGTCCGTGTGTTGCTATTTGTGCCTCCCTGCAGGGTAAAACTTTCTGAAAGCCGTGTCCGCGGTTATGGACGACTTAGAGAACAGTATCTCGATCATAGACAACTATAACTAAAGTAGTGCTATAAATTTGACTTTATAATGACTAGTAATCAGCTTCACTATAATGGAATGGCTAAATAAAAGTGCCAACAATTGCTGGTTTGTGTTGTCACCTGTTACCATTGTATCTGACTAGTAAGTATTGCAACTACAACGGAATGGCTAAATAAAAGTACCAACAACTGCTGGGTTTTGGGATGCCTCATGCTATATGTATCTGACTAGTAAGTACTACAACTACAACAAAATGGTTAACTAAAATTGCCCACTGCTTATTATATCAGGATGACTCATGCTATCTATTTCTGACTAGTAATTGCCGCAACTATAACGGAATGAATAAAATTGCCAAATGTGTGTGTTCCTCGGTTGACTTCCTCGTTTGGTCTCGAGGGGAAAATACCAGGATGAGTATGCTTGGTGATAGTTTAAGGTTGGATCCGAATAGGTCTTTCTTATCCCTATCTGATAGCCGCTAGTTGTATTAAGTCTCTATAGGTTGTTTAGTGTATGCTGCGCTGCTGCTTCAGTCCACCATACCTATGTAGGCGAGGACCGCCAAATTCTAGTCTCGCCGTGTACTGGCCTCAGTACTGACCGCTCTCTCTTTTTCCTTTGCCCTTTGTCGGCACCCCTTTTGTTTAAACAGGTTTTGAGATCGACGTCGTTAGTAGGGTTACCCTTCCGGCTCGGCCTGGGCAGGGTTATGGACGCCATTGGTCATTCTTCAGGGCTCTTAGCTCAATTTGCATCTTGTCCGTACTCGGACGCTGTATCGTTTTCAAGGTGATTTGGATCTTTGTACTGTATATCTGTATTCTTGACTCATTGAGTCACTATTGTATATATCTGTTCTGTGGGTTCCATCATGGACTATTGTGTAATGGTATTACTTCGTTTTCCACCCGCACGAAAGTGCCTGGTGGGCACCTGTGAATCGTTTCTATGCGGGTTTGGCGGGAATCGCCAAAACTTGCATAGGGTCGATTCTGAGGGTGTTACACCAAGCGACCTAACTAACCAACCCACCCGTGACCCAGCTACCAGCCCATCTAGCCTACCCGGGAAAACCCCTTCCCCTCTCTGTTTCTCACCCACTCTCGCACCCCCTGTCACTGACGCACTGGCCCCGCAGCCACGTCATCGTCTTCCTCAATCAATGCCGCAGCAACGCCGTCGCCGCTCATTTTTGGTCATTTGATTAGCGAATAAATTCGCGTTAACCATGCAGTAATCTCGCGCCCAGACCCCCTCTACTGAACCCCCTCCCCACTCCGTTCCTTTCCCCTCACTCAACGCTCTGTCTCCACCACCAGGCTGCCCGCAATTCAACTCGCGCCGCCACTGTCCCGAGCAGCTCCAGCGACGTATTCCAGTGAGCACCGTGCTCCCGTTCGTCCCTCGTTCATACGAGTTTGTTCGCATGATGTTTATGCATCTTCTCACCCCTTCTGTTTACTCTGTAATGCCCTAGGACGTCGCCTCCGTCGAGCCCCATGAACGACCGAAGCTCCGCTTAACTTTGGCGAGAAATCCTGGTAATCTCCGAGCGCCCCTTGCCTTCTGCTTGTCCCTATCGCGTTCGCCGTGTCCCTGCGCATCTCCTAATGCTCCTGGTTTGTGCTAGGGCGATCCAGAGCGTCTTCAACGTCTCCGCCACCACGAGCCCGACGCTTCCAGCAACTCCGACGAGCTCTAACCACTGCTACAACATGCCCCCGCCCCAGCCGCATCCACGTTGAGCATCCCCATGTCCTCGCGACCTTGCTAAGCGCCAATACCCCCTCTCCTACCCCCTAGCCTCCCTAATCCATTGTCGGCATAGTCGTCGCCGCCACTATGGCCATGAGCACCGATGATTTAGGGTAGGGGCGATTTGATCCACTGGATCTAGATCCAGTGGTCTAGATTAGACGACATCCCAAAGGGGTACGGGCAAATCTGAGCCACTAGATCTCACTTAGATCTAGCGATGCGCGTGCGTCCGCGTGAAACGGTATCGTCCAATCAGAAGCCGACGCGTGTCTGGATTTTCCTTTTAAAATTCAGATTTGATTTAATTAGATGATTAAACTTGTAAATTCAATAACTTTTGTTCTATTTATCCAAAAAATTATAAGTAATATATCATTGGAATCACAAAAATAAATGCTACACATATGTAGGATTGGTTTTGTATTTTGCCTCTGTTAAAATATAATTTTATGCAGAGACATTTGTATGCTTATTTTGTGTATAAAAATTATTTGGAAAATGTTTTTAAAGCCAAATTATGTTTATTTAGTCACTGGATGTTTAGTTTAGTGTTAGTACTGTTTAATTGTCTTGTTTGGTAAAAATCATCACATAGCATTTGCATGCATTCATATATGTTTAATTTGGCGCTATCATTTTATGTGTAGATTTTGGTGCTAGTGGTGATTGTGATTGTGAGGATTGTTGCTACTCCCCCAACTACCAAGGCAAGTGGTGATTCATATTTTAGTCCCAATATTTTGACGATGCATTAGTGATATTTTGTATAGGGCTTGCATGATGTATTTGCTAAGTATCTATATGATATGCTTGGGAAATCCTAGTAGTTGTAGACTTGTTAGAATTTTCTCTAAGTTAAGATACTTGCTATATTACCATGCTTAGCCTATCTAGTAGGAAACAAGGGTGGATTATATACATGCTATGGAAAATGTTGCTAAGTCTTTGACTTATGTTTTTGTTTAATAAAACAACTAAGTGAATGAAACACCTGGGTGGAATGGTAATTTCATGGATGGATTTTTTTGAGTGGTTACCAGGGCCCCATTTTCATGGCTTACCCTGTGTATCTCACTTGTGAAATGACACCCAGGAACAAAGGGATTTGATATGCCATATGTTAAGAAGCTTCTAGTGCAGCCACTTGGAAATATGGGCTCTGCCTGGATCATATAGGTTGCAATAACTTAGCCAAATGGACAGAAGGTGGTAGAGGTGATAGGTTTGGAACGCATCCATTTGGTCTAAGGGAAGGCTTCTGAAAGATGTTGTCTCGATGCATGTCGAGTCTTGTGGGAAAGTGCACCACCTCTCGAGAAGGAAGAATCAAATTACTTAGTCGTGTCCCCGACAATAGACAATTTGAGCATCAAGACATGGAAGCTATTAAGAATCTCCTCATCCCAATTTCTAAGTTAAAACTTGTGGTTGAACAAGGTTAAAGGTTCACCAATGTCTATTGGTGGTTCCTTGGGAGTTTTTGCCAAACAAAAACTTATTGTTTTCAACTGATAGGTAAAACCTATTTTGAGCAAAGCAAGCCTAAGCTACACTTAGCCAAATTCATGTAGAAGCTAGAAACTATTAGTCTACTAAGGTATCACTTGCCAATACTATTCCAATGTATTGACCCACTGTGGCTGTAACTTGTGATGTTGCAGGTTACTCTGATGAGGATTAGGGTTATGAGTCTACACTCAACATGTTTGCCTGTGGCACATGAAGATGAAGACTTTACTTTATTTTGTTATGTTGGACTCTTCTACTAGCCCATGGCTATGGAGTTGTAAAAGACTATGTTATCTCTGGAATAACGATGTAATAATGACCTTTGTTTCTGTGTACTTCATCTTAAACTGTGGATGCTAGCAGTTGATCCAGGGACTAGCATTGCAATCACAGGGACCTTTACCTTTATAAAGGTAGGGTCTTACATGCCCATTTGATGCTCGCCTTTGAAGCTGCACCTACTCACGTGATGATCGGACTTGGTGTAGTGGATTTGGTTCATGTAATCACTAAACAGGCACAAGGGATGTCGTTTTTGAGTGGGAGTTCATTCTTAATTTGGATTAGTTGAACTCAATCTGTCATAATCTTAGTCTATACTTTACAAATTCTGTTGTAGATGGCACCACCAGATTTTAATTTGAATGTGTTCATGGAGAAAGAGAAACTTGCAACGAACGGTAGCAACTTTAGCGACTGGGCCATGAATTTGAGGATTCTCCTCACTGCTGCACAAAAGCAATATGTGCTAGAAGCGCCACTAGGCCCCCCATCACTGGATGATGCCCCTGACGAGGAAAATAATGTCTATCAAACTCATCAGGAGGACCACAACTTAGTTCATTGCGGCATATTGTATGGGCTAGAGCCAGAACTTCGAAAGAGTTTCGAAAACGGCAATGCTTTTGATACAATGGGTGAGTTGAAAATGATTTTTGACACCCATGCTGCTGTAGAGAGGTATAATGCTTCAGAAAAGTTCTTTAGCTGCATGATGGAAGGGAATAGCTCCGTAAGTGAGCATGTACTCAAGATGTCGGGTTAAGCCGATAAGCTTGTGTCCTTGGGAATAACGATTCCCATTGACTTAGGCATCCATCGTGTTCTCCAGTCTCTGCCACCTAGCTATAAGAGCTTCCTGATGAACTATAATATGCAAGGCATGAGAAGTCTCTCCCCGAGCTTCTGTCAATGCTTAAAACTACAGAAGTGGAGATCAAGAAGGAACATCAAGTGTTGATGATCAATAAGACCACTGGTTTCAAGAAAGACAAGGGTAAACAGAAGGGAAAGAAGGGCGGCAAGCCGGTTGCCGTTCCTGAAAAGAAATGCCGAGTTGGCCCTAAGTCTGATACCGAGTGTTATTATTGCAAGGGGACTGGCCATTGGAAGCGCAACTGCCCCAAGTATTTTGTAGACAAGAAGGCCGGAAAGGCAAATAAAGGTATATATGATATACATGTTATTGATGTGTACTTAACTAGTACTTGTAGTAGCATCTGGGTATTTGATACCGGTTCATTTGCTAATATTTGTAACTCGAATCAGGGGCTGCGGAACAAGCGACCACTAGCAAGGGGTGAGGATAAGATGTGTGTCGGCAATGGATCAAGCATTGATGTGATCGCCGGAGGAACGCTACCTCTCCACTTACCATCAGGATTAGTTATAAACTTGAATAATTGTTATCTGGTGTCAGCACTGAGCATGAACATTGTATCCAGATCATGTTTGATGCGTAGTGGTTATTCATTTAAATCTGAGAACAATGGTTGTTCAATTTATATGAATGAAATCTTTTATGGTCATGCACCGATGATGAATGGTTTATTTCTATTGGATCTCGATAATAGTGTTACACATATTCATAATGTTGATGCTAAAAGGATTAAACTTAATGATGATATATCCGCATATATGTGGCACTGTCGTCTAGGTCATATTGGCGTTAAACGCATGAAGAAGCTCCATTCGGATGGACTTTTGGCATCACTTGATTTTGAATCATTTGATACATGTGAGCCATGCCTTATGGGCAAGATGACTAGAATGTTATTTTCCGGTTCAATGGAACGGGCGACAGATTTATTGGAAATCATACATTCTGATGTGTGTGGTCCAATGAGTGTGTCAGCGCGAGGTGGATATCATTATTTTGTAACTTTCACGGATGATTTGAGTAGATACGGTTATATCTACTTGATGAAACACAAGTCTGAAACCTTTAAGAAATTCAAGTTGTTTTAGAGTGAAGTGGAAAATCATCATAATAGAAAGATCAAATTTCTACGGTTCGACCATGGAGGTGAGTATCTAAGTTACGAGTTTAGCACTTAGATGAAAGAGTGTGGAATAGTTTCACAACTCACACCTGACAGAACACCACAGTGAAATGGTGTGTCAGAATGTCGTAATCGTACTTTACTAGATATGGTTCGATCTATGATGTCTCTGACGGAGTTGCCACTGTCATTTTAGGGTTATACACTAGAAACTGCTGCATTCACTTTAAATCGGGCACCATCTAAATCCATTTAAAAGACACCGTATGAATTGTGGTTTGGAAACAAACCTAAGCTGTCATTTCTTAAAGTTTGGGGATGCGATGTTTATGTGAAGAAACTTCAACCGGATAAACTCGAACCCAAAGAGGAAAAATGTGTCTTCACAGGATACCCTAAGGAAACTATTGGGTATTCCTTCTATCACAGATCTGAGGGCAAGGTTTCTGTTGACAAGAATGGATCCTTTCTAGAGAAAGAGTTTCTCGCGAAAGGCGTGAGTAGTCGGAAGGTAGAACTCGAAGAGGTTATAGAACCTTCTCTTCATAGTATGGCGAGTAGCGCAGCGCCGGAAACCATTCCGGAGTTGGCTTCACCAAATGAAGAGGGAACTAATTATAACTATCATGAAGCTCCGAAAGAGAATACTACCAAACCTCGCAGGTCTAGCAAGACGCGTACAGCTCCCAAGCTATACGGAAATCCTGTTATGAATTTCATGGTCGATGAAATTGATGACCCTGCGACGTATGAAGAAGCGATGATGAGACTGGATTCCAACAAATGGTTAGAAGCCATAAAATCTGAGATGAAATCCATGTATGAACACCAGGTTTGGACCTTGGTGGACTTACCTCACGACCGAAAGGTCGTGGAGAATAAATGCATTTTCAAAAGGAAAACTGATGCTGATGGTAATGTAACCGTCTATAAAGCTCGACTTGTCGCAAAAGGGTTTCGAAAAATTCAAGGAGTTGACTATGATGAGACATTCTCTCCCGTAGCGATGCTAAAGTCAGTTAGGATTATGTTAGCAATTTTTGCATATTTTGACTATGAGATATAGCAGATGGATGTGAAAATTGCGTTCCTCAATGGCAACATTGAAGAAGAATTGTATATTATACAACCAAAGGGTTTTGTCGATCCTAAGGATGTTGACAAGGTATGCAAGCTTCAGCGATCCATCTATGGACTGAAGCAAGCATCCCGGAGTTGGAATCTCCGCTTTGATGAGGTGATCAAATAGTTTGGATTTTTCTAAACTTATGGAGAGGATTGTATTTACAAGAAAGTGAGTGGGAGAAATGTGGCATTTCTGATACTATATGTGGATGATATATTATTGATCGAAAATGATATAGATCTTTTAAACAGTGTTAAAAGTTATCTAAATAGCAAATTTTTAATGAAGGACCTAGGTGAAGCGTCATACATATTAGGCATAAATATCTATAGGGATAGATCTAGGCGCCTAATAGGGCTATCGCAAAGTACATACCTTGATCAGATTTTAAAGAAGTTTAAAATGGACGGAAGTAAGAAGGGGTTCTTTCCTATGTTGCAAGGCAAGATATTGAGTAAGACTCAAAGTTCGGCTACGGCGGAAGAAAGAGAGATAATGGACAAAGTCCCCTATGCTTTAGCCATAGGCTCTATAATGTACTCCATGCTATGTACAAGACCGGATGCGGCACATGCTATTAGTTTGACTAGTAGGTACAAATCTGATCCAGGATCGGAACACTGGATAGCGGTCAAAAATATCCTTAAGTACTCGCGAAGAACTAAGGATTTGTTTCTTGTGTACGGAGGTGAAGAAGAGATCATCGCTAAGTGTTATGTCGATGCTTGCTTTGACACCGATCCGGATGACTCTAAGTCTCAATCCGGATACGTATTTCTCATGAATGGTGAGCGGTTAGTTCGAGGAGTTCCAAACAACCTGTGGTGGCGGGATCAACAACGGAGGCCGAATATGTTGCTGCTTCGGAAGCGGCTCAGGAATCAGTTTGGATGAAGGAGTTCATAATCGAACTAGGTGTGGTTGCGAGCGCGTTGGACCCAATGGTGATCTATTGTGATAACAATGGTGCCATAGGCAATGCCAAAGAACCAAGGTCTCACAAGAATTCCAAGCATATTAAGCGCCGGTTTCACTCCATCCGCGAGCATGTCAAGGATGGAGATATAAATATTTGTAAAGTACACACGGATATCAATGTAGCAGATCCATTGACTAAAACTCTCTCTAGAGCAAAACATGATCAACACCAGAACTCCATGGGTGTTAGATTTATCACTATGTAACTTGTAAGATCCTTCCTTTGTAAAGGAAAGGATCCCTGTGATTTCAATGCTAGTCCCTGGATCAATGCTAGCATCCACAGTTTAAGATGAAGTACACAGAAACAAAGGTCATTATTACATATCTTTCCAGAGACAAACATAGTCTTTTACAAACTCCATGGCCACAGGCCTAATACAAGAGTTCAAAATATATAATAAGGTAGATAAGTCTTCATCTTCATGTGCCACAGGCAAGCATGTTGAGTGTAGACTCATGACTCCTAATCATCATCTAAATAACCTCCAACATCACAAGTTACAGCCACAGTGGGTCAATACATTGGAATAGTATTGGCAAGTGATACCTTAGTAGAATATTGGTGGACTAGATACTATATGCATTTTGGCTAAGTGTAGCTTAGGCTTGCTTTGCTCAAAATAGGTTTTGCCTATTAGTTGAAAATACTAAGTTTTTCTTTGATAAAATCTTTCCCAAGGAACCACCAATAGACATTGGGGTCCTTCACCCTTGTTCAACCACAACTTTTTACTTAGAAATTGGGATGAGGAGATTCTTGATAGCTTCCATCTCTTGATGCTCAAGTTGTCCAATACCAGGAACATGGCTAAGTACTTAGATTCTTCCATCTGCAGAGGTTGTGCACTTTCCCCACAAGACTTGATTTTCACCAAGACAGGACCTTTCAGAAGCCTTCCCTTAGACCAAATGGACGTGCTCCAACCTATCATCCCACTACCACCAACTGTCCAAATGGCTAAGTTATTGCAACCTATATGATCCAGGCAGAGCCCATATTGCCAAGTGGCTGCACTAGAAGCTTCTTAACATATGGCATCTCAAATCCCTTTGTTCCTGGGTGGCTTTCCACAAGTGAGATACACAAGGTAAACCATAGAAATGGGCCTTGTGTAACCACTCAACATAACCCATTCTTTCCATTCCACCCAGGTGTTTCATTCACTTAGTTGTTTTATTAAGCAAAAACATAGTCCAAAGACTTAGAAATATTTATTCATAGCATGAATATATAACCACCCTTGGTTGCTACTAGCTAGGCTAAGCATGGCATTGATAAGACTTAGAAATATTTCTAGCAATTCTACAACTACTAGGATTTCCCAAGCATAGCATATAGCTCAAAATAACCATGCAAGACTAGCAAAATATTTCTAATGCATAGTTAAAAACATAGGAATAAATCATGAAGCACCACTTTCCTTGGTAGTTTGGAGAGTAGCTACAATCCTCACAATCACAATCACTATTTGCACCAAAATCTACACATAAAATAATAGCACCGAAATCACATACAAAATAAATACAAGAAAAAATATATGGATGCATGCATAATGCCATGTGATGATTTTCTACACCAAACAAGACAAGTGCATGGTACTGAATCATAAACAAGTACAAAACAAGCTAAATAAACTTTATTTGAACATTAAAACATTTTTCAAATAATTATTATACCCAATTATGCCTACAAATGTTTCTGCAAAAACACCCTTTTTAACAGAAGCAAAACATTAAACACATTGCATAAATGGAAAGGGCTTTCTCTCATGATTCCATTGATATAAAATTTGTCAAATTTGGACGTGGGAATCAAAAGTTATGAATGAAACAAGTTTAAACATCTAATAGATTTAATTCAGAATTTTAAAACGAAGAACATGCCACGCGGCAGCTTCTGGTTGGCTGGTACCGCTTCGCGCTGGATCACGCTTGTGAACCGTTAGATCTAACTAAAACGCGCGGCTCAGATCTGCCCGTACCCCTTCGCCTAGCTTCTAATCTCAACCACTGGATCTAGATCCAGTGGATCAAATCACTCTGACCACAACTCGGCGGCGCAAATGGCCAGAACGGTGGCGACGGCTCTGCCGGCGATGGATCGGCGAAATTAGCAAGGGCTGGGGGCAGTGGTGATGCTTACCAGACTCGTACGAGCACAAGGAAGCTCAACGTGGTCGTCGTGGAAACCGGGGCGTGTTGTTGTGGCCGTGGGAGCTCGTCGGAGTTGAGCGCAGCGTCGGGTGCTCGGTGGTGAGGACGTTGGTGACGCTCTGGATCACCCTAGCATAAACCAGTTGTATCAGGGGGTGCACAAGGCTACGTCGAACACTACTGGATCAAGGAGAAGTCGAGGGGCGGTCGGGTATTACCTCAATCGCTCGTCGGAGTCGAGCGACGGTTCTGATGTTTGCGGGCACGAACGGTGATGGCAACCTGGGTCACAAGAGAGCAAACAAAAGGCATCAGGGAACGCGCAAGGACATGTTGGTCATGTTTGTTTGAACCAGAGACAGGGGAGCGATCGGAGCTCACCGTGATGGCTCGCCGGAGTGGTTCGGAACAGCAGCGGCGCGAGCTCGATTGTGGACAGCCTAGCGGCGCTCTGTGGTTGGTGAGTGAGGGGAAACAAGCGGAGAGAGGAGGGGATCTTATAGCTGGAGCAGGGGCGGAGATCACGCACGCATTCATCGTTAATTAAGAGGTTTAAAATCACGGCAGAGGCGGGGGAAGAAACGGGCGGCGACATGTTCATCGCGCTGTTTCTGGGAGGACGATGATGACATGGCGATGGGGCCACTGGTCAGTGAGCGCGGGGTCGAGTGGGTGCGCATGAGAGAGCGAGGGGAAAACCCCGGGTGGGCTTAGTGGGCTGGTTTCGCTGTTGGGCCAAAAGTCTGGCGCCGGCCTTTTCTTATTTCCTTATTCTTTTTCTTTTTCTGTTTGAATTTCCAGGAACCTTTTTCAAAAGATTTCAAAATCCATTTGAATTCAAATCTTTTCTGTATTTTTGTAGAGTGCAACACTCATATTTTTGGACATAAAAACATGTGGTCTCTCTATACTAGCTTGGTCCTTTTGATTAAACAAAATAAACAGTGACATAGCACTTGATTTGAATAAGTTTTAAAAATGGTTTTAAAGCCATATTTGTTTTGTAAATTTTCACCAAACTCCAACAATCCAACAAAGTAACAAGAGAGTAAGCAAGGATTGGTTTAAAACAAATAAACTCTTCAATTGAGAGTGGCATTGGTTTAATAGTTGCTCACATGAAATAATGAGCATCAGATGCTCCTGTTTTTGAAATGGTTTTGAAATGGAGCCCTAAATGATCATGGATGCATGTATGATATGCATGAGTTTTGAAACATGATTTTAGGGATGTTAGCTTAAGGTGAATCTAGCCCTCGAGATTCGGGTTGGCTAGCAAATAGGTGAGGGTGGTCTTTCCGAAGATCATCTTCTCTTTCCCATGTTGCTTCTTTGGAATGGTGGTTCCATTGAACTTTGCAGAATTTGATAGTCTTAGTCCGAGTAACTCTTTCTGCAGTCTCAAGAATCTTGATAGGTTTCTCTTCATAAGTGAGGTCACTCTCCAATTGAACCTCTACCAAAGGTATAGTATCCTTTAAAGAAGTGTCTTCCATTTCTGGATGGCATTTCTTAAGCTGACTCACATGGAACACATTATGAACAACTGACAAAGACTCTGGCAATTCAATCTCATAAGCTACTTCTCCCTTACGACTCAGAATCTTGAATGGTCCAACATATCTTGGGGCCAATTTACCTTTGACACCAAACCTCTTCACTCCATTAGGGATGTTATATAACTAGATTATTGTCTCTAATGCAAGTGGGAGACTGAAGGGAATATGCCCTGAGAGGCAATAATAAAGTGGTTATTATGTATATTCCAATTATATGATAGATGTTTATTTTGCATGCTATAATTGTATTAATACGGAAACGTTAATACATGTGTGTTTAATAAACAAACAGAAAGTTCCTAGTTATGCCTCTCTCATAAACTAGCTCGTTGATTAACAAGATGATCAAAGTTTCCTGATCATGGACATTGGATGTCATTAATAACAAGGTCACAACATTATTGGAATGGTGTGATGAACATTCATCCGAAGTATAGCATTACGATCAAAGTCATTGAGTTTATATTGCTATAACATCATACGAAGTGATCCTAATCCTTAGACCATGAGATCATGTCAATCACTAACACTAGAAGAGTATCTTGATAACATCAAACGTCACACCGTAATAGGGTGATTATAAAGATGGGTTCGGTACTACTAAAGTGTTATGTTGAGGCCCATGGATCGAGAGTGGAATTTGTTCATCCCGATGACGGATAGATATGCTTTGGGCCCTCTCGGTGATATCCATTGATTAGCTTGCAAGCAAGTGATTTGATCACTAGAATGTTATATCATGGGAATGAGAAAAGAGTACATGTCAGTAACGAGATCAAACTAGGTATGGAGATACCAATGATCGAATCTCGGACATGTAATATATTATGAGACTAGGGATTAAGATACTAGCGTAAAAGGTTCTCACGATCACAAGAAAGTCATCGTTGAATGTGTGGGAGTCAGAATGGATCTCCAGGTCCCGCTTGTGATTATTGATATGAGAGGAGTCTTGATCATGTCCGCATTATTCGCAGACCATAGGGTGACACACTTAAGAGAGACCGACACCATTTGGAGCAAATAGTTTCATGCTGAAAAGAATAAGAAAGTGCAGGAATTTATTTCACTAGATAATGAAACTGGTTTCGGGTGAAATTGCAGAAAGTGTTTCTGCATGTGAAATGAAATACTAGCAAAGGTTTATATGTGAATGTTTGTCATTAAAGTAATTGAAAAAATTCTGAATAAATAAAAGGAGTTTTATTTAATGAGAGTTTGCATTAAATTTGGTGGAAATTTAATGGGAATTTGAGTGGGTTTTTGGGTGGAGAAAATTGAAGGGGCATTTTGTGAAGTGGAGCTTCCACCCACATGAATGGAGAGAGGGCAAGGGGCAGCCCCCATGCGCTGGCCACCACCTTGGGGTTCCCCCCTCCTCCTATAAAAGGAGCCCCCTCCCTCACTTCTCACTCACACCTCCTCGTGAAGGATCTCTCTCCCCCTTTAGTATTTATCCCCCATGGTCTCGGACTAGCGAGATACATGTTCCCGGTGGCTATTCGGCAAGAAAGATTTGTGCTTCCGCTGTATCGCTGGAGCAAGGAGGCGGAGGTTGCTCGGTGCCTCAGACATGTGTGCGAGCGCGGATGCGCCGCTGATTTGCGGCGCTAGGACTTCCTCTCGATCTTGAGATTGGCAAGAGATCGTCTACATCAACCACGAGTTCAACCTCGTTAAGCTTTGTTGGTCTTCAAGGGTATGTTCTCTACGGATGTATATCCGCCTGTTGCTTGTATCTAGTAGATAGATCTTGGTACATAGTTGTTCCCATCATAGGAAAATTTTTGTTTTCTATGCTGCGAACCCTACAGGAGGTAGCCGGCAACTAGGGTTTAGAAAGACGGTGGTAGTTTAGAGGAGCTCTAGGGCGGCGGCAACTAGAGGTGGGTGGCGACAGACCTAGGGTTTTTGGGGTGAAGCTCTAAGGGGCGCCCTGCCCCTCCTTTTATAGGTGGGAGGGGCGGCTAAGGGAGGGGAGTCCTACCCAAACTCCCCTTGATGGCCGGAGACTTGGGAGGAAGGGAAACCTTCCCAAACTATGTTTCCTCTCCTCCCTCCACTAGGCAATCATGTTGGGATTTGACTTTTTCAAACTGGTGTTTGACTATTCAAACTAGAGTTTGATTTCTCTCTCCCATTGCCCAGCCAAGTGACCTAGGGTATGATACAACCATAATACAATGTCATGGCACATTCCAAGTACCCATCCCCCCGGGGTGGTGGAACTTCTAGAACCTTCTAGAAGCTTCCGATGAAAGCACCAAAAACATTTCTAAACCCCAGATTTGGAGTTTACTTATATGAATCTTATTCTCTGGACCATTCCCAATCTCCTCGCGATGTCCCGGATCCTATTCGAGACTCTAAACAACATTCGGCCTCTTACTCACATTCCATATCTACTAAACAACATCGAATCGTTAAGTGTGTCTCCCTACGGTTCGTGAATTATGTAGACATGATCAAGACTCTTCTCTGATCAATAACCAATAGAGGAATCTAGAAATTCATATGGCTCCCACATATTTCTACGATAACTTCGTGATCGAATGAACCATTTACATATGATACCAATTTCCCTTTGTCTCGCGATACTTTACTTATCCGAGGTTTGATCGTCGGTATCTTTACATACCTAGTTCAACCTCGTTACTGATAAGTACTATTTACTCGTTCCTGTGATATGCGATCCCTTGTGAGCCAGTCACATGCTTGCAAGCCAATTGGATGACATTCCACCGAGAGGGCCCAGAGTATATCTATTCATCATATGGATGGACAAATCCCACTCTTGATCCATGTGCCTCAACACATCCTTTCAGAATACTCAATGCCACCTTTATAACCACCCAGTTACGAAGTGGTTTTTGATGTCATCAAAGAATCCATTCGGTGATGGTGATTAACATGATCTCATGGTCTAAGGATTTAGGTTACTATGTATTTGAAAACTTATAGGAAGTGAACTATTTTAAATGACTTGATCATATGCTACGCCTAACTATAGGAGTGTGTCCATCACATCATTCTTCTAATGATATGACCTTGTTATTAATAACATCAAATGATATGACCTTGTTATTAATAACCACTTTATTATTGTATATACATGTTTGCTAGTGGTTAACTAATCTTCGGATCCGACACTTTCAGGTCCGTGTGTAATTGCATGTCTTTGCGTCTCTACGCATCACTCATTCTCTAATGAGATGACTTTGTATAAATTTGGTCCTTTGGTGAGACCTTTAGTTCCTTTGGGATTAAACTATGTCGATAATTTTTGTACAATATATCTTCATAGTACTAGCCCGCTGTGAACCACACCTAGTTTGATAACAAACTTCTTGACACAAAATGCTCTCTTTAGCTACTACAATAGTGGTCATATACTTAGCCTTTTGTTGTAGTATTTATCACAATGTCTTAACTATGGAACTCATCCAAATCCATTATCGAATCTCCTTTCCATTACATTGTGCCACCCATAGTTTAAATTGAGATAAACTTAATTTGTACTTTGTGACAAAACTAGTATCAATGTAATACTTTACAATGAATAATCTATCTATTTGTCACCTCTAAAAAATAACATATTCTTAGTTCTTCCTAAAGATCATAAGAATATCCTTAATATTGTCCAAATGATCATCTTTTATGAATCATTCTGGTATATGCTCATAACATTTAGAGCATATGACATATCTGTATTTGTACATATCACAGTATGATCAAAAAATACTCTTTGTGATTTCATTCATCAAGTATCAAAAATACTTGAATATTTGTTTCATTTACCAAGTGTCGATACACTTGAATTTCGATTTAATCCTTTCAATGTGGCAAGAACCTTTCTTGTCATTTCCATATTGAACTCATTCAATATCTCATCCATGTACATTTGGCACAACCATATTAGCATCTCAATCTATCCATATAGATATTGATGCCAAACATTCGGGTTTTGCATGAGTCTTTCATCGAGATGAAATTCTTAACTTGTGTCAATAAAAGATACATCATTTCTAATCAACAATATGTCTTTCACATAATGCATTAGAAATATGTCTTAGCGCTCCCACTTAATTTCTTGCAAATGCAAGCATCTTCATCATCTTTGATGAAATTAAACCTTTTAACAGTTTCATCATGGTGAAGATTCCAACTCCGCGATGTTTACTTCAACCATTGAAGTATGCATGCCTTTTTAGCATCCTTTGAATCAACAAAACCCTTTGGATTGTGTCATGTACACGTCCTAGGTAACAATTCTATTAGAAGAACTTTATTTTGTTTTTTCAACTACCATATAAGAAAATTATATGTAGTGGTTGCTACATTAATCCATCTAGACTAAATATCACTATGAAAGATCAAATCTTGTCATAGTCAACCTTTGAACATTGTCGTAAACTATTTTCCTGACGTGTCGACTATTTATTGCAAATCTATAGATTAACACTCAAAACAATACGATACTAGTTCTTAAAGTAACTATCTAGAATTCTATAGTTCTATTATCTCAATTATAACTAAGCGTAAGGTGGTGAACGGATGCCAATGACTACAACAACTACGCAAGTTCACTTTGATTTAATTTATGATAAATAGTGTTCAACTTTTAATCATATTACTGTTGAACTCTCACTCAAAAAATATCCCTCACATTGTTTTAGTGATCACACGAACCAAATCCACTACACCAAGTCCGATCATCACGAGAGATGATGTAGCTTCAAAGGCGAACAATCAACGTGTTCATCATATCATCTATATGACTCATGCTTTACCTTTCAGTATTCCGTGTTCCGAGACCATGTCTATACATGCTAGGCTCGTCAAGGTTAACCTTAGTATCCACGTGTGAAAATCTGGCTTGCACCCGTTGTATGCACACGTAGAATCTATCACACCCGATCATGACGTGATGCTTCAAAACGATGAGTCTTAGCAATGGTGCCTACTAAGGAGTAACACTTTATTACTTGATATTTAGTGAGAGGGATCATCTTATAATGCTACCATCGCGATCTAAGCAATACAAGATGCATAAAAAGGATTAACTTCACATGCAATTCATAATATGTGATATGATATGGCCTTTCTTCTTGTGCCTTCGATCTCCATCTCCAAACATGAACATGATCTCCATCATCACCGGCGTGGCGTCAAGGTCAATGGCGCTCCTCCATGGTTGTCATTCACCAGCATCAACTATTATAACTACTTTGAATAATAAACACGCAGGTCTTAACAAAATTAAAAGACAACCATAAGGCGCTTGCCGGTTGCCAACTTACAATAAGGATCATTGCATACAACATATATAATCACAATCATGGCCATATCACATCACAACACAAGCCCTGCAAAACAAGTTAGACGCCTCTAATCTTTATTTGCATGTTTTACGTGGATGGAGCTTTCGCATAAGAACCGTTCTAACTTACAAACATGAACCACAATGTTGATACAAGTATTGTCAAGTGCTCGTTGTAAATTGAATCTTCACTATGGTGGGAGAGACAGTCACCCGCAAAGCCACTTGTGCAATGCAAGTTGCACGTTGAGCGTGGAGCAAGTCTAATGAACGATGTCATGTAAGGTTAGCCTAGGCCGCTTCATCCCACCATCCCGCAAGATGCAAGATACACAAAAAATCGACAACAAAAGCATCATCATCCACAATAAAAATTGTGTTCTACTCGTGCAACAGATCTATGCATAGACACGGCTCTGATACCACTGTAGGGGTTCGTAGCATGGAAAACAAAAAATTCTATCGCATGAACACACACAAGCCAAGATCTAATCTACTAGATCGGTGCAACGAGTTCCTAGAGTACTAACCCTCGAAGATCCAAAGCGGTTAACGAGATCGAATTCTTGTGGTCGATGTAGTCGTTCACTTACCGATCTCAAGATCGCGAAGACGATCCTTCTGGAGCCGCGTTCCGGCAGCGCTTTGGTCGGTCACACGTACGGTACTCGATGAATACCTTCCTCTCCCTTGTTCTAGTAGGCAGCAGAGGTTATAGATATCTCCTCGCGATTCCAACAGCATGATGGTGTGGTGGTGGTGGAAGTAGAGGGGAAATCCTGCAGGGATTCGCCTAAGCTAGAGTGGGTATGGTGGAGTAGAGAGAGAGCCTTGGCAACTAGGGTTTAAAGGCCGAGGGGTGGACGTAGCCGGCGACTAGGGTTTAGCTATACGGCGGTGGTTTAGAGGAGCTCTAGGGCGGCGGCAACTAGCGGGGGGCGGCCGACCAAGGGTTTTTGGGGTGAAGCTCCAAGGGGGTTGATACGTCATAAACGTATATGTAATTTTTGATGTCCCATGCTTGTTTAATATCAACTTTTCTATGCTTTGTCTACACTTTGAGGTATTTTTATACATTTTCTGGGACTAACCTATTAACAAGATGTCGTGGTGCCAGTTGCCTTTTTCTACTATTTTTGGTTTCAGAAAAGCTAGTAAGGAAATATTCTCGGAATTAGACGGGTGTTCCGAGGCCATGTCTGTACATGCTAGGCTCGCCAAGTAAGAACCTTAGTATTCGTGTGTGTAACTGTCTTACACCCGAGATATGCTCGTGGATTCAAGTACACCCGATCATCATGTGATGTCTTGAAGCGACGAAACATTGTCGGTGCATACTTAAGGAAGAACACATTTTTATCTTGATATCTAAATGAGGGATCATCTTATTATGCTAATAAAACTCCAAACAAGCAATATAAGATGTAATCAAACATCACATGTTAATAAGTGAAATGATATGGTTCTTGCACTTGATCTCCATCATGTGCATCATGGTATGATCACTATCATACCTCTATGTGTAAGGCCAAGGTCTATGGAACTTACATGTTATGTGTGTTGTAAGAGTATCGACTTATACTTCTACTTACAACATCACCATATCATGACACTAGCCTAGCAACAATCTAAACTAGACGCCTCTAATTTATCCATTGCAAGTTTTATGTGGCTTAGGGCTTTCAAAGATAGAACCGTTATTACCTACGAACATGAACCACAACGAGGATAACCAAATTGTTGACAACTCATTGCAAATTAGATATTGACTATAGTAGGAGAGATAGACACCCGCTAGCCACTTATGTAAAACTAGTTGGATGTCAAGCGTGGAACAGGTCTCATGTGCGAGGACATGTAAAGTTTGTCCGGCCCGCTTCATCCCACTATGCCACTAATATCCAAAGTACAACTAAGAAACAATAAAATGATCATCATCGTCCACATACTCATATGTGTACTACCCGTGCAAAGCATCTACGCATAAACCTGGCTCTGATACCACTGAAGGGTTCGCAGCATAGAAAACAAAAAATTCCTACGATGGGAACAAAGCACCAAGATCTATCTACTAGATACAAGCAATGGGTGGATATGCATCCATAGAATACATACCCTCGAAGACCGTATAGCGTTAACGAGGTTGTACTCATGGATGATGTAGTCGAAAGCTTGTCGATCTCAAGATCATGATGAAGTCCATCTGGTCCAGCCGGTCCAGCACCATCACGTCCAGCACTGCAAAGCAGTGGTGCATCCGTGATCGCACACACGTCTGGGTACCCCGACAACATCTGCGCCCTCGCTCCAGCGAAGCAGCGGAAGCAACAAATCCTTCCAAAAAAAGCCACCGGGAACATGTATCTCGCTGATCCGAGACCATGGGGGAATTCTAAAGGGGGGAGAGAGATCCTTCCCGAGGAGGTGTGAGATGAGAGGAGGGAATGGGGTGCCTTTTATAGGGAGAGGGGGGAATCCACCTCCGATGGCATGGCAGCCATGTAGGTGCCCCCACCTCTTCCACATTAATGTGGGTAGAGCTCCCTCTCACATAAATAGCCACCCACTCAAAATTCCACTCACCTCCATTAAATTTCCACCAAATTTAATGCAATCTCTCATTAAATAAAACTCTTTTATTTATTTATTCAGAATTTTGTTAATTACTTTAATTAACAAACATTCACATAAAACCCCTTAGAACATTTCAATTTCACATGCAGAACTAGTTTTAGCAATTTCAACCGAAACAGTTTCGGTGTCTAGTGAAATAAATTCCTGCGCTTTCCTTTTTCTTTCTCTGGCATTTTATTTGCTCCAAATGGTGTCGGTATACCTTAAGTGTGTCACCCTACGGTTCGCGAATAATGTAGACATGATCGAGACTCCTCTCCGATCAATAATCAGCAGCGGGACCTGGAGATCCGTACTGACTCCCACATATTCAACGATGACTTATGTGATCGTGTGAACCTTATACGCATGTAACTCAATCCTTTTTCCTCGTGATATACTACACGTCCGAGATTCGATCATCGGTATCTCCATACCTAGTTTGATATCGTTACCGACATGTACTCTTTTCTTGTTCCCGAGATATTACATTCTAGTGATCAAATCACTTGCTTGCAAGCTAATTAATGTGATATCACCGAGAGGGCCTAGAGTATATCTCTCCATCATCGGGATGGACAAATTCCACTCTTGATCCATGAGCCTCAACATAACACCTTTGTATCACTGAACCCATCTTTATAGTCACCCTGTTACGGTGTGACGTTTGATGTTATCAAGATACTCTTCCGGTGTTAGTGATTGACATGATCGCATGGTCTAAGGACTAAGATAACTTCGTATGATGTTATAGAAATATAAAAATAATGACCTTGATTGTAATGCTATACTTCGGATGAATGTTCATCACACCATTCCAATAATGTTGTGACCTCATTATTAACAACATCCACTGTCCATGATCAGGAAACCTTTGATCATCTTGTTAATCAACGAGCTAGTTTATAAGAGAGGCATAACTAGGAACTTCCTTTTTCTTTATTAAACACACATGTATTAACGTTTCCGTATTAATACAATTATAGCATGCAAAATAAACATTTATCATAAATAAGTAATACGATAATAATCACTGTATTATTGCCTCTCGGGCATATTCCCTTCACTATTTACCTTACACACTTTGCTTAAAGCAGTTGTCTGTTGCTTGCAACTTAATACTGGAGGGGGTTCGGATGAGAACCTGAAGGTGGACTTCTAGTCATATATGCAGTTGGATGGCGGTCTATGTATCTTGTTGTATTGCCCAATCGAATCTCATAGGATCTTTCTGACTAGTAATTGCATTGTTATGCCTTGCTCAGTTCCTGTCAATTGCCCTGCTGTAATTTGTTTACCCTTCATGCCATGTTGTTTATCTAAGGAGAGCACCTCTAGTGAACTATGGACCCCGGTCCAATCTTTACCATTGATACATCTTCCACTGTTACTTGTTTACTTGCTACAAACCACCATTACCTTCCACACCATACATTTAATCCTTTGTTATAGCAAACCGGTGAGCTTGACAACCTCACTGATTCGTTGGGGCAAAGTCTTGAGTTTGTGTTGTGCAGGTATCCGTGTTGCTTGCAACACCTGTGTGACGTTTCCTTCCTCCTACTGGTTCGATAACCTCATTTTATTACTGAGGAAAAACTTGCTGATGTGCTGCTTCACACCTTGCTCTTGGAGTTCCCAACGAAACGCTCCTAGATCAACTCAGTGCTGCATCAAGTTTTTCTGGCGCCATTGCCGGGGAGGCTAAGGACGTCTTCACTAGGGGAGTCCTTCACTTCCTCTCTCTCTTTACTTTGTTTTTAGTTTGCTTTGTTTCTTTTGCTTGGTTTTGTTTGCCTATTTTCAAAAAACTAAAAAAAATAGTTTTGTTTGGTTTGCTTTGTTTATTCAAAAACACACAAAAAATAGTTCCTGCTCTAGCTGCTGCTGCTGCTGTTTTTTGCTTGCCCACCTTTGCCAAAATGAACTCTGCTGAGAACACCAAGTTGTGTGACTTCACTAGCACCAACAACAATGATTTCCTTAGCACACCTATTTCTCCACCTGCTCTTGATGCTACCTTTTATGAAATTAAGCCTGCTTTGTTGAATCTTGTGATGAGAGGGCAATTTTCTGGTGCTAGTTCTGATGATCTTGCTTCCCATATCAATAGCTTAGTTGAACTTTGTGAGATGTGAAAGTATAAGGATGTAGATGGAGATATTATTAAGATCAAGCCTTTTCCTTTATCCTTGAGAGGAAAAGCCAAAGAATGGTTGCTATCTTTGCCTAAAAATAGTATTGATTCTTGGACTAAGTGTAAAGATGCTTTTATTGGAAAGTACTATCCTCCTGCTAAGATTATAACTATGAGAAGTGACATTATGAAATTTAAACAACTTGATAGTGAACATGTTGCTCCAGCTTGGGAAAGAATGAAATCTTTGGTTAAGAATTGCCCCACTCATGGACTCACTGCTTGGATGATTATTCAGACTTTTTATGCAGGTTTGAACTTCTCCTCAAGAAACTGTTGGATTCCGCTGCTAGAGGTACCTTCATGGGCCTCACTTTGGGTGCTGCAACAAGGCTCCTTGATAATATGATGGTTAACTACTCTGAATGGCATGTTGAGAGAGCTCCGCATGGTAAGAAGGTAAATTCTGTTGAGGAAACTTTCTCTTTGAGTGAAAAGATATATGTTATTATGGCTATGCTTGTTAATGGGAAAGATCCTCTAGCTCCTAATAGTGTTCCCTTAGCCTCCTTGGTTGCTCAAGAAGAGCAAGTTGATGTGAACTTCATTAGAAACAACAATTTTGGCAACAATACTTATGGTAATTATAGGCCTTATCCTCCTAGTGGAAATGCTTATCAGGGTAGATCTAGAAAGCCTAGTGAAGAGAGGATTCTAGAAGTTGAGAGATCCACTAAAAACTTTATGCAAATGCAATATGAGCAAAACAAGATTTTCACTAAAACTATGGAGGAACAATCTATCATTTTGAAAAATATTAGTCATCAGCTTGAGAATCTGAATAGAGAAATTCCTAGTTTACAATCAAAAAATTTGAGTGTGGAGAAAAATATATCCTCTTTGTCCGAAGCTCAGTCTTCCTTGATTAATAAAATGGATGCTAAACCTGAAAGTATGGAAATTACCTTTGCTGCCACTCATGCCATACAAGTTACTATTGATGAAAATGTTAGGCTGTTAGCTTAACTTCATGCTAGGTGGCAAAGGGAAACTGAAATTGATAGAAGCAATAGTGTGTGCACCATCACCACTAAACCACAAGTAGTCCCTATTCCTCCTCCTACTATGCCTAAGCCTATTGATCCTACTACTAGTGATGCTAAGTTTGAATTTTATATTGATGGTTGCGATATTTTTGAAGTGATTATGTTCCTACAAAATCTTGCTAGAAGTCCTGACGCTAGTGATATGCATGTTGCTTTCACCAAACATATTACAAATGCTCTTGTCAAAATTAAGGAAGAGAAGCTAAAACACAAAGCTTATATTCCTAGGAAAGTAGAATATAGTTGGGAACCCATTATTAATATGCAAGTAAATGACTTTGATCTCAAAGCTTCATGTGATCTTGGTTCTAGTGTCTCTATTATGCCTAGGAAGATTTATGAAATGCTTGATTTGCCACCTTTAGAAGATTGTTATTTGGATGTCCCACTCAATGATAATGCTAAGAAGAAACTCATGGGGAGTATTAATGATGTCCTCATTATGGTTAATAATGCTTGTGTCCCTGTCGATTTCTGTGTTTTGGATGTTGAATACAATGCTTCTTGTCCTATTACTTTGGGAAGACATTTTCTTAGAATAGTTGGTGCCATTATTGATATGAAAGAAGGCACCATTAAATATCAATTTCCATTCAAGAAAGGTATTGAACACTTCCCTATAAGGAGAGAGAAGTTTCTTTTTGCTCCTCCTTTGAAATCAAGGTTTGATGTTAATGCTTCTTCATTTGAAAATACTTGATTCTTCTTGCTTCTTGTGCCTAACTTAAAGGCGTTAAAGAAAAGTAATTGTTGGGAGATAACCCAAGAGTTTCCTTGAGTCTTGGAAGTTATTACTTCATTAATTACCTCTCTTTATCCTTTTTGTTTTTCTTTTTGTGCCAAGAATGACCTCTAATGAGAGGGAAGTAAGATTTGGGGGAGTTGCTGACCCGAAACAGATTTCTGTACTACACCAAAAAATTCTTGAGGAGTCTATGTAACTCGGATTGAGATCAGAATTTACGAATAATTCCCCCAGTATGTTGGCTAACTTTCTTTAGTTCAACACTTTTTGATTTGAGCAACAGAAGATGTTCGAAAAAATCGGTTTCTACCTGCTGGTCTGTTTTGACAGATTTCTGCCATTATTTGCATTTGCTTCTTATTGATTCCTTTTTAAGTTCTCTTTAGGTGAATTGTGCTTTTTAAGGAGTTGCTACAGTAGCTTGTGTTTTTAGTGAAAAGCCTTGATGTTCCAAAGCTTTGCATGAGGTCTAATATCTTTTGAATAAACTAATTTGCTAATGAAGATTGTGTGAAGTTTTGTATGAAGGAAAAAAATTCAGGTGTAGAGAGATAATGATGTAATACGATGAAGAATAGACAAAATCTCAAGCTTGGGGATGCCACCCCGGTGTCACCCCAAGAAATATTGATGACCCACAAGTATAGGGGATCGCAACAGTCTTCGCGGATAGTATTACCCAATTTATTGATTCGACACAAGGGGAGCCAAAGAATTCTTGCAAGCCTTAACAACTGAGTTATCAATTCAGCTGCACCTGGAAATAGTTCTTGCTCACAGAAGTTTATCAGTAGCAACAGTTTGTAGTAGCAACAACAACAATGAAACATGAGCAATAGTAGTAGTAACGGTAATAGTACGATTCGAGTGCGGTAGGCATAGATATGGATGGACGGGCGTTGCATGAACAAGTCTAAACATGTAAGTTCAAGATCTATGGCATTGCAGATAAATAATAACAAGCATCCAAGTACTAAACAATCCTAGGCATGTGCTCCAAATATAGTCATACATGCTCGCAATGAGAACTTGCACAACATCTTCTGTCCAGCCAGCATGTGGCAGCGGGGCCTCTAGGGAACTACTGGAAATTAAGGTGCTCCTTTTAATAGATCACCGGAGCAAAGAATTAACACTTCGTGAACACATGTGATCCTCACACTACAGCCATCCCCTCCGTGAACACAATCAGCGAAGCTATCTAGGTATGTCCTAGAATCATCTGTTAGTCCATTATAATAAATATCAAGAAGATCATTTTTAGGCAATGGACATCCAGGGTGCGCATGAATCAAGGCACAAAACCTTGTCCATGAATCAGGCAATTTCTCTTCTTATCCCTGTTTAAAAATCAAAAAGTCTCTGCAAAGCAGCATGTCTAGCGCTAGGAGGAAAATATTTCTGGAAGAAAGAAGCAATCAAGCAATCAGGGCTATCAATGAAACCAGGAGGTAATCTATTAAACCAAGCCCTAGCTTCTCCTTTTAGTGAAAAAGGGAAGATCTTAGTAACAAAGTACTTGCGCATATTAAAATCATCAGAGAACAAAGCATTCATAGTAGAAAGCTCATTAATATGAGCCACAGCACTCTCATTTTCAGTCACACAGAAAGGTTCTTTCTCAACAATATCCAAATAAGATAAATCAAGAGAGAAATCATAATCTTTGGGAGAAGTGGAAAACTTAGGAACAGAGGACAACTTAGGCATAATGGTGCGTCTAGCAAGGAGACTCTTAATAGCACAAGTACCATGTGTGTTTCGGCCCTCTTCAACAAATTCATCAGTGAACTCAATGTAACCATCATTAATATCATAACTCTCACTAGACTCAGGTGAGCTAACAGGTGTAATAGTGCCTTCACTAGGAGTTTCGATATTTCCTAGACTATCCATAATAGCATCTAGAAAAGGACCTAATGGACCACTCGCATCAAGCATAGTAGAAGTAACATCATGAGCATCAAAAGCAGTTTCAGATTTAGCAGTAGTAGCAGTGTGTGTAGCATGAGTATGTGGTGGTGGTGTGACAAGCTTACTTATAATAGACGGTGAATCAAGAGCAGCAGAGGTGTTTAGGACTGTACCTCTTCTTGTAGTGGATGGTAAAATAGGGAACTTTCCATCATGATACTTCCCCATGATGAAAGGAGTAGCAGTGAACAATAATAGATCCAAGTGAACTTACAAATAAAGCTATGCTCCCCGGCAATGGCGCCAGAAAATAGTCTTGATGACCCACAAGTGTAGGGGATCGCAACAGTCTTCGCGGGTAGTATTACCCAATTTATTGATTCGACACAAGGGGAGCCAAAGAATACTTGCAAGCCTTAACAACTGAGTTGTCAATTCAGCTGCACCTGGAAATAGTTCTTGCTCACAGAAGTTTATCAGTCGCAATAGTTTGTAGTAGCAACAGCAACAATGAAATAGGAGCAATAGTAACAGTAACGGTAACAGCAGGATTTGAGTGCAGTAGGCATAGGGATGGATGGACGGGCGTTGCATGAACAAGTCTAAACATGTAACTTCAAGATCTAGGGCATTGCAGATAAATAATAACAAGCATCCACGTACTAAACAATCCTAGGCATGTGCTCCAAATATAGTCATACGTGCTCGCAATGAGAACTTGCACAACATCTTCTGTCCAGCCAGCCTGTGGCAGCGAGGCCTCTAGGGAACTACTGGCAATTAAGGTGCTCCTTTTAATAGAGCACCGGAGCAAAGCATTAACACTCCATGGATACATGTGATCCTCACACCACAGCCATCCCCTCCAGTTGTCCCAATTATTGTCACTTCGGGGCCTTTGGATCCGGACAATGATATGTGTACACAACTTGTTGCAGATAAGATCACAAACAATACTATCATAATGATTCAATAATAAGTTTAGATCTAAGATCATGGCACTTGGGCCCTAGTGACAAGCATGGATGAGGGAAACATCGATGGTTGATGGAGATGCGTTGGTGATGACGATGGTGATGATCCTCTCTAAATTCCCCTTCCCGGTAGGGTGCCAGAACGGAGTTTCTGGATCTGAATCTTAGTTTCTGGTGACGGCGGCGGAGAGGAACTCTTTCCAGAAAACTATCAAACCCCCCTTCATTTTTAGGTCGAGAGGCAACTTATAGGCGCAGAGGGAGGCAAAGGTGGTTCCTGGGGTGGCTGCACCCCCCCTAGGCGCGGCCAGAGGTGAGACCGCGCCTGGCAGGGGTGTGGGCCCCTAGGCCCCTTTTCCGTCTCGTCTTCTTGCTCCGTGGATCTTCTGGTGAAATATAATTTTTGGCATATTTTCCAGGATTTTTCCTGATAGTTGATTTTCTGCACAAAAACTAGACACCAAGGTAATTCTGCTGAAAACAGCGTCAGTTCGTGTTAGTTGTATCCAAATCACACAAGTTTAGAGAAGAAACAATAGAAAAAGTGTTCGGGAAAGTAGATACGTTTTATACGTATCAACTCCCCCCAAGCTTAGCTTATTCCTTGTCCTCAAGCAATTCAGTTGAAAACTAGGTGCGATAAAAGAACTTTCACGAACACATTTGCTTCATATAATGTATATATTCCTAGCACGGGAGTAGATGCTTAAACGATTCATAATAAGAAGTATGCAACTAAGTCTACTCAATAGTCATTGCAAGCTATGAAGAGAAACCAACTCAATAATACTAAGTAGCATGGAACATAAACATAAGAAACATTGCAATGCTCATAGTAAGGTATGATAGAGTGGTATCTCGCTTGCCTTTGTTTGAAGAGCACAATATAAATGCCAAGGCACCTCTGAAGTTCAAGTGAAGACTAGAGATAAAGGTATCAGAGATACAAGCATCAAAGTCATGACATAATTAACCAAGTTTTGGAACAAACACAAGAATGCCAACTATGCTCTCAAGAGGGTGCTCATAGAATAAGTGGTGACTCAACAAGGTTGTGAAAAGGTTTTGAAAAGTTTGAAAGGCTTCCTAATGCTGAAAGGAAGGTACTCATTAGCTTTGAGCTCTCATTGCCCCTATCATAGGCATCTTCATGTGGTTAAGGTGAAAGTGAGGTCCACTCTGAATCATATGCTTGACAGACCATAGACTAGAAACCCCATGTCCCTTGAGTACGAGGTCCGCTCCGCATGCTACTCAACTTTGGTTACCTGAAAGTTCTTGTCATTGTAAATACATGCATATCATAGAGAACCGCCAACGGGGTACCCCTTGCACATGATACATGAGCTATCCCGTGATCAAAATGACAAGGCAAGCAGACAATGACCATCTCAGCGAACTTTTTATTTACTATATGCATAGCTTTTTATTGAGGATGCTTCATAGAATGCTCATTATGGTGATGCTCCAAGTTTCCACCATGATTGGGGATGGCTTAGGCTAGTGGCCCAGGCATTTCACCAACACAATGTATAGACTCCGTGAACTCACAAGCTCCCCTTTTATTTCACATTGTCGACATCCGTAAAAAAGAGCAAAGTATCAACTGGATAGGATATCCAAAAAGTGTTGAAAGCGTTCCCCGTGACAGCACGGTTCTACTGACTCCTAGCATATAATTAGCAAGCATATAACTTTCATGGACAAGTCACAATGGTTCAAGATTATTAAGTGCAAGGAATAAAGTGTGCCATCAAGTTCGTGAGAGATTTACTAACTAACTTTCTCAAAACAGACAAACATTTTATTTGGAAGAAAATGCGGCATATGGAATATGCACTGAAATAGCAAACGATGCTAATAGGCAGGTATGGTGGACATAGTTGGCAATATTGGTTTTGGGGAGTTGGAAACATAGGTAGAGCTCATACCCAGTGCAAATGAAGGCTAGCAAAAGAGAGGGAGAGACAAACGAGAGAGCAATAATTGTCATAACCATTCTTGCAACAAAACAGGACTAATTATGGCATGAAAGTGATACAAGAACTCTGAGGCAAAATAAATCATCGAGGCTTACTGACTATTGATTAGTCATATGCATGCGTGAGCATGTGCCAAGTCAATTCATATGAAACATTTAGAGGAGGATACCACAATATCATACTATCGTCGTTATGGAAATGGTAGAGCCTAATCAGGCTAGAAAGAGGTGTGGGAGCAAAGCAGGCAAGCGTGCGATGGCATCCGCATGCGGTATTGGATACAAGCAAGTGTGCAAACACAGGAAGTACCCAAGTTCGGAGCCCTTGATGTGAGGTAAAGCTCCTACTCCTGCCGATCTGACTATTTGGATGATCACAGAGGGCTACAATGCTCCTTGAGTTGTATCAGGTCTGGCTAGTAGTGAAGGAGTGTTCAATCCTTGTTCAGTTGCCCCTACCGCCCCTTATATAGGCTGAGGCGGCATGGGAAACGACCTGGCCGACTGGCGGGTCCCACAGGCGAGCCCCAGCCGGCTATGTCATCTATAGTGGCCGGCATGGGAGTGTGTACTCATAGTCAAGCCCATGCCGCCACGCCCTCTACAGTGGTTGCCGTGCAGGTAGTTACGCGTAGTGCCACCTACTGTCTACTGTTGCTACCGTCATCGGTAGAAGTCGTCGGTATGGGCCGAGTGTCTGAGTCTCCTTTCTGTCTTGTCTGTTGTCCTAGTCGTACTGCGCACTATGCTCTACGTCATCTGGTACTTTGCCTGTCTTGGGAGTCCGGCTAGAGTGACCTAGCCAGCTGGTCTTCCTGGACCGGATGGTTGGATCCATCCGACCACTCTTCTGCCCTTGCTTGCTTCATCCGGCTGATACTTCTGCCGGTTGGCTCTTGATCTGTCCTGCTCTGGCCGGCTGTCTTGATCCAGCCGACTGGCGCTGTTGCCGATGGTTTTCATCCGGCTGGCTGGTTTGCTAGTCGGGTCTTGGTTTGTTTCTTCTTTTGATCTGTCTTGAAGTTTTTGCGCCCGGCTACTCTCAGTCGGTTGTTGTGCTTGTGCTCTGCATCTTGTCCAGTTAGCCTACCTGGGGGCGATCCCCCCGACACAAGCCCTCGAGCGCGCATAGATTCCGTCCTCAGGCGAAATGTGCGCGGGCTGAAAAAAGGCTAGGATTTTGAATTTTTCCGGTTGATTTTGGCGGTTGAGCTGCCCCGGCTGCGTCATCATTGACGTCAGCCACGCGTGATGATGGTCGTGGGAGAGCATGCGACGTGGGGTCGCGTCGGTTGTCGCCTCGGGAACCGTCGCCGGTGCCTCGCCTCCCGTGTTTGGATCTTCTGTGCTCGGGGTGTGGCCACAAACGATCCGGACGCCGCTGGGTCGTGGGGAGCCGCCATATGGCAGGCCGACGGTTTGCCTCCCTGGCCCCTTTAAGTAGGGGCCGCGGCGCTGCGCCGCCTCCCACAGGTCATTTTCCCCCCGTTGCCCTTGCCTTCGCCGCCCAGCGCCCTCGCTGCCTCTCCTTCTTCCGCCCTTTTTCCGTGTTGCCGACAAGCTCGTGCCGCCCGCTCCGCCAGCGCCGCCTCTCCTTTTCTCCGCCGGAGCGACGGGCAACCACTGCTCCTCCACCGCTCCGCCAGCGTCTTTCCTTGCATCCTCTCCCTCTCCTCCGTGCTCCGCCGCCGCCACCGCCATGGCCGAGAGCTGAGGCGCCTGGTGAGGTTCCTTCGTCACGGAGGCACAGGTAGAGAAGTACCGGCAGTCGCGCTCCTGACAACCGCCAGCGAGGTTGGGGTCCGGCTGGCCCCGGCCGATGAGATCTCACCGGCTCCGCAAGACGGTGAGCGAGTAGTGTTCCTTGCGCATCTCGCGTGCGGCCTGGCCTTCCCGGCCAGCGCCTTCTTCTTTTCCTTCCTTGTCACTTTGACCTCCGCCTTCACCATCTCGGGCCAAATGCAATCGGCACTTTGGCCCACTTCGTCGCCTTCTACGAATGTTACCTCGGGATCCAGCCGTATCTCGGGCTTTTTTGCCGACTCTTCTTGATCCGGCCTCAGGTTCAGTTTGCCAAGGGTCCGTTGGTGACCTGCGGCGGCGCCTCCATCTATAGCCGTGTTGGAATTATGCCCTAGAGGCAATAATAAAGCTGTTATTATTATAATTCTTGTTCATGATAATGTTTATATTCCATGCTAGAATTGTATTAAGCGGAAACTTTAATACTTGTGTGGTTTGTGAACAACACCGTGTCCCTAGTATGCCTCTATGGACTAGCTCATTGATAAATGATGGTTAAGGTTTCCTAACCATGGACATGAGTTGTCGATTAATAATGAGATCATATCATTGGGAGAATGATATGGTGGACAGACCCAAACTAAGCGAAGCAATTAGATCGTGTCATCGTGTTCGTCTTTGCGAAGCTTTTCTTATGTCAAATATTGTATTCCTTAGACCATGAGATAATACAACTCCCTGGTATCAGAAGAAAGCTTTGAGGTCATCAAACGTCATCCTATGAGAGGGTGATCGTAAAGGTGTCTCTCAGGTGATCAGAAAGTATCTGTCGGGTTGTATGTATCGAGATGGGATTTGTCCCTCCCAAGTCGGAGAGATATACTTCGGGCCCACTCGGTAATCGATATCAACACCGCTTGCAAGCATGTGGTTAAGGAGTTAATCACAAAGTGATATCGGATTACGGAACGAGTAAAGTACTTGCTGTGAACGAGATTGAACTAGGTATGACGGTACCGACGATCGAATCTCGGGCAAGTAAAATATCGCGAGACGAAGGGAATATATATATGGGATTGATTGAATCCTGGCATCGTGGTTCATCCGATATGATCATCGATGAATGTGTGGGAGTCAATATGGGTCTCCAGACCCCGCTGTTGATTATTGATAGAAGATCATGTCTGCATATTCTCGAACCCGCAGGGTCACACACTTAACGTGTCTCGACGCTAGGATAGATTGGATAATTGGTTTATGAGTTTTTGTTCGGAGTCTCGGATGGGATCCGGGACATCACGAGAGGTTCCGGAGTGGTCCGGAGAATAAGATTCATATAAGGCAGTGCAGTTTTTGGAGTTCGGAATTGTTCCGGGTTAATCGGTATTGTACCGGAAGCTTCTAGAACCTTCCGGAAGGGGACCAACGTGGCCCCACCTTCCGGGAGGGGGCATGGTCCTATGAGGGAGTGCCCTGGCCGCATTGGGCCAGGGGCACAAGGCCCCATAGGGCCCAGCCGGCCAAGAGGGGTAAAACCCTAGATAGAGCTTCTAGAAGGGGGGGTTCCTTGCCCCCCACTCCTCCTCCTTGGCCGCCGGCCTTGGCTTGGGGGAGGGGGCTAGGGTTGCCGCCCCACCCCTCTATATAAAGAGGGCTGGGAGAGCACCACCCCCCACACCTTCCCCTCCAACTCTAGCCGCCCTGCTGCCCTCCTCTCTCCCTCCCGACTGCTTGTAAGGCGAAGCACTGCTGCAGAAATTCTCCACCATATACACCACGCCGTCGTGTTGTAGATCCAATCCGTCTCTCCACCATACTTGCTGGTCCGAGGAAGGAGGAGACGTCGAGGTGCTGCACGTGTGCATCTCACGGAGGCACCGCCACTTATGGTGCTAGATCGGATCGGATCGCGAGGAGGAGAAGCGAGTACGACTACATCACCCACATTCCGATGAACGTTCCGTTGTGTGAATATTCAAGGGTATGAAGATCTAATCCAATCTCTCTCGTTGTTTGCATCTCCTAGATTAGATCTTGGCTTTCCCTCTGTTCGCATCCGTAGAAAATTTTGATTTACTATGCTGCGAAACCCTTCAGTGGTATCAGAGCTAGATCTATGCGTAGATGTGTTTCATGAGTAGAACGCAACATGGTTGTTGCGGGCGTTGATGTTTTCTGTTGCAAGCCTCTTGTTTGTGTTCTTCTTATGACGCGGGATAGTGAGATTGAAGCGGTCCAGGCCAACCTTACGCGACGTCGTTCGCGAGACCGGCTCCGCACTTGACGTGTGGCTTGTTCCACACATGCGGCTGGTGGATGCCAATTTCTCTCACTATAGTTGTCATGGGATTAACACCAGAGTTTGGCAACCATAATATCACCGTTGTGGCTTTCCATAGGTAAGAATCGTTCTTAGCATCTACTCCCATAAGCCACGTAAAACATGCAACAACAAAGTAGAGGCGTCTAACTTGTTTTTGCAGGGAGTGTTTTCTATGATATGGTATGGCCTAAGATGTGATGTGTATAATTTATGCGATGATCATGTTTTGTAATGTTTCACGACTTGCATGTCGATGAGTACACAACCGGCAGGAGCCATATGGTTGTCTTTATAATTGTGTATGACCTGTGTGTCAACTTCTTATACGCCATGTAATAGTTTCACTTTATCGCTAAGTAGTTAGCAATAGTTGTAGTTGTTATTCGTGGTGGAGGCAATCTTGGTGGAGTGATGGAGATCATGCCGGCACACACAAGATGGAGATCATTGCACGAAGATTGGCTATACCATGTCACATTAAAGTTATATGCATGTGATGTTTATCCTTTTATGTATCTTATCATGCTTAGATCGCGACGGTAGCATTATAAGATGATTCCTCACTTAAAGATCAAGATAAAAACTGTGTTCTCCCCAAGTATGCACCGTTGCGAAAGTTCGTCGTGTCCAAGCATCATGTGATGATCGGGTGCTATAGACTCTACGCTCACATACAACGGGTGCAAGCCAGTTTTGCACACGCGGAAATACTTGGGTCTAACTTGACGAGCCTAGCATGTACAGACATGGCCTCGGAACACAAGAACCGAAAGGTTAAGCATGAGTCATATGAATGATATGATCGACACTTCGTTGTCCACCATTGAAACCACATCTCTTCTCGTGAAGATCGGATTAGGTGTGGTGAATTTGGATCGTGTTCACTAAACAACTTGAGGGATGTTGAATTTAGTGGGAGTTCATCTAGTAATTTGATTAAAAGTTGAACTAGTTATCATGAACATAGTCTAATTTGTACTTACAAATATTGTAGATCAAATGGCTAAGTCCAACTTCAACTTCAACGTTTTTGCTGAGAAGGAAAATCTTAGAAACAATGGGTCTAACTTCACCAATTGGTTCCACAATTTGAGAATCATTCTCTCTGGCGGTCAAAACGACTATGTCCTAGAGAGTGCGTTAGGTGACGCCCATGCTGCTACTGCGCCGGCTGATGAGAAAGCTGTCTATCAGTCGCGCAGAGATGATTATGGTGTGATTAAGAGCACCATGTTGTTTGCTATGGAATCGGATCTTCAAAATCGTTTTGAAGACTATCCCGGGCCCTTTGAGATTATCGAGGAGCTGAAAACCATGTTTCAGACTCAAGCCCGTTCTGAGAGATATGATATCTCTGAGAAGTTCTTTAACTGCAAGATGGAGGAAGGGAGTTCCGTTAGTGAGCATGCCATTAAGATGTCGGGCTACACTCAACGCCTTGAGCAACTGGACTGCAAGATTCCAGAGGAGCTCAAGATTGACAGGGTTCTGCAATCACTCCCTCCTAGCTACAAAAGTTTTGTAGTGACTCACAATTAGATTGGTTCCACTGATACGATCACCGAGCTCTTCGCAAAGCTGAAGGCTGCGGAGGTGGACATCAAAAAGGATAATCATGTGTTGATGGTCAACAAGCCCCCCACCTTCAAGAAAGGTAAGGGTGCAAAGAAGCCCTTCAAGAAGGGCGGCGGCAAGCACACTGCCCCTGCAGAGAATAAGGTCAGGTCTGGTCCTAAGCCGGACACTGAATGCTTCTACTGCAAGGACAAGGGTCACTGGAAGCGCAACTGTCTGAAGTATTTAGCGGACAAGAAGGCTGGCACCATCAAAGGTATATTTGATATACATGTTATTGATGTTTTCCTTACTAGCCCTCGTTGTAGTGCCTGGGTATTTGATACTGGTTCAGTTGCTAATATTTGTAACTCGAAACAGGAGCTACGGAATAGACGGCAGCTTGCGAGGGATGAGGTGACGATGCGCGTTGGCAACGGATCAAGAGTTGATGTGATGGCCGTCGGCACGCTCTCCTTAGTTTTACCTTCGGGATTAGTTTTAAACCTTAATAAATGTTATTATGTGCCTGCATTGAGCATGAACATTATTTCTGGATCTTTTTTATTGCAAGACGGTTATTCATTTAAATCGGAGAATAATGGTTGTTCTATTTATATGAGTAACATCTTTTATGGTCATGCACCTATTGTGAATGGTTTATTTCTTCTAAATCTCGAAAGGGATGAAACACACATCCATAAAATTGAGGCTAAGAGATGCAAAGTAGATAGTGATAATACTACTTATTTGTGGCACTATCGTCTAGGTCATATTGGTGTAAAACGCATGAAGAAACTCCATTCTGATGGACTTTTGGAGTCTCTTGATTTTGAATCATTTGACACATGCGAACCATGCCTCATGGGCAAGATGATCAAAACCCCGTTCTCCGGTATGATGGAGTGAGCAACGGACTTGTTGGAAATCATACATACCGATGTATGCGGACCGATGAGTGTTTCGACGCGCGGTGGATATCGCTATTTTCTCACTTTTACCGATGACTTAAGTAGATATGGGTATATCTATTTAATGAAACATAAATCTGAGACATTTGAAAAGTTCAAGGAATTTCAGAATGAAGTGGAAAACCATCGTAACAGAAAGATTAAGTTTCTACGATCTGATCGTGGGGGCGAATATTTGAGTTATGATTTTCTCACGCATCTTAAAGCAAGCGGAATTGTTTCGCAACTCACGCCACCCGGAACACCACAGCGCAATGGTGTGTCTGAACGCCGGAACCGAACCCTATTAGATATGGTCCGATCGATGATGTCTCTTACTGATTTGCCGTTATCATTTTGGGGTTATGCATTAGAAACCGCTGCATTCACTTTAAATAGGGCTCCATCTAAATCCGTTGAGACGACACCGTATGAACTGTGGTTTGGTGCTAAACCTAAGTTGTCGTTTCTTAAAGTTTGGGGATGCGAAGCTTACGTCAAGAAATTGATGCCGGACAAGCTCGAACCCAAAGCGGAGAAATGCGTCTTCATAGGATACCCTAAGGAAACTATTGGGTATACCTTCTATCACAGAACCGAAGGCAAAGTGTTTGTCGCAAAGAATGGTTCCTTTCTTGAGAAGGAGTTTCTCTCGAAAGAAGTGAGTGGGAGGAAAGTAGAGCTAGACGAGGTTATTGAACCTTCTCTTGAATTGGAGAGTAGCGCAGCACCTGAAATTGTTCCAGTGCCGCCTGCACCAACAGTAGAGGAAGCTAATGACAAGGATCATGAAGCTTCGGACGATGCTGCTACTGAACGTCGCAGGTCAACAAGGTCGCGTGCCCCTCCTGAGTGGTACGGCAACCCTGTCTTGACTGTCTTGTTAGTAGAAGACAGTGAACCTACGAACTATGAGGAAGCGATGATGAGCCCAGACTCTGAGAAATGGCTAGAAGCCATGAAATCCGAATTGGGATCCATGAGCGAAAACCAAGTATGGACTTTGGTGGACCCTCCTAGCGACCGAAAGGCCGTTGAGTGCAAATGGATTTTCAAGAAGAAAACGGACGCGGATGGTAATGTTACCGTCTATAAAGAACGACTTGTCGCAAAAGGTTTTCGACAAGTTCAAGGAGTTGACTACGATGAGACTTTCTCTCCCGTAGCGATGTTTAAGTCCATTCGGATTTTATTAGCAATTGCTGCGTTTCATGATTATGAAATATGGCAGATGGATGTCAAGACCGCGTTCCTCAATGGCAACATTGATGAAGAGTTGTATATGATGCAACCCGAAGGTTTTGTCAATCCTAAGGATGCTGATAAAGTATGCAAACTTCAGCGTTCCATTTATGGACTAAAGCAAGCATCTCGGAGTTGGAACCTTCGTTTTGATCAAGTGATCAAGAGCTTTGGATTTGTTCCAAATTGCTATGAAGCTTGCATCTACAAGAAAGTGAGTGGGAGCTCGGTGACATTTCTGGTACTATATGTGGATGACATATTGATTATTGGAAATGACATTAACATGCTTAACGATGTGAAGAGTTATTTGAACAAGTGTTTTTCAATGAAATACCTAGGTGAAGCTGCTTATATATTGGGCATCAAAATCTATAGAGATAGACAAAGACGCCTGATAGCTTTAAGCCAGAGTACATACCTAGACAAAGTTGGGAGTGAAAAGGTTCAGAATGGATAAAGCAAAGAAAGGTTCAGTGCCTATGTTGTCAGGTAAGATATTGAGCAAGGCTCAGTGTCCAGCTACGGTAAATGATAGGGAAGCTATGAGCAAAGTGCCTTATGCCTCGGCCATAGGTTCTATCATGTATGCCATGCTGTGTACTAGACCGGATGTGTCCAATGCTCTTAGTTTGACGAGCATATATCAAAGTGATCCAGGAGTGGAACACTGGACAGCCGTGAAGAACATCCTAAAGTACCTAAATAGGACTAAAGAAATGTTCTTAGTCTATGGGGGTGATGAACAGCTCGTCATAAAAGGTTACGTCGACGCTAGTTTCGACACCGACAAGGATGATTCTAAATCTCAGACAGGATACGTGTATATTTTGAATGGAGGAGCTGTGAGCTGGAGAAGCTGCAAGCAAAGCGTGATTGCGGGATCTACAGTAGAAGCGGAATACATGGCTGCTGCAGAAGCGTCAAGTGAAGGAGTTTGGATCAGGAACTTCATCACTGAGCTTGGCGTGGTTCCAAGTGCATTGGACCCACTGGAGATATTGTGTGACAACACTGGCGCCATAGCACTCGCTAAGGAACCAAGATATCATCCAAAGACCAAGCATATCAACCGCAAGTTTCATATAATCCGAGATTATATAGCAGATGGAGATCTGAAAATTAGCAAAGTACATACAGATCTGAATGTCGTAGATCCATTGACTAAACCTCTTCCACGTGTAAAACATGATCCATTGACTAAGCATATCAGCCATGGGTGTGAGATTGTTGCCAGATGTAAACTAGATTATTGACTCTAGTGCAAGTGGGAGACTGTTGGAATTATGCCCTAGAGGCAATAATAAAGTTGTTATTATTATAATTCTTGTTCATGATAATGTTTATATTCCATGCTAGAATTGTATTAAGTGGAAACTTTAATACTTGTGTGGTTTGTGAACAACACTGTGTCCCTAGTACGCCTCTATGGACTAGCTCATTGATTAATGATGGTTAAGGTTTCCTAACCATGGACATGAGTTGTCGATTAATAATGAGATCATATCATTGGGAGAATGATATGGTGGACAGACCCAAACTAAGCGAAGCAATTAGATCGTGTCATCGTGTTCGTCTTTGCGAAGCTTTTCTTATGTCAAATATTGTATTCCTTAGACCATGAGATAATACAACTCCCTGGTATCGGAAGAAAGCTTTGAGGTCATCAAACGTCATCCTATGAGAGGGTGATCATAAAGGTGTCTCTCAGGTGATCGGAAAGTATCTGTTGGGTTGTCTGTATCGAGATGGGATTTGTCCCTCCCAAGTTGGAGAGATATACTTCGGGCCCACTCGGTAATCGATATCAACACCGCTTGCAAGCATGTGGTTAAGGAGTTAATCACAAAGTGATATCGGATTACGGAACGAGTAAAGTACTTGCTGTGAACGAGATTGAACTAGGTATGACGGTACCGACGATCGAATCTCGGGCAAGTAAAATATCGCGAGACGAAGGGAATATATATATGGGATTGATTGAATCCTGGCATCGTGGTTCATCCGATATGATCATCGATGAATGTGTGGGAGTCAATATGGGTTTCCAGACCCCGCTGTTGATTATTGATAGAAGATCATGTCTGCATATTCTCGAACCCGCAGGGTCACACACTTAACGTGTTCGACGCTAGGATAGATTGGATAATTGGTTTATGAGTTTTTGTTCGGAGTCCCGGATGGGATCCGGGACATCACGAGAGGTTCCGGAGTGGTCCGGAGAATAAGATTCATATAAGGCAGTGCAGTTTTTGGAGTTCGGAATTGTTCCGGGTTAATCGGTATTGTACCGGAAGCTTCTAGAACCTTCCGGAAGGGGACCAACGTGGCCCCACCTTCCGGGAGGGGGCATGGGCCTATGAGGGAGTGCCCTGGCTGCATTGGGCCAGGGGCACAAGGCCCCATAGGGCCCAGCCGGCCAAGAGGGGTAAAACCCTAGATAGAGCTTCTAGAAGGGGGGGTTTCCTTGCCCCCCACTCCTCCTCCTTGGCCGCCGGCCTTGGCTTGGGGGAGGGGCTAGGGTTGCCTCCCCACCCCTCTATATAAAGAGGGCTGGGGGAGCACCACCCCCCACACCTTCCCCTCCAACTCTAGCCGCCCTGCTGCCCTCCTCTCTCCCTCCCGACTGCTTGTAAGGCGAAGCACTGCTGCAGAAATTCTCCACCATATACACCACGCCGTCGTGTTGTAGATCCAATCCGTCTCTCCACCATACTTGCTGGTCCGAGGAAGGAGGAGACGTCGAGGTGCTGCACGTGTGCATCTCACAGAGGCACCGCCACTTGTGGTGCTACATCGGATCGGATCGCGAGGAGGAGAAGCGAGTACGACTACATCACCCATGTTCCGACGAACGTTCCGCTGTGCGAATCTTCAAGGGTATGAAGATGTAATCCAATCTCTCTCGTTGTTTGCATCTCCTAGATTAGATCTTGGCTTTCCCTCTGTTCGCATCCGTAGAAAATTTTG